>CAWUFW010007938.1:0-600000 GCA_963921515.1 Calotriton arnoldi
ACTGGAAAGAGTAACGGTGGGACTATGATGAATAGGGAACAATGTAGATCATAAAATATGATCCTGGATAGTAGAAGATCCCGAGGGAACAATGGGAAAACCCATGATATACTGAAATGAAAGGGGAAAGACAAGGAGCAGTAATGGTAGGAACCTGGAGGGGACAGCGACTAGGAAACATGAGAGAGGAGAGGGATGACGGTAGGACTGAGGTAAGTAAAACTTAACATATCAAACCAATTGGACATTGAAAATTGGATAAAAGAAGTGAGACAGAAGAAAATCTATTATACATGAATGTACAGGGGAAGAACAAAAGGAGCAGTAATAATGGGAACCCAAAGAGGATAAGGTGGAAAAGAAAGAACCATTACTGAAAATATGATCATGTAAATGACAGGAGAAAAAAGGGGTGACACAAAGGATGCAAACTACTATAATGGTTATAAAACGAAATGCAGGGCAGATCATGTTATGTGGGGCAGGAGGCCCCAATACAAAATGGGTAGAGGATACTAACAAATGTCATAGTCTTGGAATGAACCTAGGGAGAAAAACACATTGGCATATGCATACTGAACAAATGACTGTAAAGAGACCTTTGAAAGTTCATAGTGGGGCAATCATTCCCCCAAAAAATAATGCAGTTCATGATCAGTGTTGAGTCCGTGTTGTACTGTTCGTAGACGCATGATCCAAGTGGCTTCCAGACGCCTGAGCCTGAGTTCTCGGTTGCCACCCTGGCAATGTTGACTGCCACGTCAAAGCCGAAGAAAATGAATTGTTTCTTTGCACCTTGGCTGGGGCAGGTGGCCGCATGTACTGCCATAGGGTATCTGGTGTCCTGATGATTTAATGCCCTGATATGTTCACCAATCCGTTCCTTTAAAGGTCTGATGGTACTTCCAATGTACCAGCGTTTGCAGGCACATTCAAGGCTGTACACCACGAATTTGGTATTGCAGTTGATGTTGTACTTGATTTTGTATTGTTGGTTGTTCACGGCCGTGAAAAGCTGTCTGACTCCATCATTTGCCAGTCTGCATACCCCGCAGCAGCCACATTTGAAGAACCCCAGCGTGTGAGGAGTAAGCCATGAGTGATCCAGAAGGGGAGACGGTACACTAGGGCTCAGTCTGGATCTGAGTGTTCTCCCACGCCTGTAGGTGATCAGTGGTCTATTGGTAATAACCTCTTTGAGGGTGGTATCTGCCTGTAGAATGCCCCAATGTTTATTCAGGCTTCTCCTCATAATGAGACCCATGTCGCTATAGTCAGTAATGAGTCTAACCGGTTGGTCTCGTTGAGTGGCTGTCTTCACATTGAGTAGTGTACCCTGTCTGTCTATGTTGTTAATTCTCCTTTCTGCTTTTGCGAATGGTGTGAGCTTTATAGCCTCTGGCTTTGAGATCTCTGTTTCATGTCGGCCAAACATGTTTGAAACTCCAGTTGGTCACTACAATTCCTCCTAGCCCTGACAAATTCCCCATATGGGATGGCTTCAATTTGATGGGGCCGGGTGGGAGCTTTCAGCGTGTAGGATGGAATTGCCATGATGTTTTCTTTTCTATGTAACCGACTGTGTAATCTGTCTGACTTGATATAGATCTCTACATCAAGAAATGTTGATGCAGGAGGTGCTGGAATGGCTTGTGAATCTCATGTTCATGGAGTTGGAGTTCAAGTGGCTGCAAAATTCATCTGGTTTACGTTGTGACCCAGACCATAATAGAAGACAATCGTCTATGTAACGCCCCCAGTAGATGATGGAATCAACCCATGGTGCCCCTAAGGTACTCCAAATCCATTTGGATTCCAAGACACCCATGTACAGGTTAGCAAGCGATGGAGAGAACTTAGAGCCCATGGCCACACCCTTATTTTGTTTGTACCAACTGTTTGTCAAACATAAAAAGTTATTGTTTAAGATGATTTCCATCATAGCAGTAAGCATGTTGGTATGTTGCCATAGGGGGGCTGGCCTATTGTGAAGCAAGCTAGTGATGGCTTCAGTCCTAGCTCAGGTTCAATGGTGGTATACAGGAAACGACATCGAGTGTGGCCAATATCATACCTGGTTGCCATTGAACATCATCCAGGATACTTGGGATATGTTTAGTGTCCTGGATGTGCGAAGAAGATTCTTGACCATGGGGCCAAGAAAAAGGTCGACATATTGTGCGAGTTTCTCCGTGGGACCGCCAATGCCAGAAACTATGGGTCTCCCCGGTGGAAATGGTGCTGGCTTGTGTATCTTGGGCAAGGTGTATAGCCAGGGGAATGCAGGCCTGTGTATCTTAAGATAAAGGAGCTCCTGATCATCAATGAGACCCAATGTGTGCCATTCTAAGAGGCATTTGTTGATTTTGGTGACCAGTACGCTCGTAGGATTATAGAGTAAGTTGCTCATAACAGGACGTGTCCTGTAGTTGAGCTAGAATTTCATTGTGGTAGTCTGACCGGTTCATGACCACCACATTGCCGCCTTTATCGGCTTCTTTGATTATGATGTTGGTGTTAGATGTTAAGGTCTTCAAGCGATTCTTTCCTCTCTACGTAGGTTGTCTTTAGTTCTATGTTTGGAGTTAAGTACCTTGAGTTCGTGTTTGTCTATGTCAGCTAAAACTAGATTGTGGAAGGTGTCTACAGAATTGCCCCCTGGAAGTATAGGCGTCCATTTAGACTTGATCTTGAGGCCACTACTCTGTGTCAGATCTGTTTCAATATCCAGTTCTTGTAGAAGATTCTCCATGGTAATGGATGTGTCGTCTGAGTCAGTCAGGGATAAAAGTAGATGTGTATCTTGAATATCCCTAATGCTTTGCATGCCAGATGAATTCTCAATACAAATGTTTCTAATGCTCTTAGTTGTGGGTGGAGTGCCACAAAGTGTTTTTTGATTTTTAAGCCTCTAACAAATTTAAACAGGTCTACTTTATGTCTACATGTGTCCACCTTTTTCGTGGGGATTGAAGCTCAATCCTCTACTGAGTAATGAGATCATACCACTGTCTAGATTCTGAGAGGAGAGGTTGACCACCTGTATACCAGAGATCCAGTTGATCTACTTGTTCTTCCCGTCTCCGGACCTCAGTTTCTTTCTGTAATCTTCTGAATCCTGCCCTTTTTCCTCTACGTGTTTTCTGTCTTGGAATCCTTGTCTCTGCTGTGACCTGTTTTCCTTGCGTATGGCAAGAACCTCCCTTAAAAAGACTAAGTAGTTGGGCCTTGTTTGTTGGAATTGTTAGTCGAATTCTCACTTTCACTATCACTGGTGGAAATAGTGTTGAGAGAGGATACACTAGATGAGAGAGACGGAGTGACTGTTCTAGTATGTCTGTCTCCTTGTGGAGCAATTTGGACTATCTTATCGTATTTTCTGGCGAAGGTGAAGACACGTCCCTCCCTGTAATCAGCTTCGTCTCTTTTTAATTGTCTAGCTTTCCTATCTTTGATATCGTTTTGATGTTTGGTCAGGATGTCATTGAGAATGACATAGTTTTTCCCAGTAGCTTCCTTCAAGTTGAGATCAGTTATTTCTTTTTCAAAATTGCTATTTCAATTTGGAGTTTCGCTACTTACGTTCAGCGTTCTCTATTAAAATGTTAATCAGTGTGTTTGAGTTGGAAGTGAGTGTTTCTTCCCATTTGCCTAGTAGATCGTCATCTAAATCATCGAACGTGAGGAAGATCTGAGAACGTAGACCCTTGGTACTCTACTGAGTCTCAGATATTGTTTAAGGGTGGCACTGTCCCACCACCTTGAGTTCTCAGTCTTCTTAAGCCTCTAGTTTGAGAAATTTGTCTTTAAGACCCTCTTTACGTTGGGGATTTCCACTAATGGGCGCAGTATTGTTAGTGGTTCCCTTGGACAAATTATCAAAGAGTTCTGATGCGACCCTGTCTCTATCCATTACTTGGTATGAGGAAGTATTGAGATAGGTGTTGGTACGCTGCGGCTGCCTTTCCTGAAACCTTGAAGTTTATATCTAGAAGCAGGGTTTTTAGTAAATCAGGGAAAAATGGCGCACAGACAAAACGCGTGAGTGTAACTGTATCACAATGTTGACGGTGCTACCAGGTCGGGGGAACTACCCTGTAACCCCCGTGGATGTATGAGTAGGAGACCCACACTAAAATTGAGAACAAAGTCCTGGGCACACGTATTGAAAGTGTAATAGAACCAGAAGTCTTATATGAGTTTCAAATTGTCGAGTCAACACCAGAGAAATTGTTGAAAGTTATTTAATGAGGCAACGACCAAAGAAAGCAACCAGCCGACACGTGTTTCGTCATGCGGGAATGCTCCCCGTGACTCATCAGGAGCTGGGGAGGATACAGAAACATGAAGTGAGGGTATAGAAGCGCCACATAAATAATAACTCGGAAGGGAATACTGAAGAAAAAAGACAAATACCAAGAAGTGTAAAAAACCCTACAAACACAGTGAGCAAGTGACAGTAATTGTGACTGGTGTGAGTGCCGCTATCATGAAAATTTCACCGATAAAAATCGGCGGGAAAATACACATTAAAAGATATAGAGTGACTCAGTGAAAGGGTGTCAACTTTGACGAACAAAACCGTAGCAGGGTGGATGTGAAGTGTGGGGGAGAAAAAGGAAGGGAGAGACCCATACCAAAAAGGCACAATGGCACAATATAAAACACACTGAAAAAAACACATTGAAATGAAAATTAATAAGCAATTGGAAGGGAGCTCTCAGGGTGAATAGATAGGAAAGGAATAGACACTGAAACTGACATCAAAATAACCAAGTTACCGAAAGCGGGACTAAAGAGGAGCGAAAGAATAGTATCAGTGGAGAGGAGGAGAAGGGGGATAGAGGGGGAGAAGGAAGGTGTGACACAGAAGCTGCGTCGAAAGTAAAGATGTGCACAAGGTATGTACCTGTATTGACAGTAGCGGATCGAGAGTCAGTAGGATGAGGAACAGGGAGTGGGGTTCCTATGAGAAGGGATGGACAATGTAAGCATGGATCGTGAGGGGAGTGGTGAGTCAGACATAAGGAAACGCAACATTATAGTGAGACAAATGGCAGAATGGAGTGAAAATTAACTCACCGCAGAGCCAGTAGACCGGAGAAGCCGGTGCGAAAAATCATGAGGGGAGGTCAAGCCCTGGGCAGGGATATGACCCAGAGGTGTAAATTCAGTAGAACGAACAAGGGCGGAAGCGCCTGCAGGGGGGGAAAAAGGAAAAAGCAATGAAAAGAAAAGATCATAGTGTGTACAGGGTGGAAAAGGGGGGAAAAATGTGGGGGGAAGGAGAGAAATGACAACCTTGCCCAGAATGTCAGCTCCAAAAGACCAACCGTGTCCTGGTGGCTCGGAAAGGGGAGGCGGATGAGCCTGTAGAGCGGCATGAATATAATGTAACAGAGCAGGTAAAGGAAAAAGGCCCAAGTAAAAGAAAATGGAAACGTAGCAGGTAGGGGCGTATAAGGGAGAGATCTTGCCCTTAAGAAAATTCTGGAGCCAAAGTGACTCGGTGGTCGAGACGTGAAGGCGGGTGCGCCCGATCTAAAAAGCGGGCAGCGGGAGGAAGGAGACCGTCAGTGTCAGGAAACAAACAAGGGGTTTTGAGCAGAGTAACTAGGGGAAAGTAGTGGGACGCTGGCCGACAGGAGAGTACAGCTTACCGTATGGCAGCATGGTGGATGCCAAACTGCGGAGGTCTCGTTGGTAGAACCGGATACGGAAATGGACGGTGACAGAAGGACCATAAATACCGGGGCGTCCAGGAAGACTGGAGCGCGCACCGGCCGTAGAATGGTGACGGAAGTGAGTATAAGCCAGCAGAGATAAGAGAGCGTAGTTCAGGAGCAGCGCATGCGTGGTGAGTCAAAAATGACCAAAGCGTAATGCCTCGCGGGAACCAAAGGAGGTGCCCAGTGGGCAACTGAATAATAGGAAAATAATGTTAACTGGAAAGAATAACGGTGGGACTATGATGAATAGGAACAATGTAGATCATAAAATATGATCCTGGATAGTAGAAGATCCCGAGGGAACAATGGGAAAACCCATGATATACTGAAATGAAAGGGAAAGACCAAGGAGCAGTAATGGTAGGAACCTGGAGGGGACAGCGACTAGGAAACATGATGACTGGAAGAGGGGAGAGGGGTGACGGTAGGACTGTAGGTAAGTAAACTTAACATATCAAAACCAATTGGATCATTGAAAATTGGATAAAAATGTGAGACAGAAGAAAATCTATTATACATGAATGTACACGGGAAAGCAAAAGGAGCAGTAATAATGGGAACCCAGAGAGGATACGGTGGAAAAGAAAGAACCATTACTGAAAATATGATCATGTATAATGACAGGAGAAAAAGGGGTGACACAAAGGATGCAAACTACTATAATGGTTATAAACGAAATGCAGGGCAGATCATGTTATGTGGGGCAGGAGGCCCCATTACAAAGATGGGTAGAGGATACTAACAAATGTCATAGTCTTGGAATGAACCTAGGGAGAAAAACACATTGGCATATGCATACTGAACAAATGACTGTAAAGAGACCTTTGAAAGTTCATGGTGGGGCAATCATTCCCCAAAAATAATGCAGTTCATGATCAGTGTTGAGTCCGTGTTGTACTGTTCGTAGACGCATGATCCAAGTGGCTTCCAGACGCCTGAGCCTGAGTTCTCGGTTGCCACCCCTGGCAATGTTGACTGCCACGTCAAAGCCGAAGAAAATGAATCGTTTCTTTGCACCTTGGCTGGGGCAGGTGGCCGCATGTACTGCCATAGGGTATCTGGTGTCCTGATGATTTAATGCCTGATATGTTCACCAATCCGTTCCTTTAAAGGTCTGATGGTACTTCCAATGTACCAGCGTTTGCAGGCACATTCAAGGCTGTACACCACGAATTTGGTATTGCAGTTGATGTTGTACTTGATTTTGTATTGTTGGTTGTTCACGGCCGTGAACATGTCTGACTCCATCATTTGCCAGTCTGCATACCCCGCAGCAGCCACATTTGAAGAACCCCAGCGTGTGAGGAGTAAGCCATGAGTGATCCAGAAGGGGAGACGGTACACTAGGGCTCAGTCTGGATTTGAGTGTTCTCCCACGCCTGTAGGTGATCAGTGGTCTATTGGTAATAACCTCTTTGAGGGTGGTATCTGCCTGTAGAATGCCCCAATGTTTATTCAGGCTTCTCCTCATAATGAGACCCATGTCGCTATAGTCAGTAATGAGTCTAACCGGTTGGTCTCGTTGAGTGGCTGTCTTCACATTGAGTAGTGTACCCTGTCTGTCTATGTTGTTAATTCTCCTTTCTGCTTTGCGAATGGTGTGAGCTTTATAGCCTCTGGCTTTGAATCTCTGTTTCATGTCGGCCAAACATGTTTGAAACTCCAGTTGGTCACTACAATTCCTCCTAGCCCTGACAAATTCCCCATATGGGATGGCTTCAATTTGATGGGCCGGGTGGGAGCTTTCAGCGTGTAGGATGGAATTGCATGATGTTTCTTTTCTATGTAACCGACTGTGTAATGTGTCTGACTTGATATAGATCTCTACATCAAGAAATGTTATGCAGGAGGTGCTGGAATGGCTTGTGAATCTCATGTTCATGGAGTTGGAGTTCAAGTGGCTTGCAAAATTCATCTAGTTTGCGTTGTGACCCAGACCATAATAGAAGACAATCGTCTATGTAACGCCCCCAGTAGATGATGGAATCAACCCATGGTGCCCCTAAGGTACTCCAAATCCCATTTGGATTCCAAGACACCCATGTACAGGTTAGCAAACGATGGAGAGAACTTAGAGCCCATGGCCACACCCTTATTTTGTTTGTACCAGACTGTTGTCAAACATAAAAAAGTTATTGTTTAAGATGATTTCCATCATGGCAGTAAGCATGTTGGTATGTTGCCATAGGGGGCTGGCCTATTGTGAAGCAAGCTAGTGATGGCTTCCAGTCCTAGCTCAGGTTCAATGGTGGTATACAGGGAAACGACATCGAGTGTGGCCAATATCATACCTGGTTGCCATTGAACATCATCCAGGATACTTAGGATATGTTTAGTGTCCTGGATGTGCGAAGGAAGATTCTTGACCATGGGGCCAAGAAAAAGGTCGACATATTGTGCGAGTTTCTCCGTGGGACCGCCAATGCCATTGAACCCGAGCTAGGACTGGAAGCCATCACTAGCTTGCTTCTGAGGTCACAACGCAAACTAGATGAATTTTGCAGCCACTTGAACTCCAACTCCATGAACATGAGATTTACGAGCCATTCCAGTGCCTCCTGCATAACATTTTCTTGATGTAAGGAGATTTATATCAAGTCGGACACATTACACAGTCGGTTACATAGAAAAAGAAACATCATGCAATTCCATCCTACACGCTGAAAAGCTCCCACCACGCCCCATCGGATTAGAAGCCATCCCATATAGAGGGAATTTGTCAGGGCCAGGAGGAAGGTAGTGACCAACTTGAGTTTCAAACATGTTTGGCAGACATGAAACAGAGATTCAAGGCCAGAGGCTATAATGTTCACACCATTCGCAAAAGCAGAAAAGAGAAATTAACAACATAGACAGACAGGGTACACTACTCCAATGCGAGGTCAGCCACTCAGCAAGACCAACCTCGTTAGACTCATTACTGACTATAGCGACATGGGTCTTATTATGAGAGAGGCCTCCAGCCAGCAGTGGGGGCATTCTGCAGGCGGATGCCACCCTCAGAAGAGGTTATCACCAGAGACCACTGATCACCCTACAGGCGTGGGAGAACACTTAGATCCAGACTCGGCCCTGGTGTTACCGTCTCCCTTCTCGACCACTCATGGCCCCACTCCTCACTGCACGCTGGGGTTTTTCAAATGTGGCTGCTGCGGGGTATGCAGACTTCGGCCAGCTGATTGAGTCAGACAGTTCACAGCCCGTGAACAACCAGCATACAAAATCAAGTACAACATCAGCTGCGATACCAAGTTCGTTGGTGTACAGCCTTGGAATGTGCCTGCAAACGCTGGTACATTGGAGAAGTTACCATCAGACCTTTAAAGGAGCGGATTGGTGAACATATCAGGGCATTAAATCATCAGGACACCAGATATCCTATGGCAGTACATGCGCCACCTGCCCTAGCCGAGGTGCAAAGAAATGATTCATTTTCTTCGGCTTTTGACGTGGCAGTCCAACATTGCCAGGGGTGGCAACAGAGAACTCCAGGCTCAGGCGTCTGGAAGCCACTTGGATCATGCGTCTACGAACAGTACAACTACGGACTCAACACTGATCATGAACTGCATTATTTTTGGGGGAATGATTGCCCACCATGAACTTTCAAGGTCTCTTTACAGTCATTTGTTCAGTATGCATATGCCAATTTGTTTTTCTCTCCTAGGTTCATCCTGAGACTATGACATTTGTTAGCATCCTCTACCCATCTTGTAATGGGGCCTCTGCCCCACATAACATGATCTGCCCTGCATATCTTTTATCCAGTACAGTGGTTTGCATCTTTTTGTCACTCCTTTTCTCCTGTCATTATACATGATCTATATTTTCAGTCATGGTTCTTATTCACCGTATCCCCTCTGGGTTCCACCATTACTGCCTTTGCTTCCCGAGTACATATATGTATAATAGATTTTCCCCTGTCCCACAGTTTTTCCAATTTCAATGATCATTTGGTTTGATATGTCATGGTTCACTTACCACAGTCCTACCGTCACCCCCTTTTTTCAGTCATCATGTTTCCTAGTCGCTGTTCCCCCAGGTTCCCACCATGAACTGCTCCTTTGGCTTTCTCGTTTACATATGTACATAATGGTTTTCCCCCGTTTCCTCAGGATTTTCTACCATCCATGATCATATGGTATGATATGTCATGTTTTCATTCACCACAGTCCCACCGTCACTCTTTCCAGTTATCATTTTTTTCCTAGTCACCTTGTTGCCCACCGGGCATCTCCCTTTGGTTCCCGCTCAGTCCACCTCGACCCCTTCTTTGTTTTTTTCCACCTCTGCACCTTCCATCTTTTTCTACGATTTCCTCCCCTTCTCCTTCTCCATACCATCCGAGCTTCTTGCTGATCCATCTTGCCCTCGATCTTGCACCCCTCTTCTTTGATTCTGCCTCTCTCAGCATGGCATGCACCGTTCTGTTCTGCTACTCGATCACTGAGTCATTACGTCCTTGTAATTTTTGACCCCTCACGCATGCGCTGCTCCTGAGCCACGCTCCCTTATTTCTCTGGCTGGTACTCACTTCCGTTACTAATTTGTAGGCCGGTGCGCGCTCTAGTCGTTCTGGACGCACCGGTATTTAATGGTCCTTTTTGTTACCGTCCACTTCCGCATCTGGTTTCACTAACGAGACCTCTCCAGTTTGGCATCTACCACGCTGCCATCCGGTAAGCTGCACCTCTCCTCGGCTAGCTTCCCACTACTTTCCCTAGTTACACTGCTCAAGCCCCCGTGCTTGATTCCTTGACACCTGACGGTCTCCTTTTCCCTCCCTCTGCCCGCTTTTAGATCGGCGCACCCGCCTCCTTGTTTCGACCACCAAGTTACTTTTTCTTCAGATTTTTCTAAAGGGTAAGACCCCTCCTTTACACGCCCCTACCTGCCACTATTCCAGCTTTCTTCTACTTTTGCTTTTCTCATTTACCTGCTCCTTTACATTCTATTCATGCCGCCTCCACAGGCTCATCCGCCTCTCCCTCCGACCACACGGACACTGGATGGTCCTATTGAACTGGCACTCTGGGTAAGGTTAAGTCATCCCCTTTTCCCTTTCTCCCCCCGTCCACCCTGTACTCACCATGATCCTTCTTTTTTGTTTCTTATTGCTTTTTTTCTTTCCCCCACCTCCAGGCGCATCCGCCCTTGTTCGTTCTACTGATTTTACACCTCCGGGTCATGTCCCTTTCCAGGGCTTGACCTTCCCTCATCGATTTTTCCCACCGGCTTTCCCGGTCTACTGGCTCTGCGGTGAGTTACACTTACTCACGTTCTGCCACATTGTCTTACCAACATTTTTTTGCCTTTCCATATGTCTGTCTCACTACTCCATGACGATCCGTGCTTACACTGTCCATCCCTCCTCATAGGAACCCCATTCCTTGTACCTCATCCTACTGACACTCAATCCGCTTACTGTTAATACAGGTACACACCTTGTGCATATCTTTTCTTTCTACGTAGCTTCTTGTGTCACACCTCTCCCTCTCCCTCTCTGTTCCCCCTTTTCCTCCTCTCTACTGATATATATTTTTCGCTCCTCTTTAGTCCCGTTTCAGTAATTTGGCCACTTTTGATGTCATTTTCAGTGTCTATTCCCTTTCCTACCGATCCACCCTGAGAGCTCCCTTCCAATTGCTTATTTTTTACTTCAATTTGTTCTTCTCAGTGTGTTTTATATTGTATCATTGTGCTTTTTTGTATGGGTCTCTCCCCTTCCTCTTCTCCCCCACACTTCACATCCACCCTGCTACGGTTTTGTTCGTCAGTTGACACCTTTTCACCGAGTCACTCTATATTTTTAATGTGTTTTTTTCCCGTGATTTTTATCGTGAATTCTTCATGATAGCGGCACTCACACAAGTCACAATTGTTGTCACCTGCTCACTGTGTTTGTAGGGTTTCCACACTCCTGGTATTTGTCTTTTCTGTTCAGTGTTTCCTTTTCGAGTTATTATTTATGTGGCGCTTCAATACCCTCATTTCATGTTTTGTATCCTCCCCAGCCCTGATGAGTCACGGGAGCATTCCCGCATGACGAAACACTGCGTGTCGGCTGGTTGCTTTCTTTTTGTCGTTGCCTCATTAAATAACTTTCAATATTTACTCTGGTGTTGACTCAAGCAATTTGGAACTCATACGAGACTTCTGGTTCTATTACACCTTCAATACGTGTGCCCGGGACTTTGTGCTCAAATCTAGTGTGGGTCTCCTACTCATACACCCACGGGGGTTACAGGGTAGTTCCCCGACCTGGTAGCACCGTCAACATTGTGATACAGTTACACTACGCGTTTTGTCTGTGCGCCATTCTCCCTGATTTACTAAAAACACTGCTTCTAGATATAAAACATATGTGTTTGGACCAATTTTCTGGGCATACTACTGGGAACATTTGTGAATTTGAAAAAAATAAACATATGCTGAGGCATAGATGCAAATATTCTCTCGTACTTTTAAGTTTTGTTTCGATACTGTGCTCCATTGTGATTTGAGAATATCATGAAGCACTATAGAAGACTACAAATGAGCAAGAGATTGTTCAAGCCATGAAGTTGATGAGAGTAGGTAAGAGACCTAGGTTGCGTGGATGTCTGGTTGAATTTTGTTCTAGGTTTAGTTCTGTTGCTGCTCCATTTTCATGCAGGTTTATAGACAAATAGTGTACAACTATTTTACAACAGTATCTGGCCAGCTTTAATCACTAAAATCAATTTATCACCCACTCTGGACAAGGGTAGAGCTGTTTGCTAATTAAAGGCCCATTTCCCTACTGAATGTTGACTTCACAATATAGATTTGGATCCCATCAAAGAGGTTAGAATGCTTTGTACCTAAGTTCTTCCATTATTCTCAAAGACTGGTTTGACTTACAAAATCATATACTGTTGGATTTACTTAGATTGTGTAAAGATGCAGGCATGTCTATGCCAACTGTACGTTTGGATAGGAAGAATTGGGTTGGGTGTAATGGACTTATTCTGCTTTGTTTTATCCTGTACAGAGGAATATGCCAGGTTGCCAATTGCTTATTATTCTCTTCAATCTTAATCTTGCTTTGTCTCGAAAGTAAAGATGTTAACATTAGGTGCGGAGCATAAAACTCCACTCCGCTTGCGGCGTTTGAGGAATTCATCAACTCCTGCGTTCCGTGTAGAACATGGGGTTACCAATAAACTCTGCACCCCGCAACAAAGTTTTTTTTGTTAGCACGCTCAAAATGTCTTTCGTGCGTGCGGGAGCAACCTGCCGGCGCTCGCTATCTCCCACTAATTTTTCAGAGCCATTTGGGAGCGCCACGAGATTTGTTAGCCGGCTGCTTGCTCCCGCGAGATTTTTCGGACCAACCCATCATTCGGGCGCGCCTGTGACTTCCGGCAGATGTTTTGTGACATACGTGATCCCGAACAGGCAGGATCTACCGCAGCTGCAACCTGGGAAAGATTCTCTCCTCGAGAAGCATTAAAATCTTCCCAAAATGATTATTTGGAGTAAAAAATCTCCTCAAATGGACTTTTGGCGTTGGTTTTTTGTGCGAGAGTCCTTTTTAAAAAACTATTTTTCCAACAGGAAGGAAGTGTCCCAGAGTCTCCAACTTCCTGTTCCTGTCCAGCAGGCTCCCTCCAGTGCTTTGTCCATCTCCTGGTCACTTTTCATTTGGATTTGGAGATGGAAGGATCACGCTTTGTGTCTGCTTTATATACCATTGGATTTAAGGACTTTGTATTTCAGATTTCACAAGTAAGTTGAAAAACTTGTGTTGTTTGTTTGATTGTGGCCATGCACCTGGATTTATTTTACTTTAAATCAATTTTTAAAATGTATTGTGGTGGGTGGCCTGTATTTTCAGTAGGGGCCTAGTTATTTCTTTGCAAGAACATTTTTCTTCTTTTATAAAGGAAAAATGTTGCACACTTCACTACATTTTCTCCATGTTTTTATAAATAAATTTGCAATATTGATTAACTTCACTATGTGGCCTAGTCTGACAATGGGCCTTCCAGCCAGTAGGCCCAGTGCTAGTCATGGGTGCTTGAAACAACTGTTTCTTTGGTGTCTGTTTATTTGAAACATCATTTAGGCCATGGACGGCATTGGATTCAAATACAAAATGTGTTTTTTGTGGTATTTCACTTTGTTTTCCCCTGCAAACAGTGTTTAGGTGGGGTAATGCCTTTGGAGGATGTGTGTTGAACATTTTTAGCCCTGTTAATTTAACTTTTGGCATTGCGGAATTAATGCTGTGTTCTCTGTTGTCAACCATGCCTCCTTTGTCTGGTCAGTATGTAAGTGTGTTTACCATAGGTCACCATTTGACTTTGTTCCCTATGTGGCCAGGGGCCATTTTGTAAAGTCAGTGCTCTTTGTTTTCCAGGCCTCCTGGTTGTTGTGACCATGTGGCTGGTAGCCATTTTGTGTAGGCTGTCAGTGTGCTTTTGCCATAGGCCTGCATGTCTTCTTTGTTGTGACCATTCCTCCTTGCTTGCTGTTTGACCACGTGGTCGGTGGCCATTTTAAGTAGGCAGCCAGTGTGGTTTTGTCATAGGTCTGCATGTCTTCTTTGTTGTGGCCATGCCTTTCTTGCTGGTTGTTGTTGTTTTTTTGCGGGTGATTTTTCTTCTTTTGTCATAGGCCTGCATGTGTTCTTTGTTTTCCAGGCCTCCTGCTTGTTGTTGTGACCATGTGGCTGGCAGCCATTTTGTATAGCCAGCCAGTATGGTTTTGTCACAGGTCTGCATGTCTTCTTTGTTGTGGCCATGCCTTTCTTGCTGGTTGTTATTGTTTTTTTGCATGTGATTTTCTTCTTTTGAAAAGGAAAAATGTTGCCCAGCGTAGTACATTTTCTCCATGTTTTTTAAATAAATTATTCTTTTAATTCACCATGTGGCCTAGTCTGCCAATGGAAATGGGCCTTCCAGCCAGTAGGCTCAGTACTAGCCATGGGTGCATGAAAAACAACTGTTTCTGTGGTTCTGTTATATTGAAATATCATCTAGGCCATGGATGGCACTGGATTAAAATACAAAAAGGGATTTTTGTGGTCTTTCACGTTATCTTTTTTTCTGCAAACAGAGGATAAGTGGGATAATGCCTTTGAAGGATGTGTGTTGTTGTAAAATCTTTTAGCCCTGTTGATTTTCATTTTTGGCATTGCTGAATTAATTAATGCTGTGTTCTCTCTGCCTTCCCATGCCTCCTGTGTGTGTTTGCCATTGACCACCATTTGCTTTTGTTTCCTTGACATGTGGCCAGGGGCCATTTTGTATATTCAGTGTCCATAGGCCTGCATGTGTTCTTTGTTTTCCAGGCCTCCTGCTTCTTATTGCCATGTGGCTGGCGGCCATTTTGCGTAGGCAGCCAGTGTGCTTTTGCCATAGGCCTGCATGTGTTCTTTGTTTGTGGCCATGCCTTCTTGCTGGTTGTTGTTGTTGTTGTTCTGACCATGTGGCTGGTGGCCATTTTGTGTAGCCAGCCAGTGAGCTTTCCCCATAGGCCTACGTGTGTTCTTCTTAGTTTGTTCCCCATTCCTTCTTGCTGGTCATTGTGACCATGTGGCTGGTGGCCATTTTGTGTAGCCAGCCAGTGTGTTTTTGCCATAGGTCTACATGTCTTCTCTTTGTTCCCAATGCCTTCTTGCTCAGTGTTGTTGTTGACCATGTGGCAATGGCAGGCAGCCATTTTGTGCGTCCAGCCAGTGTGGCCCTTTGCCATGTGCTAGCATGGATGGTTGAGCAATGAGATAGCAGTGTACATTATTATTATATATTTGAGGATACTTTCACTTATTTATAGTTTTTTTCCAATTTTAGTGTTTTTAATTTAAATTTTTAATTTTTTAATTTGTTAATTGTTATTATTTTTTATTGTTATTTTTGTATTTTTAATTTTTAATTTTTTTAATTATTATTTATAGATTCTTTTGTAAGCATTTACATAACATCTGGCATCAATGAATCAACCCCATGTCTGCTATAGGTGCACAACAGCATGCATTGTCTAAGGATTCTTCATTGACATTTGTCAGCTGCACATCCCACGTGATGCACATAAAGCAAAGAGTTACATCTTTATGTTGTTGTTGCTCTTTCTTATCCTTCCTGAGAGTACACATTGAAAGTTTGTTGTTGTGGTTTTCCGTTTTACAAATGGATACACTGTATTGTTAATTATTTATAATAACTTAAGTAGCCAGTGACCTCACTTAATAATATTGTTTGTACTACTAATTGAACTGCAACAATGCCAAGTTTCACTGATGTTCTTCTTGCTTCTTTGTTTTTAGGTGCACAAGAGACAACATCACCCACAGTACTGCCAGATAGAACAGTACTGCCAGACAGAAGGCCTGTGCGCAAAATGATGCGTGACCACACATCACAGACATCTCTTCAACTTGTGAAGCTAAGTGCCACTGCTAACTGACCGCTTCAAGATGGCCCCAAAGAAAGGTGCTACCAAGAAAGTGGCCAGTGAGAAGAAGAAGGAGCTTACCACCACTGGTATGTCGACCCAGACCTTTTTGGGAGAAAAAAACTATGCCTGACGCACCGGCCCCCGGTGTAGCAAGCTAGTAGCAGCGCCTCTGTATCAGTGGACCCACCCTAACCTAGGCCAAGCCCATGTCTGTCACAGAGGCAGCCAGTCTAATCACAGCAACGCCGATGAGCAGTGACATTGAAATTGACTTATCTCTATGGCAAAGTAGTACCCAATCGTTGCAGAAAACTCAGAGAAGTGGACAACAACAACAGCTGCATCCACCAATAGTAGTTCCTCTTAAAGTAGGAGCAGTTTCAGGATATTGAGCTTCATGCTGAGGAAGTAGAGGGAGCCACTCTTTCAGAAGATCCATTGTCTTCCAGATCTCCAGCAAGAAAAAGGAGGGTTAGTGCATCATCTTCTTCTCCAAGCCCCCTTCTGATGATCTAGACACCACTTGGATCCCGCTTCAGTATGAGAGTGAGACACGCCACGAGAGGCTAGGGAAAGGGAAGGTTCCTGAAAGCCTTAGAGTTATGGATGCAGATATACAAGAGGAGGATGACGACAAGCCTATCATTATGGATGTTAGCACAGCCCCAGTGGAGACCAATGTTACCCCATCCCAACTTGCTGTGAGGGATGTGGCACCACAGATACCACCACCGCCAGCTGCCATATTTACAAAGCCCCGGCAGCGACCTACATCCACAACCACCTCAGTAGAAGTAGGTACTGCAGAGTCAAACATCAATACGCCCACCTATCGCCAGTTCATCCAACATTGGCAGTGGCACTCAGCATCAGAAAGTTGACCTCCCCAGTTTGGGACTTCTTTGCGGTTAGCAAGAAGGAGGTGAACTTTGCCATGTGCTCCATTTGCGGAGCAAGTGTTAGTCGGGGTAAACTTGGTACAAACTATGGTACTGGAGGCCAAACAATCCACTTGAGAAAGCACCATATGATCCAGTGGGAGGTGCACCTTAGCGGCCAAAAAGTGCAAGTGTTGTTGGTGAAGGGGTGAATGGCTGAGCAGGGAATCCAACCCGATCATGGTGGAAGGTGAAGAAGAGGAAGACATTTTAATGACGCAAAGCCCCCAGCAGTGCAGTAGTATCACCCACATCAGCAACATCGCAATGGCAGAAGACTCAGGTCGAGACACCAAGGCAAGAGAGTATAGTGACTGCCCCACAGAAACGCACTTTGAGCCTACCAACGACTGCTCTAAAGAAGTCACCTGCATCAGTGGCACCAGAAAAGAAAAAGATCCAGGCTACTATTCCTGGCATCTTTAGACAGGAGGGGCAGTACAAACGCAACCACCAAAGGCATGTTTGTACAATGCGAAGCTGGCTAAAATGTTAGCGCTGGACCTCCTTCTTTTGTTTTGTGGAAGGGTGGGTTTTCTTGAATTTGTGGCAGCCATCTGCCCAAAACGGAAGGTTTCCAGCCGGTCCTATTTCACCAGAGTTGCTGTTCCCGCGCTATATCACGATGTGCTGGAATTGCTTGGACAAGCTTTGCAGCAGAGTGCTTTTCACACTATCCACCTGACGACAGACATGTGGACCAGTTGCCAAGCCACTGATTACATGTGCATCACTACACACTGGATCTCTTTTGTGGGGGTCTGTGAAAAGATATCTCCAGGTGTTGACACTGCTGAGATTTTTTAATGGTGCTCAGAAGCATGGGACAGTAGCCATGTTCGCCATGGAGAAATCCCATACTGCTGCAAACATTCTGGAAGACGTTAACAACAAGGTCTTTGATTGGCTGCAGCCAAGAGGGCTTAACATTGGATTTGGTGCCACGAACAATGTCAGTAATATAGTTAAGGGCATGGCCGATGGTGGCTATTTCAGGGTCCTGTGTTTGGCCCACTACATCAACATCATTTTGCAGGTCTTTCTCAAAAAAGAAGACCAAGTAAGCAACTTATTGTCCACCTGCAGAAGAATCTGCACTCATTTCAGCCAATCATTTAAAGCCCTGAAACAGCTGAGGGTCTTTCAGCGTGATAATAGAATGCCAGTTAAAGCACTCACGCAGGAGGTGCCAACACGTTGGACCTACACTTATTACATGTTTGAACACCTGTTTGAGCAGTAACGACCAATCAATGAATATGTCATGCAAAGAGGGGATGCAACTGTGAAAGGCATGATCACTGAGATGGACCAATGGGGCCCAGTCAAATGCCTGACAGAGTTGCTGCTTCCTTTGAGGTGTTCACACGGGAAGTCAGCAAGGAGGACAGTACCATGGGTCAAGCTATCCCATTGTTGCACATGCTACAGGGACAGCTAAAGGAGGTGCCAGCAATGTACGCAGGTTTAGAGAAAAAAAAAAGATGCGTATGAATTGGTGGAGAGCTTAGTCCTTTGCTTATCTGTTAATGCAAGGTTGCAAAGAGACATTCCGTCATCCAAACATTGCATATGTGTCACAATTCTTGATCCACAGTACAAACCATTGCTGTCCACTTTCATTTTTATGACGGGGATGCTGCAAAAGACAAAACATCAATAGCTGAGCAAGCCAGTGAGCTAGAAAAAGAACGGCCAGGAATTAGAGGCCCACTCCTCCAGGGCACAAGTTCTGCGGGGCAGCCTTCAAGTTCAGAGCTTGAGGGCAGTGTTGTTGGTTCAGAGCAGCCAAAACCAACAACAAGAACACCATCAACAACCAGAACAGGAGCATCAACCCCAAAATCTGCAACTAAATGGTGTCTACTGGCAGGGCTTAAGTCCAGTGCAGAGGCAAAGAGAAAAGAGGTCGAGCAAGTGGAGCACCAATGACCATTGAGCGAATGGTCCAGGCCTATCTGAATGACCCAACAGAGGTCTACCTGGATCAAAACCTATTGGTGTACTGGTATGGGAAGAGGTGCCAATGGCCAGTGCTCAGCAGGCTGGCGATAAACTATCTGGCTTGCCCAGTAGCCAGTATCTCCACTGAGCATGTTTTCAGTGCTGCTACTGCTGTTGTCACAGTGAAAAGGACCAGTCTCTCGCCCCAAAATGTGGAAAGATTGACCATGATTAAAATAAATCAGCAATTTTTACCACCGGATTACTCCATGCCTGAAGTATGACAGGAGGAAGATGAGGAGACTCAGGCCATGGCAGCAGTGTGTTAGATGATCTACTTCTGGGCGAACCACCTGAGTTTGTGGACAAGCTCTACTTCCCTGACTACTAGGCCTGGGCCAACATCCATAGAACGTTCTCTCTCTATCGCTGATCTGCTTTCTTTGATGCCAAAAAAAAAATAGCTAGGGGAGCATTATTTAATTTTATTTGTTTGTGTCTGGTTGACTAATTCAGCCCCACCGTCTTACTCATACACACGTTTTATTGCCAGATTGGAGTTGCAACAGTGTGCAGTGAAGAAGTTCCCCCCACCCATTCACTCAAGGACACTGAAATACAAAAAAATGTGTGCCTGCCTCCAACCCTGGGCCGTGACTATCCTTTCCTACTTTTTTATTCCCCTGCCCCACATTATTTGATTTAGACTGGCCAATGTCTGATTCATGAACAATGGATCGGCAATGTACCACGGTGACCACGCCTGAATTAAAAGAACAGGTAAATGGCATGCATTGTACACTGAGTGGTTGTTGTTTGTGAGTTTGTTGAGATGGTTCATGTGGTGGCAGGCAGTGGCACTAGGTGTCTGTTTATCTGTATCTATTATGCTTAAATGTATTTGTGATGATTTATAATGTTGGTAGCCTACTGACTGCTGATCATTTTTTCCCTGAAGGGGATTTTTTTCCTTCCCCTTTGAGAATTAGTGAGATTTGTTCACCGACACCGGGTCCACTCCACACTGCTTTGTTTTCTTTATACCCTCAAAGAGTCAGACCTGACCAGTCCCTTTAGAATAGATAACACAAACACAATTAGTCTACACAAAAAATGACTCAATGTTTCTCTTGTTGTGCATCAACAGCATTGTACTACAGGTCGATCAATTGCATTTGAGTCGGGACACAGTTGGTATGTATTTGGACACCGTACTCGGAGTCAGGAGGATCAGGGATGATGAAAGGACTCAGGGCGTGAGCATGACTACTTCGAGAACTGCCACCAAAAGAAGGAAGTTTTCAACTCCACTGAAACCAACTGATTTGTTGATGACTTTAAGGTGACCTACCCAACTCTGTGGAGTGGTGGTGAGTGGTGACACCGGTGCATTGATTTTACTTGATAGTTACATGCAGCCACTTTTGTGTGATTTTTGGTTGTTGTACAATTGCCCTCACCTCATTGTTCACACACCAGTCATAAAATGAATGAGTGCAAAAGTACTGCTCTTCTCTTCTCTTTTTGTGCTGCCTTTGAGTCTTCTCGGTGCACTCCTTATGAAGTTTAACTTCTTTCTTTATCCTTCATTCTATAATATAATTTTTGTTTTTCAATCCGCAGTTCGCCAAACTGGAAAAGCAACATTACACTCACACTTACCTTATCGGACCGCATCAGCCAGGCACTCAAGATTGACGGACAGTCCAAGAGGAATGTAGACGCAACTCCCAATTTGGCAATATAGTATTATTTTTTCTTTTAATAATTATTAGAACTGTGTGTGTTGTTCGCTTGACTCGCGGGGGACAATTTGGTTTGGTTTGCATTTAAGTTACCTGTACTCATTACTTTGTTTCCTTTTCCTCCCATAACAGATTTATAGTGTGGTAGGAGAGTAGGATCTGCCTCTTATGTTGCCCCCACTTTTTTCTGATGTTAGCACTGGTTTCTGGCTATAGTCTGGCTGGGTCCCTGCCAATCAGGGCCCCAGCCTCTCTGTTCTCTCTAAACGACATGGAGTGCACTCTAGGTGCACTAGTGATTGGATACTGTGGTGCCTTATGAGTCCCTAGTATATGGTACCTTAGGTGCCAAGGGCATAGGTACTTCACAGGCCTACCAGGGGCTGCAGCATGTGTTATGCCACCCCTGGGAAGCAGTCTAAATCTGACACCACAGGCCTGCTACTGCAGCCTGGGTGAGGTGGTGCTAGCACTCCTCACTGAGATATAGGTTTCCTATATCTCTCCTGCACACACATATAAACCTATCAGTCACCCCTAAGGCAGGCCCTATCAATCCTGAGGGCAGGGTGCTTGGCTTCTATGTGAGGGGGTGCCTCTGCCTGAGCAGGGCCCCTCTGCAGCTCTCAGAGTCTATTCTCTGGTGCTGTTTGTGGATGCGGTTAAACCATATACTCTTAAGTGCATTATATCCTCGCGGTAAATGCTAACTTTGGAATGGCTGCATCAAAACATGTCGTGTTTGGTGTCAAACATCTTGGAATACTACCCCCCGCCAATCTTGGCGGCGGGGGTAGCATTCCACCCTTCTAGAGGGATAAGACATGTACCTGCTGTGGAAACGCGGTAGAATCCTAAAGAGCCCTGGCATCACAAAATGGATGCCACCAGTCACAGACACTGGGCTGCCCTCCTGCTGATGACCGAAACTCGCAGTGGAGGAAGCCCAACAATAGGCATCCTGTCACAGGGAGGTGTAACCACCTTCCAGACAGGGTTTAGTGTATTGGGGCTGGGTGGGTGCACTCTTAGAGTGCTTTGAAGTCCTGCACTGGGGAGCAGAAGGCTCCTCTGTGCATATGCCAGTTCAAACCAGCTCAGGGGCTACCTGCCCCTGCTCTGGCGCGAAACTGGACAAAGGGAAGTGGGTGTAGCCACCCCTCCCTTGACCCTCCCATAGGTGGGGTCATAGAGCTAGTCCATCCCCTCTTTTAGTATAAGAGGGGGAACCTTGCCATTGCAAAGCAGATAACCCCTGGACGACGCTCTACAGAAGAATCCTGGCCCTTCGACGTTCCACTACCTTTGGAAGACAGAAGAATCTCCCTTGGAGTCAAGGAGTGACTCCCTGCTTGGCAGGCACCAAAACGACAACGACGGTCGCAAACTACGCCGCTCCCGCCGGAGTCCGAAGTCCCTGCAGCCCAAGAAGTGGATTTCCTGACCTCTCCCAGGCCATCGTGAGTCCCCAGCGAAGCTGAGGCAAGTGGACCCCACGAGTAACGAGGAACCGCGACCCCTGGGTACCGTGCACTATTGTCGAGTGCAACCCTTTCACAACGTTCTACGAACTTGTGCTTTGGACCACGTGTGGTCCCGACCTCCAGCAGGAATCCCTCCGAAGATCAGAGGCCTACACCGTCCCGAGTGACCGTGGGCCCCTGTTGAGTGATTCCGCCCGAGGTGTCTTCGCGATCCCTTGCCCGCCGGCTTGTGGGTCCCCAGAAGACTTCTTAAAGAAACCAAAGGGCTCCCTGGTTGCTCCAGGCCTGCTCTGACTTACCCTCGCTGGGTGAGTCCCTCAGACCTTGCTGGTCTGCGCCATCGACTTTTCTTCATCTCCCCGAGACTTGCTGCTGCCAAGGCTTGTTGGCTCCAATCGAGTTGCCGACACCGCAGTCAGCTGCAGACGTCGAGGACCCACCGAATCCAGCTCCTGGTCGTCGTCGACACCTCCTGGACCACGTGGCTGAAGAGTCAAGGCACCCGCAACCGACCTGAATCAACCGACGACGGTGGGCATCCATCTTCCTTGCCCCGGGTCACTGCCAAGTGACTTTGAACACTGTCCCCTCTGCTTTCAGGTCATCCTTCTTCAGAATCCAGGCTTGGATTCCACCGGACACTTCTTCAGCTCCCGCAAGCAGCAAGTCTTCTTTGTTCGCCATTGAAAACGACGCCGCGACCCGACACCAAAGGACACCTGTGCACCCGGCTTCCTGGGTGAGGTAACTCCAGCACTACGGTGCTCCTGTGGGTGTGGGCCCTAGAACTACTTACCCTGTAAGTGACTTGCTTGTAGGTTCTCCCGAAGTATCCTAAAACTCTTTATTTCCAACCGCGACTTGCCCCATTGAAGTCAACGGCGATCCGCGCCTGTGTATCCACACTGCACGCGTCCCCCGTGGGTCCTTTACTTACCTGCCTTGGGTGGTTTCGTGAGGCCCCTGCACTTCTGAAGGCCCTAGGCCTTGTCTCCCTGCAAGTCGTTGTCCCTAAGTCTCTTACTTAGTATATGGTCTGGTACGCCCTAGGGCCCCAGCCATATTTTGTGCTTAACTTATTGTGAAACGTTGATTTGTGCATATGTTTGTCTTCTAATCTCATAAAGAGATTAGTAGAGAGTTATTTAGAAATAAATACATATATATTTGATATATATACCTGTGTGGTGTCTTTTCATTTGGTGATTCAAGAGATTATATGGTAAAACAAGCTGCTTTACATTCCTCCGAGACTTAGCCTGAAGGCTGCTCTCCACAGCTACCACTAGGATAGCTTTCTTTAAAAGGTTGTCTTAAACCTATCTACCATAAGAGTCGATTTGCCCTGGTGCAAGGTGTCCACTTTAATTAGTGAACAGCATATACCAGGCCAACTTCTCACATTGGTGGGCAGCGTGTGGGATTCCAGCTTGCCATTGTTTTACCAGAAAATCTCTATTTGAATTACTAACTGAAAACCATTATAGGTACTCAAGGTACATATAAAGTCAAGCTTAGTATCAATAAGTTCTACTGAACTTAGAGCTGTGTGCCAAGGGATAGCACACCCTTTCCACAGCTCAAGCTAGGATCAGTAGGCCACAAACTAGTGTAGGTAGTACAACACTGCACAACACTAGAATGTCCTTAAAGGGTGGACCCAGTGGATCCACTCAGCCTCAGTATAAGGACATGGCTTTCTCTGACTTGAGAGCCATGTGTGTTGACAGACACCTGAGACTAGGACAGAGTCCCTCAACACTACACCTGATAGATCTGCTGACAGCAGATGACCTTAGATTGGCTCTAGGAGCTAAAGGGTTTGAATCAGTGGGTGGGTCAGTCATAGTATCTGGGTCAGATGATGAAAATCAGAATGACCAAGACTCTGTGATTGAAGGGCCAGGCTCCAAGGGGCCTGAAAAGGACAGAGGAATTCTCCCTAAGAGAACTGACAGAGAGGAGGAGAGGCACAGATCCCTTCCAGGGAATCTGACCACTCTTATCACTCTGGCAGAGAATTTGTCCAGCAGAGGAGCTCATACTTTTCCTTAAGAGAGACCTCCTCTGAGAGAAGGTGCAAACTGCTCCAGTATGAGGAAGCCAGAGTGGCCCTCAGAACCAAGCAGTTGGCACTGGATAGGGAAGCCCTGGAGATCCAGAGAGCTTCTAGAAAAGAGGGGTTAGAACCCCTGGTGGCAGCAACAGTGTCCCTAGAGGCAGAGAATATATTCCTGACCATAGGAACCTGAGCAAGGTTGTTCCTCCCTACCAGAGTGGGGATGATATCCACAAGTGGATAACTGCTATGGAGAGGGCCTGTAGAGTACAGCAGGTCCCCCAAAGCAGTGGGCAGCAATCTTGTGGCTCTCCTTTTCAGATAAAGGAAGAGACAAGCTCCTCACTGTTAGAGAGGAGGATGCTGATGATTATGAGGTCCTGAAGAGTGCACTGATAGATGGGTTTGGCTTAACCACTGAGCAGTACAGGTTGAAGTTCAGAGATACCCAGAAGGCACAGACTCAGGACTGGACTGACTTTGTTGATTGTGCAACCAAGGCTCTAGAGGGTTGGCTGGTTGGCAGTAGGGTTACTGATTTCAAGGGATTGTATAATCTGATGATGAGAGAACAGATCCTAAATAATTGCCAGAACCAGTTGTTGCATCAGTACCTGGTGGACTCTGATCTGACCTCTCCCCAAGAATTGGGAAAGAAGGCAGACAAATGGGTCAGAACCAGGGTGAGGCAGAAAACCCAGAACCAAGGGGGTGACACTAAGAAGCAAGATCCTAAAGGCTCTGAGAAAGGTGGGGATAAGTCAAAAGACCAGAAGTCTTCACAAGGGCCCCAAAAATCTGCATCTGGTGGGGAGTCACAGTCCAACAAGGAAAAGGCCAAAAGAAGCCCTGGTGCAAATTCTGTAAACAGAAAGGGCACTGGACTTCTGATTGTACCAAGTCCAAAGACCAAACCACCACCACTCCTGCCCCTAAGGCAACTGTGCCCCCTAGCTCAGCTACTGGTGGAGGTGGTACGCAGAATAAGGGTGTAGTAGGGTTGACCCTGGGTTCTGAAGTGGATTCTGACCTAGTCAGAGTGACCACTCAGGCAATGCTGATTTGTGAGGGAAACATTGATATGTCCTTCCTAGTAAGCCCCAGTAATCTGGGCAAGTACAAACAGCAGCCTTTGATAAATGGCAAACAGGCTTTGGCATTTAGGGACACAGGTGCTAGTGTCACCATGGTGGCAGAGGACCTAGTGGACCCTGGACAGATCATCCTGGGTGAAATGTACCAGGTGACCAATGCAAGCAATGTCCAGACCAACCATAGTCTGGCAGTTGTGAATTTCTCCTGGGGAGGGGTAACTGGCCTCAAGAAGGTTGTAGTCAGTGCAGACCTCCCTGTAGAATGTCTATTGGGCAATGATCTAGAGACTTCAGCCTGGTCTGAAGTAGAGTTATGGACTCATGCTGAGATGTTGGGCATCCCTGCAGAGGTATTTGCTGTGACCAGGTCACAAGCAAGAATGCATGACACTGAACCAGCTCTGGATCCTGGAACAATGGACCAGATGCTTCCCAAGAGGAGGAGCAGTAGGGTTAAGGCAGTGCCTTCCCCTCTGTCTCAGATCAAGGATTCACTTCCAGAGGGAGGTGAAGCAGAACCTGAAGAAGGAACTGCCCCAGAGGGACTTGAACCTGACCAGGTTGAGTTCTTGGGGGCAGGGGCCCTTCCAGGGAAGATCTGAGTAAGGAGCAACAGTGCTGCCCCTCTCTTGAACCCCTCAGACAGCAGGCTGCTGCTGAGGCTGCTGGGAGTGCTAGTGGGTCCCATAAAGTTTATTGGGATGAGGGACTCCTATATTCTGAGGGTAGAGACCCAGCCCCTGGAGCCACCAGGAGGTTGGTAATACCTCAGAAGTTTAGGGGGTTCCTCTTGACCTTAGCACATGATATCCCTTTGGCAGGTCACTTGGGCCAAAACAAGACCTGGGACAGGCTTGTTCCACATTTTCATTGGCCACATATGTCAGAGGACACAAAGGAGTTTTGTCGCTCCTGTGTCACTTGCCAAGCCAGTGGTAAGGCAGGTGGCACAACAAAGGCCCCCTGATACCACTACCTGTGGTGGGGGTACCCTTTGAAAGGGTAGGGATTGACATTGTTGGTCCCCTTGACCCTCAGACTGCATCTGGGCACAGATTTATCCTGGTGGTAGTGGATCATGCCACCAGGTACCCAGAGGCAATTCTCTGAGGACCACCACAGCACCTGTGGTGGCAAGAGCCCTCATTGGAGTTTTCTCCAGAGTGGGTTTCCCAAAGGAGGTCATTTCTGACAGAGGTACCAACTTCATGTCAGGATATCTGAAAGCAATGTGGAAGGAGTGTGGTGTAACTTATAAGTTCACCACCCCTATCACCCACAATGCAATGGTTTAGTTGAACGCTTCAACAAAACCTTGAAAGGAATGATTAAAGGACTCCCAGAGAAGCTTAGGCGGAAATGGGACCTTCTTCTTCCTTGCCTGTTGTTTGCATACAGAGAGGTTCCACAGAAGGGGGTTGGTTACAGCCCATTTGAGCTTCTGTTTGGGCATCCTGTGAGAGGTCCACTATGTTTGGTAAAAGAGGGCTGGGAGTTACCTCTCAAGCCCCCCAAACAAGATGTGATGGACTATGTACTTGGTCTCCGCTCCCGGATGGCAGAGTACATGAAAAAGGCAACCAAAACCTGGAGGCCAGCCAAGAATTGCAAAAAGCTTGGCATGACCAAAGGCTGTGCTGACTGTATACCAGCCAGGACAGAAAGTGTGGGTGTTGGAGCCTGTGGCCCCAGCAGCCCTCCAGGACAAGTGGAGTGGCCCCCATACAATAGTTGAACAGAAGGGAGAAGTCACCTATCTGGTGAATCTTGGAACTCCCAGGAGCCCCCTAAGGGTGCTTCATGTCAACAGATTAAAGCCATATGTTGACAGGGCTGACATGGGCTTGCTCATGGCAACTGATGAGGACCAGGAGGAGGAGAGTGACCCTCTCCCTGACCTGCTCTCTCAGAACCCTGATGATGGGTCAGTAGATGGTGTTGCTTTGGCAAGCAGCCTCACTGACCATCAGCAAACTGAGTGCAGACAAGTTCTGCAACAGTTTAGACATATGTTTAGCCTGACCCCTAGTCAGACTACCTGGTGCACCCATGAGGTGGACACTGGGGACAGTCTGCCTGTCAAGAATAAAATCTACAGGCAACCTGACCATGTCAGGGACTGTATCAGGACTGAAGTCCAGAAAATGTTGGAGTTAGGCGTGATTGAGCCTTCAGATAGCCCTTGGGCTAGCCCAGTAGTCCTGGTACCCAAGCCTCATACCCAGGGTGGTAAGAAAGAAATGAGGTTTTGTGTAGACTACAGAGGCCTCAATGCAGTCACTAGGACTGATGCCTATCCCATACCAAGGGCAGATGAGCTGATTGATACTTTGGCCTCAGCCAAGTATCTAAGCACATTTGACCTAACAGCTGGCTACTGGCAAATCAGATTAGCTGATGATGCAAAAGCCAAAACAGCATTTTCGACTCCTGGTGGGCACTACCACTTTGTGGTGATGCCCTTTGGATTGAAAAATGCACCTGCCACTTTTCAGAGGTTGGTGAATAAAGTTCTGGCAGGGATGGAAACTTATTGCTCAGCTTATCTAGATGATATTGCTGTCTTTAGTTCCTCCTGGCAGGATCACCTGGTCCACCTCAGAAATGTTTTGGAGGCCCTGCAGAAAGCAGGCCTCACTATCAAGGCCACCAAGTGCCAGATAGGGCAGAGTCAGGTTGTGTACCTGGGCCACCTTGTAGGTGGAGGCCAGGTTCAGCCTTTACAGAGCAAAATCCAAACCATAATGGAATGGGTTGCTCCAACCACCCAGACACAGGTGAGAGCCTTCTTAGGCCTGACTGGGTACTATAGGAGGTTTGTCAAGGGATATGGATCTATAGTGACCCCCTTGAATGATCTTACCTCTAAGAAAATGCCAAAAAGGTTCAGTGGACAGCTAGCTGTCAAAAGGCATTTGAAGACCTAAAGCAGGCCATGTGCACTGCCCCCATCTTACAGAGTCCAGACTACACCAAAAAGTTCATTGTCCAAACAGATGCTTCTGAGCTGGGTGTGGGAGCTGTACTGTCTCAACTGAATGATGAAGGTCAAGACCAGCCAGTAGCTTTTATTAGCAGAAGGCTGACCCCTAGAGAGAAACGTTGGTCAGCTATAGAGAGGGAGGCCTTTGCTGTGGTATGGGCCCTGAAGAAGCTGAGGCCATACTTGTTTGGTACTCACTTCATAGTTCAGACTGACCACAAGCCCCTCCTATGGCTAAAGCAGATGAAAGGTGAAAACCCAAAACTTTTGAGGTGGTCCATTTCCCTACAGGGGATGGACTATACAGTGGAACATAGGCCTGGGACCCAACATGCCAATGCAGATGGACTCTCAAGGTATTTCCACTTTGAACACGAAGACTCAACTGGTCAAGGTTAGTTTAGTGTCCCTACGTTTGGGGGTTGTGTAGGAGAGTAGGATCTGCCTCTTATGTTGCCCCCACTTTTTTCTGATGTTAGCACTGGTTTCTGGCTATAGTCTGGCTGGGTCCCTGCCAATCAGGGCCCCAGCCTCTCTGTTCTCTCTAAACGACATGGAGTGCACTCTAGGTGCACTAGTGATTGGATACTGTGGTGCCTTATGAGTCCCTAGTATATGGTACCTTAGGTGCCAAGGGCATAGGTACTTCACAGGCCTACCAGGGGCTGCAGCATGTGTTATGCCACCCCTGGGAAGCAGTCTAAATCTGACACCACAGGCCTGCTACTGCAGCCTGGGTGAGGTGGTGCTAGCACTCCTCACTGAGATATAGGTTTCCTATATCTCTCCTGCACACACATATAAACCTATCAGTCACCCCTAAGGCAGGCCCTATCAATCCTGAGGGCAGGGTGCTTGGCTTCTATGTGAGGGGGTGCCTCTGCCTGAGCAGGGCCCCTCTGCAGCTCTCAGAGTCTATTCTCTGGTGCTGTTTGTGGATGCGGTTAAACCATATACTCTTAAGTGCATTATATCCTCGCGGTAAATGCTAACTTTGGAATGGCTGCATCAAAACATGTCGTGTTTGGTGTCAAACATCTTGGAATACTACCCCCCGCCAATCTTGGCGGCGGGGGTAGCATTCCACCCTTCTAGAGGGATAAGACATGTACCTGCTGTGGAAACGCGGTAGAATCCTAAAGAGCCCTGGCATCACAAAATGGATGCCACCAGTCACAGACACTGGGCTGCCCTCCTGCTGATGACCGAAACTCGCAGTGGAGGAAGCCCAACAATAGGCATCCTGTCACAGGGAGGTGTAACCACCTTCCAGACAGGGTTTAGTGTATTGGGGCTGGGTGGGTGCACTCTTAGAGTGCTTTGAAGTCCTGCACTGGGGGAGCAGAAGGCTCCTCTGTGCATATGCCAGTTCAAACCAGCTCAGGGGCTACCTGCCCCTGCTCTGGCGCGAAACTGGACAAAGGGAAGTGGGTGTAGCCACCCCTCCCTTGACCCTCCCATAGGTGGGGTCATAGAGCTAGTCCATCCCCTCTTTTAGTATAAGAGGGGGAACCTTGCCATTGCAAAGCAGATAACCCCTGGACGACGCTCTACAGAAGAATCCTGGCCCTTCGACGTTCCACTACCTTTGGAAGACAGAAGAATCTCCCTTGGAGTCAAGGAGTGACTCCCTGCTTGGCAGGCACCAAAACGACAACGACGGTCGCAAACTACGCCGCTCCCGCCGGAGTCCGAAGTCCCTGCAGCCCAAGAAGTGGATTTCCTGACCTCTCCCAGGCCATCGTGAGTCCCCAGCGAAGCTGAGGCAAGTGGACCCCACGAGTAACGAGGAACCGCGACCCCTGGGTACCGTGCACTATTGTCGAGTGCAACCCCTTCACAACGTTCTACGAACCTGTGCTTTGGACCACGTGTGGTCCCGACCTCCAGCAGGAATCCTCCGAAGATCAGAGGCCTACACCGTCCCGAGTGACCGTGGGCCCCTGTTGAGTGATTCCGCCCGAGGTGTCTTTGCGATCCCTTGCCCGCTGGCTTGTGGGTCCCCAGAAGACTTCTTAAAGAAACCAAAGGGCTCCCCTGGTTGCTCCAGGCCTGCCCTGACTTACCCTCGCTGGGTGAGTCCCTCAGACCTTGCTGGTCTGCGCCATCGACTTTTCTTCATCTCCCGAGACTTGCTGCTGCCAAGGCTTGTTGGCTCCAATCGAGTTGCCGACACCGCAGTCAGCTGCAGACGTCGAGGGACCCACCGAATCCAGCTCCTGGTCATCGCCGACACCTCCTGGACCACGTGGCTGAAGAGTCAAGGCACCCGCAACCGACCTGAATCAACCGACGACGGTGGGCATCCATCTTCCTTGCCCCGGGTCACTGCCAAGTGACTTTGAACACTGTCCCCTCTGCTTTCAGGTCATCCTTCTTCAGAATCCAGGCTTGGATTCCACCGGACACTTCTTCAGCTCCCGCAAGCAGCAAGTCTTCTTTGTTCGCCATTGAAAACGACGCCGCGACCCGACACCAAAGGACACCTGTGCACCCGGCTTCCCTGGGTGAGGTAACTCCAGCACTACGGTGCTCCTGTGGGTGTGGGCCCTAGAACTACTTACCCTGTAAGTGACTTGCTTGTAGGTTCTCCCGAAGTATCCTAAAACTCTTTATTTCCAACCGCGACTTGCCCCATTGAAGTCAACGGCGATCCGCGCCTGTGTATCCACACTGCACGCGTCCCCCGTGGGTCCTTTACTTACCTGCCTTGGGTGGTTTCGTGAGGCCCCAGCACTTCTGAAGGCCCTAGGCCTTGTCTCCCTGCAAGTCGTTGTCCCTAAGTCTCTTACTTAGTATATGGTCTGGTACGCCCCTAGGGCCCCAGCCATATTTTGTGCTTAACTTATTGTGAAACGTTGATTTGTGCATATGTTTGTCTTCTAATCTCATAAAGAGATTAGTAGAGAGTTATTTAGAAATAAATACATATATATTTGATATATATACCTGTGTGGTGTCTTTTCATTTGGTGATTCAAGAGATTATATGGTAAAACAAGCTGCTTTACATTCCTCCGAGACTTAGCCTGAAGGCTGCTCTCCACAGCTACCACTAGGATAGCTTTCTTAAAAGGTTGTCTTAAACCTATCTACCATAAGAGTCGATTTGCCCTGGTGCAAGGTGTCCACTTTAATTAGTGAACAGCATATACCAGGCCAACTTCTCACAGTCAGCACACACGCCATCGCCTCCACCGGCTACATCCTCCTCGGGGACCTGAACTTCCACCTCGAGAACAACAAGGACACCAACTCCACCACCCTGATCGACAACCTCGCCACCCTCGGACTCAGAGAGCTCGTGACTACACCCACCCACGCCGCCGGCCACACGCTAGACTCCATCTTTTCCGCAAGCCCACACGTCTCCTTCAACCACACCTCCGAACCCCACTGGACTGACCACCACTGCATCCACTTCACCTACAGGAAGCCCACCACACACCACCGCACCGAACAAATGCCTCGCCGCTGCTGGAGCAGAGTCACGGAAGACCAGCTAACCACAACCTCGCCCTGAGCCCACCCGCCGAACCCTCCGACCCCGACACCGCCGCCCGCAACCTCAGACAGTGGATCGACGACTGCGCCAACACCCCGCCCCGCTCAAGAATCTGCCCAACAGCCACACCAGCAAGAAAGCCACCTGGTTCACCGAAGACCTCCAGGCCTCCAAACGAACATGCCGAAAACTGGAGAAGATCTGGCTCCACGAACGGACAGCGGACAGCTACGCCGCCCACAAGAGCGCCACCCGCAGTCACCATCACCTCATCAGATCCGCCAAAAGGGCCTCACTCAAAGACCGCCTAGACAACAACGCACACAACAGCAAAGAGCTCTTCAACATCGTGAAGGAACTCTCCAACCCCAGCTCCAACACCAACGACATCCAGCCGTCGCGAGACCTGTGCGACTCACTGGCCACCTTCTTCCACCGCAAAATCGCCGACATCCACGACAGCTTCAACACCACGACCGCCCCGGCAACCACCGAGACCACTGCCCCACAACCACCAACCGCCTGCTCTCCTGGACCAACATCAACGACGAGGACACCAGCGAGATCATGAACACCATCCACTCCGGTTCACCGCTAGACCCGTGCCCTCACCACATCTTCAACAAAGCCAGTACAGCCATCGCGCCCCATCTCCGGAAAATAATCAACATCTCCTTCGAGACAGCAACCTTCCCGGAAAGCTGGAAGCACGCCGAGATCACCGCCTTACTCAAGAAACCCAAGGCAGACCCAAAGGACCTCAAGAACGTCCGACCTATCTCTCTGCTCCCGTTCCCCCGAAGGTCACCGAGAAAATCGTCAACAAACAACTGACCCGCTACCTCGAGGAGAACAACATCCTGGACCCTTCCCAGTCCGGCTTCCGCAGCAACCACAGCACCGAAACCGCCCTCATCGCCGCCACCGATGACATCAGGACCCTGCTAGACAACGGAGAAACAGCAGCCCTCATCCTCCTGGACCTATCAGCCGCCTTCGACACGGTCTGCCACCACACACTACGAACACGCCTTCACGACGCCGGGATCCAAGAGAAGGCCCTGGACTGGACCACATCCTTCCTTTCCGGCAGAACACAAAGCGTCCGCCTCGCCCCTTCCGATCCAAGGCCACCAAGATCATCTGCGGCGTACCCCAAGGCTCCTCCCTCAGCCCAACGCTGTTCAACATCTACATGGCACCCCTCGCCCACGTCGCCCGACAGCACAACCTCAACATCATCTCCTATGCCGACGACACCCAGCTGATCCTCTCCCTCACCAAAGACCCTCACACCGCCAAAGCCCACCTCCACGAAGGAATGAAGGCCGTCGCCGAATGGATGAGGACCAGCCGCCTGAAGCTGAACTCGGACAAGACGGAGGTCCTCATCCTTGGTTCCAACCCTTCAGCCTGGGACGACTCCTGGTGGCCAACATCACTGGGAACAGCCCCGCCACCCACCGACCACGTACGCAACCTAGGGGTCATCCTCGACCCCACCCTCTCCATGACTAAGCAGGTCAACGCCGTTTCCTCATCCTGCTTCAACATCCTCTGAATGCTCCGCAGGATCTTCAAGTGGATCCCCACCGAAACAAGAAAACAGTCACCCAGGCCCTCGTCACCAGCAGGCTGGACTACGGAAACGCCCTCTACGCAGGAACGACGGCTAAGCTCCTGAGACGGCTGCAACGCATCCAGAACGCCTCTGCACGTCTTATCCTCGACATCCCCCGACGCAGCCACATCACACCCCACCTGAGAGACCTGTACTGGCTCCCTGTCAACAAGAGGATAACCTTCAAGCTCCTCACCCACGCACACAAAGCACTCCACAACTCCGGACCAGCCTACCTCAACAGACGACTCAGCTTCTACACCCCCACCCGCCAGCTCCGCTCGACCAGCCTCGCCCTCGCCACAGTCCCCCGCATCCGGAAAACGACCGCCGGCGGCAGATCCTTCTCCCTCCTCGCCGCCAAGACCTGGAACACCCTCCCCACCAACCTCCGACAGACCCAAGACCTACTGGCCTTCAGAAGACTCCTCAAGACCTGGCTCTTCGATCAGTAGCAGCAACACCCCCCTCTTCCCCCAGCGCCTTGAGACCCTCGCGGGTATGTAGTGCGCTTTATAAGTGACATGATTGATTGATTGATTGATTGATTGAATATCATTAAGTTTGAGAACTGAATGTATCCGATGCTTTAAAGGATTCTAATAATAGGTCCCAGTGCATTGCCATGGGCCTTTTCTGAAGTCCCCTGGGATCCTCTCTGACAGGGCTCCATTCTGCCACTCCCCATAATTCGACTTCTTCCTTCCATGTCTGAATCCTGGGGGGATTGTTGATTTCCACCTTCTAGTATTACATCTCTTCGCTAAAATAAGTGCTAAGTCTATGAATTTGGCCAGCGCTTCTCGCCCTTTCTGCCATGTATAGAGGCCTAGTATAAATGTTTCGGCCGAATGCCATCCCATGTTGCCCACTATCTCCTTCAGTGTTGCTGTGACCATGCCCCAGTAATTACGTAAGTCGTTAGGACCAGATAATGTGTATTAAATCTGCATCTTGCTCAGTGCATCTGGGGCAGGCTACCGTAATGGTGGGGAAGATGGAGTGAAATTTGTATGGCATTAAGTAGGGGCGTTGTGTTAACATATACTGTATAAACTTGAAACGTGTGCTGCGGGATACTCGTTTAGGATATTCCAGTATTGTCTTCCATTCCTTATCCACGAGTGGTCTCTTTATATCCCTTTCCCATTTGTGGCGTACCACTACTGAGGGGGATGCTTGGTCTGCCCGGATCCCTCGATAGAACCATCGGATCAAGTGTCTTCCTGTTCCCATGAGATATAATAAATGTACAAGTTTGTTTGTGGGCGGTTCTGACCCCTGGGGTGCCTACTGAGTGCACCAGATTGCGAGCACCAAGAAAAGTGCCCCTGTGGTATCCTGCTCATTTACAAAATCTGCATGTGTCAATGGCATCCTGTCTCTAAAAAATTCAGGTATTTCCGACACCCCTGCTTGTAACTATGGGGAGAGTCTATGTTTTGTAAGAGTCCCTACAGTGGTTGGTACACCTAACATTGGTATTTTGGGAGTGTAGGCAGGAGTGTGTGCTGTGTATTTTAATGCCTGCTTTCAGTAATTGAGCACAGTCTTGAGTAGCAGGGGAGCTGATGTTGGGGCCGTGCCCCCCGGACACAACAGCGCATGCAGTGTACCCCGGTCAAGCATCTGGCATGTGTACTCTATTTCATTCAAGTTTTGGCCCTCTCACCAATAGGAAAGCCACTGCAATTGGCCTGCTAAGCAGTAGGTGTAAAAGTCAGGTGCCCCCATTCCATCGCATCCGATGGGAGCTGTAGCTTCGCAAGACTAATTCGTCGGCAGCCTGAGCCCCATATTGAGTCAGTTAGTAGTGTGTTTAGCGTCTTAAAAACGGATCTGGGAATCACCACTGGCAGATTGATAAGGAGGTAAAGGAGCCGTGGTAGCATCACCATTTTAGAGATTGCCAGATGACCAGCAATCAAAAGGGGCAGTGACGTCCAGAAAGTGACCTGGGCACGCAAGGATCTTATTGCTTTATGTATATTCCCTTCAATGAGGTCCTGGGTATTTCTATAAACTTGTATCCTTAAATAATGGAAAAGAGGTCGGAGCCACTGTTATGTTTCGATCCCCAAAGGGGATAGTTTGTCTATTTAGGTCAGACCCAAAGGGAAATGCATATGATTTCTCGTAGTTGATGGCAAGCCCCTCGATGGATTCGAACTAAGTAAAAACTTGCGCTACCTTGCACAAATTCTCCCGTAGTTCTTTGGAATAAAGGATGATATCACCTGCGTAAAGGGATATCGCATGGAGTGTATGATTAATAGTAATTCCCCAGTTGATGGACTCAGCGTGCAATCTATGGGCGAGGGGGTTCAAGTGCAAGCACAAGCAGCATGGGTGAGAGAGGACAGCCCTGTCTTGTGCCCCTTTGTATTTGATATGCTTGTGATATGTATGCTCCCATGCGTACCCTGTCCGTGGGGAAGTGATAGAGTGTCCGAGTCCATTGTATGTTTTCAGAAGGGATCCCAAATCTTTGTAGGGCAGCTAGCATATATTCCCAACCCAGTGTATCAAATGCTTGACAGATGTCGAGTGATATACATCCCGCTCGGACCACATCTTCATAGCAGGCAAACATATCATTGATGGCCTGCGTATATTGAGAGATGTATTCTGTACCGGTATAAATCCGAACTAGTCGATACTTAGTATTTTATATTCTGTATTTAGTAAAGAAAGCAGGCGATAGGCAGAGAGGTTAGTGTGGTCCTTGCCAGGTTTGGGCAGTGAAGTTATTAGGGCCTGCACTGTGGTGGGAGGTAGGGATCCGGTCTTAAATGCCTCTTTATATAGTTTTTTTAGACTAGGGGCCAATAATTGGGAGTAAGTGGCGTAGAGTTCCGCCGGTAACCCAACTATGCCTGGTGTTTTGTGTTTGGGGAGATCTTTAATTGCTGTACGTATTTCAACAGTAGTGATTGGTGCAGCTAATACCTTCCGTGCATCTGCTGAAATTTGCAGTAGGCAAACTGAGCCCAGGAAGTCTTTAAGCTCCTGTGGATCCACTCTTAATGAGGCAGTGTACAGTGCTTTATAATAATTGTAAAAGGCATCGTTAATTTTCCTCTGAGTTCTTACGCGGGTCTGTTGTGGAGTTATTATTTCTATTATCAGTGTCGATTGGGGGGCATTTTTAAGTGGCGTGCCAACAGTGTGCCTGCTCTATCCGCTTCCGTGTGTACTTTCTGCGTGTAAGCTTTGTAATCTATCACCCTCAGTTGTTCTAGGAGCTCTGCATATTTCATATGGGCCTCTTGAAGGTCTGCTTTAGCAGCTTCGTTTTGGACAGCTTCGCATTCCAATCTGGCCAGAGTATCTTCCAGCTGCTTGAGTTCCCTGTTAACATTATGGCGAACACCTACCACTGAGCTGATTGTGGTTCCATGTATCATCACTTTAAACGCCTCCCACTCTATCCCTGTTGTGGAGGCCGTTCCTGCATTTTTGGTAAAATATATTTCAATGGTAGAAGCTATAGTGGCTCCGAATACCCCATCTTCTAGGAGGCGAGGGTCAAGCCTCCAGGTGGGAACCGGCGTGGGGATACGTCCCCAGGAGATGGTGGCCTCCAAGGAACTGTGATCCGATAGTGTTTTACCAATATATGTTGTGTGGGTAACTTGTGTTAGGAGGGATGGACTACAGAAAATGTGGTCTATTCGAGTATGTAATTCATTTGTGGGTGAATAGTATGAGTATTCCCACATACCCTCATTATGGCTACGCCAAATATCTCTCAATGACCATCCTTGTGACCAGATCTGTAACGATTTTGCCTGTACATATTACATCAGTCATGACATCTTCTATGACATCATTGATATCACTGCAGCATTTCCTATAAATGTTTTGATGAGAAATCTGTGCATTGCGGCAGTGCGAGAAACAGTTACCTTAGGGCACGAGTTATAGTTTCTTGAGATAAGTTTAATTATAACTACTGAATTTCTATGGTTTTGTGTGTGTAAAATCTGAACCTAACTATAACATCCCTGTAACTTTTTGTAAAGTTAATATATGCCTCTGAAGAGCTCTGAAGAGCTCTAATGAGAGCAAAACACTTGTCAGGGGTTGCTTTTATTCATTTCAGGCTGGCTTGGATGGTATTTTACAAATCCAGAGCTGTAACACTGTGCCAGGAGTGGTAAAAGGCTTTGGCCATTTTACAGCTTGGCATGGATAGCACTGTGCTAATCCTATGCTTAAAGACTTTGCTGTAGAAATGGCAAAAGACTTTGTCCCTTTCTATCTCGGCGTGGATGGCACTGTGCTAATCCTATGCTGAAAGACTTTGATAGAAAAGCAGACATTTGATGTGAGCAAATTTAGAGCGTCGCTGGTGTTGAGGGTGCTCTATACAGGAGCTGTTTTCCACCTAAACTTGAGAACTACCCAGAGTTCTCTGCTTCTTTTTGCATATATATATATATATGTATGTATATATATATATATATATATATATATATATATATATATATATATATATATATATATATATATATATACAACCGCTAAACGGTGCTTGCGCATCGTAAACGCCTTACCCCTTCCTCTCCTCAGCGGCGGTCCACAGTCAGGGGCGAGCCTCATAACATCACAACAAACGCCATTTCCGATAAAGAACAGCTACTGTGGACACAGTTTCCTTAAGAAAGCAGTTTAATGAATCAATCACCAGCTCGACGCGTTTCGGGAAACACTCCCTTGCTCACGAGTCAGCAAGGGGGTGTTTCCCGAAACGCGTCGAGCTGGTGATTGATTCATTAAACTGCTTTCTTAAGGAAACTGTGTCCACAGTAGCTGTTCTTTATCGGAAATGGCGTTTGTTGTGATATATATATATATATACAAAAATATCCTCCTCCTTCGAAAAAGACAAGGGGACACAGCAGGACTTCAAGGAAGTATTTGTTCGAATTCTCTGGCATGACGCGTTTCGGCGGTAGCCTCTTCAGATGCCTCCGGTGTTACAGATTTCAAAGTTTCCTTTTATTTATTAAGCCCCTCCTTCTAAAGCCGGATTTTTCCCTCCTCAAAGTGAGTGGCTGAAGAATGGTTAGCTTGAGATTGTAGCACTGTGCTGGGCAACAAACGATTCCTGAGCCCTGCGCTTCCAACCTCACAGTCCCGGTGTTGGCAAAGCTTGGAGACGATGGTAAAGTAACTCCGTCTCTCCGTGTGAGTCACGGACTGTCAACTGGCAACAAAGACTTCTGCCTCCATCGGACATGGGGCGGTCCGGGTTAAGCCACTGCACCCTGAACACTTTTGGAAGGGTCCCCTTTGCGTGACACTGGCTACATGCTAATATGCAAAAATATCCTCCTCCTTCGAAAAGACAAGGGGACACGGCAGGGCTTCAAGGAATCATTTGTTCGAATTCTCTGGCATGACGCGTTTTGGCGGTAGCCTCTTCAGATGCCTCCGGTGTTACAAATTTTAAAGTTTCCTTTTATTTATTAAGCCCCTCCTTCTAAAGTAGCGTGGGGCACACCTGCACCGTATCCCATCAGAGAACACTCGGCCGGTTCATAGTTATGGACTGCAGATCCCATCATGCAGTTGGTTCGCAATCTGGACGAATGTCTCTTACAGCCGGATTTTTCCCTCCTCAAAGTGAGTGGCTGAAGAATGGTTAGCTTGAGATTGTAGCACTGTGCTGGGCAACAAACGATTCTTGAGCCCTGCGCTTCCAACCTCACAGTCCCGGTGTTGGCAAAGCTTGGAGACGATGGTAAAGTAACTCCGTCTCTCCGTGTGAGTCACGGACTGTCAACTGGCAACAAAGACTTCTGCCTCCATCGGACATGGGGCGGTCCGGGTTAAGCCACTGCACCCTGAACACTTTTGGAAGGGGTCCCCTTTGCGTGACACTGGCTACACGCTAATATGCAAAAATATCCTCCTCCTTCGAAAAGACAAGGGGACACAGCAGGGCTTCAAGGAATCATTTGTTCGAATTCTCTGGCATGACGTGTTTCGGCGGTAGCCTCTTCAGATGCCTCCGGTGTTACAAATTTCAAAGTTTCCTTTTATTTATTAAGCCCCTCCTTCTAAAGTAGCGTGGGGTGCACCTGCACCATATCTCATCAGAGAACACTCGGCCAGTTCATAGTTATGGACTGCAGATCCCATCATGCAGTTGGTTCGCAATCTGGACGAATGTCTCTTACAGCCGGATTTTTCCCTCCTCAAAGTGAGTGGCTGAAGAATGGTTAGCTTGAGATTGTAGCACTGTGCTGGGCAACAAACGATTCCTGAGCCCTGCGCTTCCAACCTCACAGTCCCGGTGTTGGCAAAGCTTGGAGACGATGGTAAAGTAACTCCGTCTCTCCGTGTGAGTCACGGACTGTCAACTGGCAACAAAGACTTCTGCCTCCATCGGACATGGGGCGGTCCGGGTTAAGCCACTGCACCCTGAACACTTTTGGAAGGGCCCCCTTTGCGTGACACTGGCTACATGCTAATATGCAAAAATATCCTCCTCCTTCGAAAAAGACAAGGGGACACGGCATGGCTTCAAGGAATCATTTGTTCGAATTCTCTGGCATGACGCATTTCGGCGGTAGCCTCTTCAGATGCCTCCGGTGTTACAAATTTCAAAGTTTCCTTTATTTATTAAGCCCCTCCTTCTAAAGTAGCGTGGGAGCACACCTGCACCATATCTCATCAGAGAACACTCGGCCAGTTCATAGTTATGGACTGCAGATCCCATCATGCAGTTGGTTCGCAATCTGGACAAATGTCTCTTACAGCCGGTTTTTTCCCTCCTCAAAGTGAGTGGCTGAAGAATGATTAGCTTGAGATTGTAGCACTGTGCTGGGCAACAAACGATTCCTGAGCCCTGCGCTTCCAACCTCACAGTCCCGGTGTTGGCAAAGCTTGGAGACAATGGTAAAGTAACTCCGTCTCTCCGTGTGAGTTGCCTCTAGGTGGGATGCACTCCCAGGTGGAAATTACGCCAAAGCAAGGGCACACGCCATGAACAAAGTCCTTTTCTGGTTTACCTGCCAGACGCGTTTCGGGCCAACGCCCTCTTCAGTGGCAGACCATGTGACGTGCCGGCATGCGGCAACCACCAGTAAATCCCCATAATAATAACGCTCAAGTGAACCACCTGAAGCAATGCTTCCTGGGACTGGTGGTTCAGTAAAACCCAAGTGGGTCGCCGCCGGCACTCACATTCAAAAATGTCTTTAAAAGGATTGCCGATGTTCGCGCCGGCACCCCCGCATTTAACAGGCACCTCCTGTTCCACAGTTAGCTGCCCCAATAAAGCAGCCGCGGATCCGCAAGTGTTTCGCGGTGGTGCAATCCCGCGACCAGGCAGGCCGCTGTACAAAATACAAAAAGAGTTGCCTCTAGGTGGGATGCACTCCCAGGTGGAAATTACGCCAATGCAAGGGCACACGCCATGAACAAAGTCCTTTTCTGGTTTACCTGTCAGACGCGTTTCGGGCCAACGCCCTCTTCAGTGGCAGACCATGTGACGTGCCGGCATGCGGCAACCACCAGTAAATCCCCATAATAATAACGCTCAGGTGAACCACCTGAAGCAATGCTTCCTGGGACTGGTGGTTCAGTAAAACCCAAGTGGGTAGCTGCCGGCACTCACATTCAAAAATGTCTTTAAAAGGATTGCCGATGTTCGCGCCGGCACCCCCGCATATAACAGGCACCTCCTGTTCCACAGTTAGGTGCCCCAATAAAGCAGCCGCGGACCCGCAAGTGTTTCAGCGGTGGGTAATCCCGCGACCAGGCAGGCCGCTGTACAAAATACAAAAAGAGTTGCCTCTAGGTGGGATGCACTGCCAGGTGGAAATTACGCCAAAGCAAGGGCACACGCCATGAACAAAGTCCTTTTCTGGTTTACCTGCCAGACGCGTTTCGGGCGAACGCCCTCTTCAGTGGCAGACCATGTGATGTGCCGGCATGCGGCAACCACCAGTAAATCCCTATAATAATAACGCTCAGGTGAACCACCTGAAGCAATGCTTCCTGGGACTGGTGGTTCAGTAAAACCCAAGTGGGTCGCCGCCGGCACTCACATTCAAAAATGTCTTTAAAAGGATTGCTGATGTTCGCGCCGGCACCCCCGCATATAACAGGCACCTCCTGTTCCACTCTTAGCAGCCCCAATAAAGCAGCTGCGGACCCGCAAGTGTTTCGCGGTGGGGCAGTCCCGCGACCAGGCAGGCCGCTGTACAAAATACAAAAAGAGTTGCCTCTAGGTGGGATGCACTCCCAGGTGGAAATTACGCCAAAGCAAGGGCACACGCCATGAACAAAGTCCTTTTCTGGTTTACCTGCCAGACGCGTTTCGGGCCAACGCCCTCTTCAGTGGCAGACCATGTGACGTGCCGGCATGCGGCAACCACCAGTAAAACCCCATAATAATAACGCTCTGGTGAACCACCTGAAGCAATGCTTCCTGGGACTGGTGATTCAGTAAAACCCAAGTGGGTCGCTTCCGGCACTCACATTCAAAAATGTCTTTAAAAGGATTGCCGATGTTCGCGCCGGCACCCCCGCATATAACAGGCACCTCCTGTTCCACAGTTAGCTGCCCCAATAAAGCAGCCGCGGACCCGCAAGTGTTTCGCGGTGGTGCAATCCCGCGACGAGGCAGGCCGCTGTACAAAATACAAAAAGAGTTGCCTCTAGGTGGGATGCACTCCCAGGTGGAAATTACGCCAAAGCAAGGGCACACGCCATGAACAAAGTCCTTTTCTGGTTTACCTGCCAGATGCGTTTCGGGCCAACGCCCTCTTCAGTGGCAGACCATGTGACGTGCCGGCATGCGGCAACCACCAGTAAATCCCCATAATAATAACGCTCAGGTGAACCACCTGAAGCAATGCTTCCTGGGACTGGTGGTTCAGTAAAACCCAAGTGGGTCGCCGCCGGCACACACATTCAAAAATGTCTTTAAAAGGATTGCCGATGTTCGCGCCGGCACCCCCGCATATAACAGGCACCTCCTGTTCCACAGTTAGCTGCCCCAATAAAGCAGCCGCGGAACCGCAAGTGTTTCGCGGTGGTGCAATCCCGCGACCAGGCAGGCCGCTATACATGAAAAAAGAAGAGTTGCCTCTAGGTGGGATGCACTCCCAGGTGGAAATTACGCCAAAGCAAGGGCACACGCCATGAACAAAGTCCTTTTCTTGTTTCCTGCCATACGCGTTTCGGGCCAACGCCCTCTTCAGTGGCAGACCATGTGACGTGCCGGCGTGCGGCAGCCACCAGTAAATCCCCATAATAATTATGCTCCAAAAAGAGCCGACTGCGCACGCACGCACCACTCCCGGGCCAGCAAACACACGATTGCAGTGCCAGCAGTGTGTTTTGCTTTTACTGTGACAAGCACGCGTGGAAGAAGGCAGGAAGTAGGCAAATCTGAATGTGGAAATGAAGATTCAGACTCTAGTAATAATGATTAAAGATACATACACAGTTAGCTTATTTGTGTTTTATAACGGGACTTGCACATAGTGGATGCCCCGTTCTAGTGGCTTTCTTGCACTCTAACTCAGCAAGGATACAAGGAATATCTCACTGACTGAAATGAATACTTCATAGCCCTCTTTGTCTGTTCTTCCTGGATTTAGTGCACTTATGTCCCATGGACTAACTTTATATTAACCAAGACTCCAGCCTCTTTGGTCCAATCTTTTCACTTAAAAACAAGTTTTTTTTTCAATTTTATGAAGTTGCAAAAATAAAAAGAGCAGTTTGACTGTGGAATTGACCTTAGATTTCAGGGTTTATTTCTGACCTAGAACAGCAAGGTTTTCAACCTGTTCTTATTGCTAAAAGGGAGCAAGATACCCACTTTCCTCTGCTCCAGGTGCATACAACGTGCCTGTGTCCTAGATACAGATACCTCCTCATTTAATGTGCAGACAAAGAGCTAATGCTGGCAAAAATGTAGAAATTATCTATTGACTTCGAATATTCAGTTTTAAAAACCTCCTGTTCCGTAGTCATTTCACAAAATCGTTTGTGAATGCTTCATAGTGTTTTTCCATTACCACGTACCCATCTTGACTTGTGTATTTTTGTACTGGATGACTACTTAGCATCATAATGAATTCTATTCATACAGTGCATTGCATTTGTAGTACTTCATGTAGTAAGTGCTGCTTCAAATAGCGAATTTGAACAAGCATTGGCATAGCCAATGGGTCTCGCCTTTGGGACCTTGTAGGTGTTTAGTTATACAGCACAATATCCTTGGTGCAACAACATCAACTGTTGCATGGCTGGGCACTTGTGGGGTCCCAAGGGCGAGGCCTATTGGCTATGCCAATGCTTGTTAACTCATGCAACAAACCAGTCTAAGACCAACACTCTCACCTCTACTTCATTCCCTCCTACACACAACATACACTCTACTCATAAACACATCACCACCCCCTCTACCTTACAACCTCCTCTCACAAACAATACTATACAACCAAATCCATTGCATGAAACAAATACACCAGCACCCCTTTTCACTACTCCTCAAAAACAAAACATATCGCACACACCAGCACAACAAGATCTTCAAAGCCTAACACGTCAAAATACATACCATCCCAAAATACAAACATACGCCCACCTATCAAACCACACCAAGGAACAAACTCCAATGCCAAGCTTTCTCTCTTCCACCACACCGAACACAGATACAGCAACACAGCAACTTTCTTCTAACCGCCTCTCATCCATTGGACAATTTAGAACCTTACTACATGACCCACATGCTGCACCACCACCCCTGACTCCTACACCTTCCACCATAAACACACGCAAACAACATAAACGAAGTGCCACACCTCACAACTTTGCTTCCCCATGTCTACTGCACAACAATGTTACACCACGAAAACAACATAGCACACCAACTCACTCTCAAACACCATCTCCACCACATACACACGCGGACCCATCAAAATGCCTTCTTAGAATGCTGGATGAGGAACATGATACAGAACAGCTACACGATTGCTATCCTAATACAGCTAATGCCAGCACTAAAAACACACCTACTACAAACACACACAATACTGTTCACTCTACTACAAAACAAAGTCTCACTATCACCAAAGGCCATTCTCTAAACTGTCTACTAATAAATGCTCGATCCCTCTCTAAAAACAAACATCACGTCTACGACCTTCTCACAGATGCAAAACCAGACATACTATTCATAACTGAATCATGGTTGGGAGATGATATGGCTCCAGTCCTGCATGAAGCCATTCCTCTAGGCTATCAAACGATCACCCAAAATCGTATAGGCAAAAAAGGAGGTGGTCTAGCTGTTGTGTTCAGGCAAACATTACATATCACTAAAGTTGATGACGTCTCCATAAAGAATTGTGAGGCTCTTCTAACAAGATGCAATACTACACCGTCTTCATCCTGTAACTTCCTGCTCCTTTACAGACCTCCACCTAGCAAGGCGACATTCCCAGACACACTTCTAGACACAGTTTCAAGCCTGATAACAATACACTCCAACTTATGCGTTCTGGGTGACCTCAACATTTGGTTTGACAAACCCAATATGACCCATCCAAAAACAATATTCACTGGCCTATAGGCACTGAACATGCATCAGATTGTCCACAAACCCACACACATCGCTGGACATATCCTAGATGTCATTTTTGCTAATACTGAACTAGTTACCTTTCAAACTATAACTCCAGTCACATGGTCAGACCACCACTTGCTTGCTTTCCAACATAAAACAACATTAAGGGACTCACCTAAAACTAGCTTACATCCATCCACCTATCGGCCATGGAACAAACTCAATTTGGAACACTTAGAAACACAACTAACATCAAGTACAAATCTTGAAACAATAACTTCGGTTCAAAATCTATATGAGTGGCTACAGGAAGCTTTTGACATCCTGATACCACTCAAAACCACACAACAGCACAAAATAAAAAGCGCCTTGGAGAAACGTAGAAATAAAAGACATAAAACAACAAATTAGAAAGCTGCAACGTACCTGGCTCAAAACAAACGCCAAACAAGACAAACTTCACCTACAGAAAATTAACATATTATAAAAGTCAGCTATCAAAAAATCCAAGAAAAGGAACTATTCAGACAGAATTCAAAACGCAAATACTCCTTCAACTGGAATGCCCCAAAGACATTGAAAAATGCCCAATTTTCAGTTGTCTCAGAGTCATGGATCAGTGGATGACTTGGAGCCATCTCAAATTGAATGCTTCAAAAACGGAAATACTCACGTGTGGCGATTGGAAACATTATGACCCGCTTGCCGCCTGGCCTGATGAACTGGGATCACCACCTAAATTATCGAAGGAAGTAAGAAACCTCGGAATAACCATGGACTCCAAGCTGTCGATGAATGCCCAAGTGGACAAACTAACAAAATCAAGCTTTGTCACTATAAAAACGTTGCGTCGAATTTTCCCTCATTTGGGATTTCCACACAAGGTCCAAGCTACCATCTCCCTTGTTCTGTCCAAACTCGATTACGCCAATAGCCTCTACCACGGATCACCTTTAACAACCATGAAAAGACTACAACGGATTCAGAACTCTGCTGCCAGACTACTCTTGCATATCAAACCGCGAGACCACATCTCACCTGCCTTGAAAGCCCTGCATTGGTTACCGGTTGCCAGAAGATCTTTGTATCACCCACAAAGCAATACATGGGATGGGACCGCTCTTCATCAGGAATAAAATCACCAAACACATTCAACAAAGGAACCTACGCTCTAAAGGGGCATCTCGCCTCAAAATCCCAAGATACAAGAAAAAAACCATGGGTGGCACATCCTTCTCTGTTCAAGCAGCCAAACTATGGAACTCATTACCCCCCAACATAAGATCCACCGACAACCACCTTATCTTCAGAAAACTACTCAAGAATTGGCTCTTCCCCACATAAGTACCATACGCAAACAGAAATTTACAGCATATTCCTCTGTATATAAGCATTTATTTTCACTATAGATATGTACCTATCTTTGTATATTGCTTTGTATAAACATGTAGAATAATTATGTTGTTGTAAACAAATAAATAAAAATCATCTTTGGTCTACATGTACTTGCTTCCATTGTGCATCTATGTACCTTCCATGTACTTGGATCTGTGTGTCTGTTACCTTTCTCCTGAAAAAGCATATCCAATGCACTACCCTATTTCTCATCCTGTACCTCTATCAATATCTTTAATCTATATATACTTACCTCCTCTTTATGCATCTATATACTTTCAATGTACTTATGGATCTATATATTTATCACTTTCTTCTAATTTAGCATTTCAAATGCATTACCCTATTTCCTAAGCCTATACTTCTCTCAATATATCCTCTGGCCCAACCTTCTGACTCATCTCAAACTTCTTTCTACTACTCTTTCCAATGCACTACCCTATCTCTCACCCTATACATCTATCAATATATCCTCTACTTCCACTCTCTCATTTATCCCATACCACTACTATGATCCCAAAATAACCCTTTCTAGACTCTCTCCTACTCTACCCTCCTTGCATCATCTGACACCTCTTTTACTATACTGATCCCCCAAAACAAACCTTTATAAACTCTCCCCTCTGACTCTTCCCCTCAAAAACCCATTTTTACTCATCCAAAAGCCTCCTCCTACTGCTATGACCTCAAAAAAAAAAAAAATCTCTCTTCTGTCCCTCCACTATCCTTTTTAATCAAAATAACAGACTAACATGTTCACTTCTCAATTTACATATTCCACTATACTAATTCACCACTAATCCTTTATGGGTTCCAAAGTAGCGTGCTACTCGCCAATGAAGCGTTTCAACACCCATCATGGTTACCAGCGCTATATAAACACAAACCTTTTTCCCTTTTCTACCCCACCCCAACCCTTCTCAATACAAATAACTGACTAACATATCCACCACTCAAATTACTTTCATGTTTCGCCATACTAATTCTACAGTAATCCTTATGGGTTCCAGAGTAGCGTGCTACTCGCCAATAAAGCGCTTCAAAACCCCATCAAGGGGTAGCAAGCGCTATATAAATACAAACCTCTTTCCCTCTTCTATCCCGCAACGGCGCAACCTACCCTTCTCTATCCAAATAACTGAATAACATATCCACCACTCAAATTACTTCATACTTCACTATACTAATTTTCAACACTAATCCTTTATGGGTTCCGGAGTAGCGCCTACTCGCCAGAAAAGCACTTCAACACCCATCAGGGGTAACAGGTGCTACATGAATGCAAACCTTTGTTCCCTTTTATCCCTCCGCTACCCTCCTCACTCCAAATAACTAATACCCACCACTCAAATTACTTTCATATTTCACCATACTAATTCAGCACTAATCCTTTATGGGTTTCCGGAGTAGCGTGCTTCAACACCCTATCAGGGGTAACAAGCGCTATATAAATACAAAGCTTTTTTTCCCTCTTCTATCCTTCTGCTATCCTTCCAAATCCAAATAACTGACTAACCTATCCACCACTTAAAATTTACTTGCATGTTTCACTATACTAATTCAACACTAATCCTCTATGGGTCCCGGAGTAGCGTGCTACTCGCCAAAAAAGCGCTTCGACGCCTCGTCAGGGGTAGTAAGCGCTATATAAATGCAATTACAATACAATACAATACAATGGCTGAAGTGACAATACCCCATGTGTCTTCAAAAAGTGTGATCTTAAGATTGGTGTCTCTACCTTTGATGGCTCTATCAGGGTGTACTGCCATAACAAGGGGCTTGATCACTAGAACAAACAATAAGGGTGACGGATGCAACTCTGTTTGGCCCTCCTACAAAGAGTGAGAGGGAGCGTGGTCACCCCATAAACCATGACTCTGGATTTTGGTTCCCTGTAGATATGAAGGCTTCCCTAAGCCAAGTCTTTCCATCACCTCTGCCATATAAGACCAGCACTAGTACAGCTGATTTAACTTTTTTGCATCTTCTCTTTTTGACAAGGTGAGCTAGTCTGTAGGTATTTTCAAAGAACTGTTGCACTAGTAAGAATCCAGCCTGATCCTCATAAATTAATTTCAGGAGAAGAACTATCAGTCTATTTGCCATGCTTAACACAGTTATCAACTTATAAACCAAGTACCATAGGTGGTCTTTCCTCGGTTTGGGGATGACCACAAAGTGTGCTTCTTCCATGGATTTTAAGGTGGTTGTTGTTAAGGGCCAACCCTCGTATGCTGACATAACTTAGAGTGGGTACCATACTCGCGAGGGTCTACAGCCACAGGTAAGTGAGTGGCTTCCAAGAACTATTTGCATTTATTGTAGGAGGTCAACTGTTCCCATAGGTTGGTCCTCCGAACAGGATGCCAGAGAGAGATACCCTTTCGTATTCTGAGGATCACATTCAAAATTTGATTTCAGCACCCTCCATTTTCTCTTCGATCATACTAAGAACGACGGCCAAACAACAAAACGAAACTGAAAATCGGACAAGACTAAAAAAGAAACACATACAAACAGAACTACATGGCCTCATACTTTTGGAACACTTGAAAGCTGGCACAATCCTATGGGGCCTCCAAGTTAAGAACATTCTGGTTATTTTCACTGAAGACCCAGAGTATAAAAGAGGCTTCAGCTTCATCAGCACGAAATGCAGTAGAGACCTAATGGCCCACACCATAGAAACTGCAAAAGAATTTGCAAAAAACAACTTGATGAGATCGCTATGTTGAAGTAAACCATTAAAGACAACCATACTGCTGCAGAGGCCAAAGCACTCCTCGAAAAAAATCGAAAAAGAAATCAATACGTTCAGAGACAACACTTCAACTTCAAGATCAATAAACTTGAAAAGGACAAACAAACTTTTAATATTGAGCTTGTCTATCCCTACCTGAAGGAAGATTATTATACAAGATTAGAATCTTGGCAAGCCCTGGCTGATTACCAAGGAGATCAAAAAATCACTTCTCACATTCTCCGACACCTCGTCTTCAGAGTCAGCTGGTGATTCAGTCCAAAGCAGCACCTCCACTACTTCCAATTCCACCAGACAGAACTCTTTTCCAGAGAAAGGCCAACAAAAGAACCGTGTCAGGTTCAAAAGCCAACCATGGGAGATGCGCACGAGGCCAGATTACAAGAATTAGGCAATTCAAGCATTGTCAATCTATCACTAAAAACTCTGACTAGAGACCAAGAAAAGGTCCTTGAATTAGGTTTGTATTTTGTACCTAAAAAGCCAACAGATTTTGTAAGACTGAAAACTGAAGCCCTTGAATTCTTTAGGAAGCTCAGATTAAAAGCCTTCTTTCTTAATAAAGAAGATAATAACTATGATGAGCCTTCGGGTTTAAAAGAAAAATCTACATTCTGCCCTCCACCGCATTCTATCCCAAAGAATTCATCATCTTTGAACAAGCAGTGATGTCATCCATCACCCAGTTGGAAAATAAGAAACATTTTTTTAAAAGCAACCTTACTAAGAATCAGAGGACAACAATCCAAGAACTGAAAAATGACGCCTCTGTGGTCATCAAACAAGCAGATAAAGGTAGAGCAGTAGTTGTCTGGTCCAAAGTGAAATATATTGCCGAAGCTAGGAAACATTTGGAGAATCAAAATTGGTATCGCAACATATCTTATGACCCCACATATTAGATCAAAAAAGAATTTCTATCAGTTCTTCAAAAGGCTTTGACGACGACATCTTTGGGCCGAAGGAATTTGACTATCTGAAGAAAATAAATCCCAGGATCCCCGTCACCTATTTCTTACCAAAGCTACACAGAGATGCCAATACCACCCCGGGACGCCCCATCGTGTCCGGATGTGATTCGGTCCTTGAACCAATAGCACAGTACGTTGACGTCTTCCTGAAACCGTTCCTTAAGGATGTTCCATCATACCTGCGAGACACTATGGACCTCCTAAATAAAATCGAAGGCCAACAATGCACAACGGATGACTATTGGCTGGTGTCATTCGATGTAGTTTCGTTATATATTCAAATTCACCAGGACAACGGGCTTGAAGCGATAGAGATTTTCCTTGAATCTCGCCCCAGACCCTACAGAGTTCCCACCACGTTCATACTTAAATTGGCTTCATTGGCACTAAAAAGGAATTATTTCAAATTCGAAAATGAATTCTATATCCAGGTGAAAGGGACTGCCATGGGGCTGTCCCTTCACGCTGGAAATGGCAGTCCTTTACATGGCACAGTTTGAGAAAAATTTAATTGAAAACAATAATCCCTTCACTGAACAGATTGCCCAATGGCTCAGATACATTGACGACGTGTGGTGCCTGTGGAGGGGAAATGAAGAACAACTCGCTTGCTTCCATAACTGGTTGAATAATAGATGCCCGGACATACAATTCAGCATGACGAAGAGCAAGTCTACCTTGACTTTTCTGGATGTCGAAATATGTGCATGCAATGACACACTGTACTCAACTCTGTTCAAGAAACCGACAGACAAAAATAAATTATTACATTATGGAAGTTTCCATCCAAGAAGCTTGACAGACAATTTGCCATACGGGCAATTTCTGCGCATACTCACAAGAAAAGAAGATTACTTCCTTCATGCCGAGATGCTACAAGACAAACTAAAACAAAGAGGTTACCCACGAAAGTTATTGAGAAGATCTATGAAGAGAGCCTGGTTTACACCACGTGACCGCCACCTTCAGAAAAATCTAAAAAAATCTAGCAACAAATTGGTTTGTGTTTCCAAATATTGCCCGCATACGAGTTTTCAGAAAATCATACGTAATAACTGGCACTTGATAAAAAACTCTGAATGTGGATTAGACCTCCCCATGTTCGCTATGAAAAAAAGCTCAAGCGTTGGATCACAAATAGTGAGGGCGAGCCTAACCCAATCAAAGAAGCGCAGTGACTTATTAGCAGCATAGAATATGAAGCCAGTACAAGGCCACCACAAATGGGGACAATGCATTGTCTGCAACCAGACAATTGAAGGACGCATCTTCACAGATGGAAAAAATAATTGGCACACAATGAATTTTCAAATTGTAGAACCAAAAATGTAGTATATGCTGTAATTTGCCCATGTAACAAAATCTACATCGGAAAGACCAACCAAGAAGTAAAACACTGCATTGTTCAACACAGATCAAGAATAAAAACGAACGCCATCTCAGCACCCATGGTAAATCATTTCCAACAAATGGACATTCAGAAAAACCTTTTCATTGGACCGTGCTAAGTATGATTAAAGCCGATCCCATGGGAGGCGACGTTGAAACCAAACTAATGTGCAAAGAGGCTTATCTAATCTTAAAATTTAACACAGCAAGAAGAGGGCTCAATGAAATGTCTGAAATCAACAAGTTGCAATCGAAAGTAATTAATTACTGCCTTAACTTTGTACGCACTATCTGGCGCTTGACTGAGCATGCCTGAGTATATTCTTCTAAGGTTGGCTGCCATCTTGATGCTGAAGCAGGAAGAAGCCTTGTCAGAGAGACACGAAGTCTGCATTCATTTGCATAGTAAGTGATAACTTTGTTCATAAGCTCAGATTCAAGCACGTTTCTTTTCACAAACACTGACAGGAACAGAAGGTAGTCCCTTCTCAGTAGGCGCCCAGTTCTAAATTCAGCGCTAGTATGTTGTAAAAGTGGCTCATGTAACCCGTCCGCATCCGATCGCGTCGACCGGAGTCACACAGCAAGCTCTGCAACAATGTATGTAGAAAATGTTTCATATGCGACAGAAAGAAGCGATTAGCAGCTTCCCCTGCAGGCGCCTTTCAATCAACTCCAGCCCTGCAACAAGGTAACTAAATCCATGGTCGAAAACAGAAACTCTATGCGGCCCGCACAGCTGACAGATTAGTTGCTTCTTCAACTATAGAGCGCGCGTGCCAGAATGTATTCTGCAACAATGTTGCAACAACCTTAGCCCTTACTGTGTACAAAACGCCGAAGGATTTCAGTTTCCAGGCGCGATTAGCTTAATCTTTTGCCGAGAATGTAACAAAGACAATAGAAGCTCACACCAAACAGTTTAAGTTTCTCCTAACGTATTTCTCCAATAACGGAGCCCCCATCCTTCTCTTCCAGCTTGAGAAAATTCTGTTCCCAAAGAGGATTCAGCTATTCTATATGCTGAAGCAACAACGCCCTGACATAACTTGTTCTTGTTGAAGGTAAAGCCCTGTATGACTATGTGTGGGTTAGTGCCAATATCGGCAACACTCACCAGCCCTCCCGCAGCAACATACATGTAACAAAATAAGCAGACAAGACAACTTTTTGGTGGGAAAAATTGCTGCAGGTTTATTAGCATACCAAATATGCCAACATGGTGGGTTATCTTACAGGCGATCCAAAGGCAAGCCGCCCCTCGCGGCCCACCACCTGATGGGCCAACTTGCATCGTGGCCTTAGCCAATCGGTGCTTAGCGGTTGTGGTGAGGGGATAGCCCCTCCCACTTCCGGTGAACCATCGGTCCACCCTATTACTCACGCCCCACGAGGGGCGGAGCGTTCAAGCGACCCCTGGTTGTACAGGTTACCAACCGCCCGTAGGACAGACGGGGCGCCGCCGCACCCCAGGGTCCACCGCACAGACTTCCTGGGGATATTAGGCCTCAGCACCCTTTGTGCTCCTGAAGAGGGTACCCCTGAGTACCTTTCCACCTCCGGATCGCCCTGTAACTCCGCCACAGCCCTGGTTGTGGCGACCGTCGCAGCCAGGGCCCCCCGGCATTCCTACTTACATCCTGCTATTTCTAGGGCCTCTCCCCTATCCAGCAAGAGCAGGTCCATGCTTATACTGGACAGATGTACCTCATCGCCCTCAAAACCCCCTGTGAATTTGGCGTGTAGCACCCATGTCTAATGAAGCCAAATCCCCTCTGTTCAGTGAATTTACGCACAGCGCAGATGAACCTCCAGCGCGCAGGCTCCATCGCCTCCCCCGACCGAGCTCCATGCCACGGGCGCCGGGGGGTGATTCCAGACCACTGAAGTCCCCTGTCCCCCACTGGTTGCTAATTTGCACCGAGTGGTCTTCGTGGTCTTCTTCTAGGGTGCATTACTTCGCCACATTGACCAGACAAATTCATAGTTCTTTTCGATTTATCCCTGGTGAAAATCGTAATGGTGTCCCAACAGGTTAGAGGGAATAAGTGTATGGTGCCCATTATTAGACACTGCACCCTTTCGTGAAGTGACAACTTACGCAGCCTACCCTGCTTGCTGAACCTTCAACCGGTCACAGATGCCCGGTCACTGCTATCCCTTGCGACCCTTGATACTTACAGTGTCGGACTACATGATTCTGTGTCACATGTTTCGCTGTAGTCCCTTTGGTGGATCCACTGGGACCCTTCTGCATCCCTGCCAATGCTGTGTCACGCACTAAAACCCTTTAATGCCCTTGCCCATCCCTCAAAGACACCTGACAGCCTGATGCCCCCGCAGCTTTGGTGAGGGGTTTTGGGCCCAGGACACCCCAGTCTGTGTTTCCAACATTTATCCCTGTCCTGGCAAGGCATGTCAATGGCCATTCCCCCCCTTGGTGACTATCCTGCCATGGGATATGTGACCTTAAGCACGGGTGTCCTTGTGTACCTGACGTGTAAGGGGGGAACAACATGAACAAATACTTGCCCCTTCTTGAGCAGTGGGAACGCCAAAAGAATCATTCTTCAATCATTGTAGCCAAATTATGCTCTGACCCCATGTTCCCCTCGGCTTATTGCACCGCAACCCACAAATTAGCTGGCAGTTTCCGCAAATGCCTGGCTCCCTGGCTATAGGGCGGGTGTTTTTGTCTGTCCTGGATGGTCTCGAGGATCCATCTCTTGGTGCATGCTTGCAACCCTTAACATTTTCACATTAGTTGGACAAGACCACTGCCTGGCCGCAAGCTTAGCTAAGCCCCTGCGGAAATCGCCTGCCTGTGCGAGCAGACCAAGATTCATCGCTCCCCACTCCATCACCGACTTTCTTGCTTCCCCACGTTGGCGTTATGCCGTCTATGGTGTGTAGCTTCCCTTTGCTCCAGGGGAGAGCAGCCCTGTCCGGCGGTGTGTGTACTGAAGGAGATGTGTCCTGGAAGTACCATTGATATGAGTTCAAGTGTCACTAGTCGCCGTACTTGGTGTGTTTAATAAAATTAATAACAGCCAATCACTCGGGCATTCCTTGCTTTCTTTAGGCATGTTGGAATTGAGGGGATTCCGTGAAATATGTAAGCTATCTCCCTTGGCATGCCATCCCTTTAACACAGGTTTTTCTTCTTTAGGCATGTCCCTAATTGTCTCCATCATGCGTTTAAGGCCAGTTTGAGTTTTGCTTAGGAAACATCCCTTCGAACACACCGTGTTGAGTAACTACTCATGTTTATCTCTTGTACAAGTCGTCCCCGTTTGCCTGGCACTCGTTGGACCCAAGGAAGCTTTTAACAAGCACCCTATCCAAATGTATATACATGTTGTGCAACTTGGGGCACTACTACTTCCTCACTACGTACTTCCAGGCATCTCAATACTGCCAAAGGTATCCCCACCTTAGTACCTGAATAACCACTAAATAAATACTGTCTAAGGTAAAAAGATTACCAGTGCACCTCGCCAAGGGCCCTCCACTGCGTGTGAACCCCTGTTGTTGAGTTTCCGACTGTTGATTTTGCCTGCCCACATCCGGACCCTTCAAGTATAACCAGCCAAACCAATCGCAGGCCTACCTGCCGGACACAACCTACATGGCCATTAACGTGCCAACATGTGTCCGATGAGACTAAACAAGTTAGAGGCTTTATTGTATCAGCCAGACCCGGAGTGGAGCCAGAGCTGAATGGTCTTAGTGTGGGTCAGACTGGAGGAGGTATGTGTGGCCAACGCAGGCCCAAAATTTGTGCAAATTGATAATGCCTTACCATAGTGCCAATGGGCCTGAGTATAAGAAAATGGTGATGCTGTGATACAACTTATGAAATGTGTGCAGTATTAAAACCGACAGTTCATTTTCAAGTACATGTTCATTTTTATGTACCCAGCGACACCTCCTGTGTAGTTGTAGACATCGTTATCTCATGTGTAACTGCACACAGCGTCCCTCATGTGTAACTGCACACCGCGTTACCCCCTGTGTGACTGCACACAGCGTCACCTCATGTGTGATTGCACACAGCGGCACCTCATGTGTGATTGCACACAGCGGCACCTCATGCGTAGATGCGCACCGCGTCGCCTCATGCGCAAATGCACACCGCGTCACCTCATGTGTAATTGCACCCTCGTCACCCCATGCGTAATTTAACACGTCACCTCATGGGTACCCGAGGGAGCATTAATTTAATACACAGGGAGATAGAGGCAGGTGCACACTTGTCACCGCCATAGATCACAGTCTACATTCTAACCTAGTAAAACGGGTAGCTGTTTCTCCCTCATGGAAGCTCTTCTCAGTTTGAGCAGAGCATAATTACTTCAAGTATGTAGGGTGCTGTCTGAAATGCCTGAAATAAACTCCGGACACCGGAGGTCCGACCCCAGACCGTCCTCGTTTGCGGCCCGAATCACCTCGTGTGTGCTTGGACTCTGTCTAGACATGTGTACTCGCAACAGGGTCCCCTCCTGTGTACTTGCGAACCGTCACACCTCGTGTATACTTGCCCCAGTGACGTCTCCAATGTGAATGCCCCTGGTGTCCCTCCAGTGATTACGGCCATGCCTTGGAGACGCAGGGGATAGAGGGAACTGCGCCCAAGTTCCCCTGCCCTAGAGCACCTTCACATTCTATATATGGGAAAACGTGCAGCCTACACGCTCGTGTATCTTGACATCTCTGGGGACCAGTGACTCAGATCTCGTCACCTGAGCCCACAACTCTGATGGCCGAAATGCACCAGCAAATAGAACAGCCCAATTCCGGTGGCAAGGTTGAGGTCACGCGCTGCTGCCAACGGCAGGCCAAAATAATGCAATTTGCGCTGCGCCAAATGCCTCCAACACTTCCAATATTTGAGCGCGATTCAACTCATGGCGGTGTTAAATGAACGCGTCACAATGGATGCAAGGTCAGTACTCTGGTGGAAACATGGGACCCTCTTAAAACTTTCAACTACCACCTCCCCCTTTATCATGAGAGAAAGTAGTTGTGTGAAAGGAAACATCCGGAGTAGCTTGATAACTCAGATAAAGGGACATCCCGAATGTCCAGCGTGTGGACCTACAGCAGTGTAAACGATCCGCCCCGCCCATCGCAACCGCACAAAACAGCAGTCCGCCATCCTTAACAACCAACTGGGAGGCCCATGAGCTCGCACAAAATGCTGGCTACCACACCCCTACTCTCAAGCCTCCACAACGGCCCCAACAGCGCTGGGATGCCTGGCTTCACCTTGGGGGTGCCCAGGAATGGACATTTCACAGGGAAAAGCCAGGAAGGGTTCCACAGCAGTATGCGTACAGCGCCGGGACACCCCTTTGGGGGTATAAGTGCGCTTTACAAGTACAAATTTAATTTCATTTCAAGCCCGGTAGGCTTAAGAGACTCCTAACTGAAAACGCTGAAAATTCGTTTTCACTTCCGATCTCAGGTTGCATTCAATCGCCGACAATGCAATAACGCTTATAATGATAAACTGCTTAAAACATGTATGCTAAAATTCTGTGCTTAGCATCTTGTGCCGCCCAACACTTTGCTGCATCTGCCATTGCCTCCAGGTATAAAACACCTAACCTTGCCCTACAACAAGTCAGGACCATTGGCTTTATCAATGGTTGTTAGTTGCATAAGGTGAATGGGAACAACTGTGGCTTGTCTATAATATTGCAACCTTATTTCTGAAACGATGAGACTGGACGAACTAAAACGAGTCTCTTTCAAGGTCCCTCAACGGCATAATAATTTTATTTAATCTTTTATTATGGGTGAGGGCAACATTGGGGAGACCGCCAGGGACCTGTTACGGCACCGGCGGAACCGGGCCCGCATAAAGTCCAGGTGGAAAGTTATCTGTGCTCTAGTAAATAGCATACACCTCGCACTAATTCCAAGGCGTCTGATTTTGTACAGTACCGGCCTCAGCGCTGGCGCGTGAATGTAAATGTATATATGTTGGGCCGGTAATCCCTTGCATAATTTTCTAGTCCGGTTTGAACTGGTAAGGCACAAAAGGCCTAGATCGGGCTTTTCGGACGTATAACAACCTCCTTTTAGTCGTCGACCGGCCCCGTTACATACACCCCTGGGACCGGTGTGAGACAGAAAATTATCCGTTTTAAAGAGCAACGCTTTGACACGGACAAAGGTGCCCTGAGATATTGCAGACATTTTAAAATTAGGTGAAAGGTGTGCACTCAATCACCTTGAGAACAAATTAAATACCTGTGAAAGTGAAAAAGGAGGGCTGTGTTTTTTTTATTATTAACCGCTTCCATCTGTGTTGGGTTCTTTTATATTTCAACAGCGGTTGCCAAGATGCCGCCAACAGGTTTCTTCCCCGGCCTGTGAATCACGGGACATTTCTGACTGCAGCTAAGTAGTCAGAAAACAAGCTAACTACATCCCCGGGCACTGGGAGCACCGCCTAACCCTTAGGCAAAGCAACTTCCATTCGCCGCGACCAAGGGCCCAGCCGGTGACCCTACACCCACATGCCCCTGCTAGAGACAGCACACACCTGTCCCTAGTGAAAGCACTCCTCTCCCCCAATAATCATGCAGGTCTGCGCCAAGCGATGGGAATGGCCAGCACAGAGCAGGGAAAGCCACGTGTGCTCCGGAGAGGGAAGGAGCGGCCCACCCGAGAACACGGGACAGCCCGGGCTCCCGCGTGCCGCAGAGGCGACAGAAAACCACCGGCGCAGCCGCCTCCCACGGTAGCAAGGCAAGCAGAGAGCACCAGCATGAAGCGCTGCCCCGTAGCATGGTGAATCCAAAATCGATCTCCACAACTCCCGTCGCGGCCCGGGCTCACCACGCCTCGGGCCCTCTGCTTGCGCCGCTCCCCTTGCCCCTGCCCCACGTCACTCCTGTGTGCCACCAACTTCTGTTCTGTTCAAGCCTCCGTTTGCCCTGCTGTCATTTCTGTCGTTACGCAAAATTGCGTCTCCATCTGCGCCGCGACTGCTCCCATGCGGCACCACCTTCACACGCGTCACCAGAGCCGCAAACAAAACCGTGAAGGACCTGCAACAACCGGAAAGAGGGCCCTGTATCTGAGCCCCTGCCGGCCCCCATGCGTCCGCACCCACAATGACATAGTGCACTTAGGGGGCAAGCACATCGTGACCGCGCACCCCTCGTATTTGCGCCGGATCCATCGGGCATCTGGCCACTATTGGGGTCCGTGCTCAGCCAGACCGCGGGACAACCGGACCATGCATGCTGTGTAAAATCAGTAATGCCCCAGCATTAAAACCATGTGTAATCGAACAGGGAGATTACAGGTCAAGCTAACCCCAATCCTACGAAGCAAGACCCAACCCATAGCTGTTCCTAATTAACAACCATCCCGCATCAAAGGAAGGACAGCAGGAACCTCGCACTCCATGCCTACGCCCGCAGATTAACAACACAAGTAAAGAACAAATGGCCTGAGCGGGGGCGTAGAGATAGTTATTTTGACAGCCTTTTGGCGGTTTTATACCGAGCTTTACATGACCGCCTGTTGTTTTAGGAACGGGGAGATATACAAGAAGTGCAAGCCTCCCCCCAGACTCGAACCCGTTTCTCCAGCTCCCCAGCATTAGAGTCTGCCGCCCTAGCCGTTAGGCCAAACAAACGAGCAGTAGCAGCGGTTTACATTCCTCAAATCAGCTGTATATATATATCCCAGTTAAAAAGTGAACTCCATCTAATCCCAACAAACTGGGCCCTGGGTGAAATTTACGCTCCCTGCCCCAGTTCGCAAAACCTCAACTCAATCTCACAGAAATGGGCCCTGTCGCAGACCGGGCCAACTAGAAATTCGCTCCACCCGCCAGCAGTCCTGCCATACCCATGGGACCCTCCATCGGAAAAGCGAGTACTGCCCTAGTGAGGCATGATCTTAAGAGCCCGCCTCCCGTTCTCAGTTCACACCATCGGCTGCTGTATCCCGCCTGATTCGCGTGAGCCCACCAAGGGCGAGATCACCCTAACATATAGCGGTACAAGCTGAGCAATCGGCGCGAGGCGGGCAGGGTCCGAGCTGCCTGGGACTCCCTCAACACCACTGTACAACACCCTCGGCAGCAGCACCGCGTAGTGCGCCAAGCTCCTTCAAGCTGCACAGTCGGGGGGTGAACCCCGAGGACGGATACTGCCCATTGTGACTGCTCAGTTTAAAGTGGTGACCAGGGCGGGACCGGGATCTTTACAGCAGATTCTACTACCTGGACGCCGCTCTGTGATCCCCCATACCACGCCGGGCGTGCCTCAAAGCCAGCTGAAATGTCCCGTGCCCCTACAAGAGGAGGGGCGTCGGTTTCGCAGGAAAATAAATGCAACGTCAGATCAGCATGCATGTTGCGCGCCCTCAGCACAATCCTCCTAGTCAACTTTGTGACTACAATATGGCAGGCACTCCTGGCGGAACTTGCCCCACTGCGCCCTGACACACGCTACACACAAGACCCCGGGGCTCGCTGCGCATTTCAATATTTGGTTTGCTAGGGCGGCGCGGCCTGGCTGCTGCCATTGGGGGGCGGCGTGCACTCGTGGCACCTTCCCCGCGCCTAGCGCCTGCAACCGGTGCTTGCGCATTCGTCTGTTGCCGCCCCAGCGAGCTAATTGCTGAGGCGGGGCACCATGGATCCTGCCGTGACAAGGAGGGCCCACCCGTGGCATCCTCCCCGTGACCAACTAATGGGGTCCAGTGACACCGGACAACCCGGCCGCGAGCCCATATATCCCCCAACCGAGACAAAGACACCTCCGGTGGCCGCAGCCCATGGCCCGCAACTTCTGCCCCTGCCCAGCTCAACCCATGCGGCCAAGGCTTCGACCGCCGAAAGCATTAAATCTAGGTCCGTGCTCTGCTGTGACCTCGCTGACAAGGAACCCCCATGGGCAGACCAAGGAAGCCCTCACATCCCAAAAACCCGACCCCCTACTACACACGGGGCCTCAGGTCACCAACCACGCCGCTCGACTGTCCCCCCGCACAGCCCTGCACTGAAGGGGAAAGAATTGTGTGGGAGGGGGTCACAATACCCCTACACTCACCGAGCAATGCTGCCACGAGGACTGGACAGCAAAAGAACCAACACCAGACAATGGACACAGACGGCACGACCAACGGCGTCAGGGTGAGGGACAAAGAGGCCGCCAGGTGGGCGGAGGAGGCATATATACCCCTCTCCTCACACGGAAGTGACGCACGGGACCCCGAAGGGTCACCAGACACTAGGCTGTCCAGTGTGCCATCCTGTGGCACTAAAGGGGCCACCCTCTTATGAGGGTCCCCTGCGGGGACGTGTCGGTCAGCCCGCATTCCTTGACTGGCAATAACAACTTTAGCCCAAAATCTATGAGGACATATATTTTTCCATCTTCAGCCCTATATCAAGAATTCCTGGCTTTATAAATATGGATTCTTCTTTTTCAAAAAACTGACCGAGCCCACAGAGAAATCGCCTAATGTAAATCCTACTCAGTCAGTCGTTTAAGGTAAAATTCTACTCAATACATATATGAATGCTGGAGTTTTTGGAGAGTGCTTCTCAAAATATTCATTATTAAAAGTAAAAAGCACCTCCCTTTTTCTTTGTTCACTTTCAGAAATCACCCAGCCCTTGTCCTGAGAACCCTAAAGTAAATTGGGTTTGAAACGCGTAGACCATAGAACAATGGGTTACCCGTGTATAATGCACATCAGTATGGAGGACTACAATTAATTTTGGTTTTAAAGATTGCCTTCTAGCCCCTATTAGATGATTCCGGACCTCCATACTGTGCACCAAGAGTGGTTTCTGTCAATGTTACGCTCTGGCCCTCGTTGTACATGCATTGGTAATTGTTTTTGTTAGTTTTATATTGAAAACAATGCTTTAAAATTTGTGTATTGCAAAATTGATAGTTGGTATTATCCTCTGCTTTCAAATGAAAATGAAACTTGAAAAATGATGTATTAATGTGTCAAAGAAAATGTGAGGTCATGTTTATTGAGTAAAATGATCTTTCTGATACATTTCTAAACTACACAGCCACCAATCGTTTTTATGTTTGTATCTTCTAAGGACAGAGCATCTCAGTTTGGGAAAAGGAATACAATTTTCCTTTATTTTTAGTGTTCGCTTCCAGGAAAGCATCCTATAAAATTCCCCAATAAACCCATCAGGGCTGGGGTCATTATTTGGTTTTATACTCTCAATAGCCTTCGGTATTTCCTCCTCCCCCTTTGGGGAACCAAAGTCCTCTGTCTGTTCTTCCAATATCTTGGGGGACCCTTGGTTCGTTAAAAAAAAGTCCTCTCAGAGAAGTTGACCGAAAGTACCTGATACCGATCACCCTTTAAGATGTGTTCTAGAGCTCATAGTGTTGTGTTTATCTTCTACTACTTTCAAGTCCACTCCTAGACTGGACTGCACCAGAGCTCCCTTTTAGAGGATTTTGACAAGGCTGTCAAACCACCAGTAATTACCACCTTCAAGGAGTTCCTGCATACCTCTGTAGGTGTTTCAGGCACATTGTTGTATTCCATATAGTCATCCATGGCTTTGGAAATGTTTGCCTAGTCCATGGCAGCTTGCAGTGCTCAGCATCCAAAGTCTTTCCCATTGAGATGAGAGCCATCTGTCTACGTTTTACACAAACCAGAGTGTGGTCATATACCTTAGTCATGCTTATGTCTGCCTCTCTATCCCTATCAACTAGATGTCTTAATAGGGCGACCATATTTACTCTAGAATACATTTGGTGCACGGAGGAATATAAGGAGAAATCTCTATCTCATTGGTGTTTTGTTCTCCATATGTTTGCTAGGCATAAATGCCTGAGTATTTCATTCACTTACAAGGAGACAAGTATGGCAGGCTCTCGTGTCATAGATAATTTATATATATATTCCAAAATCACCCAAAATTAGGCAGCCTTCAGTGAATCTCCCCACTTTATGTAGTTCTTTCTAGGTATCGGTTTTGATCCTGTTTATGTGCATAAAGAGTGACTATGGTGGCTATTTCCTCATATATGCTGCCCTTCACTATTGCATACCTCCCTACCTTACACAGCAATGTTTCTGCTACCATGCTGCTAAAGGGGCCTCAAATTCTGCAGCTCACATAGAAAGAGGAAAACACCTCTAGTGATTGTTTTTGTGCAGGAAGGTGTCCCCTCCTGCACAAAAACAATCATCCCTGAATTTTTCTGCCCTGCCCTTTTGTTTTGACGCAGGGCAGCGCAGCAAAATTCCTTGCAGAGCTGCCCTGTGCCAAAACCTCGTAAATGAGGCCATTTGTGTCTGCAACTTCAGCCCAATTAAGACGCCAGCAACTCTCCATGTGATCACTTAGCATGTCCAGCAGAGAAGATTTCTTCTAGCAAAAGAAGAAAAGGCTAAACCTTTAGCTAATGGTCATATTGCTTTGTCCTGTCTATCGTCCATCCTCTAGTGTATGTGACGCTTCAGTAGACCCCACTCTTTTCCCCCACACATAAACAGTAACTTCTATAGACTCAAGAGACAGCGGGTTTTATATTAGAAGTTTCAAAATAATATTCCACTCACAGAATCAAGTTAGAAGCCCGAACGGGTCACTCACTGCCCTGGAGGTCATTGTTCATGTTCATTGATGGCCTCCACCTCATATTCTGTGTAACACAAATCTTGCACAACAGGCTGTGTTCTGCTTTGCTGCACTATCCACTGGCATCCATCCACCCAGCACTGTGTTCACCCTTCTTTTTGTGTCCCAGGAGAGGAGGATAGCACTGTTCTAGCCCCCACCGTGCCCCGATATTGCCTCCCAGGCCACTAGGGGCTGTTGGGGACCCAGAGCAAGTTTATTTTTACACCTCGACCATCTTAACCTGGTGACAGACACCATCTTAAGTCTCACACTTCTGATTGACAAGTCAAAAAGGTGTGAGGGTCTTCCTCAAAAGCTGCCCCACTCATTTCTTGCAGTAATATTCCATAAATCTCGTTTTCTCAGCTCCCAGTCACTTCCCACTCACTTCCCCAACCTCTGCCAGGTGGACGACATTGTGTGCACCTGTTCCATCCTCCGACAAGTCTCCCAGGTTGGACCTGTAAAGCTTAGACTCGCAGGAATGCGACCTCCTTGTTCGCAGCAGCCTTGCATCCTTTTGCCAATTCATATAAGCCAGTATGCAATGTGGTGTACAATAGTAAGATCAAATTGTCTCCCTCAAGTACCCTTTCACATTGACTCTGATAGCTATGGCTCACTGCACTCCTTCGGCAACAACTCTGCTAAAGTGTTTCCCCAATCCGATCATATATGGTCCACATAAATGAGTTTTTATGTGAAGGACACTCCTCTTTTCTAAAAACTGTTTTATCCCCCACGTTATGAATTGCCTCTCGAAATCAAAGTGTAAACATTTCAAACCACCTCAGTGGTGGAATTCACTACCTACTCATATTCCACCCAAGGTCAGAACTAACCCATAAACATCTCCAAAGTGGGTTTAAAAACATTTTAAGGCTTGGTGAAGGACGGCATTGAAGTTCGATAGGAACAATATAATTTACCTTTGGTAAACAGCCTTTGAACAAATAAAGTAATCATAACAGGTTGGTGCACTCAACTGAAACCTATTTAAACTAAAATAAAGTGTCTGAAAGAAAACGAATTCTGTAAGTGACAATAACCGTACACTTTGTTCCAAGGTTAATAGTTATCAAAGGCAACTTTACAAGGCATTCTAGAGTCCCACCAGGAAGAGGGAATTTTTAATGATTTAGTAGCAAATGGTGCATATATTGAGTAGATACCACCTATCACAGAGGTCCTAAGCGTCGAGGCTTCAAGGATAAATGCCCATCTTAAGAAGCTTTAAAAATATTACAGCACAATGCCACTTTTGAAAATAGATAACACCCAACTCATTGCTCAAAAGATAATGGGTTTCAAATACCACTTGAAATGCTGGTGTGTGTTTCACACAAAAAGTCTTTCAAAGTAGTATTTCTTTTAAAAGCACATTTCATCCAGCGCACCTTCATAATAACTTTGCCCTTAATCTTTTCAATGTGCAGTTCTCCTTATCAGGAGCTTTGTGTAATGACCCAAGGGATCTAAGTAAGAGTTTTTCTGACCAGACCTCCCAGGCAAGAGATTCTTCAGGGTGCCTGCATTGGGGAGTCACAATTTCCTAAGATGAATATGCAAGGCCCTTATAACTTAAGGCAGGTGTAACCGATGTGCCCCACTCCATTGCACAGGGATCCCACCTCCCTTTAGATTTGATGTCAATGCCCCAGTCACAGCAGAAGGTATTTTCTAGGCTACTGGATTTACCGAGCACAAAACCCCAGACAAGAAGGAAACACCTAAGGAAATAGGAAAGCATTTCCAACACAAGACAGCTAATGATTCCACCAATCCTGAACCCTAGAAGGAAGAAACATACTGCATTTATCTCAGAAAACAACACCCCAGTCTTCCAATCTGCTGCAACCTGCTTCTCTGCTCAAAGACCCAAGCACAGGTACACCTAAGGTGCCCGGATCCACTGCACCAATGATCTACCAGCAATACGTTGAGATAATACACTGCTGATCACTGAAGTCCTAGGCATTGTGAAAAATCCAAACATCACACAAAGAACGAGTGTAGCAAACGTGTTCAGCAAGACAGTGGTAAGGGTGCAGAGTGCAGCAGTAATGCTTTTTGGAGAACACTGTCGCAAATATTTTACTAAAGGATGGTAGTGCAGTATCATTTACAGGCAGGACATTTTCCATTGAAATGGCTCATAAATTTGCTCAGACGTACAGTTTTTTTACTGATAAAAAGTGCACAAACAATAATGTGTGGAGATTCGGTTTCAGAAAATAGGTACATCTTGATTTTTTTTTATCCTGTTCAAATCTTTGTTTCCATCACACTTCAAAAGCGCAAAAACATGTGCTTCATTTGTACTGTCTGAACTGCTGATATTGTCTGAAGTGTTCATAAAGTTCATTTACAGGTATTTAAATTTTATAATGTTTTAGAAAAAATTACATCAGCAGTACCCCTGCAAGGTTGCCACATAGTTCACTTTACACAATGGTCTCACTTTGCAGCTAAAGTAAGCACCAATCTCCATGTTAAAAGAATAAACAACGATTTGCCAGAAGTTAGTGCATGTCATTAGGCCTCTATTCCAAAAGTGCAGAAAATGATACCAGATAAAACAAAATGTAAAGGCATCTTTATTGCTCATTGACCTATTTTGGGATGGTGCTGCACCCCCAGTACCCCTACTACCAGCACCTACGATACTTAACACCAATGAGCAAACATTAAGGGGCACCTTCCTGCACATAAACAATCTTCCCCTCAACGCAGACACCCTTGCACTATGGTGCAAGAGTGCCTGCATTGGCACTAGGCTGCTAAGTTTAGCACCAGCGCAGGGGGAAATGCCGGGCTGCACCATATTCTTGTGAATATGGTGCTGCCTTGTGTTTCTGAAGTGGCGGAGCGCGGTGTTAAGCCAGGAAGGCTAACGCCTCATTCCACCACTCCCCTTGTAAATATGCCCTGAATCTCCAGGCTCTCAATTAAGCACAGTAGCTCCTTATCTCTGCACCAAATGATCTGCAGCAGCAAGCACCTGAGACTTCTGTGTCTGCACTAGCCACCAAGCAGCACACCGAGTCTCCGAAATCCAATAGCTATAGTTAGGACGCTACATGCAATCACAAACTGCCAAGCAGTACCCAGTGGTCCGTGATCTATTCTCAGTTGTTAGGACAATATATTCCAATATCCTAACTGTGCTAAAGCTGTGAAGCATCGCCCATGATTCTTGGAACGCAGACTGTGGAAGCTGCATCTAAGAAATTACACTCGAACACTGGTATTCAACACTGTACCAGCTGCCAAACAACCTATTATTCCTGGATTGACGCAAAAAGCACATAACACACTGCTCCCCGGTTTCTAAATGCTGGAAGCTGCTGCTATGCAGTACTCAAGTTTCCTAGAACAATTGAATAGCAGACAGACACTGTTCCTCAGCTCTAAACATGTATACAAGGCGTCACACAGCACCCAGCACAACAATTGGGTCACTGCACTTTAAAGGCACAAACCCAACCCCTACTTCCCATCACCTCCACATAACTTGTTGTGATTTGGGTGCCCAAATTTTCGCACCTCGCATCCACAGAGGGAATACACTTTGATGATTTCAAGAAAGGACTGGGGGGCGGTGCCTTTAAAATGGCTTTCTTGAGTAAGCTGAAAACCAACTACTGTTCCTTACACCACTTTAATTTGACCCCCTCTTTTAAAAGAGTATACTGAGAGGGCTTATTACTACTGAAACCCCTTGGACAATTGTGGAATTGTATTCACACCATCCGAAATGTGACCTGGACTGATAGATCAATATCAAGCTTTATTTCGGCTAATTCCATAAAAGCACATACAAATTAAAATCACACTGACAAAAGAAATCACATTTATTAATATAAAACATATTCAGATTATAAAAGACAATCTAAAAGCATAAAATACACCTAAAACCTTTATAAAATCATGCATAATTCATGAGTCCCATGGATTAGCTAGGCCAATGGTGTGTGGAGTGAAGTCATTAAGGCAGATTTTGCACAGTACATACAACAGTGCTACCTTAGATCTCTAGGGAGGTGCACATTTTTTGTCTAACTCTCCAAATTGACATCCGATTTCGGGAGAGTGCGGTAACCATCAGTTTACTAGACTCAGATTTCATAATTCTCAAGATCACCTTGCGTTCTCTGACACTAAGCTTGCATCCAGTTATTGAAAGAATGAGGCAACAGACGACAAGTCAATTAGCAATATGAGATGGTAGAAAGCATCATTTCGGGTAGTGAATGTAGCCAAGTCTCTACAGCTAGGGAGATGTTCAATTTGATGCTATGCCATCAAGGAATTTGTATGCTCCCTTTCCTTAAAAAGAAACACTGGCACTCCCAGACAATTTTTTTATGAAGCAATGTAACTGAAGGAAGCCTTGTCAATAATTGGCTATCCTTGTCCTTGTTTCCCTACAAAAGATTCTCCTTTTTAGGTCGAGCATCAGCGCGCATGCACTGTCTGCAAGACCTGTTGTACTTACTATACTGAGTGCAATCCCGCCTGCTGTTTTCCATAGGTGCACTCTTGCGTACGTCCTGTTTGCTGGCTCCTCATTGGTTGGTGGTCCCGAGACATCACTTCCGTTTTCTGCTCGGGAGCACCGGCCAACTACAGTTTCATTACGCTGTAGATGTGTCTTTTGTCCTTTGGGGACTACTTTGTATATTTTCGGCACATCGCGATGCTGCACTTAATCTGTAAGTACGGTGGCCCGCCTTTATTTTGATTTGCACGAGGTGGCTTGCAAACCTCTATTTTTAGAAGCGTTGAAGACACCAACGTAATTTAGTTTAGTGCGGTGCTGTTTCACGAGCGCCGCGATTTATCTACTTGTTTTAAACTTGGGGCCCGTGCCTTTTTTTAACAAACCTGCTTCAAGGCAGATTTCATTACAATGGTAACAGAGGGAGAACGCAACTGGGCGTGGATCTTCACTAATCCTTCCGACTTTTCAATGAAGCACTGCTCCATCTTGTCCCTTTGTAACTCTCAGGGAGCAGGTTCCTCATCTCCTTTGCACATACCAGTGCGAGGAAGGATTTGGCCCTTGTACGCCCAAGGTGTGGCCCAGGCCCTGAGGTGATTCCACCCTGTGCTCCATGAGGCATGCCTCCTGCGGAGTTTACCAGGTTGCTCCGCGGTGTGCCCTGAAGCAATCTGTGCCACATTCAAACCAGCAACTTTTACTTGCTGCTCACATGTTTTTTAGGAATCGCTTATGATTTAAGTTTTCATATTTAAAAAAAGGTGCTAGGTACATACAATAATAACACGCAATGGAGGGTTTTATCGAAGTACCAGCAGGCGGTATTGTGTAATGTTTTTTTCAAATTGGATAATTGATATTTTTTTTACATTAATAACAATGTCATTCAAATAAAAAAAAGTTTATTTCTGAAACTTTACATGGACCTTTTGAGTTTTTCTTCCCATTACTTAATCAGGGTTCTAGTTGTTTTGCCCTGCAAAGAAAACCGCCCCTGAGGGGGTCGCGAGCAGCAGCAGAAGCAGCAACAATGTAAGAAAGCAGAGCGCCTTTTGCAGTTGGCTTTTGCTGCCCCCTTTGGCTTCTCACCTTGCTTCGCGCTTCAGCTGACTGTGTCTCCTCCGGCAGTCTGCGGACAATTACCTCCCCCTTCTGCCCTTCTCTTGTCTGCTCGCCACCATCTGCTGCCTCTCTGGCGGTTTAGCCCTAGGCTTCTCAGTTCCCATTATCATTGTGCAATACTCCTTCTGGCTGGACATTGAGCTGCAGCTCCCTCTTCCCCCGTTCATTGCTCACAGACTCCCTCCTGCAGCCATAATTCACAGCAATGCTGTTGTCAGTAACATTATGATCGCCCGGTGTCTCCCGCGCCGGCCTGCGCAGCTTCGGGGCAGAATCAAGGGGTGTCTGCCGCTGTTCAGTGCACCGGGTGCTTGGCTCACTAAGCTCCCCCGGCCTGCACCAAACTAACTCTTCATATTCAACGTTTAATATGCATTGTCCATAGTAATGTGATTATTGTGTAGTTGATGTTTCACTTGCATTCTATGCGAACAGCTCTTCAGCAGTTTGTGTTACTGTTATTTGCTGGTGATGCTTTGATCTTTATTTGAGTCGTACTCACTCTTGTGCAAACAAGCAAAGGCTCCTTCCTTCCTTACCATAAACTTTTTCATAGCATGTGTCCCATGGCATCACGCATTAGCTCACTGGTTTGTTGGATATATGCTTTTGCAGGTTGCACACTGCAGTGGTACTGTTTTAGATTCTGTTGAGTGTTTTGCTGTGATCCCTTCTGTATATCCTGTGCATCCTCTTTAATGCATTTGGTTTTGTCTGTGGTTTGTCGTGCAGCTCTCTTGATACTATGGTAATTCTCTATGCAAGTTCAAATGGCCCTACCTCCCTCCCCCACGGCCCCTCCTCCGACTCTTTCCAGTTCTTTATGGATCAGGAGCGCAGGCATCTCGGGAGCCGGCCTCCCAACTGCAACACTAACCTTTCTGCTCAAAAAGCCCCTTTCCACCCCTCTACTCCTTCGGATGCTTTAAAACTACTTAGTGAACTCTGTATGGCTCAGTGAGTTATTCACACACCTGCATGTTTATTTCTAATCTTCCTGGCAAATGTCTCCCCTGCCTGGCTTGCAATTTCCCATGGCTTGCGGCGACTACAGCAGACGGAGCCCACCTCTATTTACATGTGTTTAGTTCCTTTTGACCTTGTTTAACCCCTTCGCTGCGGCGCGAATTCCGCCGCGGTGCGGGGGGGCTAGGGGGTGAGCGCAGCGCTCGGGTGCTTATGACGGAACCACGCCGCCATGAGTCACGGGCGGCGTGGTGCTCATGACGGCGTGGTTCCGTCATGACCACGCCCGCTCATCACCCGCCCGCACAGGCGGGGAATTACTGCCGCGTGGGCGGAGCGGCCGCGGCATGACGGAACCACGCCGTCATGAGCACACGCCGCCCGTGACTCATGACGGCGTGGTTCCGTCATAAGCACTCAAGGGGTTAACACCAGTTAAACACTTGTGGCCTCAGCATGTCTGTTTTTGACTCAGAGCTGCACACACCATGTTTGTAAGTAGGTAGCTGTTATTGTGCTGTTGGAGGCAGCCTAATTCAATAATGTAAGTGTAGACACCTGTGCTAAACAAATATACAGGACAGATCTTAACCCCTTCGATGCTTATGAGGAGCTGGACTCGTCATGGCACACAGTGGTCGTGTGCTCATGACGAGTCCAGCTCGTCATAGACCCACCCACGGGAAAGCGCTGGCGCTCCCCGTGGGAATCCGATCGTTGTTTTTTTGGGGGAAGGCAGGGGAAGGGCTTCCCTGCCTCGCCTCGCCTCTCAATGACGCCAGCGCGCGAGGCGCGCTTGACGTCATTGGGGTTTCCTTGTCTCGACGCGCTGGAAGCCATTTGCTTCCAGCGCGTCCGGGAATAAGGTGAGTTTTGGCTCCGGGAGGGGGGTTTGAAATAAAAGAGGCATCGAGGAAAGGAAAGGGTTTTCCTTACCCCCGATGCCTCTTTGTGGAATCCTGCTGCACGATCATGCGATCGTGCAGCAGGAATGCCCACTAGACACCAGGGAATTTCTTTTTTTTTTTTTTAAACGTGAAAATACTGTTTTTTTATAAATCGGGAGAATGGGGCCGTGTGTGGCAGCCCGGGCTGAAACAGCTTCCGGGCACACACACATGTGCATGATATAGAGGTATACTGCAATAAGTGGCACTCAGAACACAATGGAGAGCAAACTTCCTAGAGGGGGCTGAGAGTGAAAGTATAGTGTCTTTGGAAGAGAAGAGATTTGAGGTCAGCTTTGAAGATCCGGGTAGAGGAGGTGGCACGGAGCAATGGGGGAAGCGAGTTCCAGATTCTCACCGGATTGCGCCATCGATCTTTCCCTTTTGAAGACGGGTGGGGGGGTGCGCAAGCAGAAGCTTTTCCGCATTGCGAGCCACCGGACAATTTCAATTTATTCGCCAGGTAACGAGGGGAGGACGTGTGTAAGGCTTTGTGTGTGATGCGGGCAGTTTTGTAAATAGATCTTGCCTCGATCGGAAGCCACTCGAAGAGAGGACAGGATAGGAGTGACGTGGTCGCCTGCTTAGACCCTGAAATGAAGCGAGCTGCTGAATGGAGGATGGATTTGAGAGGGGAGAGGTGGGATTTGGGTAGGCCCGGCCAGAAGAGAATTGCAATAATCCAGTCTTGAGAGAACCAGAGATTGTACCAAGGTTTTTAAGTCTTTCTCCGGGAAGAACCGACGGATCCCCATAGAAGGCGCAACTGGTAACGTGCGTTCCTAGCAATAGAGTTGATGTGGGAGATTAGGTTGAGTCTTTTGTCAAGAATGACACCTAGGGATTTAGCGCTGTCGACAATGATGGGTTTGTTGTTGAGTAGGTTCAGCTGATCCATCCAAGATTGAACAGGAGGAGGTGAGAGAGAGGTAGAGAGGAGGAGGAATTCAGTTTTGGCGGGATTCAGAATGAGTTGGTGAGCTAACATCCAGTTGTGAATAGAGTTGAGAGTAGAGTTCAGTCAGCCAGTCGCTCTTTACGCTCAGCTAACCAAGGACTCATTTGTACCCCCCGAATCTTAAGAGCGCGAGCGGGTGGTCGATCTTTCAAAGTTTTGGCAGCTAAACTCTGGAACTCCCTCCCAGTTTCCATCAGAGGGCTCCAGAATCATCTGGCTTTCCGTAAAGTCGTAAAGACCTGGCTTTTCCCGGCTTAATTTTTCTTTTTCCATGTGGGCTGGGCGTTATTTTTAAGCCACCTGTACTTTGGGTAGCGCTGGGACGCCCCGTTGCTGGGGCAGCTACGCGCTGTATAAATCTAAACTAAACTAAACTAAACTAGAGTTGAGTAGTGAGAGATCGTGTGCGGAAGATAAAGGTATCTTCCCACTCAGTCCACCAGGCATTTATTTGTGGAGAGTGACTCCTTGGGTGGCAGAATAGCAGTATGTTTTAGGCCCATCTGCCCTCAAGGAGGGCAGAAGCCACTAGACACCAGGGTTTTTTTTAATTTTTGTGTTGGGGAGTGGCCAATAGGGCAAGAGGTTGCTCCCTTTACGGGGGTGAATATTTTATTTATACTCTTGGCCCACCTACCCCTTAGCTTGGCTGGTGGATTGTGTGTGGACTGGTGCATTATTTGCATATGTGATTGTAATGTTTTTTTCTCCTTTTTATTCTAGTGTAAAGCTTTTGATTCCTGTTTGCGGTTTCGGCAGTGGTTGTTCTGCAGTTTTGCGTAATTGCATTTATTTGGTAAGAAAAATATTTTTGTTGTGTGTACTCCAAATGAGTATTATTGTCATGCATGAATGATTTTTTTGTAAGTGGTGTCATAATGGCAGCATATTTGTTAGTGTTCAGAGCATGAAATTCTTTGCGATGTTTTGCATTGTCTTATGTGTAATTTTTTTCTCTTCTTTTTAGTGGGATATTGTTGATCCATACTGTGTCTGTGCAGAGTAGGTGGTGGTGAGTCTAGCTGCTTCTGTCACGTGAGTGGTATAGTGTTGGAGTATATAGGTCTTTGTGATAAAGCTACATTTTGTTTATTTCTTTTTTTACAAAGGGTTTGTTGTTGTTGACTTGTTTGACAAGTAACCTTTATTAGTAAGCATTATGGCTAGCCGTAGAATTACTGCTCAGACGGTGGTTGGTTTGCTTCTTGAATCTTCCTCTGAGCAGGATTATGAGACTGACAGTGCGTCTGAGGGAGAGGAGGGAGGGGAAGATTCAGGCAGTGAGTTTTCTCTCACATGGAATCATCGGATGATGAAGGTACTCTCAGTGCAGATGAAGTGCCTGTTTTAGAGGAGGATACTACTGTGCCGATGGTGCAAGAGGCATCTGGATTGCAGCCTGGGGCTGCTAGGCTTCCTACTGGAAGTGCTGGACTCTGGGTTGATCCAAACATGGTGCAGCGGGTGTTGTCTGCCTTTAGTGGTTATGCAGGGTGTAGAGTGGATTGTGAACATTATTTGCCTATACAGTATTTTCAGTTGTTTATGGATGATGTATTTTTGGGTGAGATTGTTGAGCAGACTAATTTGTATGCTGAACAGTTTTTGAGGGACAACAGTGCCAGACTTAGGCCCCATTCTAGAGCTACCCGGTGGAGTCCCACAAATCTGGAAGAGATGAAGAAGCTTTTGGGTTTGACTTTTTGATGGGTTTGATAAGGAAGCCGTCCATGGGTTCATATTGGTCTACCAGTCCCTTGATGGCAACGGCCATATTTCCTGCAGTTATGACTCGTGATCGGTATTTACTTTTGCTTCAGATGCTGCATTTTGTTGATAATGGTTTGGCGTTGCCACGAGATCACCCTGAATGTGACCGCTTCTTTAAGATTCGGCCTGTTCTTGATCACTTTGTAGATCGATTTTCAGAGATCTATACTCCAGGGAAAGAAATATCTATTGATGAGTCTTTGGTCCTGTTCAAGGGCCGTTTGGTTTTTAGGCAGTACATTCCTAGCAAGAGGGCACGCTATGGAATTAAGCTGTATATGTTGTCTGAGAGTAGGACAGGATATGTTTTTAATTTGCGTGTGTACACTGGTAGGGATTCCACTATTGACCCCCTGGTTGTCCGTCCACTTTTGGAGTTTCAGAGAAAATTGTGTGGATCTTGCTAGAGGACTGTTTAACAGAGGCCACCATTTGTACCTTGATAACTTCTACACTGCTGTGCAATTGTTTAAGGAATTGTTCAAAGTGGACACTTTTGCTTGTGGCACAATCCGCTCTAACCGTAAAGGTTATCCAAAAGAGCTTGTTTGCAAAAAACTTCAGAGGGGACAGAGCAGTGCCTTGCGTAGTGAGGAACTGCTAGCTGTGAAATTTGTGGACAGGAGGGATGTGTACATGCTGACTACCACCCATGATGAGAGTACTTCACCTGTGGCTGTTTGGGGTCAGATTGCTGAAGTGCGCAAACCTGTGTGCATTTTAGACTACAATAAGCACATGGGTGGTTTTGATAGAGTAGATCAGAGGTTGGAACCTTACACTGCTATTCGTAAGGCTTACATTTGGTATAAGAAGTTGGCCATCCATCTCTTCAATTTAGCAACTTTCAATGCTTTTGTTGTGTTCAAGGAGTGTTCTCCTGCGTCAAAGTTGACTTTTGTTCAGTTTCAGCAGTCTGTCATAGGCAGCCTTGTTGTTGTGGAACAGGCAAGTGTTCCTAGAGTTGGAGTGGTGGAGGATGTGGCTCGATTGAAAGATCGCCACTTTCCTGATCACATTCCTCCTACACCCTCAAAAGACTTTCCACTAGGAGATGTAGAGTCTGTTGGCGAAGAGGTACGCGGAAGGAGACTCGTATGTACTGCCCTGAGTGTCCTACTAACCCTGGGCTGTGTGTGCCTGCTTGTTATAGAGCGTACCACAAGCAAAAGAATTATTGGGAGCAACCATGAGTGGTAAAGTGAACTGCCTGGTCTGTAATGTTTAAGAATTGTTGTTCTGTTTCAAGGTTGGCATTAGTGCAATGTATTTAGTTTCTGATTTTGTGTTAGTAGATTTGTATCTATTTGCAATTTGTTTGTGTTTTCTTTTTGTATAAAAAAATCCTAAATGTGATGGTGGTGTGTGTAGGCTGGTGCTTGGCTGGCGGTGTGCGTGGAGTGGCGCTTGGCTGGCGTGTGTGCGTGGAGTGGTGCTTGGCTGGCGGTGTGCGTGGAGTGGCTCTTGGCTGGCGGTGTGCGTGGAGTGGCGCTTGGCTGGCGGTGTGTGCGTGGAGTGGCGCTTGGCTGGCGGTGTGTGGAGTGGCGCTTGGCTGGCGGTGTGCGTGGAGTGGCGCTAGGCTGGCGGTGTGCGTGGAGTGGCGCTAGGCTGGCGGTGTGCATGGAGTGGCGCTTGGCTGGCGGTGTGCGTGGAGTGGCGCTGGCTGGCAGTGTGCGTGGAGTGGCGCTTGGCTGGCGGTGTGCGTGGAGTGGCGCTTGGCTGGCGGTGTGCGTGAGGGCGCTGGCTGGCGGTGTGTGCGGGAGTGGTGCTTGGCTGGCGGTGTGCGTGGAGTGGCGCTTGGCTGGTGGTGTGCGTGAGTGGCGCTTGGCTGGCGGTGGACTGGCGCTGGCTGGCAGTGTGTGAGTAGTGACTTGCTGCTGGTCACTACACACACTGCTAGCCGAGCGACACTCCACGCAATCCATCAGCTTGTGTGGTTGCTGTGTTAGGAATGTGGGCGTGTGAAAGTGATGGGCCCTTGAATGGCGCTGTCTGCTGGTGTGAGTGTTGTAATGTGATGGGCCCAGCGGCTGGTGGTGTGAATGGTTTTGTATTTGTCACACGTATGAAAGGTGTATGAATGGCCTGTAAAGAGGTTGGTGCCTTGTCGTGGTATTACAGCTCACGAGCTGTGAGTCAATGGTTCAGTTTCTCGTCCTTTCAATTATTAACAGTGCATTTCATTTTTGTGAAATCACTTGTTAATACAATTGTATATACTGAACCATCACTCACCCTCGTGCCAAATCCAACCAGTATGTGTGTGTGCTTGAGGATTAGATGGCTGTGCAGTAATATTTTTTTTTGTCTTTCTCAAGCAGGGTGTACCTTGTCCCTTTTGTGAATGTTGTAATGTGTTTGTTTCGTGCCTGGTGGTGTGAATGGTCTTGTGTGTATCACGTATGAAAGGTGTGTGAATGGCCTGTAAAGCGGTTGGGGCCTTGACGTGGCTTAACAGCTCACGAGCTGCGAGTCACTGGTTCAGTTTTTTGTCCTTTCAATTATTGACAGTGCATTTCATTTTTGTGAAATCTCTTGTTAATAAAATTGTATATACTGAACCATCACTTGCCCTCATGCCAAATCCAACCAGTATGTGTGTGTGCTTGAGGAATAGATGGCTGTGCAGTAATCTTTGTCTTTTTAGTCTGTCTGCCAAGGTGTTCATTCCGTCTAAGAATAACCTACCAACTGTAGATATTGTCGTAAACGAAACACCCATGGGAGTACATGGTGATATTCTCTTGTGGATCCCAACAAGTTATGGTACCCACAATGTCCTGCAAACCTCAAAATGTCTGTCACATTTTCCTTGCAATATTGTGCCAAAATTTTCACGCTGCAGAAATAAACAAACACATTATCTCAAAATGACCTGGTTTTGCAAGGGGGTCACCTGGCGTTTTGGCCCGGGGCTCGGCGGCCACCTAGGGAAACCTACCAAACCCACACATTTCTGAAAAGTAGACACCCGGGGCTTCCAGGGAGGTATGGCTTGCGTGGATCCCCCAACGTTTCCTTACCCAGAATCCCCTGCAAACCTCAATTTTAGCTGAAAAAATCACTTTTTTCAGAAATTTTTGTGTGGGAAAGTGTGGCATCACCGGGCTCACACAAATTTCCTACCACCCAGCATTCCCCAGGTCTCCCGATAAAAATGGTGCCTCACTTGTGTGGGAGGCCCAAGTACCCGCGACAGGCAAGGGCCCACAACGATTGAGGCGACTCTCAAAATGGCCTTTCACAAAACGACCTGGTTTTGCAAGGGGGTCCCATGACGTTTGGCCCGGGGCTCGGCGGCCACCTAGGGAAACCTACCAAACCCACACATTTCTGAAAAGTAGACACCCGGAGGATTCCAGGGAGGTATGGCTTGCGGGATCCCCTAACGTTTTCTTACCCAGAATCCCTGCAAACCTGACATTTTGCTGAATAAATCCCTTTTACACACATTTTGTGTGGTAAAGTTGTGGCATCACTGGGCTGACACAAATTTCCTACCACCCAGCGTCCCCCCAGGTCTCCGATAAAAATGGTGCCTCACTCGGGTGGGAGGCCCAAGTACCCGCGACAGGCAAGGGCCCACAACGTATTGAGGCGACCTCAAATGGCCTTTCACAAAACAACCTGGTTTTGCAAGGGGGTCACCTGGGCTTTTGGCCCTGTGCTCGGCGGCCATCTAGGGAAACCTACCAAACCCACACATTTCTGAAAAGTAGACACCCGGGGCTTCCAGGAGGTATGGCTTGCGTGATCCCCCAACGTTTCCTTACCCAGAATCCCCTGCAAACCTCAATTTTATCTGAAAAAATCACTTTTTCACACATTTTTGTGTGGAAAGTGTGGCATCACTGGCCTCACACAAATTTCCTACCACCCAGCGTTCCCCCAGGTCTCCGATAAAAATGGTGCCTCACTTGTGTGGGAGACCCAAGTACCCGCGACAGGCAAGGGCCCACAACGTATTGAGGCGACCTCAAAATGGCCTTTCACAAACGACCTGGTTTTGCAAGGGGGGTCACCTGGGTTTTTGGCCCTGTGCTCGGCGGACATCTAGGAAACCTACCAAACCCACACATTTCTGAAAGTAGACAATCGGGGCTTCCAGGGAGGCATGGCTTGCGTGATCCCAACGCTTCTACCCAGAATCCCCTGCAAACCTCAATTTTAGCTGACAAAATCACTTTTTTCACACATTTGTGTGGGAAAGTGTGCATCACCGGGCCCACACAAATTTCCTACCACCCAGCTGCCTCCAGGTTCCCGATAAAATGGTGCCTCACTTGTGTGGGAGGTCCAAGTACGCTGACAGGCAGGCCCAAAACGTAGTGAGGCGACATCAAAATTGCCTATCTCAAAACCACCTGGCTTTGCAGGGGAGTCACCTGGTCTTTGGCCCTGTGCTCGGTGGCCATCTAGGGAAACCTACCAACCCACACATTTCTGAAAAGTAGACACCGGGCTTACAGGAGGTATGGCTTGCGGATCTCCCAACGTTTCTTACCCAGAATCCCTGCAAACCTCAATTTTAGCTGAAAATCACTTTTTTCACACATTTTTGTGTGGGAAAGTGTGGCATCACTGGCCTCACACAAATGTCCTACCACCCAGCGCTCCCCAGGTCTCCCGATAAAAATGGTGCCTCACTTGTGTGGGAGGCCCAAGTAACCGCAACAGGCAAGGGCCCAAAACATTTTTTGATATGCAATGTTGATGTTGCCTCAAAACGTTTTGTGTCCTTGCATGTCGCGGGTACTTGGGCCGCCCACACAAGTGAGGCACCATTTTTATCGGGAGACCTGGGGGAACGCTGGGTGGTAGGAAATTTGTGTGAAACCAGTGATGCCACACTTTCCCACACAAAAATGTGTGAAAAAAGTGATTTTTCAGCTAAAATTGAGGTTTGCAGGGATTCTGGGTAAGGAAACGTTGGGGGATCCACGCAAGCCATACCTCCCTGGAAGCCCCCGGGTGTCTACTTTTCAGAAATGTGTGGGTTTGGTAGGTGTCCCTAGATGGCCGCCAGCACGTGGCCAAAACCCAGGTGACTCCCTTGCAAAACCAGGTGGTTTTGAGATAGGCAATATTAATGTCACCTCACCACGTTTTGGGCCCTTGCCTGTCGCGGGTACTTGGGCCTCCCACACAAGTGAGGCACCATTTTTATCGGGAGACCTGGGGGAACGCTGGGTGGTAGGAAATTTGTGTGAGGCCAGTGATGCCACACTTTCCCACACAAAAATGTGTGAAAAAGTGATTTTTTCAGCTAAAATTGAGGTTTGCAGGGATTCTGGCAGTGAGAAGGTTGGGGGATCCATGCAAGCCATACCTCCTGAAGCCCCCGGGTGTCTACTTTTCAGAAATGTGTGTGTTTGGTAGGTTTCCCTAGGTGCCGGCAGAGCTAGGGTTCACAAACTACAGCTAGGCACTTTGCCAAAAAAGGGTCATTTTTCACTGCGAAATTGAGGTGTGACCACGTAGCGTTTTGCGCCGTTTCCTGTCGCGGGCACTAGGCCGACCCACACAAGTGAGGTACCATTTTTCTCGTAAGACTTTGGGGAACGCGGGGTGGGTGGAAATTTGTGGATCCACGCAGATTCCAGAACTTTCCACCACAGAAATGTGGGGAAAAATGTGTTTTTTTGTCAATTTTTAGGTTTGCAAGGGATTCTGGTAACAGAACCTGGTGGGAGGCAGTCAAGTCACCCCATCCTGGATTCCCCTGGGTGTCTAGTTTTCAAAAATGTATAGGTTTGCTAGGTTTCCTAGGTGCCGGCAGAGCTAGGGTTCAAAAACTACAGCTAGGCACTTTGCCAAAAAAGGGTCATTTTTCACTGCGAAATTGAGGTGTGACCACGCTTGCGTTTTGCGCCGTTTCCTGTCGCAGGCACTAGGCCGACCCACACAAGTGAGGTACCATTTTTCTCGTAAGACTTTGGGGAACGCGGGTGGGCGGAAATTTGTGGATCCACGCAGATTCCAGAACTTTCCACCACAGAAATGTGGGAAAATGTGTTTTTTTGACAATTATTTAGGTTTGCAAGGGATTCTGGGTAACAGAACCTGGTGGGAGGCAGTCAAGTCACCCCATCCTGGATTCCCCTGGGTGTCTAGTTTTCAAAAATTTATAGGTTTGCTAGGTTTCCTAGGTGCCGGCAGAGCTAGGGTTCAAAAACTACACCTAGGCACTTTGCCAAAAAGGGTCATTTTTCACTGCGAAATTGAAGTGTGACCACGTTGCGTTTTGCGTCGTTTCCTGTCGCAGGCACTAGGCCGACCCACACAAGTGAGGTACCATTTTTCTCATAAGACTTTGGGGAACACGGGGTGGGTGGAAATTTGTGGATCCACGCAGATTCCAGAACTTTCCACTACAGAAATGTGGGGAAAATGTGATTTTTTGGACAATTGTTTAGGTTTGCAAGGGATTCTGGGTAACAGAACCTGGTGGGAGGCAGTCAAGTCACCCCATCCTGGATTCCCTGGGTGTCTAGTTTTCAAAAATGTATAGGTTTGCTAGGTTTCCTAGGTGCCGGCAGAGGTAGGGTTCAAAAACTACAGCTAGGCACTTTGCCAAAAGGGTCATTTTTCACTGCGAAATTGAGGTGTGACCACGTTGCGTTTTGCGCCGTTTCCTGTCGCAGGCACTAGGCCGACCCACACAAGTGAGGTACCATTTTTCTCGTAAGACTTTGGGGAACGCAGGGTGGGCGGAAATTTGTGGATCCACGCAGATTCCAGAACTTTCCACCACAGAAATGTGGGTAAAATGTGTTTTTTGACAATTATTTAGGTTTGCAAGGGATTCTGGGTAACAGAACCTGGTGGAGGCAGTCAAGTCACCCCATCCTGGATTCCCTGGGTGTCTAGTTTTCAAATATGTATAGGTTTGCTAGGTTTCCCTAGGTGCTGGCAGAGCTAGGGTTCAAAACTACACCTAGGCACTTTGCCAAAAAAGGGTCATTTTCACTGCGAAATTGAAGTGTGACCACGTTGCGTTTTGCGTCGTTTCCTGTCGCAGGCACTAGGCTGACCCACACAAGTGAGGTACCATTTTTCTCATAAGACTTTGGGGAACACGGGGTGGGTGGAAATTTGTGGATCCACGCAGATTCCAGAACTTTCCACCACAGAAATGTGGGGAAAATGTGTTTTTTTGGACAATTTTTTAGGTTTGCAAGGGATTCTGGGTAACAGAACCTGGTGGGAGGCAGTCAAGTCACCCCATCCTGGATTCCCTGGGTGTCTAGTTTTCAAAAATGTATAGGTTTGCTAGGTTTCCTAGGTGCCGGCAGAGCTAGGGTTCAAAAACTACAGCTAGGCACTTTGCCAAAAAAGGGTCATTTTTCACTGCGAAATTGAGGTGTGACCACGTTGCGTTTTGCGCCGTTCTCCTGTCGCAGGCACTAGGCCGACCCACACAAGTGAGGTACCATTTTTCTCGTAAGACTTTGGGGAACGCGGGGTGGGTGGAAATTTGTGGATCCACGCAGATTCCAGAACTTTCCACCACAGAAATGTGGGGAAAATGTGTTTTTTGATAAATTTTTAGGTTTGCGAGGGATTCTGGGTAACAGAACCTGGTGGGAGGCAGTCAAGTCACCCCATCCTGGATTCCCCTGGGTGTCTAGTTTTAAAAATGTATACGTTTTCTACGTTTCCCTAGGTGCCGGCAGAGCTAGGGTTCAAAAACTACAGCTAGGCACTTTGCCAAAAAGGGTCATTTTTCACTGCGAAATTGAGGTGTGACCACGTTGCGCTTTGCACCGTTTCCTGTCGCAGGCACTAGGCCGACCCACACAAGTGAGGTACCATTTTTCTCGTAAGACTTTGGGGAACGCGGGGTGGGTGGAAATTTGTGGATCCACGCAGATTACAGAACTTTCCACCACAGAAATGTGGGTAAAATGTGTTTTTTTGGACAATTTTTTAGGTTTGCGAGGAATTCTGGGTAACGGAACCTGGTGGGAGGCAGTCAAGTCACCCCATCCTGCATTCCCCTGGGTGTCTAGTTTCCAAAAATGTATAGGTTTGCTAGGTTTCCCTAGGTGCCGGCAGAGCTAGGGTTCAAAAACTACAGCTAGGCACTTTGCAAAAAAAGGGTCATTTTTCACTGTGAAAATGTGTCAAGGTTTTATTCCAAACTCCCAGGATCGGTGCGTCGCTCAAATGGGTCCACCTCTCAATCGCTCCACTCTCTGATGCTATACCAGCGCAGAGGGTAGGAATGATTAAGCTGAGGGAAGGAAAGGATGGGGACAGCGGGGAGGGAGACCTACAACACAAAAAACACAATTAAAGGCCTATTCCACTTTCTGTAATACATGTCTAAACTCATAACTTATACTGAGCAATAACTACCTGTAAAGGGAAAAAGAACGAGCATTCTTGCAAACAAGTCTTTGATGAAGGTATCGTATCTTAGGAAGGCTCTTTATATGCAAAAAATGAGAAAACACACCATATCATGAGTTTCACCACACTATGGGTATACACAACTTCCCACTCAACGCTCACTCATACTGTACCCACCACAATGATTGTTGGTACTTGCATCACAGAGGGGTTGAGCATAACTCACACCAAAGCCCCTGCTAGGAAGAAAGATCATAAGAGCACACAAAGCTATTTAGTAATACTCATCATCAGAAAACGAAATAAATGGTACTGGCATTAACCTCTCATGCCTAGCACTCTTCTGCTGTTTCAGCACAGCCAATGTCATGCATAACACTTCCGGTAATAAGGCATATTTTAGGCGTAAACACCATGAATCCAGACACAGTACATGTTGGAGGCATAGCTTCCCTCCTCTACTACAAGGTTAGATGCTAATAAATAGAGCACATAGATCCAATTCACCTCCTCGTGAGTATACAAGTTATGCTCCCCAGAGCGGTGACAACGTCACCCTTACCGCCCTTCATGAAAGCGTCCAAAAGGTCAAGGATTCTCGTAGCGCGGGTCTTCCTTGATCCGGCGTCCCGGCCGAACAGAATTCGCAGCACTGATCGCCGCGGCCGCCCTGCATAAAAGAACTCATAGTAGGCGCGTCATCAGCACGCGCGCGCGCCTACCCGGAAGCAGGATTCCTCGGTAATGGAGTTTTTTGGTGGCGCGAGCGAACTCTGATACTGCGCTCGCCTCGCGCCCTGAAGCAATCGCCCGTGGACTCCAGGTGAGTGTGACAAAATGTGGTGCGTCCACGTTGCGTTTTGCGCTGCTTCCTGTCGTGGGCACTAGGCCTACCCACACAAGTGAGGTACCATTGTTTTCGGAAGACCTTGGGGAATGCGGGGTGGGTAGAATTTTGTGGATCCGCGCAGATTCCAGAACTTTCCACCACAGAAAAGTGAGGAAAATGTGTTTTTTTACCAATTTTTAGGTTTGCAAGGGATTCTGGGTAACAGAACCAGGTGAGAGCCAGTCAAGTCACCCCGTCCTGAATTCCCTGGGTGTCTAGTTTTCAAAAATTTATAGGTTTGCTAGGTTTCCCAAGTGCCCGCAGAGCTAGGGTTCAAAAACTACAGCTAGGCACTTTGCAAAAAAAGGGTAATTTTTCATTGTGAAAATGTGGTACGTCCACGTTGCATTTTGAGCCATTTCCTGTTGTGGGCACAAGGGCTACCCACACAAGTGAGGTACCATTTTTATCGGGAGACTTAGGGTAACAGAATCGTAGAGCAACTGTTATTACCTATTGACTTTCGATGCATTTCTGCCTTCCAAATGAAAGACAATGTGTAAAAATAAGTCATTTTGAAAATGACCTATAATTCTCATGCTAGTATGGGTACTCCCAATTTCGGAAATGTGCAAATATCTACTGTTTCTAAAATCTACATTTTGTTCCCATTTCAGAAATACATAGGTGTCTTTCATAACAAATTTTTCCATGTATACATTTTCCCAAAATAATTGCTATATACCCGGTACATAATAAAAACCATTGCAAGATGCTGCTCAGTTATTGGCTCTGGTTCTGTCGGGTTCTTGGTGAACTCTATAAGTCCTATATATCCCCACAACCAGAAAGGTCCAGCGGATATAACGGTATATTGCTTTCAAATAGCTGTCATAATTAGAAGAAGTTACAGGTGAAAACGTTGACACAAATGGCTGTTTTTTTCAACTAATTTTCAATTTTTCCTTCATTTAACTGTTAGTTTCTATAAGGAAAACTTTAAGGATCTACACAAATGACCCCTTGCTGAATTCAGAATTTTGTCTACTTTTCAGAAATGTATGGCTTTTCAGGATCCATTATTGGTTTCATACCCATTTCTACCATTAACTGGAAGGAGGTTGAAAGCACAAAAAATAGCAAAAATAGGCTATGTCCCAGAAAAATGCCAAAACTGTGTAAAAATGTTGGTTTTCTGACAAAAGTCTGCTTGTCCCTGAAAGCTGGGAAGATGGTGATTTCAGCACCACAACCCCTTTTTTGATGCCATTTGCAGGGAAAAACAAGACACTTTCATCTGTAGCCCTTTTTTCGCATTTTTCCCCAAAAACAAAATTTTGCTGTATTTTGGCTAATTTCTGGGTCCCTCCAGGGGAATCCACAAACCCTGGGTACCTTTACAATCCCCATGATGTTAGAAAAAAAGGACGCAAATTTGGCGTGGATACCTTATGTGGTCAAAAGTTACAGGGGCCTAAGCCCGCACTACCCCAAATAGCCAAAAAAGGCTTAGCACAGGGGGGGAAAAGGCCTAGCAGCGAAGGGGTTAACAGAAGACAGTAACAGAGAAAAAAAAGCCAACGTCAATAGCTCTAACTCTAACTCTAAAAAAAAAAAAAAACGAGCCCTATTGCATTGCAATTCTTTTTTTAAGAGCAGTGCTGCACAGCATCGGGAATGCGGTACAGCAGAGCTCAAAACGTTAGCAAAGCCAATAGGGTCCAGGGGCAAGATATATTGGCTTTGCCAAGAGTTGTTTTTGTAGAGATGATAAACTCCCCTTCCCTGACATCTGAGACCGGCCCATTCATCTCTGAAATGACGCACTCATCAGCAATTCTCACATTGAGGCGTAACCTGAAGTTTTTTGGTGTGACAATCACTTTAAAGTCTTCTCTCTGGGAATTTGTTTATCGCACATGTTGTTGATACTGAGGGAGCCTTCAGATTCTATGTATCACTTTACCGTTGTTTTTACTACATCCTGTGATTTGTTTCACATGTTCGCATTGGTGATAACGTGAACAGATAGCAGCAGAATGCGCAAATAAGTAGTCTAAAGCATATAATATTTAATGAGGACACTAGAATATGATGAACGACAGGTAGCCACACCCACATAATTACACTCTAATCAATACCACATAAATGCGCACCACATAAAACCACTCTATGCGACATCGCATCATTCCAAATAAATGCACTCCACACCATGCGACATAATTCCCATCAGCACAATTGCACTCAATGTCACACAGTTCCACGCCACACAATTCAGCGCCATACATTTCCATTCAACACCACATAATTTGACAACAAACCACAGAATTCATCTCAATTTACTTGCACAACACACCACATGCATCCACACCACAAAATTCCACATCATGCCACAAAATTCAACAGCACTCCACATAATTAAACTCCACTACATACCACAACACAAAATACCAATCCACATAATTACACCCTGTAACACACAATCCCATTCTACATATTTCCAGTACACTCAATACCACATAATTACTATCCACATAATTCCACTGCGCACCATGTCACATAATTCTACTACCCAAATCCACTCCAGACCACACTATCCCACGCCACACAATTCCACAACTAACAATTTCAATCCAACCCACATAATTCCACTCCACACTAAGGCTGGGCGTAGTTCGCGAAGTAGCGCTACGCGAAGCCACGTGAAGTGCAGTTCGCACTACGCGAGCTACGCGTAGCACTACGCGAACTGAGTAGTGCACTGTTCGCGATGATTGGACAGTGCCGGATGCTTGTCCGCACTGTGCAATCATTGAAAAGGGCATCTTGCACAGTGCGTAGCTGTCTTTTACTGCCGCTCGAGTAGATTTTTACTCGAAGCGGTAGCTTTCTCAACGCTGGACTGGTAGTTTCTCATCGCGAGCGGTCGCGAGCATACGCGACTACTCGCAATGAGAAACCTGACCTCCCAGCGTTGAGAATCTCACCGGCAGGTTTATTTTTCCACGCCGCGATCGGCAACTTGATGTTGCTGATCGCGAACTAGGAAAAGTCTCGCCGGGATGTCATTTTGCTTGCTCAGCGGTCGCCAACTTGACGTTGAGGACCGCGAGCAAGCAAAAAATGACCGCTGCACTCACGCTACGCTACGCGTGTTTGCACTGTGCTACTTGCACTGCGCGCAGCGAAGTAGCGCAAACTTCGCAAACTACGCGAGCGTAGCGTAGTGCTTTGCCCAGGGTTACTCCACACCACATACATCCACTCCATAAACATAAGTAAAAGAAATTGTCATTCACAACACCAATACCTCTAACTTTCACAAATGCGAGACCTATTGCATTGCAAATGCTTGTTTATATGTGCAAACCTGCACAGACTTACCAGACTACGTGCAGGGTGTGCCGACCCAGTACTGGGCTTGGGTCTGTGGACCCCGCGGGAACTTCATCAATGACCCACAAGTCTGTGTAGGTTTGCAGATCCTGAGCTAGGGTTTACAAACCCACCAGGAGGTCCAACAATGGTCCAAGAGCCCTTGCCCCAGGTTCATAGACTCTGAGCCTGGGTTCATGAGCCTTGGGGGATCGCTGTGGGTCCACAAACCTGGCATTGGAAACTTCTTTTTTAATTTTGAATCTAGTGGGCATTCCTCTGTCTTACCTCTGCTTACCAAGGTCCGGGCCGCAGCAACATTGTCATGATTTTCTGGGCAATGAGGGAAATTATACCCAGATTTCCAAGATGGCTGCTGCATCTCAAGACTGCATGAGAGTTAAAGCCTGCTGGGAAATGTACTTCATTGATGGGATGCTGTTGCATAGTGCCTTCTCTGTGGACACAAAGTCTCAGTACAGACAGTGCTGACACTCTACGGACTGCCAGGCTTTCCTTTTCTGGGAAAGACTTGGCATGAGTGGGTTTGGAACATTACTGCCCCACTCCCCCACACTCATCAAGTTCCAAGCTGTAAGCAATGCCTGGCGTGGCATGGAGAGGTGTGGTGCAGCGGCCAGGGCAGCTGTCTTCGGAGCACAGGGCTCACGGTTCAATCTCCGGCTCCGGCGGCAGCTCAGCTCAGCACCATGTGACTCTGGGCAATAGCTCACTTAATTTCCGCGACGGCCCCCAGTGCCTTGAGACCCGTAAGGGTGAGTAGTTTGCGCTTTACAAATACGGATTTACATGCCTCTAGCTGTGCTTCTTGACACTCTCCTTCCTTATATGGCCTTTGTAATAAAAAAATCAGGGCATGGGGGTCAGACCCTGCAAACTGTAATAGAAGCCACAAGAAATGTTTATCTTAAGTTGTGTAATCAGAGTAACACACACACTAACAGACTCTCTCTCTCTCACACACACACACACACACACACACACACTCTCTCTCACACACACAAACACACACTCTCTCTCTCCAGCTTGATGGATGTGTACAGAAACCTAACTATAACTACACAGTCGCTGTTGCCAATTGTAATCTTTGCTATAATGTTATGATTTTTTTTCCCCTAAAACTTTCTTTTAGGAAAAAAACCTGTCTATCAAACCCAATGAAGAATCTACTTTTAGTTCCCAGTCCCGCTGCTCGTTGTGCATACAAAAGCAGATCTTGCAGAAATAAATTGATTATTCGCCATAAAAAAATGCTTCTGCGCAGAGTGCACGCCCAATCTTCTCTTAGTGAGGCATCCCGGACCTGGAAGAGTACACTTAAAACATCTAAGACCATGACTGGGCCTCCATGTTGTGTCAGGATATTGGGGAAAGGGGGTGGCAAGGCTGATGTATGTTCTGTAGCTCCATGGCTCGCCTGCTCACCCTTTTATGCTTTAGGAAACCCTGAGTGAGGCAAATGAAGCTGCTTCGGGACTGCTCCTCGTTCTGTAGCGAAGGTTTTGTTGATCTCCCTGTAGGAAGGAGCTCAGCTGGCTGAACAGAGCAGCTGCATACAAGCGCTCACTCCGACTGACCCAGGGGGGGAAGAAGGAGTAAGAGGCTACGCCCCAGAAAGGCCTCTGGGGGGCGATCATGGGTCACAAGAAAAGAGACAGTTCATCTGGGGCTACGCTGACACTCCTCTTTCTTAAACTGCTTCGGTCCTCGGGGGTTACATTAGGCCTGCTTGTCATGATTTCTTAGTAAACAGCACAATCTGTGAGTTAAACCCCTGTATGCAGTGCATCCCAAGAGCGGCGGACAGAAGACAACCGGGATCTGTTTACATATTAACCGATAGGAGAACAGGCAGAATTATCCGACAGCGCCTCGAGACCCTCACTGGTGAAGCAGCGGCGCTTTACAAATCCTGATTGATTTCACGAAACACTATTGTGAAAGCATGCTATGAAACCTTAATAAAACATCGGAGTGGTTTTATTAATTAATTTTGTATTTAATTAATATGTCTTATACAACGCTGGCTTGCATTTACTCTGCAAATTACTTACATACCCCACCACAAACCTATTTATTGTTATGTTTAGTAGGCGTTTACTTGCCCAATGGTATAAAAATTCTGAATGCAGCTGGGACCCTTATGAAAAAAATAGATGCAAAGATTGCAGATGCGCATTCATAGACTAAAAGTCAATGGCTTGCTCTAGAAATGTCAAAAGTGCAATCACACAGACGAACGTCAACTTGGCAGGAGATAAGCACTTAAGTACGGTAGGTATTATGGAAAATGCTCAACTGCCTTTTCGTGGCCTTGCTCTTCAGTCTGCTCTCGTGCTGTCATTTTTGTTTGTGAAGGTTGTCCAATTAAAAGTACTCAAAATAACATTGTAACCGAGAATTCATTTGTGTACATTTACACAAGCGCCTGCTTGCACGTTGAGATACTCCAGGCACTGGCTGCTTCCAATCACGTTTCAAATATCGGCTTTTTCTCCATCTCTGACACGCTTTTCTCCAGACTGCCACGCAGCAGAGCACCTGCGCGCAGGTGCTTCTGTGTGCCTGTATGCCACTCCCCCTAGAGAGCAGAGACGTATTACTAGCCGTAGACGCCAATGCCAGGGTGTCCCTTAGAGATACTCCTGCAGCGCCTGCGGGAAGGAGGGGCGTGTCCGCTCCATAATGACACTGGCTTTGAGGAGATCTCTTGCTAATGACGACGGACTATATTCGAAATGCTACAATCTAAAGCGCCCGATCACGGACGACGCAAGTCAATTAAAAGTATTAGGTGGTGATAGGGATCATAGGGTGTGAAATACGTGTTTAGTACTTTTATTCATGAAACTCGATAAAAGCAAATTAAATTCAGCTTGCGAGCGCACGTGGTCCTTGATGAATAATCCTGCCAGAAAGCTATGATGAAACCCTAACCGAATGCAGTGCTTAATTTATAATAAAATAAGTACCGGGGCCCTTGTCAGGAGGCCACTAGAGCTGGCACCACCCATTGCCCCTGTCAGCGCTGCCAAAACAAAACTATTAACCATCACACTCGTAAAAGTGTGACAAGTCAGACAATACCAGGCCCCCAAAGCTGGAAGAATCTCTTGAGAGGCAGGTATTAGTAATTTTTAATGTATAATTATTAACAAACATCTGTTGCTGTGCTCATCTCTCAATTAGACACCATGTGTCAGACTGTCATATGGACCGGTGCTGACAATTAAGTGTCGGTTCGGAGCACCGGAAACCACCGGCTCAAATTAAGCACTGCTAATACCTGCCTCCCCAGCCATTCCTTTAGCTTTGAGGACCTGGAATAATATGAACTGTCGCACTTGCAGGCGACAGAGATGGTTAGTAGTTGTTTTGGTACTGCCATTGGCAGCAATGTCAGGGGCCATGGGTGGTGCACGCTGCAGGGTCCTCCTGGTCAGGGCCCTGGCACTCATTATTTTACAAACTAAGCACTGGTGGGCCGCCATGCTGTATGATGTGGTAGGAAGAATCGATATGTGAATTCAACTTGAACAGTCCAATGGATGAAGAGGGCTGATCCAAAAATCATCATATGTATATATTTTTATTATGTAAACGAGGTCTGCGATGTTGCTAAAGTTGTCTCAGGGCTAGGCCTAAAATGAAATATGCACGTTATGCTGCTATGTGGCACGTCACGATTTTGGAAGTTGTGACATTGGAAGAAAAGCCAATTGTTCTCTACTTAATTTCTGTGTTATTACTGGCTAACCTATGAACCCAACGGCCCCAAAGTAATGGCAAATAAAAGAAGAACTGACCTCAAATGGACAACCCTCTTGCTGGGAGTACATATGTCGAGGTTGGAGGGTAGCAAGCTGTACAGTAAGTACCAGGGCTTTAAGTGGGCCGGGTCTCTATCGGGCTCTGTTTTGTGCCCTGGCACAGTTGGTCTGTGTTTTTCCGGACTGCAGTGACAGAAGGCACCTCGATGTGCGCGTGCTCATTTTGCTCACTTTTCACTAGTGGAAAAGTTACGGCATGACGTTATGCCAGGTGAGCATTTTAGGGGAAGGGAAATCCTTTAAAGAGTCATTTTCTCTCTGGATTTCCCTTCTCTTTTTGAAACGCAGGAGCAGCATCATCGTCGTGGTATCACCAGGGCTTTAAGTGGAAGCTTTTTAATATTATATACAACAAGCCATTGTTGCTGCTTATTTATCGTATGCAACTAACAACCATTAACAAAGCCAATAGTCCTGACTTCTTGTAGGTATGATGTTACCTGGATTATATATCTGGATGCAATGACAGAAACAGCAAAATACAAGTTGGGTGGCACACTATGCTGAACACAGATTTTTAGCTTACGTATTTTTAAGCCACGCCCTTAATTACATCGGCCACGCCCCTTTGAGAGACCCCCCAGTTTTTTCATCCCACTTAAAGCCCTGGTAAGTACATAGGCCCACTGCAGCCAGGACCTCCCGCATGGCATAGGCTGACATAGACATTTGCCATTTGTAATCAGACATTCAGAGGACACAGAGCAGGGATACAACAACACGAGGACAACACAAGTGAAAAGTGTTTTGTCTGCCAATAGGCTGAAGCCCACTAATCAGCAACATATGATAACACGGACCTGTTCTGGCTTGGGAAGCATTGCAACAGAAGATAGATTGCAACAACAAGATGGCCAATGAACTGCAGCAGGCATAAGGGAGCTTGGTGTCCATATTTGAACTCGTTTAGTAATAAGGTTCTTATCATGTGATGGATGACACAAATTTAAACCACCGTGACATTGGAGCTCTGCTGCAACTTATAAACTGTTTTGAATGTTATAGTGTGTGTTTTTTTTTTTATATGTGCAGATTTAAAACTAGTTTGCAAACAAATGTGTTATATAACTGTCAATATAAAGATGGTATCAGTGGCTTAACAAGTTTAGGGTTACACAGATCAAAAGTGGCAACAATCTGAAAATGCTGAAGTCGAGCCAAGGGGTGTGGCCTTTCTATTGCATTATCAAGAAGCAGATTTATAGTTACTAACGGAATGGTTGCCTGAACGGTGTGAGGGGGAGAGGGAACGAAGTGCTGCTGGAAACGGTGGAGCACATGTGCAGTGGTGGGAACCACGCAGGGAGTTTGGAGAGGATGCCTCTCTGCTGACACCGCTCCCTAGAGCAACAGCGATGCACAATACTGTCTGTAAAGGGAGTGGCCTGCCCGCTAACAAATCTCGCCAGGATGACAGGTGTCTCTAGTACTCTTTGAGAAAAACCTCTCTGCTCATACCACTTCCCATGCTGACAGGTATTGTTATATGGGGTTATATGGCCCTAAGACACATTGTTGACATTGCTAAGTTAGCATGAGTTTTGCTTGCCCTATGCTGCTGCTTTTGCGCACGCCTCTGCTAAGCGTTTGTTTTTGCGACACTTTGCCTCTGCCCTGTACATGATAACGGATTGTTTTTCACGTTCTCAGCCTTCCCTTCAATTCTGTCTGAACATAATGTGCAAGGTCGGTCAACAATGTCTCTTTTTATTCTGTTCTGGTCAGTCCCTATTACCTAGACAAAACATGTTACCAACAGCTGCAATGTGGAAGAATCGTGCTTTGATATAACGTTGTTGCATGTTTTTGGAACACACTCGAAGAAAGCCGTAGCATGGAGCTGAGCGCTGCTGTTCCTATGATGTAAACTTTTGGGTTTAGGCTTTCAGGTAGGGGTCTGCTAATAACGCCTAGAGATCTTCTGTTATATAAAATAACTTCTTACTGCCATGGGGAGGGTGATTAGGCCCAGTTATTTTGCCTTTTTCACAGTCTTTATAAAATGACAACTCCTTTTATATTCTATGGTATTGTAACAATGCTAATGATTCTTGCCTTACGCATTTTGCTGCTAGTTGTGGTTCACATACTGTTTTATGAATCACTATAGTCAAAATAAACATTTTGAACTTATTTAGTGACTGATTATTTTTATTGTGGACAAGTACGTGAGAGCGAAAGAGTGTCTTGTTCCCGCGACTCTGAGGTGAGTCGGGAGTGCTCGTGTTCTGGGTTGGATAAACATTCGTAGCTTTTTGATATTTGTAGGAGACCGAATGAGACCCTATTGCTAGTCGGTTGGGATTTTGGGTACTAAGGTGATAGGAGGTACACCCCAATTTACTGAGGTCCTGTTTTCTTGTGCATAGTTCTGTGTATGAGCAGAATCCCCACAACAGTATAGATAGTACGCTGTGGGGACAAGCTGCCTTTTTTACTATCACATCTCTCTTGGACGATAAGTCTGCGTAGTAGAATGTAGAAAGACACCGGCCCCGCTCCTGTGACCTGTCTCTTAGATGATGGGTGTGCAAATTAGGATGTAAAAAGAAGCTTACCTCTCTGGTCACAGATCTCCCCAAGATGACAGATGTACAAGTAAGGTATGGAGAAGAATTTACCTCTATGCTAAGAAGTCTATCTTGCATAACAACTATAGAGACTAGGGTATGGAGACACACTGTCCTGTTGAGTCAGACATCTCCCTAGATTAACACATTTGCAAAGTAGGCTGTGGGTAGAGACTGCTCTCTCTGCTTATACCTTTCTTTATGGTGATGAATGTCCATAGTAGGGTATAAAATGGAGTGGCCTCTCTACTGAGAACTGTCTCTTGGACAACTGGTGTGCATATTTGAATGTGAGGACACACACCGCTTTCCCTCAAACATCTCCTTATGAGGACAGGCATGTGAAGTAGGGTGTAGACAGAGATAGACATCTCCACTGAAAAGTCTCTCCATAGTCACAAGCAGATATAGTAACATGAGCAAAAGAACTCCCCTCTCCACTATCACATCTGCAACAACTGATAGCAGTGCGTGGTAGAGTATGAAGATGCACTGACCTCTATGCCAAAACCTCTTTCTTGTATGAGAGGTCCCTATACTACACTGTGGATAAAAACTGATCTCTCTACTGAGGCCTCATTGTTGCATGACAAGTCAACATACTAGGGTATTCAAATAGATGACTTCTTCATTACCAACTCGCTGTCGCATAAAAGATGTGCATAGTACCTTATAGATACATATACATGCAGGAGCTCTTCTGCACTCCCTGAAGATTAAACTGGCAGTGTTACTCAACATTACAATACTGTAATAATATTCAACCCTATTACACCTATAAAATAAACAAATCAGTAGTAACTTTAAACTTTTGTATTACAACACCTGTTAGAAATGTGAGTTTCAAGTTGTCAGAGGTGTACACCTTGTCAAAGTAGGGACCCTTGCTTCTAGTCAGGATAAGGGTGTTACACACTTTAGATAACCCCTGCTCAACCCCTTGGTAGCTTGGCACGAGCAGACAGGCTTATCCCAAAGGCAATGTGTAAAGTATTTGCAGCCAGACATACAGTAACACAGTGAAAACACTACAAATGGACACCACACCAGTTTAGAAAAATAAAGTATCTTTATCTAAACCAAACAAGACCAAAATGACAAAAATCCAACAAACACAATTCTAAATATGACTTTTACAAGGTTTCAAGCAATTCTGTCTATAAAAAACTATGGATGCGTGATTTTTTACACAAAGTACCTCAAATACATCAAAATTCGCAAGGCCAAACTGCTGCAGAGAAGAGAATGCGTCGGAAAACGCAGCGATGCTTCGGTTCCTGAGCCCTTGGAGAGGCGATGGGACAGTTCTGCTGCATGCAGGAGAAGTGATGCTTCGAATCCGGACTGTAGGGGGAAGTGATGCTTTGATTCCAAGACGGTTCTGGTCTGCGGGTGATGCATCGGAAGACTTGCCCCACAGGTGCGATGCGTGGAAATCTAGGATGTGCTGGAGGTCGATGCGGCAGCGGCAAACAGACACTGCGTCGGTTTCTTCTGCCCCGGTCCCATGGTGTGTGGATTCCTTCAGCCGCACAGCAGGACCTGCATTGGAGTTGGTGCGGTGATCTCGGACTTCAGAGATCGGTGCACGGGACTCAGCGTGCGGTGGATCTTTTAGCCGCTGGCTGGCGCTGCATTGATTCTTCGCTGCAAGGCGGTGGAGCATGGAAATTTCTCCCCCTCGGAGGTGCTGCGTCAGACAAATAGGCGCTTGAAGGGCGATGCATCGATTTTCTTGGTTTCTTCAAGCTCTTTCAGCTCCCAGCAACAGGAACAACCTGCAGAGGTCCAGAACTGGGACAGGCACCTCCTGGCAAGTCAGAACTTCCAGCAGTTGAGTTCAAGGAAGCTGGTGGTGAAGTCTTCTGTCTCTGATACTTCAGAAAAGGAGGCAAGCACAGACAAGCCCTTGGAGATTCTTCACAAGCAGGTTCACAGCAAAGTTCCGGTCTTTGTCCTCTCCTTGGCAAAAGCAGCAACTGTAGGCCAAACCAGCTAAGCAACACACAGCAAAGGGGCAGTACTCCTCTTCTCCTTGGCAGAGATACCTATTTTTTTCAGAAGTGATCTAAAGTCTTGGGGTTTAAGGTCCAATACTTATACACCTTTTCTTATTGTTCTCTTTGCTTCAGAGTCTCTGAGCTCAGTCCAAACCAGTTTGGTCCTCCCTGGTCCAGCAGGACCACAGGGAGTGAATACCGCATTGTGCAAAGGAGACACCGCCTTTTCAGGTGCTAGCAAATCTCCTCCCGCCCCTCTAAATGCAGACCAGGTCTATTCAGCCTGGCCATGAGTCACCCAGGCAAGGCAGGGTACACCTCAACCCTCCTTGTGACTGTCGTGAATACACATCCCCAGCTCCTGTCGCTCCAAAGTCAGACAGTGAATACACAGACAGGCAGATGCACAGAGGATGGTTAAACAAGAAAATGTCCACTTTCTAAAAGAGGCATTTTCAAACACACAATTTAAAAACCACCATCACGAAAAGGTGTGTTATTAAATTCTGAGTCCAAAAAGCCCAAACTCCATTTCTCTGTCTTGTCCCAATGGCAAATTACACCTGTAAAATGTTACAAGGCAGCTGTCATGTTAACCTATGGGGCAGACAGCCTTTCAATAGTGAAAAATGAAACACACAGTATTTCACTATCAGGACATGTAAAACACACCAGCACATGTCCTACCTTTCACATACACTGCACCCTGCCCATGGTGGCCCATTGGGCCTACCTTAGTAATGCCTTGCATATGAGAAAAGTGAAGCGGGTTTGGGCCTGGCAAGTGGATGCACTTGCCAGGTCAACATGGCAGTTTTCAACTGCGTGCACAGTGGCAGGTCTGAGACACATTTACAGGGCTACTCATGTGTGTGGCACAACCAGTGTTCCAAGCCCACTGGTAACATTTGATTTACAGGTCCTGGGCACACACCGTACACTTTACTAGGGACTTATCAGTAAATCAAATAGGCCAGTCATGGATAACCAATCATGATCACAATTTACACAGCGAGCTTATGCATTTTAACACTGATCTGCAGTGGTAAAGTGCCCATGATCCTATAGCCGACAAAAACAGGGTCAGAAAAATAGGAGGCAAAAAGCTTGGGGATAAACCTACAAAAAGGGCCAGGTCTAACAACAACATAATTCAACAACACGACAAAGATACAACAGCTATTTTAATAAACTATTTCAACAACTTTAAAACAAACAAAACAATCATCTTCAATAATTTACAATGTCATCATCAGATTATGATGAGTAGCCTGGTGTAGTTGCAGCACCTCGGCCACATCAGCCTGCCAAATAATCTTTTAGTTTTTTGATATAAGGCCATGTGGAAAAAAAGTCTCACCAAAGTTTTTGATGCGTACAGTTTTTTAAAAGGAGTTCACAAAGGATAGTTCGGACAAAGTTAGCTCATGCTGTTGAACTTGAGAGCTCTTCATGTTCTTCCACGTCTTTTCAACCTGGATACACTGTGTCTGCTCGGCTACTTATTGCTGAACAATACAATAATCCTGCTTCACTTAATAAGACTCTTTTCTACTGCTTATGTAAGCAGAGAGACAAGTAGACCTGCACAGGACACAGTTGTACAAGACCACAAATGACCCCCTAGGGAATAAGAACATACTCACTTCTCCAATTAATCGTTTTTTTCCTGATTTGCCACACAGTTATTCTTTCCTGTTTCTTGAAAAGCGAACAACTTTTGTTTTCTCCTCCATATATTTTTCAACATGGTACTTTGCTTTTTCACAATCTGTGTTTTCCTTTTTCCTCCAACAAAAAGACAAAATAACCAGAAAATTAAAACATACTTGCTGGTCAATAATTGATAACAGTGATTCATCACTATATTCTCTAAACATTTCTATATCTTTCACCCACAATCACATATTTATATCTAGTGTACCACTAACTTGTTGTTCCCTTCTCCTGAAAATTCCACATCCTCAAACAGTGCATTCTTTTTTTCACAATTAAATTATAACATGCCATCAACCCTAGTTCCATAAAAGTTTATAAAGTAACACATTTCTCTTGACACACCATTCCTAACAGTGAGGATAGTATTGTACTCCAGAAATAGCAATATCTCTACCCTAACATTTCGTTGGGGTAAAATATGTTTACAGTAAGGTTGATAAAAATACTAGGGCTTGTATTAACAGTCTGCATATTCTGTGTTTTATATATTGAGAAACACTGCCTCTTTTACTCACAACTACATACACATTGAACAGTTATTTTTTTAACACAACATGGAATACTTGCTGAGATCTCTCTGCATTCTAATCTCTACTTCTTGAAACCAAAATTTAGAAATCTAGACCTATGCAAACAGCTTTTCACTCAGTAAAATCTGTGTAGAATAACATTACCAACAGTAGTGCACTTACTGACACTTCCAAACAAAGATCATGAAATATATTATTAAATACCTGAACTTGGAGTTGTTTCTTAAATGCAGCTGAAAACACCAGTCTTTTTTTAGTTCCAATCTAAGTCACATCTGCTAAGCACAACTCAAACAGACTTCCTTCTCTTCCAAAGCACCAAGGGACAATCTGAGCCATCTCTAGCTCTGCAGCTCACATCACATTTCTTCAATCATTGAATAAGAGTGTTAACTATTGGTTGACCTTTTTTTCTACTTCTCCCCATAAGATCTTGCAAGACTCTTGTAGGATCATAAAACACCTCATGGCAGGCCCAGTAATTTTCCATCCGGATCTCGCAAGAGTCTCGTTAGTTTGAGCTAGCCTCATGCAGTAAGCTTCACTTTCTGAAGTTTCCGTTCTACTATCAGTGGACTCTCGCAAGATTGCAACAGTATTGTAGGGAAATAGTAGTGTATGGAAAGGACTAGCCTCTTCAATGACAACATTCTCTTCCATAATGGGTGTGAGGAGGGACTGGCATCTCCTTTCAAACCTCTCTCTCTGATGACAGGCATGCATAGTAGGGTGTGTGGAGAACTGGCCATTCTGCTGAGACTCCTCTCTTGGATCACAGGTGCGTATAATAGGGGGTGGAAAGGGACTGGCCTCTCCTTTGAGACCTCACTCTCACATGACAGGTGTGCATAGTAGGGTGTGTGGATGGACTGACCTCTCCTTTCAGACCTCTCTCTCAGATAACAGGTGTATGAAGAGCAACTGGCCTCTCCTTTGAGACCTCTCAAATGACAGGTGTGTGTAGTAGTGAGTGGAGAGGGACTGGCCTCTCCATTCACATCTCTCTCTCAAATCACGGTTGTGTGTAGTAGGGTGTGTGCATGGACTGCCCTCTCCTTCGAGACCTCTCTCAGATGACGGATATGCATTGTATTGTGTGTAGATTGACTGGCCTCTCCTTGAAGACCTCTATCTCAGATGCTGGCTATGCATAGTAAGGTGTATGGAAGCGACTGGTCTCTCCTTTGAGACCTCTCTATCAGATGACAAGAGCGGGTAGTAGGGTGTATGGATGGACTGGCCTCTACTTCGAGACCTCTATCTCAGATGATAGGTGTGCATACTAAGGTGTGAGGAGGGACTGCCCTCTCCTTTCAAAGCTCTCTCTTTGATGACAGGTATGCATAGTCGTGTGTGTTGAGGGACTGGACTCTCTGCTGAGACCCCTTTCTAGGACGATGGGTGTGCATAGTAGGGTGTGTGAAGAGCCTTAACTCTACTCACAACTCTTCCCATGCTGGTGGGCGTAAATAGTAGACTCTGATAAAAACCATCTCCACTAAGACAGTTTACTACAGTAACAAGTGTGCATACCAGAGTGTATTAAAAAATCACCTGCTCCTTCCTATTTTTCACAATCCTGTGAGTCTCGCAAGATCATAACATTTAAAAAAAAAAAGAATCAATATTCTACTCATCACAGTACTAATGTCTTACACACTTTCTCTCAATAACAAGTACCACAATATGCATTTCTATTAGTAGAGTGTATTGCAAACTCAACTACTCCATTTTACTATTTACAATCACGTTAGAGACCTGAGACATTATAGATTTAAAAAAAAAAAGTATAGTTTTATTTTCATCACATTAGTAATGCCTTAGAGACCTCCTCTCCAAATCTAGGGGCACAGGATGCCTTTTTGCTGTCCCCTTATATAGAATGTTTACTTAATTTCCATAACACCTGCAATTTTTCAAAATAAACAGTATTAGCAGCCATTTCCTTTCTAAAATTTAAACAGCCAGCCAATCAGAGCGCTCACAGGACTCACGGGGCCCTCTCGCTCCTATGAGAGCATGAAGGCTCACAGGAACACGTGGTCTCTCTATCAATCACAGGCCTCTATTTTTGAATTCACGCTCTATTAGGACGCTTGCGAGAATCTTGCGAGTCTAACCATCCAAATATCTATATTTATTTACTCTTAATATCTCCTGAACTACAGAACAAATTTACAATAAATCACAAAAGGCACAATTGGTGGACCAAGATCTATCTTTCTGAGGAATTTGGTGTAATTCCGTTCAGCAGTTTTTGCTGTAGCTCGTCTTAAAGAAATCTAGAGAAAATTCATGGGGATTTTGCATTTTGGGACCCCCTTTTTCTCGCCCCAACTTGACGGATCATTCCGACACTTTCCAGGCAAGAGATGAGGAGGCAAAACATTTTTTGGGGAAAGTTTCATGAATATTCATAAAATGGGGCAAAGATATTTATTCTGGAGCAGGTTTTGGAGGAATTTGGTTTTGAGTTGGTTGGCGCTGCAGATCGATACACCCCCACGTTCTGGTGCACCGTGCTGTCAGCAAATGAAAGGAGTTATGTATAAAACTACATGCCACAGAACCCTCCTAGCCAGAGAAATAACCTATAGCCGGAATGTCTGAGGACGCCCGAGTTTACAGGGGAGGAGACATTGCAGCAGTCTAAACAGTCAAAGCAATTGGGAGAGGGGCTGCAGCATTTAGCTGCTGAGACGGAACTGGAGACACGTTTATTTTAGAAGAAGTTGGTTATCGGACGGTCGCAAGAATGGGATTCAGTGGATGTCGATGCAGTGTTAGATTGCTGAACAACATGGATTACTTTTGGAATGCGGGACATAAGCTAAGAGTTAAAGGGATGTGCGCAGCAAACCTGACGTGATTGCACACCTTCTGTGACCTTGCATTTGGAGCCAATTGATTGTGATGTGTGACTGGCATCCCAATATGTGAATTTTTCCTGATTTTATGGGACTCCAGTTGCCTAATTCATTTGCCTTATGCTTGCCACTGTTGTGCCATTTTGCAGACTGAAGCGCAAAGGAGTATTTTGAATATTAATTATCATTACACCACGTGCTGCTGTGAAAAATCATGTTGTTTTGAAAATGAAGTATCCTTTTTGGGCAGACTGTATGTATGGACTGATTAATGTGATCTATTTTGTTGTGCACACTAGCACTGTATATGGGCATTGCCTAACTACTGTGCAATTGTTGGTACTTACTGGTGAGGACCCAACGCTGGTCACGGGTATTATACCGGAGGTCCTCGCTATGTAGAATGTCATCAGGCAGGTTACTAGTTCAATTGCTTTGTGTGCTTAAAATGTCAGTAATGGAGTCACTTGGACATTTTGTCCTTGCTATGCGCAGTGATATTTGCAGTAATTCTTTTATGTTTATGCATCACATGGCCCTTTTAAATGTATATATGTGGATTGCCATATGGTGTCTGCTATGTTGAGAAAGCCTGGTCCGCTGCCGAAACGCATTCAAAATTGCTAACCACATCTGAATAAAAGAAGTGCAAGCATATTCCGAACTGCTTCAGCCCTGTTCTTTATTCTGGAGCAGGTTTTGGAGGAATATTAATCAATTAATCAATCAGGGAATTGTAAGCGCACTACTCACCTGTGAGGGTCTCAAGGCGCTGGGGTGGTCAGCAGTACCGATTCAGTCGATGAGCCAGGTTTTGAGCGCCTTCCTGAAGGTGTACAGGGAGGGGGCGCGTCTGATGTCGATAGGGAGCTTGTTCCAGGTTTTGGCCGCGATGTAGGAGAAGGCTCTTCCCCCTGTTGTGGCTCTGCTGATGCGCAGGGTTTCGGCGAGAGCGAGGTGGGTGGAGCGGAGGTTTCTTTTGGGTACATAGAAGGGGATTCTCTTGTTGAGGTATTGGGGTCCTGTGTTGTGGAGGCATTTGTAGGCGTAGGTGAGTATCTTGAAGGTGAATCTCTTCTCGACGGGGAGCCAGTGGAGGTTCCGTAGATGTTGGCTGATGTGCTCGTGTCGGGGATGACGAGGACGAGTCTAGCTGCGGTGTTCTGTGTCGTCTGGAGTTTGTGGAGTAGAGACTTGTTGATCCGGGCGTAGAGGGCGTTCCCGTAGTCCAATCTGCTGGTTATGAGTGCGTGGTTGACTGTTTTCCTTGAATCGGGGGTGGGTGGGGATCCATTCGGAGGATGCGGAGGGTGTTTAAACATCTGGAAGCGACAGCGTTGACCTGCTTGTTCATGGAGAGGGAGGAGTCGAGTACGATGCCGAGGTTTCTGGCGTGGTCCGTGGGGGTTGGAGGGCTGCTGAGGGCGGTGGGCCACCGGGTGTTATTCCATGCTGACGGGGTGGATCCGAGTATGAGGACTTCTGTCTTCTCCGAGTTGAGCTTCAGGCAACTGTTGCTCATCCAGGATGCAACGTCCTGCATTCCTTCTTGGAAGTTGAGTCTGGTGGTGGTGGGGTCCTTGGTGAGGGAGAGGATAAGCTGGGTGTCGTCGGCATAGGATACTATGCTGAGGCCGTCCTGTCGGACGATGGCGGTGAGGAGGGCCATGTACATGTTGAAGAGGGTTGGGCTGATCGATGATCCCTGGGGTACTCCCCAGTTGATTTCCGTGGGTTCAGAGAGGAAAAGTGGCAGTCTGATTCTTTGGCTTCTGCCGGTGAGCAACAAGCGGGTCCAGTCGAGGGCGGTTCTTTGTATGCCGGCATTGTGCAGTCTGGCGGTGAGTGTGTGGTGGGAGACACTGTCGAATGCTGCTGACAGGTCGAGTAGGATCAGTTCTGCGGTGTGGCCTTGGTCGAGGAGGGTGTGGATGTCATCTGTGGCGGCGAGTAGGGTGGTCTCGGTGTTGTGGTTGCTGCGGAATCAGAGATACATTGATTCCTGAGACCTTTGTGGATGCGATGCGACAGTTCCGCTGGACACAAGGGAGCGGTGCGTCGGGTCCGGTCTGTAGGGGGAAGCGATGCGTAGATTCTGAGACGACTCCGATCCGCGGGTGATGCGTCTGGGAAAACTTGCTGCACAGGGACGATGAGGGGATATCCGGGATGCCTCACCTAACGATGCGGCAGCATCGAGCCGCGCTGCGTCGATTTCTTCAGCCGCGATCCCTCGATGCGTCGATTTCAGCAGCAGCGCAGTGGTGCGGGAGATTCAGCTCGCACCACGGCATTGCATTGGAAAAACTGTCGCAAGAAGAGCGATGCGTTGATTTTCTTATTGTTGCATTGCTTTCCAGCTCCCAGCAGCAGAAACAACCTCCAGAGGCCCCATACAGTCACAGGCCCTTCTTGGTAGGTCAGAACTCCCAGCAAGAAAGTTCAGGGGAGCTGGGGGTGAAGTCTTTGTGTTCCTGAGACTTCAAAACAGGAGGCAAGCTCTAATTAAGCCCTTGGAGACTTTCCTCAAGCAGGGAACACAGCAAGGTCCTTCTCCTTTCCTTGGCAGAAACAGCAACTGCTGGCCAACCCCAGACACACAGCATGGACAGTACTTCTCCTCAGTTTCTCCAGCTCTTCTCCTTGGCAAAGGTTCCTCTTGATTCCAGAAGTAGTCTAAAGTTCAGGGATTTTAGGACTAATACTTATACCCCAAAATGTCTTTGTTCTCTTTGTGCAAAGGTCTCTGAGCCCAGTCTAAACCAGTTCTGTCCTCTCTGGTGCAGCTATCCCACAGGAGGTGGAGACAGCATTGTGTAAGGCAGACAGGCCCTATTCAGGTGCAAGTGAAATCTCCTCCCACCACTCTAAATGCAGACCGGGCCTATTCAGGTGCTAGTGAGAACTCCTCCCCCTACTCTGAATGCAGCCCAGGTCTATTCAGCCCAGTCCTGACTCATTCAGGAAAGGCAGGACACACATCAACCCCCCCCGGTGGCTGTCTGAGAGAATGCACCTCACCAGCCCCTGTCACTCCAAAACCAGACAGTCAATATACAAACAGGCAGAGGCATACAGAATGGTTAAACAAGAAAATGCCTACTTTCTAAAAGTGGCATTTTCAAACACACAATTTAAAAGCCATCTTTAGTAAAAGATGTGCTATTAAATTCTGAGTTCAGAGAGCCTAAACTTTATTTTATTTTTCTATCTTATCCCTATGGGAAGATATGCTTGTAAAATGTTAAAAAGCATTCCCTATTCTGTCCTATGGGGCAAGATAGCCTTTCAATAGTGAAAAACGAAATTGGCAGTATTTCACTATCAGGAGAAGTTACATACATCAGTACATGTCCTACCTTTCACATACACTGCACCCTGCCCAGGGGGGTACCTTGGGCCTACCATAGGGGTGTCCTATATGTAAGAAAAAGGAAGGTTAGGGCCTGGCAAGTGGGTGCACTTGCCAAGTCTACATGGCAGTTAGCAAACTGCGCACAGGCACTGCAGTGGCAGGCCTGAGACATCTTTTCAGGGCTACTCATGTGGGTGGCACAATCAGTGCTGCAGGCACACTAGTAGTATTTGATTTACTAGCCCCGGCACACCCAGTGCACTTTACTAGGGACTGACCAGTAAATCAGGCAAAAAGAAGGAAGAAGCAAAAAGTTTGGGGATAACCTTGCAAAAGGGCCAAATCCAACATATATTACCTACTGGCGGTTGCCTGTAGGTAGTTATGGTTCGGACCAAAGTTTCCATAGAAAAAGCGTTTTTTGTTTTGCCAATAACTTTGGCTCAGCTTGATGAATCTTCATGACATTTTTGAAAATCTTCCCCTTTTTGGTTCAGCTGCTGTATTGAAAGTTGTGGGGTGATATGTAAAGCGGCGGCCAAGAAAAAAGTGGGGCCCCAAAACGCATTTTCCCCATGTTATGTCTATGGGGATTTTTCATTTTTTTTAACACGACTACAGCCCGAACCGCTGAACGGAATTACACCAATTTTGGCAGAAAGCTAGATGTGGGTCCAAAAAGTGTGCTTTTTGTGATTTGGTGTAAATACGTTCAGTAATTTCAGAAATATTTAAGTTTACAAAATATAGCTATCTGAGAGTCCAACAGCCTACTGAGACCCTACTGAAATTTGATTGGCTGCCAACACTTCAACCGGGAAGTGTTGGCAGCCATCTTAGGACTCGGTAGAACTGAGTCGCACAAAAAATGTAAAACAAAAAAAAAAGAAAAGGGGGCAGGGTAGAAACCCCCGGATCCCCTAGGCCTCTTGGGGGCATCCCACTGGGACCACCACAAGCAAAAGACAGATTAAGAAAAAAAAACATTTGTTAGGATCTGCGGGTCGGCCCCCCCCCCCCAAAAAACCAAAGCCCAGGCTCTTGCGCTTCGTTTATTATCAACCCCTGGGTGAGCAAGGTACCTGGGGCATGATTTGTAATTATTGATGGGGGGCACACAGGACCCCCCTCCTGTGGTGGCTTATGCCCCAGGGACTACCACCTTCCCGGGGCTTCTGTAAATGTTAATGCATGGGAGACTCGTATGGCCTCCCCCACTGCCCCGGGGACCACCACCGCTCAGGGCTTTAATGAAAATAAGTGCGAAAGGCCTTGTGGACCCCCCCGCAGCTCCAGGGGCTGCCTCCTACCCGGGGCTTCATTGTAAAATAATGCGGGGTCCCACATGGACACCCACAGCCCCAGGGGCCTCCATGACCCCGGAGTTTTAATGTAAAAAAATGTGGGGGCTGCACAGACCCCCCCCGCAGCCCCGGGGTCCACCACCTCGGGGCAAATACAAACAAAGAAGGGGGGCCACGTGACCCCCTCGTGGAGCCAATAATGGCCCTGGGGACAATCAGCCCCTCAGGGCTGGCTCCAGCAATGTCCCAGGATGCCCACCCCATGACATTACTGTTTGCTATGATTTGGATAGCAAACTCCATTTTATCCAAGGGAGAGCAGAAAATGCTCTTGCTTGCACAAAGTGTAGCAGAATTGCTTTTGGACAGAGAGAGCTGCATGTTAGAATCTCCCTCTGTCCAAAAGAAATGCTGGCACTGGCAGGACGTGGGGAGCCGGCAGGGACCACAGAGGCCTTCATGCTGCCCCGTGGTCCCCAAAGGAGAGGGCAGACCCGGAGAGATGGGGTCCCTGGGGCCAAAATTGGCCCGGGAAGTGGGGCCGCATGGCCTCCTCCCTTTAAAAAAAAAAAAAAGAAAAATGAAAAATGGGGCAGGCCCACGGGGACAGGGTCTCCGGGGCCAAAATTGGCGTGGGAGGGGGGCAGTGCGGCACCACTCCCTTGTTTTATACATTTTTTTAAATAAAGGGCAGGCCTCTGGGGATGAATTTATATGAAATTTATAATTTAAAAAAGAAAATTCTACCGACACAATGCCGGAGGCCTCACCCCCTTTCTGCAGCACTCTGCAATTGCGCCTCCTGGTGCACTGCTGGATGGAGGATAAAGTCCCCTTGGCTGCTGAGTGTCTGTAGGGGCCAACAATACTTCCTGTTACCTCTAGTAAGCCCCGAACAGTGGGATTGCTGAGAGGTGGTCCGAGGCCGCGCTTCTTTCTCCACCACTCTGCAAACGCACCTATGGGTGCACTGCTGGTGGGGGGATGACGTCCCCTTGCCTCCTGAGGGCCTCATAACTAAAGCAGACTTCTTTCCCAACCAGTAGTGTGCCAGGAGGTAACAAGAGTGGTAGTTACCCCTCAAGGACCCTCTGGAGCCAAGGGAACTTCATCCCCCAACCAGCAGTTCGCCTGAGGCACATTTTCAGAGTGGTAGGGAAAGACATACTAAATTCGTTTTTCTACCATGTTCCTGGGGTCAGTTAGGACTATAGAATGTAATAGTCAAACTGCCCATTCTAGCCTATGGGGAACAGGTAGCCTTACAGTAGTGAAAAACGAAATTGGGTGTAATTCACTACCAGGACATGCTACACACACCAAGGCATGTCCTACCTTAAACACACAATGCACCCTACCATAGGGGTGACTTACATGATGCCAAGGGAAGGTTCAGGGGCTGGGAAGTGGGTGCACTTCACAGCCAAGATGGCAGTTCTGGACTGCACACAGACTCTGCAGTGGCAGATCTGTGTCACACTTTACAAGCTGCTTCTGTGGGTGGCGCAACCCAGCGCTGCAGGCCCACCAGCAGCCTTTGGTTTACCAGCCCTGGGCACACACAGGCCACACTACTAGGGACTAACAGGTAAACCAAATAAGCCAATCATGGATATACCAATTCACATGTCATATTTACACAGGGAGCATTCGTGCTGTGGCACTGAATGGCAGTGGCACAGTGCCCAGAGCATCTAATACCAGCAAAAACAGAGGAGACAACAGCGAAAAAAGGAAGGGAGACCCACGCCAATGGTGCCAGGTCTAACACGTGTCCCCTTCAGCTGAAATGTGGGGAGAACTACCCATCCCCTTGGAAGTTCTCATCAGTAAGGCGGAAAAATCTGGACAGACCATCAGCATTGGCATGTTCTGTACCAGGGCGGTGTTCCACCGTGAAGTCCATACCCTGTAGGGAAATGGACCACCTCAACAACTTGGGATTCTCACCCCTCATCTGCATCAACCATCTGAGGGGCCTGTGGTCTGTCTGAACCCGGAAGTGAGTCCCAAACAGGTATGGTCTCAGCTTCTTCAGTGCCCAGACCACAGCAAATGCCTCACGCTCAATTGCACTCCACCTCTGTTCCTGTGGAAGTAACCTCCTACTGATGAAGGCTACAGGTTGGTCTAGTCCCTCCTCATTTATCTGTGACAGAACGGCCCCCACCCCATGCTCTGAAGCGTCTGTCTGGACAACAAATTCCTTAGCAAAATTGTGCGCCTGGAGTACGGGTGCTGTACACATGGCAGTTTTGAGGGCATCTAAGGCTTTCTGACAGGTGTCAGTCCAGTTCACAATCTTTGGCCACTTCTTGGAAGTCAGCTCAGTCAAGGGTGCAACAATGTTGCCATACCCCCTTGACAAACCTCCTGTAGTAACCTGTGAGTCCTAAGAAGGCCCTCACCTGGGTCTGGGTCCTGGGGGCTCCCAAGCCAGGATGGTTTCAATCTTGGGCTGCAGGGGTGCCACCTGGCCACTCCCCACCTGGTGTCCCAAGTACACCACAGAACCGTGCCCAATCTGGCACTTACTGGCCTTGATTGTGAGGCCTGCTCTGCGCAGCGCCATCAACACTTCCCAGAGGTGGCGCAAGTGGTCCTCCCAGGAGGAACTAAACACTGCAATGTCATCCAGGTAGGCGGCACTGAAATCCTCCAGCCCAACCAACACCTGGTTGACCAACCTCTGAAAGGTGGCAGGGGCATTCTTCATCCCAAAGGGCAACACACGGAACTGGTAGTGCCCATCTGGTGTGGAGAATGCTGACCTCTCCTTTGCCCCATCAGTTAAGGCGATCTGCCAGTACCCAGACGTCAGATCAAACGTGCTGAGGTACCGGGCAGCCCCTAACCGATCTATGAGCTCATCAGCTCTGGGGATGGGGTGCGCGTCGGTCTTCGTGACCGAATTGAGACCTCGGTAGTCCACACAGAACCTAAGTTCAGGAGTGGCACCAGGCGTCGCAGCTTTTGGTACCAAGACCACGGGGCTGGACCAGGGGCTGCTAGAGGACTCAATCACCCCTAGGGCAAACATTTTGGAGACCTCCTCCTTAATGCAAGCCCTGACCCTGTCAGTCACTCTGTAAGCCTTGTGCTTGACAGGAGGACTGTCCCGGTATCCACCTCATGGACGCACCAATCAGTGACACCAGGCACCAGGGAGAACAAATCAGAAAATTGCCCCAACAGTTGGTGACAATCTCTCTGCTGCTCAGGGGTCAGTGTGGTGGAGAGGATCACACCCTCCACTGACCCATCCTTCTCTCCTGCACACAGGAGGTCAGGAAGAGGCTCACTCTCCTCCTCCATCCCATCATCTGTGGCAAGAAGCATGCCCACTTCAGACCTCTCAAAGTGGGGCTTCAGGCGGTTCACATGCAGGACCCGCAAGGGGTTTCCTGGGAGACTGAAAGTCCACCAAGTAGGTAACTGGACTTTTGCGCTCCACCACCTCAAATGGACCGGTCCACTTATCTTGGAGCGCACAAGGCTCCACTGGGGCCGGTACCCAAACCTTCTGACCAGGTTGAAATTCGACCAGAGTGGCATTCTGGTCGTGCCAACGTTTCATTTCCTCCTGGCTGGCTTCCAGATTTGCCTCAGCAATCTTTCTGAAACGCCGAGTCTGGTTCCTGAAGGCCAACATGTAGCTAAATACATCTTGGGGAGGTTTCCTGGGAGATTGCTCCCAGCCTCCCTTGACCAGACTCAGAGGCCCTCTTACCGGATGGCCATAGAGGAGTTCAAAGGGACTGAACCCTAAGGACTTCTGTGGCACCTCACGGTAGGCAAACAACAGGCATGGCAAGAGGACGTCCCACTTACGCCTCAGGGGCTCTTCTAGGCCCATGATCATGCCTCTTCAAGGTCCGGTTGAACCTTTCAACCAGACCATTACCTTGGGGGTGGTAAGGAGTGGTGAACGTATAAGTTACCCCACACTCCTTCCACAGAGACTTCATGTACTGGGAGATGAAGTTGGTACCCCTGTCAGACACCACCTCTCTGGGGAACCCCACACGGGAGAAAATCCCCATCAGTGCACGTCCCACCACGGGGCCGTCACTGTCCTGAGCGGGATGGCTTCAGGGTACCGGGTGGCATGGTCCACCAAGACCAGGATGAACCTGTTGCCCATGGCTGTCTTGGGGTCCAGAGGCCCCACAATGTCAATGCCCACTCGCTCGAATGGGGTACTAGCAACTGGAAAGGGCTGGAGTGGGGCCTTGATCTTCCCCCCCACTCTTCCCACTTGCCTGGCAAGTCTCACATGTCCTGCAATGAGTGTCTGAACTCTTGCGCATCTGGGGCCAATAAAAGTGGGTGGCCAGCCTTTCAAAGGTCTTGGTCTGCCCCAGATGTCCTGCCAATGGAATGTCGTTAGCCAACCCCAGTAGGAAGGCTCTGAAGCACTCGGGTACCACCAGCACACGGGCTGACCCCGGCTCAGCAGCCTTAGGCTCGCTATACAGGAGACTGTTCTCCCAATAAATCAGATGTGAACCAGACATGTCACCTTCTGCCTGGGCTGCAGCCTGTCGCCGCATACCCTCAAGAGAGGGGCAAACTCTCTGCTGCTCACAAAATTCCTCCCTGGTGGGTCCCCCTTCCTGCTGCCAATGGGTCAGCTCAGGCAGGTCCCCCAGTTCGGCGATCTGCTCCCCGGTAGGCTCCAGGGCATCCCCCTCAGGGTCTGCTCCCTCCTGGGCCGTGGAAACCAAGGGGGCCGGCTCCCCGCGCCCCCTGCCCCTTCTCTCTAAGGCAGGGATCTGGGCCATACTCTCAGGCTCCAGGTCCTTTTCAACACTCTCCTTGGCTGCCATGGACCGAGTGGTGGCACACGCCCACTCAGGCAGACCCAACATCTCTAAGTGAGATTTCCTCTCCACCGTAGCCCACGGGGAGTTCTCTAAATCATTGCCCAACAGACAGTCTACAGACATGGTGGGCCTCACAGCCACCTGAAGAGTTCCTGAGACCCCCCCACTCAAAGGGAACCTGAGCCACCTCACATTGGCTCTCTGAGTTGTCTGCGGACACTACTGGGTAGAATGCATGGGGGACAACCTGCTCTTTGGACACCACTGGCTCCTGTGTCTCTTAGAGCCTCCACTCTATGGCCATTGATGGTCACCCACTGCCTGTACTTTTTAGTGTTATCAGGCAGTGCAGGCTTAGGGACCATCTCAAAGTCTCCTAATGAGACAAGGGTCAACTCTACGGGATCCCACCCCTCTTGGGCACCCATCTCCTCCCCCCCCAGGGCTACACTTGCAAGCTGGCGGGGTGGTGCACTAGTATCCCTCTGAGGACACTGGGGATCATAGTATCTGTGGCCCACTTGACCACACTTAAAACAAGTAAGGGGCCCCCTCTGAACAGGCCTACCTGTCAGGGGCACTGGCTTCTTTTCTTGGGGAGGCTGGGACACCACTGCTTGGTTCCCTTGGGAATTACTTTGGGGCCCTCTTTGGAACTCCCTCGGTTTACCCCTGTCCCCCCCCACTTCTCTGCTGGGGACCCTGCCCACCTTTGGCGAAGTCTCCCACTGGACCCTTGCGAACCCGGGTGCTCACCCAGCGGTCCGCCTCCTCAGCAAGCTTCCTAGGGTTAGTCAGCTTGCAATCAATCAGGTGCTGGCGTAGCTCAGGAAAACAGTTACTAGATAAATGCTCCCATGCAATCAAAACATAAAGATGCTCAAAAGTTTCTACTTTGCTACCTTTTACCCAGCGTTCCATTGCTCTGCAAAAAAAAGACACATATTCAACCCACGTGGTACCCTCTAGCTTCTTGCAGGTCCTAAACCTCTGCCTATACATCTCAGGGGTCAAACCATAGCGGGTCATCAAAGCTTCCTTCATGTGGCCATAAACCATTCGACTTTCTGGGGGCAGGTCCAACGAGGTATCCCTCCCCTCACTCACAAAGCGTCCCCACAACCCCGCTCCCCAATCCTTCTCAGGGACCCGGTGGGACACCATGGCTAATTCATAAGCGGCAAACCATTGCCCAATATCTTCACTTTTGTGGAAATCCTTAATAACCTCCTTGGGTATATACACCCTATTCTCAGTATGCACTACAGGTATGCTGCCACCAGAGGGGGAGATCTCTATACTCTTTGCTTTAATCTCCAACTCCCTCAATATTCTCTCATGCTCAAGTTTCATTTTCATAATCTCAAATTCTAACTTCTTGTTCTCTAGGTCCCTGTGACCATCCATTTTAAGCTTAGCCATCTCCATATTATGCCGCCTATCTCTCTCCCTGTCCTCCATCTCTTCTGGGGACAGACCCTTAGCGGACACACTAGTGCCCGGGCTGGAAATTGCTTTATCTCCTACTAAGTCTACTACTTCGCCCTGCTGCTCTCCTGCATTCTCTTCCCCCTCCACAAGCTCTCCCATATTCTTAGGGGCATCCCTGGCTTCTAGCCAGGCCTTCAGCGCCTTGTAATACTCCTCTCTTCTAGTGAGACCTGTGCTAGGGACTGTGAACTGTTTGCAAAAATATTTGAACTGCTTGGCATTGTAGGTTTCTAATTTCTCTTCTTCCCAGGAGAGATCCTCCGAGGCATTGGATCTGGGCTTGCCCATTGTGGCAATAACTGGCAATATTAATCAAAAATAGAATCAGAAAAAACCTCAAAACGTATGTGGTTGCGTTATGGTCTGCACTCACTAGTAGTGTACACTATAATTACTGTATGCGATCATAAATGCAAGTCCAGATCCTCACCGCTGACCACCAATGTTAGAAATGGGGGTCTCTAGTTGGCAATGGCTGGCCACTGTCCAAGTAGGGACCCTTCTTCCTAAGTCAGAGTGAGAGGGCTACACCCTTTGATAACCCCTGCTCAACCCTGTGGTAACGTAGCACGAGCAGCTAGGCTCATCTCAGAGGCAGTGTGTGAAGCATTTATGACCATACACAGTAACACAGTGAGGAACACTACAAAGGGACACCACACAAGTAGTTATCAAAAATAAGTATCTTTATATATAGACTTAACACAAGACCAATACTGAAAAATAGGATTACTCTTGAAATGCTGCAAAAATAGTTCAAAGTGTGCCAAGAGGAGTTCAGTTCAAAGCAGGGGCCTCTGCGACCCTTTACTTACAAAGTACCTGGATTTCGTAGCAAAACCAACAAATGGTCGCAAAGAAGCTGTAGCGATGATTTTCTGCACGCGAGGCCGGCGATGCAGTAAATTCTTGCCGCGAGGGAGGATGATGCGCCGATCTGCTGATGCGTGTGGAGATGATGCGACAAACTTCTGCACGCTAGACCGCTGGTGCGATGACTCCTTGCCGCAAGGGAGGAGACGAGGCGACGATCCTGTTGCGTGTGCGATTGGGTTGCGATGCGAAGAAATGGCGCTCCGCGAGGGAGCGACGATCCTGATGCAATGCGATGAAAATGGCGGATGCTCGGCGTCCGCGCTGCGATGTCGTGAAGCAATGATCTCGGTGCGATGACTCGATCTTTGGTTGCGAGCACTCGGCGGCAGCAGCGCGATGATTTTTCGGGCGCTTTCGGCTGTGGCGGCTCGCAAACGTGCGTTAGCGACGATGTCAGCACTCTCTTCTCTGTAGTAGAACTAGAGGCCCTGGAACTCACAGGAGCCTCACCTGCAGATAGAAATCCTCGCTGGGAGGAATCAGGAGGCTCGTGGTGAAGTCTGATGTGCCTGAGACTTCAACAGGAGGCTAGCTCTCTCCTAGCCCTTGGGTGATTGCTTTAGCAAGATTAATAAAAGTTCTCTCAAAAGTCCTTTTCCCTCTTCTTCCAAGTCCAATGGCAAGCACTGCAGGCCAATCCAAGAAACAGCACACAAGCACAAGGATAGTCGCCTCCTGCAGATTCCTTCAGTTACACGGACAGAGATTCGTCTTGATGTCCAGGAGCAATACACCTTGTAGGGGTTTCAGCACAGATATTTATACCCCAAAAGTCTTTGTTCTCACAAGCTACAAGTCACTGAGCCTAGCCAGAACCAGTTCTGGTCAGTCCTGGAGCACTTTATTTACCAGGCTGCATCCTTCCTTTCAGAAAGAGGGGGTCTGCTATCAGACACACAGTAGGAGGTGGAGCCAGCATTCACCTTGCCAGGCACAGCCCTATTCAGGTCAAGGAGCCACCCCTCCGCATACTCTAAATGCAGATCTCTCTATTCAACTCAGGTCTGACTCAGCCTGCCCTGTCCCTCCAAAACCAGACAGCCACTACACCTAACAGCAGAGCACACTGGAAGGCTTAGGCAAGAAAATACCTACTTTCTAAAAGGGGTATTTTCAAACACAGAATATTAAAATAAACTTCACTAAAAGATGTATTTTAATATTCTGAGCTCAGGCATACTAAATTCGTTTTTCTACCATGTTCCTGGGGTCAGTTAGGACTATAGAATGTAATAGTCAAACTGCCCATTCTAGCCTATGGGGAACAGGTAGCCTTACAGTAGTGAAAAACGAAATTGGGTGTAATTCACTACCAGGACATGCTACACACACCAAGGCATGTCCTACCTTACACACACAATGCACCCTACCATAGGGGTGACTTACATGATGCCAAGGGAAGGTTCAGGGGCTGGGAAGTGGGTGCACTTCACAGCCAAGATGGCAGTTCTGGACTGCACACAGACTCTGCAGTGGCAGGTCTGAGACACACTTTACAAGCTGCTTCTGTGGGTGGCGCAACCCAGCGCTGCAGGCCCACCAGCAGCATTTGGTTTACCAGCCCTGGGCACACACAGGCCACACTACTAGGGACTAACAGGTAAACCAAATAAGCCAATCATGGATATACCAATTCACATGTCATATTTACACAGGGAGCATTCGCGTTGTGGCACTGAATGGCAGTGGCACAGCGCCCAGAGCATCTAACACCAGCAAAAACAGAGGAGACAACAGCGAAAAAAGGAAGGGAGACCCACGCCAATGGTGCCAGGTCTAACAGTGAGCAAGGGACCACGTCTGGGCACACCCTGCCAACTTAGGGCAAACAAAGCAAACATAAGGAGATGATGGACGGAGCACTGAAACCTTTTAGAAACTCACCCCCAGTTACAGATCTGGGTTGAATCCATCATCGTTCTTGAGCGCACTTCGCCACCCCAGTTCAGACCCGACTATATGCAAATCATTTGTATATCGAAGCCATATGTTGTGCCAGATCTTTAACAGCTGAAACTGCCACCTCTTGAAAAGACACAGAAAAATTCAGATGTTGACCATAATTCAAGTAAAAGGCGTTTAGCCTGTGGATACATTTTTTGCATTATTGTGTGCAAACTCACCTGCCCATAAGAACTCTGGCCAATCTCCCTCTTGCTCTAAAAGAAACAACCTCAAGTATTGTTCCAGCTCCTGATTATTTCGCTCAGTCTGCTCAGTTTCGGGATGGTAACTGGTAGAATATTTAGTGTTTGTTTAATTGGGATGTAAAAGCCTTCCAAAAGTGTGACACACACTTTGACCCTCGGTCTGAGACTATTTCTTTTGTAATTCCATGAGCCCGTACTATGTTCTGACTAAAAACTTGAGCTAACTTCTTAGCAGAGGGAACCCACTTCAATGGAACAATATGGGTCATCTTGGTGAAGGCATCTACATATACCAAGATGGTGTCAAAACCTTGACTAGAGGGTAAATCTACTATTAGATCTAAGGTCACGGTGTGCCAGGGATAGGGAGGATTGGGCAATGGTTGCAACAGACACTCCAGTCTACGCTACTCCACTGAATGCCACTCCACTGTACACTACTCCACTATATGCTATTCTACTCTATGCCACTCTATGCTGTTCCCCTTTATGCCACTATACTGTACGTTACTCCACTTTAAGCCACTCCAGTGTACTGTCTTCCACTTTATATATCTCAACTCTAAAAAACTCTGCTACACTCTATGCCACTCTATTTGACACTATTCCACTATTCCACCATACGCTCCACTGTCCAAAGTTGTTATTCCACTCTATGCCCTTATACTCTATTGACAACACTCTCCTCCAGTCTACGGCAGTTTCCAACACTGTACAACACACCACTCCACTCTACGGTATTCGACGCATCTCCAATTTATAACTGTTTCCTTGCTGCTACGCTACACCGCTTCAATGTACTCCACCCCATTCTGCGCGAATCCACTGTACCCTACTCCACGCTATGCCACTCCATTGTACACCACTCCACTCTACGCTATTCCACTCTATGCCACTCCACTCTTCTACACTCCACTGTACAGTATTCCACTGTACGCTATTCCACTGTATGCTACTCTACTTTACGGTAATCCATTACAGTGTACACCACTCCACTCTTCACTACTCCACTGTATGACACTCTCCTTCACTCTAACTCTACTCTATAAATTTCTACTACACTTTATGGCACTCTAGACCATTCTACGCCACTCTATGCTTATGCACTACACTGTCCAACTCTAAACTCCACTCTATGCCCATACATTTCATTGTAGAACACTCTATTCCACTATTCAATACTTTTATATACAACACAGCATGCCACTCTGCATATATATTTATACAGGTCGCCAGTAGGAAGTTATTGAGGATGGACCATGTAATGAGTGATGTAATACATGACGTCATAAGCAGTACATTGCGGGGCATAAGTTATAGTTAGGTCAGGTAACTATAACTGCTGAATTACTCTGGTTTTGTACGAGTGAAATGTAATCTTAACTATAACGTCCCTGTAGCCTTTGTTTTTTTTCGTTGAATTTCAATTTTTTTCTATTTCCTAACTATCACATCCCTGTAACCTTTGTTTTTTTTCAGTGAATATATATATATATATATATATATATATATATATATATATATAGATAGATATATGTGTACTTATATTTGTGTGTATATATCATGTGATCAAGGCAGGGATCTGCCGAAACGCGTCATGGCGGACTGGTTCTTCGGTGTAATAAACTGAAAATTACACAAAATCTGGGTCTACTCTCGTTTTATTCTTAAAGGATTGTTTTGCAAATGAGCAACTTACATATATATATATATATATATATATATATATATATATATATATATATATATATATATATAATCCAACAAATGATTAAATACACGGCACTCTCCTTGGCTTGAATTCGATTCTTTATTTAGACCATTCCTCTCCTCCTCCTACGCGTTTCAAACACAAAGTTCTTGATCACGGTAGTACTCGGAGTCCCTTTTCAGTATTTATACCAAATCACCACTGATGCCCATAATGAGGCATTATGGGATTGGTAGTTCTAAAAATAAGCCGGTTTTCTACACCGATCTTATGACATCAAAAAGTTGCGAACTAACGCTAAAAGCAACAACCACAAATTAAGGCAATACTGTTAGTCAGCCACATGAGTATATATACATCGGTCCAGATGCTTTATCTATACTGGCCGATCGTCGATGTCATTAAAGTCTCAAAAGTGTCATGTACATACAAACACATGTTGAGGCATAATGTGAAACATGGTAAAAGAAAAGAAAACTTATCCCCAAAGGAACGTCAAGCACTAGATTCGTTAAAAAACAATGCCTCAATCGAAATAAAGCCAGCGGACAAAGGTGGCAATTTAGTCATTATGGACAAACAAGATTATGTGGATGAAGCCATGCGTCAACTAAGCAATACTACCAATTATCAGATATTGAAAAAGAATCCTATTAACGATCTGATTTTAGACCTAAGTAATAGGTTAACTGAATGGTATGAACTGGGCTTACTCAATGATGATGAGAAGAAGTTCCTTATGGTGGATAATCCTGTGATACCAACCATGTATTTTCTGCCGAAGATACATAAGACCTTAAAAAAGCCTCCAGGACGCCCCATAATATCCAGCTGTGGCAGCCTCTATGAAAATGTAGCTTCATATGTGGACAATTTCTTGGCGCCAATTGTGCCCACCCTCAGTTCTTACATAAAAGATACAGGAGACTTCCTAAGGATACTCATGGAAACCAACTGGCAGCCGGACTACCTTTTGGTAACGATCGACGCAGTGTCGCTGTACACATCGATCAATCATGATATTGGAATACAGGCTACCTTGTACTTTTTAAAGCAGAGACCAATTGGAAAACTACAACACACGACCATGTTGATAGACATGATGGAGCTTTGCTTGAAAAATAACATCTTTTTATTCAACAAAAAGCTGTATTCCCAAAGCTGTGGCACTGCGATGGGAGTTTCCTTCTCTCCAAGCTATGCCAACCTCATGATGGGTTGGTGGGAGAAAAACATAGCTTGGAGAGAGGAAAATGATCCTCGCACGATGAAGGTGGCCCTTTGGCTTTGCTTCATTGACGATCTCTTTCTCTTATGGAGAGGCACTGAAGCGGAATTCCTGATCTACCTAGCGATCCTTAATGACAATGATGTGGGACTCAAATTTACTCACAATATTCACCCCAAAGAAATTGAGTTTCTAGACACAAAGGTCTATATTAAATCGAACACAATACACACAACTGTTTTTTAGAAAAAAGACTGCAACAAATAGCTTATTACATGGTTCTAGTTTTCATCCCCAATCCCTCAAGAGAAGCATCCCCTACGGGGAGTTCATAAGGATGAAACGAAATTGTTCTGAACCCAGAGAAATGGAAAAAAAGTTTGAAGAAACAACAACACGATTCCTTAATAGAGGGTACAATTACAGAGACATCCAACGAGGAGAGATGAAAGCTAGACAAAAAAGCAGAGGACAAACATTAGTGGATAAAAATCCAACAAACATGGCAATAGAAACTCAGGAAGAAGTACCACGATTGATTCTAACTTACAGTAAGGAAAGATATAAAATACAACAAATCTTGAAGAAATACTGGGAAGTGTTGACCAAGGATCCAGACATGGTACAAAATTAGGGAATCATCCACTTGTGACATACAGGAAGGCACCCTCCATATCTGATACATTGATCAGAAGCCACTTCGAAAGTGCCAAGAAAAACACTTGGCTGGGAGCCAAACAGAGAGGATTTGGCAAATGTACAACATGTAAGGCGTGCAAAATTGGAAAGAATCTCACATCTATTAAAGATCCAAGGGGGAGAGTATTTGAGATCAAGGATAATATTACCTGTGAATCAACACATGTCGTATATGTAATAGAGAGCTTTTGCGGCAAGAGGTATATAGGAAGCACCATCTGTCCCCTTAAAAAACGTATACTCGAACACATCAGAGCTATACAGAATGAGGATCTTTCCTATGCTGTCGCCAAACACATGAAAGTACATGAGAATCGAACCCGGCTGGATATGAAATACTCTGGACTGGTCACAATACCACCGCATGAGAGAGGAGGGAATCGAATACTGAAATTAAGGCGCCAGGGGTCCAAAATGATTATTAGATTCAAGACAAAGGTCCCCCTTGGGCTCAATGGGGATGAAGAAATGTATATACATCTGTGAATTACAAATAGAACTTTTGCCTAGAACTTGGTCATTTATTAAAATAAAGACTTTACAATCAGCCAAAATGAAATAATCAACTTGCAGCTCATAGTCCATTAAAATAATGTAACTGGCCTAAGATAAGAATTAAGTAACCGAATGTTATTCATCATGTAGTTTGTTTTTTTGTTGCGAACGTTGTTAATTACAATTCCCGTCAAAAAGAGAATTTGATTGTATGTATCAGCCACAGAGATACTTGGGCACTCAGCCTATGTACTACAAATTGACACTTAGTCTGTATTACTAGGTCAGATGATGGAAGATGAAATTTTTGTGTACTAGACATGGGATAAGTACAATAATGTCTCAACATGTGTTTGTATGTACATGACACTTTTGAGACATTAATGACATCGATGATCGGCCAGTATAGATAAAGCATCTGGACCGATGTATATATACTCATGTGGCTGACTAACAGTATTGCCTTAATTTGTGGTTGTTGCTTTTAGCGTTAGTTCGCAACTTTTTGATGTCATAAGATCGGTGTAGAAAACCGGCTTATTTTTAGAACTCCCAATCCCATAATGCCTCATTATGGGCATCAGTGGTGATTTGGTATAAATAGTGAAAAGGGACTCCGAGTACTACCGTGATCAAGAACTTTGTGTTCGAAACGCGTAGGAGGAGGAGAGGAATGGTCTAAATAAAGAATCGAATTCAAGCCAAGGAGAGTGCCGTGTATTTAATCATTTGTTGGATTATATTTTGCGAGAATTGGCCTGTTCTCGCCACGAGCACCAGCTGGATCGTGCTCCCCCGTAAAGGACCGTGTTGTTGAATCATATATATATATATATCTATCTCAACTCCAACTCCAGTTTCCTTAGTACAAAATGGACACCGACACTGGGGCAAGATTTACGATATGTTCCTCGTTTATTTAATTACGCTGTAACGCGTTTCGGCACTTCCTGCCTTGCTCACACAACAAACGTCATCGTCAATCCACCATTAAAAATACAGGGCTTACGATCACATGGTACTCATTTCTCATCAACATGGAAAACAGACTCAACATTGTGGACCCCTTATCGGTAGTACTGTGATTAAACCGATTTCACAATTGCGACCGATATCATAGCACATTTTTAACATCGTCCTGGTTCTGCTTTCATTTTTAACAAAACGTGATGACAATTATAATTCATTATCAGTCACCAATTGCTGATGCAAAATAGGGGAATTCACCAACACATGGAGGGGAGACTTCTCTTCTTAGCTCCCTCGATTTTAAAGAAAGTGCAAGTGCTCGCTGTTCTATTGGCAATACTAGAAAATACAATTGCATGAAAATAAATATGATCTTAAATAATAAATATGAACAAACCTTAATTCATATGAGGGTATATCTTCCCTCTCATCAAATATGACTTGCATCATCATTTTCTGTACATAACATTCTGTACATAAACTCGGGTTTCACAATTCATTTACTCTGAATTTTGAATAAATACAATTTGGTTCACTCTGTGCAAAAATATACGCATCCAGTTCCTTCTACACTGCCACACCCTGATAGCATCAATACATTGCTCATGTGAGATGGCTTGCATCTAAGTAAATGAATAAAGTGCAAGTGCCTCAGTACTGAATTTTAAATTGCCAAAGTGCAAGTGCCTTCATAGAACTTACTCGCATAATTGATATTACATAAAGAGGAAGTAACCTCTCGAAAGTGCCGTTGCTAAATATGTTCAACCTAATGAACGTTAAAGTGCAAGTGCTTTTATAACAATTACTCTCCTTTTACTGTCCACAAGGATGGGATCATCTTCTCAAAAGTGCAAGTGCAGATTATTCTAATCATAGTGATCACCTACCACACATATACATAAATGAAACTCATCCTTGTAGACTCTTGGTCTGAGATGCACACATCTTATTTACACTTCATTAAAATATCAGGAAGCAACCATGTTGTGCGTATGATGTACACCCAATTGTAAATAGTACTGTAGGATGCATGTAAAAACCCATATAAAAGATATTCCATACATATTATACATAAAACTTCTTCAAAATATAAATATTTAAATGCCACTTCTTCAAACAATAAGCTCACTCTCTTCCTTAATTATTGATGGTCCTCTAAAAGAATTTAATGTACCAATACTCGCTAAAACACCTCTGGATAGTAACACCCTGCAACTGCTTAAAACCCTGATTCTGGATACCACTAGCAACCCAAATGGATGTGCAAATCTTCTTCTGAATTTAACCCAAATGGGATTTTGGTGTTGAACAACAGTATATATCTGGATTCCAACTGACGCAGTCTTAGCTCACGGTTTTGCAGCGTGCTGTGCATCATTCCGCCATCTAGTGGTTGGGTCCGGAATTGTCTGTTTTTTCTTCTTCTTGTTTTGGTCGCTGTCGACCACCATTTGGTGCCAGGTACGTCCCCTGTGTGATGTCAGACGGTATCCTGGAGTTCGACGTGCGTGGAGGCCATCTTCAGATTCTTTTTTCCGCCAATGGGTCTGGAAGCAAGACGGGAAGCTCCGAAGAAAGTTTTCATTTTTCCCCAAAAAACTTCAAAAGAAGTTTATCATCGAAGGATCATCAAAGTATAATCGATCAACTGACGTCGTAGCCGAAGGCAGGAGCAGAGCGTCCATTTGAACACCAGAGGACCACTCCTGTCCACAAATGGCATGGTAGGGGTCATGGAGAATACCCCTTTCAAATTCTGCCCCAAATGCCACCACAAATACTCACAACGCTACCCACACGACGTGTGCAACCTTTGCCTGCCCGAAGATCATCAGGACAAGGACTGTGAGGCCTGCGCAGCGTTCCTGCCGAAGACGCTCGGGACACGCCGAAACCATAGACAGGCCCACTACACCACAATGTCACAGTCGACGAAGAAACCTTCCATGAGGGACCTGGGTTTCTCTAGCGACGAAGAAGAGCAGGGAGCTCCAGCAGAGTAGACACACAAAGGATCAGACGTCGAGATCCTAGAAAAGGACTCCGAAAAGATCCACGCCGAAAAGAAGGCGAGAGAGTAGAAAAAGAAGACGGAGAAGGTAAGACATAAAGATCCATCGGAACCGAAGGGCCACGAACATAAGGCGCCCAAAGCAGCCCCGACGTCGAGCAAAAAGGCGATCAAGGGTCAGCCGCGATCAAAAGAACCCCACGGAACCCACCCAAAGGATACCGAAGAGGGAAAATCGCAGAAGGCACCGAAGCCAAGGCTCAACATCGAACCTGCTAAAAAGGCCACAACATCGCCAAAGACTAACGTCGACGCTGAGAAAAAAAAAGAAAGTCCCCGGCCTCTGACGCCGAGAGGGCCCTCGCGTCGAAAGGAAAAGGAGAAGACTCAAGGAGGAAATGGCTACACTCTTACAAAAGAAAAAGGAATTCGACGCCTCATTAAAGGATTTTCAAATCCCTCAGACACCGGCTGCCAAACCGGAAAACGTCGACGCTGAAGAGGCTGAAGACACTGGGGGGGGGGGGGGGGAGGAAGAAGGTATCTTCGAGTCCCCACCAACACCGGAACCTCGAGGCGAAGATCCCGAGGAATACGGAGACGTACCGGAGGAAGAGAAACTCCAAAACCTTTGAGGATACATGGAACGATCTCGACACCGAGTCCAGAGGAAGAGATCTGCAGCTACCCTTCGAAAGCATCACCCCCAGATGACATTGCTTTCTATAATGACATTGTAAAAAGGGCAGCAAACTAATTTGGTGTTCCCTTAGAGGAAGAAAAGGGGGACACATGTTTCCTACTGGAAACCCTAGCACCTGCAACAAAGGGGACACAATACCTACCCATGTTGCCAAATATCCTGGATCAAGGCAAAGAAGCCTTTAAAGAACCAGCTTCAAACAAAGGGGTAACTCCAGAGTGGAGAAAAAATATAAGCCCTCGTCAAAGGACCCAAAATACATACAGTGAAGTACTATACCTGACTCCATCATTGTAACCACAGCCAGGAGGAGAGCAAATGCAGTCTCCAACACAGGGCCTCCACCAGAGAAAGAAAGTAAGAGGAGGATATGGTGGGGAGAAGGATGGAAAAAGAAGCTGCAACACAGTGGCGCATTGCCAACTCAAATGCCCTGTTAAACAGATATGGCCACCAACAGTGGGATGAAATAGAAGAGTTGATGAACAAACTCCCCGAGGAGGACAAGAAAAGGGCAAGATCTATTGTCCAAGAAGGGAAAAATGTGGCTAACACCTGCCTAAAGTCAGCCCTAGATGCAGCAGATACTGCAAGCAGGCAAATGTGCACAGGAACCATCCTCAGAAGGCATGCCTGGCTCAGAATTTCTGGATTTAAACAAGAAGTTCAGACATCAATCATCAATAGACCATTTAACGGGGAAGCTCTGTTTGGCAAGCAAGTGTATGAGTCCCTTCAGCAAATTAAAAAGGACAATGAAACAGCAAGGGCAATGGGGGCCCTACAGCAACGAGGTTCTTTTAAAAGAGGAGGTTTCTCTAACAGAAAAACCACAGGTAGAGGCAGCTTTGGCCAAGGACAGCAGATGCCACAACAGTCTCAGGGACATAACTCAAACCAACAAATGGGTCAACAGTCTAGCTACCAAGGCTGGCAACAACAGCAGAAGCAGCCCTTTCGAGGAAGAGGGGATGGCAGAGGAAGAGGCCAATCCTCTAGAGGAAGAGGAAATGGCTCTAACTGACTTGGTCATGGAAAAGGACCCACACAAGACACCAGTAGGGGGAAGAATATCCTTTTTCCACCGACAATGGAAAAGGATCACATCAGACAATTGGATATCAAATTTGGTACAATTCGGATATTGCATAGAGCTAACAAAGACGCCACCTGCAAATCCACCCAAAACAAGAAAATTAACCAAATCAGAACAAACGCTGCTAAACGAAGAAATCAAAGAACTATACCTAAAACAGGCAATAGAACAGGTACCAAAACAAGAATGGCACAAAGGAAACTACTCACCATACTTCCTGGTACCCAAACAGGACCAGACCCTAAGGCCAACCATTGACTTAAGATTCATAAACAAGTTTATACTAACACAACACTTCAAGATGTGTACCCTTCAAGAAATTATCCCATAGATTCAAAAGGGGGATTATCTAGCAACAATAGACCTCAAGGACGCCTACTTACATATCCCTATGAACAAAAGGCACAGAAAGTACCTAAGATTCCTACACAACGGAACACACTACCAATTCAAGGTACTCCAGTTCGGCATTAAAATCTGCTCCACGGGTGTTCACAAAGTGTTCAGCCGCAGTGGCGGCACACCTGAGAAGAGAGAAAATCCACGTCTACCCCTACCTAGACGATTGGCTAATAAGGGGACGCACAAAACAAACATGCCATGATCATGTTCAAAAAACAATTCAAATGCTACAAATCCTGGGTTTCTCCATAAACCGCAAAAAATCGTCTACAACACCAGAAAAAGAAAAAACCTTCCTGGGAGCAAGACTGAACACGGCAAATGCCAAGGCTTATCCCACACAAGCCAGGATACGAGCTATCCATCACGAAACAGCCTTCTACCAGAGGGGACAGTCTATGACAGTGAGGAAAGTAATGAAACTAATGGGCATGATGGCATCATGTATCCCACTCATCCCTCACGCTCGCCTACACATGCGCCCATTCCAAGAATGGCTCACCAACAGCTAGTCACAAGCCACAGGAAGTTGGGAGGATCTAGTGGTTGTTACACAAAGGGTGCAAGCAGAGATACAATGGTGGGCATCCAACAACATAGCACAGGGGAGACCTTTCAGGGACCCAACTCCATCTGTGACAGTCACCACAGATGCATCCCTCAATGGTTGGGGGGCACATCTCAACCAGCTGAAAGTTCATGGTCAGTGGAGCGAACAGGACTCCACGAAGCACATCAATTCTTTGGAAATGAAAACAGTTTTTCTGGCACTCAAGGCATTCCAGAAACATATTCAGGGGAAAACCATCTTAATACAAACAGACAATACAACTACAATGTTCTACCTGAACAAACAGGGTGGAACAAAGCCCTTTCCCCTAAGCAAACTTGCACAGGAAATCTGGCATTGGGCAATACCCTTACAAATAAATCTACAGACAGTACATCTACCAGGGGTAGACAACATCATAGCAGACCAACTGAGCAGACAAAACAACTGCTCCCACGAATGGGAGTTGAAACAGACAACAGTACAGTATCTATTCAACATCTGGGAAACACCAGTGTTGGACCTGTTTGCAACAATGCAGAACAAGAAATGCCAATGCTTTGCCTCGAGGTTTCCACACCACCTGTCAAAGGGAAATGCGCTTTCACTCAATTGGTCTCAGACATTTGTTTACGCTTTTCCTCCAATACCCTTAATGCAAAAAGTGCTTCAAAAAGCAAAGGAACCAGGAACAAACATGATTCTCATTGCTCCTCATTGGCCAAGGCAAACATGGTACTCAACTCTCCTAGTACTATCCAAAGAAGAAATGGTCAGGATCAAAGCAGAACAAGACCTGTTGACAATGCAACAAAGACAGATTTTTCACCCGGAACCAGCAACGCTACAACTAGCAGCCTGGTTCCTGAATACATAGAATTTGGGCATCTCAATCTACCGCTAAGAACCATGGAAATTCTAACAGAAGCAAGAAAACAGTCCACAAGAAAATGCTATACAGCAAAATGGAAGCGGTATACCACATGGTGCACCGCTAACAACAACACTAATTCAATCAATACACAAGAAACCGTTATTACATATCTTACTTACCTCTTGGACAACAACATCAACTTTTTCAGCCTTAAAGTGCACCTTGCTGCCATAGTGGCATACACAAGAGGAAAATCATGCAAAAGCTTTTTTACAAGACCAGTCATCAAAAGGTTCTTAGAAGGAGCAAAAAGAATAGCTCCACCGAGAGCTGTTCCTGTACCAACATGGAGCTTAAATACAGTACTTTCTCAACTGATGACAAAGCTCTTTGAACCCATGCATACAGCGGACCTCAAACATATTACTCTAAAGACAGCCTTTCTCATTGCGATAACATCACTACGAAGAGTAAGTGAACTGCAAGCTTTAACGATACAGGAACCCTACTGACAAATCCACAAGGATAAAGTAATCCTAAAAACTAAGCCACAGTTTTTGCCAAAAGTAGTATCCAAGTATCACTTAAATCAAAACATTCTCCTGCCAGTTTTCTTCCAGAACCCTAAAACTAAAGCAGAGAGAAGCCTCCATACCCTGGATATAAGGAGGGCTTTACTGTATTATTTGCAGAAAACAGAATAAATCAGGAAAACAAAGCAATTGTTTGTTGCTTACGCACATACCAACCCAGGATCAGCTGTCACAAAAGCAACTATTGCAAGATGGATAGTACAAGCTATCCAGTTATGTTATGCAAATGCCAAAAAGGAACTAACAATGCAACCAACCGCTCACTCCACTAGAAAGAAAGGAGCAACTCTGGCATATGGCATATATGGCCAATGTACCCATTGATTCCATTTGCGCAGCAGCAACATGGGCATCACCACACACCTTTTGCGAAGCATTATTGTGTGGACATACAAATGAATAAGGAAGCTCAAATTGGACAGAAGGTGCTCCAACACCTTTTTCCAAGGTCTTCCTTTCACCACAGCCTCCCAGACACAGGAGAAACTGCAACATAATCTGATGCACAGCATGTGAATCCAGAAAAGGATTCACGCTGCAAATCGAAATGGTTACTTAACAGTAGGAGTAGTTTTGCAGCTTGAAGAATTTTCTGGATTCACATGCGACCCACCCGGCCTCCCCTATAAGGAAAACCAACAGGTGGGGAAACAAAGGACTACATCAGTATTTTTCAAAACCATCTCAAGGATTACAAAACATAAGAAAAACAGAAAAAAGAATCCGAAGATGGCCACCACGCACGTCGACCGTCTGACGTCACACAGGGGACGTACCTGGCACCAAATGGTGGTCGACAGCGACCAAAACAAGAAAGAAAAAAAACAGACAATTCCGAACCCAACCACTAGATGGCGGAATGATGCACAGCATGTGAATCCAGAAAATTCTTCAAGCTGCAAAACTACTCCTACTGGTAAGTAACCATTTTGTTTCCTCCCCTCCTTAGTTTAGTTACCTGGTCTATCGCAAAGTACGAAAGATCATTACATTGACCTTATGCACTTCATTAATGTGGCATGCAACTGGATAGTTTTTATCGTTGTTCTTGACTGCCCTCAAGTGCTGTAGTATCCGAACACGCACCATATGGATGGTGCTGCCCACGTATAGTTTGGGGCAAGTGCACTGCAGTATATATACTACAAAATCACTCCTGCAGTTCAAAAAACTTCTTATTTTCCAGGGGCTTCTCATCAGAGGTGATACTACCTGCTTCTCATTGCGTGCAATTTTACAGGCCTTACATTTAAGGCATTTATGGAAGCCATGGCTTGCTTTTAACCACCCCTCCATTTTACCAATTTCCGGACTGCTATTCACCAGGTCTTGCCTCATTGACCTAGATTTTTTTAAAGTGATTAATGGTCTACGTGGCATCATCGCACTCGAAATGGAGTCCCTTTTTACCAGGTACCAGTGCTTAATAAAACAGTTTCTCACCCTTGAATGGTAAGCACTGTATCCAGTAATCATCCTAATTTGCTCACTGGTGGTCTTCTTTTTGGTACTGGTTGATTCATTAGGTCGAAGTAGGGTATCCCTATCGATTTTATTCACTTTATGTAGTGCTTGGTCCAAGACTTGTGTGCTGTAGCCTCTTTGGATGAATCTCTTGGTTAAGCATTCCTGGGCTTCTGACAGGGCGGATACCTCACTACAATTGCGTTTCATTCTAAGGTGCTCTGCATAGGGTATACTCATCTTCAATTTCTGTGGGTGAAAGCTCCTAGCGTGCAGAATGAAATTGCCGGACGTTGGTTTCCTAAAAGTGCGAGTGTTAAAAGCATTCTCTCTGACATATACTTCTAGATCAAGGAAGGAGACTTGAGACCTGCTGATCGTATCTCTGAATCTGAGATTCAATGGGTTATTGTTTAATTCCAGGACAAAGTGTCGTGCTGATTCCCATGTACCATCCTACACTACAAACAGGTCATTGATGACTCGTAACCATACGATTGTTTTCCTTCCATTCTCTAGCATGTTCGACTTTGAGCACCTGCTCCTTCCACCAGCCCATATGCAAATATATATGTGTGTGTGTGTATATGTGTATATATATATATATATATATATATATATATATATATATATATATTTTTTTTTTTTCACTGAAAAAACCATAGGTTTCAGGGACGTTATATTTAGTTGGACATTTCACTCGTACAAAACCAGAGAAATTCGGCCGTTATAGTTAGTTGAGCTAACTATAACTCGCGCCCCCGCAATGCACTGCTGATGATGTCACATATTACATCATTCATGACATGATCAGTGACATCACTGATGACATCTCAAATGACATCACTGATGACATCACCCACGTGATAATCTGATGCACCTCCTCACACCCTAATATAACCTTTGATACACCCACTCTAAAATACAGACTACCATTTTCAAAACCATAGATACACCAATACCAGTTACTACATACCCACTCACTGATTCCTAGGTCTACACACACGTCCACTCATTCACCCATACAGTCATTCATACATGCAGTCACTTATCAATACAGCACTATCATTTGCACTCATACACCTATACAGACACTCACACATCGTCACTCATCCATAGAGTTACTCACACACCTAGTCAATCATGCAAAGAATCATTCACACTCCCATTTACTCACCTATACAGTTATACACACACCACCTCACTTAGTCATACAGATACTAACACATACTTACTCTTTTACAATCACTGTTACAAGCACACATTCATCCATACAGCCACTCTGTCTTGTGGTGTATTGCCTGCCTTGTTATGTTGGCCTAGGACTAGCTGCCATGCTGCTTTTCTTTGCGCACGTTACACTGAGCCAGGGCTCCCTCGCCCTTTGCTCTTGCCAAGTTCATTTGCGCTGTCTGCACTTTCTGTCTTTCACCTTTTCTCTTGTTCGATTTGGGCTCAGACTGCACAACATGTACAAGGTCGCATAACAATGTATTTCGGTTCTTCCGGATATGGCCAGTCTCGCGCACCCAGACATAACAGTAGGCGCAAATGACATGAAGCTTTGTGTGCCTTTAATACTGGGGTTTTTACTGGCGCTTAACACACTTGGAGGAATCCTTTCCAGGGAGAAGAGCTGTGATTGTCCGCTGATGTAGTTCTGCATCTAGAGACCGAGGTATGAGGGTTCGCTAGTCAAAGCCCAGAGGTCTTCTATTTTTATAATAAACTATCTTACTGCACGGGGAGGGTGGTAATGTTATTTAGACATTTATCCACTGAGTTATGAAATGCTTTCCCCGTTTGTATTCTATGGAATTGTAACCATGCTGCTTATATTATTCATATGCATTATGCTATTAGTACTGACACGTGTACTGTACATTAGAGCACGTAAGTTGGAATAAACATTTTAACCTATCCAGTGTCTCTTCCTACGCAACTTGTGGACAAGTACGAGTGAGTGACGAAAGAGTGTTCTTGCTTCTGCGAGTCCTGAGATAAAGATACCGTGTTCTGGGTTGTCCAAACATTAGTACTTGGGTGCTAATGGGATGCTAAGCTAGTTGGGTTGGGGTTTTTGGGTGCTACGGTATATGGTAGGCAAACCACTGTATTCCGGGGTCCCATTATCCTGTGCATAGCTCTGTGTATGTGCAGAAACCTTATGACATGGCGCGACCACCGTGGGGCTGCTTATCTGCGAGACGCTTGAGTAGTACTTGTGCTTGTCCACAAAACCCTCGCGTACGCTTCCGGAGGCGTAAGTGACGGTGATACCTCCTATATTGAACGTTTTATAGGTACTTTCAAGCTTGAAGTTATTAAAAAAGGTTACATAGAAAACCCATTTTGTGCTCCCTGTTAGGTTGTCGATTACAATTGTTTAGTTATGGCTGGTGTGGCGATAGCTGCACATAGCCGAGGACCACTCCGAGAACACCTAGGTGTATACGGAGTGCCCGATACTGGGGTCGAGTTGGTCTTTGTGGTTCAAGCCGATCCGGCTTATCACTTTGAAGTGTTTTACACTTGGATCACTTTTGAGGCGGTGGATGCAGGTGATAATCTGTTTCATGAATATAAACTCACCGCTATTCCTGCTGCCTATCGACCCTATACTAATCTTGAAGTGCCTCTCACGGCTTGGCAGCACCGTGTTTGGTTTAATGGCGCCCTCCCACAACCAACTACCGCAGTTCGTTTAGGCCCCTTATCAATTCAGGGGGCCACTTGGCCTGTATTGGCCGGGTATACCCCGCATCCAAATTATCTGGCATTACCGATTGCGGAACTGCGCACTATGCATACCGAACTGGTGCGAGTGCATCGAGCCTTAGTGACATACGTTACAGGTAGCCTACATGGAGCTGCCCCTGTAGTCGCTGGCCAACCAGCTGTTGCAGCTGGAGTGACCATAAGTCCTGTCATGGTAAATTCTGTGATGGGCAACGTCCACAAAGTAAGGACGATTATCCTTACTGGCTTGCCGAAAAGTTCGATCAGATAGAAGCGGTGTTTCCACATACGTCCCCAGTGGATAAACACCGCATCCTTACGATAAGTTTGCCAAAAGACTTAATCCCCGATTTGACATCATGTGAAAACTGGGGTAAGGTATTCGCAGCAGTTTATTCAAAATGTTTTGGTACTCCTTCCATGACGGTTCTACCCTCTGTAATTAAAAAAGTACAGGATGAGCATGGCCCTGAAGCGGCTGTGGAATTAGGAATGAGACTAGTGGGAGTGTTTGATGTAGTAGCTGAACTGATCCTTGGAAATGTCAAGGGCGATGCAATGAACTTTCAAGTAGCGAATGCTTTGGCTTTGGTCCCAGAGTTGGACAGGCCCCGCGAATTACCGAAAATTATTGCCCAGGCTTACAAAACAATTGGAAGAAATAGCCTAGGCAACAAGCCTTTTGTAAAACTGCAAACTCAATCGCAACCACAAGTTACACAATCTAAAAATACATCTGAGAAAGATGATAGGCCAGTCTTCACTAAAAAGAGTTGGAGACAGAAAAAACAGGGTAAGCAACAAAAGAAGCCGGGGTCGAGAGGCGCTTCCCCAGTTTCGGTTTCTTCTGAACGTACTTATGATTTACGTGATAGGTCGAGAATTAAATCACCAGAAAGGTTTCAGAGCTCTGATACCCGTTCTCCTCATTCTTCACAGGCCCAGACGTCGTCACAGGCTGGTGGAGGAGGACGGCAAGATAGAGGAAGGGGCCGAGAGGCTCCCCAGGAGCGAGACCAACCTCGACAACAAGTCAGAGGGAAAGCAGAAGACTTTCACCTTCCTCGACCGCAATTTCAAAAGAAAAAAGTTGCCGCTGTAACAGCGAAATATGCCACAGACCGTGAGAACGAGACTCCAGAATTGGACGTGGGCAGTGACCCTCCTAGACAGCGCCGCGGAAGTTACCATAGTGCGGGAGGCGCTACGTCCTCATATGGAGGCGACAGCAACTGAAACATTCGTTACTGTAGAGACAGCTGACACGAGAGTGGCACCCCCTGACAGACTTTACAACATAGTCATCCAAATTGAAGGTGACATACCGCGTGAAATAAAAGGGATTTTTTGGGAAAATCTAACCTCTTCATATGACATTTTGTTAGCAGAGGTGGATTGGCCACCCCCATTCGTTTTAGCTGCACATAAAGGAGAGGAGGTAATCCTTCCAAGCTTTTCAAGGCATGTCCCAAAAGACAAAGCTGAAGCACTTGCAGCTGAGTGGGCTGTGTACCTGGCACCAGCGTTATACCGCAACCATGTGGGATGGGATGAAGAATCACCTCCTCATGCAATACCTTTGCGGTCACTACCGCAGCCACAACCCCAATATCCCATCAAACGGCAGGCAAAAGGCCCCGTCTCCGAAATTCTGACACAGTTGGAATATCAGGGAGTAATCGAACCATGCGTATCACCTATGAACAATCCCCTTTTCGTGGTTTCTAAACCCGATGGATCGTACCGCTTAGTTTTGGATTACCGGCATTTAAATTCCCATTGTCGGAACTTTGCGGTACAGAATACACATAGTTCTGCGCTTGTAGACAGTCTTGTTCGTAAAAAATATAAAACGACACTTGACCTTTCAAACGGTTTCTACACGCACAACCTAGCCCCGGAGAGTGGTCAATGGACCGCATTCACTTCCGGTGGTAAATTATTCCAGTTCCGGCGTTTACCCATGGGCTACAAAAATAGTCCGGGTATATTCGCCGCCCGTGTTGTTTCTTTGTTAAATGACATTGATCAAGACGCATGTTCGTACGTAGATGACATCTATCTGACAGACGACGAGTTATATCAGCATCTGTCCCGTGTGGACCGCATTATTCTTGAATTTGCGGAGCAGGGTTACAAATTTAACTTTGCTAAGTCACACATTGCTGAATTTACCGTTCTGTTCTTGGGCTATGAGCTCAACAACGAAGGTAAGGGCTTAGCCCCCATTTCTTGGAAAAATGTGCACATTTGTGCCCCCCAAATACTCTGAAGAAACTTCAGTCTTTGCTGGGTTTCCTGAATTTCGGGCGTACTTACATTCCCGAATATGCCCAGCGTATCAAGCCTTTGTATGCTTTGATACAACCTATTTATTCAAGGTCTTGCTGGCTGCCTGAGCATACCTCAATTCTGCAGTCTTTGCAGACAGACCTATTGGAGTCTAAATATCTTTTGACTCGTGATAACCACACAAACCTGGTGATTAGAATAATTCCGGGGGCGGTGGGATTCACATACTTAACCTTTAATGAAGGTGACACAGTACCCATCGCATACAAGTCACATCTGTACACTTCCGCTGAATTGCGCTTTACATCTGTTGAAAAAGTTCTAACTGCAGTGCAAATGGCGATTCTAAAAGAACGCGCACTGGCACAGGGAAAGCGAATTCTGGTGGTAACACCCTGTCCTGCCCTAGAGGCAGTAACAAAGGCAAGTGTACCGAACTCAAAAGCAATGCATCCCCGTTGGATACAATGGGCTACATCCTTGACGTCTTCGGACGTCACTTTTGTTTTTGATTCTTCTCTTCAGACTCAGGAGTTTTTGCAGTATGAATTCGTTCATCCTCCTCCTTTGTTTTTACTACCGCTTGAGGATTACAAATGTGTGATCTACACCGATGGTTCGGCGCAACCGGCCACTGGGTCCAAGCACGCTTATTCAGCTGCATGTGCTATTGTTGCGGGTTCCTTTGTGAATGGAACGTTCAAATCCTCTGTAGTGCACACTCGCACACTTGGAGATAGTACCGCACAATTGGCCGAGCTGCATGCATTGCTACTTGCACTTGAGTTCGCTTCTCAGGATGAGACCACTCTTATTGTATGTGATTCCTTCTACTGTGTACAATCTTACAATGACAATCTGTTTTTCTGGTCAAAAAATGACTACAAGGACGCAAAAGGGAGCACAATTAAGCATAAAATGCTTTGGGTTCGAGTGGCAGAATTACAACAACATCTGCCCCTCACACAGGTGGTACACACCTTAGGCCATCAGCGGGTGGGCGCACACGCTATTGGTAACGATCTGGCAGATGAAGCTGCCCGTTCAGCAGTAGTCACGTGTTCAGTAGCAGCGGTTACCAGGTCCATGTCTAAAATTGACCCTGTTATACTAGCAGCTATTGCTGCAACCAAGGAAGGTGATAATTACCCTACGGGTTTCCCTTCCAAGTATTCTTACAAATTAAGTCCCGATCAGGTTCCTTATGTAACAATACCTGACGTTGGAGATCGGCTGATCCCAACGCGGACCGCAGGAGTGCCTTGATATCAGCTGCACACGAAGGCATGGCTTCGGCTCATGCAGGTGTGTCAGCTACAGTTTCCATCTTGCAGCAGCGTTATTGGTGGCGTGGATTGTATAAAGACACCCGTGCTTTTGTGCTTTCTTGCGATGTTTGTCAGCAGATTAAGCCTTCCACGGTAACACGCCCACCACAGACCCCGCTCTGCATTGCTAACAGACCTTTTGGGTGTGTTTACTTGGATCACTGCGGTCCATTCTCATCAGACACTGCCTATAAATATATCTTAGTAGCAGTGGACTCATGCACACGGTTCCTCTGGGTCTGGCCACAACGTAGTGCTGACGCTCGAAATGTAATCAGGGATTTGCGTGTCTTTGTGGGAATTTTCGCATGCGGCACCTTCCATTCGGACCAAGGTCCAGCGTTTGCCTCTAGGGCTTACAAGGATGCAATGGCTTCGCTTGGGGTGCGGGTGAAATTTTCGTCTCCGTATAGGCCTGAGGGCAACTCTATCGTTGAACGAATGAACCGTGACTTAAAGCAATCCTTAACAGCTAGAGTTATAGGTACTGGCAGGAACTGGCTGGCCCACTTGTATACCGTTCAACGTGCACTTAATAATCTCCCTAGAAGACCTCTGGGTGGGCGGACCCCATACGAAATGCTCTTTGGCATAAGAATGTTTGTGCCTGACCTTGATGGTCCAGACATCGCGGCGCAATCCGCCAAGTTTGATGTAGATAACCATTCTGCTATGTTACAGGACTTACAAGAAGCCCGAGACAAACTTGCAACTACACATTTGCCTTCAGCCACAGATCCTGCGTTGCAGATTCCGGTAGCCGGCTGGCTTCCAAAGGTTGGAGAACTGGTTCGAGAGAAGGTTGAAAACAAAAAGAATTCGGCCCCTCTTTTCGTGCACCGGTTCCAGTTCTGGGCTTGAAGGGAACACGTACAGTCATTTTACCACCGCTTCCTGGTCGCAAGGAGAACAGATACATCTCAGTGGAAAATGTCAAGCTACAGCGCCTGGCCGATCCTGAATAGCGTCACACCAGCGATCTCTTGTCCTGCCATTTATCGGACATATGTTCGTGACCCATCTACACGAACGGTCGCTGATGCTGTAATTGAGATGGTTGATTTGCCTGAAACTACAATTGATCCCCAACTCTCCACCAATATCGACGAGGACGAGTATACTTATCCTGCATCTGAATCGGTGGCACATCAACCAATAACGCCACTTGGCCCGACTCGTTATTCCTTTGATTCGGATTCCACTTCTTCAAAAGTCCCATCCAAGTTCAGTATTTTTGTATCCTGGTTTAGAGACAATTTTTTGATTCCACCCTGGACATACCTCTGGTTGGTACTTTTCTTGATTTTTCTGTTCATGTCCATTGGCTTTGTCACAGTGTTTTTTCTACTAATCAATGGTCACTATTTACCTGAACGCTCTGCTGTGGACTATGTTTCTGGAACTTTGGCTCCTCATTCCTCGTCTCACATCATGAAGCGTGACCACACATTTGTGAACATTTCAGCTTTTCCAGTTGCTGATGGCATCGTATGGGATGCAGTGAACTATCAAATCCATGGTCCGACGGAAATTATTAATGTACCTAATGTCCTTCGTGTTTCAATGGGTGATGTAGTACAGAATAATATTCATTCTGATGATTGGGATGTGCATGCCGTTGAAGCATTGTTTGCCGATTTAAAATATTATGCATCTTTTAATGCTGAAGATTTATATATGAATTCTGCGAATTATGCCGATTTGTATTGTTACCAACATTGGGGTAATCATTTTCTCCATAAGCCAAGTGCCCTGCGTAGTTCTGTTAATTACACCCAATGGGAACATTGTCCAAACCCCTTGCCAGGTAGCTCACAAACTCTTCGAAATAAGTTTACCTATTTTACTGATTTTAATCGGTCGAACCCTGCATCCTATTATTTTAGACTTAATACGACATCAACTCAGAAAATTATGTTAACACACACCAAATTGCTTTATTCGGGTTCCTTTTTAAGTGCCCTAGCAGTGGGTGGTTATGAGTACTGGGAAAATACAATAGATTTGAAATCCATTTGGGGCTCCAAGCCATGGCAGGTACAGGGAACCGAGGCGTTGCATCGTGCTTGCCTCATCCCTACCCAAATTATGTTCCTAAATGCTTCCATCTATCAAACTATGTGTTGGGGCTTAGCTACCACTAAACAATTGAACTCGCCCTCAATTCCATCCCTGTCGAGTTTTCCCAATGATAGCTCCCGTTTTAACCTGTCCCTGACGACCCTACAGGCTCTATTACAGAATAATTCATTTAATGTTTCTGAACTGGATCCGTCACCCTGGTTGGTATGGCCTATATCATCTAATGCATGTCAAATGCGTTTTCACGACTCAGGTACTAGATACACACAGGATAGGCCTGATCCGAGATTTACTGCTTCTCGTACTGTCACTACATATTCTGTAGGTAAATTATGCAAACAATGGCTGCAACATTCGTCCCTTGATTCTGTTAAACAACATTTGTCCCTCCTTTCAGGCAATATTGATCTGTCCGACTTTGTTTTGGGACCTCGTGGTCCCCGACCTAAAAGATTCATTTATGAGACATATAATGAACTCTGGAAGCTATCACAAATGGAAGCTGCTTCCCGTCTTCGGGAAATAGATCAAGCAAATTTGGAAAAGGTGCTTGCTGTTGTTGACAATAGTATTAATACCCTGTCTTCTCGCATTTATACTTTAGAGAATATTGTGTCCTCTGTTGTTGATATTGTACAAGATGATGTTTCTGTGTTATATCATGGTCAGAATCAATTGCGTTCAGTTATGCAGTTTGCATGGACTTTGCAAACGCTCAAGTTAGGTAAAGTTCCTTGGCATTTTTTGAACACCTCTGCCTTGTTTCTACCTTTTAACTTAACTGACAAACAGCAATTTATGTCCATGAAAGATGCAACTTACACTCTATTACATATCGAAAAGATGGATCCTTTGCCATTCTCTGTTGCAGAACTCGATTCTGCTGTGTGGCTAGTTCATGGGGTTATCGCTTTACCTTTTTCCTTGTTTGAATTTGACTCGTGCATGAAACATTATCCTGTGGGCCGTTACCGGCCCTTGGGCAGTGCTTTCCTGCATGAACTCTGGTCCTTGCCTTTCATGTATAAATGCCTTCGGGACGGCAAGGAAGTCTTTCTCACGGGGAGTACTGCGACTCGACTATGGGTCATTCGCTTATTTGTAAACACATTAAATTGCATGGCTCATGTAGCGTTTCCGCTCCTAATCTTGCTTGTGTGCTGAAAGGTATTCCTGCTCCTGTTATTTCTCCTACTTTCACTCTCCTTTCCAATGGTAGTTATTTACTTTTAAATAACGAAAACTGTTGTGGCCTGCAGGCTGGCATTCCTTACATTGTAACAGTTTCGCACAGGGTTGTCTGCTGCAAAAATGTGCTTTTTCCTCCCCCTCATGGCAAGGTTGATATCTCTATTTGGCCTTCCATCCCTACCATGGAGGCAGATTTCAATAGACTGAGCAGAATAAAGGCACTATTATTAAACGAGGAAGTTATGCTCACGTCCGCCCGGGAGACATTCATTCTCCAGGTGGCGAGTACCCACAGTGAAATACAGGCCCTTTTGAACACTAATCTCCCCCAACATTTTGGGGAGTTAATTCATCGTATTTTTAACGCATCTAACACAGAGGGTCTGGTACACTTTTTTAAAGTCGTGGGGTCTGGTTTGGTGTCCTCCTTCCAAACTATTTTTGGTGTCATCCCGGCGTTTATTCATTCTATTTTTTCCAGCGTCTTTGGCGGTTTCCCGTTGATCATCGCCTTGGCGGCTGGTGTCCTGTTATTAATTTGTTTTATGCGCAATGGCTGCTCCCCGATGGGACCTGCTCGATCCAGAACGCCTCCAGCTGCTTCGTGAGCGCCTTTTGGCTGGTTTTGGTGTCTTGCCATTGGCGACACTGAGTCTGTCATATACTCTTTCCTTTCGCTTTGCGTATTTCACTTGCGTGCAACCTGTAATGACTTGCATCCGCTGTCCTTTCACCTGGACCTTGGATTATTGCCTCTCCAATTCGTCATTGTCTGTTCCGGATTTTGTTCAGTTGATGGGTCCCTTAGAGGCCCATGAGCAGGACTGTTCCGTTGCCGGCTGTATGGCGCGTGCGGCTGCACTGGGGATTTTGGCGCAATGGGATATCTGGGCGGCTGCCCAGGATCTCCTACAACAAAGCTGTTTCGTTTATCACGCAAGTTGTCCCGCATTGCTTTTGGATGCTCCCTCTGCTGAGGAGCATTCCTGCTCTTTCGATCTCATGGATTGGATGGCATCTATGTTTTTTGACAATTCCAATGATGCCCTTTTGGAGGGTATGGCTTTTTTCTGCACTTACACTTTCATGGATTGACTTGTTTTTCGCCGTTTGGGCGCTCCCTGTGCTCTACTGGATTTATTTTTTTGCCCTCTGTCTTGGACGCCGGACTGACCAGGGGAGGGTGTCTTGTGGTTTATTGCCTGCCTTGTTATGTTGGCCTAGGACTAGCTGCCATGCTGCTTTTCTTTGCGCACGTTACACTGAGCCAGGGCTCCCTCGCCCTTTGCTCTTGCCAAGTTCTTTTGCGCTGTCTGCACTTTCTGTCTTTCACCTTTTCTCTTGTTCGATTTGGGCTCAGACTGCACAACATGTACAAGGTCGCATAACAATGTATTTCGGTTCTTCCGGATATGGCCAGTCTCGCGCACCCAGACATAACAGTAGGCGCAAATGACATGAAGCTTTGTGTGCCTTTAATACTGGGGTTTTTACTGGCGCTTAACACACTTGGAGGAATCCTTTCCAGGGAGAAGAGCTGTGATTGTCTGCTGATGTAGTTCTGCATCTAGAGACCGAGGTATGAGGGTTCGCTAGTCAAAGCCCAGAGGTCTTCTATTTTTATAATAAACTATCTTACTGCACGGGGAGGGTGGTAATGTTATTTAGACATTTATCCACTGAGTTATGAAATGCTTTCCCCGTTTGTATTCTATGGAATTGTAACCATGCTGCTTATATTATTCATATGCATTATGCTATTAGTACTGACACGTGTACTGTACATTAGAGCACGTAAGTTGGAATAAACATTTTAACCTATCCAGTGTCTCTTCCTACGCACCTTGTGGACAAGTACGAGTGAGTGACGAAAGAGTGTTCTTGCTTCTGCGAGTCCTGAGATAAAGATACCGTGTTCTGGGTTGTCCAAACATTAGTACTTGGGTGCTAATGGGATGCTAAGCTAGTTGGGTTGGGGTTTTTGGGTGCTACGGTATATGGTAGGCAAACCACTGTATTCCGGGGTCCCATTATCCTGTGCATAGCTCTGTGTATGTGCAGAAACCTTATGACAACTCTCAATCACTCACTCTCACATATAGTGATTTATATACTCCAACACTCACATATACTGCCTTTCACATATGTATTTACTCACACATGTACCACTGAGACATCCATTAACTCACTAACACACCCATACCTACACTCAACCACCCATACAGCCTTTCACAGATGCACTCTTGAACCCATACACCCTGTGAATTACCCACTCACACATCTATGCACAGAGTCACACACCCCCACCCACCCACACAGCCACTCAGGCACCCATACAGATACTCAGACAACCAATCAATAACCCATATAGACACTCATGTAGCTACTCACCAACCCATGCAGCCGCTTACACACCAACTGACAGACTGATACAGACATTTACACAGTTTACTCACTAACCCATGCATTCAGTAAGACACGTTTAATCACTCACTTATACAGTCAGTCACGCACCTAATAAATCATCCATTCAGACACTCATACACCCACTCATACTTCAATACACCTTGATATATATATATATATATATATATATATAACATATTTAAACTTTACAGAAACACAGTCACTGGATGATGTCATCAGTGATGTCACTGACCATGTCATGAATGATGTAATATGTGACGTCATCAGCAGTGCATTGCGGGGGCGCGAGTTATAGTTAGCTCAACTAACTATAACAGCCGAATTTCTCTGGTTTTGTACGAGTGAAATGTCCAACTAAATATAACGTCCCTGAAACCTATGGTTTTTTTCAGTGAATTCCAAAGGTTTTTTAAATGCTAATTTCTAACTATGCCTACAGAGGTAGGTCATATGAAGAAAGAGGAAGAAAAACACAGAAATAAGCAAGAGAAATGCAGAAAGAGGCAACAGAAGTCCAGAAAGATGAAGAAAAGTGCAGAAAGAAGCAAGAGATATGCAGAAAGAACCAACAGAGGTGCAGAAAAAGGCCTTGTTGTAAAGTCATCCTGTGCCCCCAACTGTTTACTAACTGGTACTGATGGTAACTGACTCTGACTAACCAGGCCCGGACACAGTGCTATGCTGAAAGACACTTAGAATACAGTGAAAACACCTACATACACTAGGGTACACTATGGGTTGGGGTACCCCTGTGATTGGCATGACCTCCCCTGTAAGGACCTAGTACATAATAGGGCAGGGGGATTAAAACTACCTCTAACTCAGAGGTGCAGAAAGAGGCAAAGAGGTGCATAAACAGGCAGGAAAGGTGCAGAAACAGGGAACAGGGGTGCAGAAAGAGGCAAGTGAGGTGCAGAAAGAAGTAAGAGCAGTGCAGAAAGAACCAAGAGAAGTGCAGAAAGAAGGAAGAGAAGTGCAGAAAGAAGCAACAGAAGTGCTGAAAGAGGCAGGAAAGGTACATAAACAGGGAACAGGGGTGCAGAAAGAGGCAAGTGAGGTGCAGAAAGAACCAACAGAGGTGCAAAAAGAGGCAAGCGGAGTGCAGAAAGAGGCAAGAGAATTGCTGAAAGAAGCAACAGAGGTGTAGAAAGAAGCAAGTGAAGTGCAGAAAGAGGCAAGTGAGGTGCAGAAAGAAGCAAGAGCAGTGCAGAAAGAATCAACAGAGGTGCTGAAAGAGGCAACAGAGGTGCAGAAGGAGGCACGAGGGGTGCAGAAAGAAGGAAGAGAAGTACAGAAAGAAGCACCAGAGGTACAGAAAGAGGCAAGAGTGGTGCAGAGAGAGGGAAGAGAGGTGTAGAAAGAGGCATGAGAGTTGCACAAATGGGGAAGAGGGGTGAAGAAAGAGGCAGGAGGGGTGCAGAAAGAAGCAAGAGAGGTGCCGAAAGACGCAAGAGAGGTACAGAAACAAGCAAGAGAAGTGCAGAAAGAGGCAAGAGAATTGCTGAAAGAAGCAACAGAGGTTTAGAAAGAAGCAAGAGAAGTGCAGAAAGAGGCAAGTGAGGTGCAGAAAGAAGCAAGAGCAGTGCAGAAACAATCAACAGAGGTGCTGAAAGAGGCAACAGAGGTGCAGAAGGAATCACGAGGGGTGCACAAAGAAGGAAGAGGAGTGCTGAAAGAAGCAACAGAGGTGCTCAAAGAGGCAAGAGGGATGCAGAAACAGGCAAAAGCAGTGCAGAGAGAACCAAGAGAAGTGCAGAAAGAAGCAACAGAGGTGCAAAAGGAGGCACGAGGGGTGCAGAAAGAAGGAAGAGAAGTGCAGAAAGAAGCAACAGAAGTGCTGAAAGAGGCAGGAAAGGTGCAGAAAGAGGGAACAGGGGTGCAGAAAGAAGCAAGTGAGGTGCAGAAAGAAGTAAGAGCAGTGCAGAAAGAACCAACAGAGGTGCAAAAAGAGGCAAGAGGAGTGCAGAAAAAGGTAGGAGGGGTGCACAAAGAGGCAAGAGAGGTACAGAAATAAGGAAGAGAAGTGCAGAAAGAAGCAACAGAGGTGCTGAAAGAGGCACGAAGGGTACAGAAAGAGGCAAGAGAAGTACAGAAAGAAGCAACAGAGGTACAGAAAGAGGCAAGAGTGGTACAGAAAGAGGGAAGAGAGGTGTAGAAAGAGGCAAGAGAGTTGGACAAATAGGGAAAAGGGGTGCAGAAAGAGGCAGGAGGGGTGCAAAAAGAAGCCACAGAGGTGCCGAAAGAGGCAAGAGAGGTGCAGAAAGAAGCAAGTGAAGTGCAGAAAGAGGCAACAGAGGTGCAGAAAGATGCGAGAGGTGCAGAAAAAAGCATGAGAAGTGCAGAAAGAGGCAAGACAATTGCTGAAAGAAGCAACAGAGGTTTAGAAAGAAGCAAGAGAAGTGCAGAAAGAGGCAAGTGAGGTGCAGAAAGAGGCAAGTGAGGTGCAGAAAGAAGCAAGAGCAGTGCTGAAAGAGGCAACAGAGGTGCTGAAAGAGGCAACAGAGGTATAGAAGGAGTCACAAGGGGTGCACAAAGAAGGAAGAAGAGTGCAGAAAGAAGCAACAGAGGTGCTCAAAGAGGCAAGAGGGATGCAGAAACAGGCAAGAGCAGTGCAGAAAGAACCAAGAGAAATGCAGAAAGAAGCAACAGAGGTGCAAAAGGAGGCACAAGGGGTGCAGAAAGAAGCAAGAGAAGTGCAGAAAGAAGCAACAGAAGTGCTGAAAGAGGCACGAAGGGTGCAGAAAGAGGCAAGAGAAATGCAGAAAGAAGCAACAGAGGTTTAGAAAGAGGCACGAAGGGTGCAGAAAGAGGAAAGTATGGTGCAGAAAGAAGCAAGAGCAGAGCAGAAAGAACCAACAGAGGTGGAAAAAGAGGCAAGAGGGGTGCAGAAAGAGGTAGGAGAGTTGCATAAAGAGGCAAGAGAGGTACAGAAAGAAGCAGGAGGGGTGCAAAAAGAAGGAAGAGAAGTGCAGAAAGAGGCAAGAGAATTGCTGAAAGAAGCAACAGAGGTGTAGAAAGAAGCAAGAGAAGTGCAGAAAGAGGCAAGTGAGGTGCAGAAAGAAGCAAGAGTAGTGCAGAAAGAACCAACAGAGGTGGTGAAAGAGGCAACAGAGGTGCAGAAGGAGGCACGAGGGGTGCAGAAAGAAGGAAGCCGAGTGCAGAAAGAAGCAACAGAGGTACAGAAAGAGGCAAGAGTGGTGCAGAAAGAGGGAAGAGAGGTGTAGAAAGAGGCAAGAGAGTTGCACAAATAGGGAAGAGGGTGCAGAAAGAGGCAGGAGGGGGGCAGAAAGAATTAAGAGGTGCCGAAAGAGGCAAGAGAGGTGCAGAAAGAAGCAAGTGAAGTGCAGAAAGAAGCAACAGAGGTGCAGAAAGACGCAAAAGAGGTGCAGAAACAAGCAAGAGAAGTACAGAAAGAGACAAGTGAGGTGCAGAAACAAGCAAGAGCAGTGCAGAAAGAACCAACAGAGGTGCAAAAAGGGGCAAGAGAGTTGCAGAAAAAGGTAGGAGGGGTGCACAAAGAGGCACGAGAGGTACAGAAAGAGGCCGGAGGGGTGTAGAAAGAAGGAAGAGAAGTGCAGAAAGAGAATTTCTGAAAGAAGCAAGGGGTGTAGAAAGAGGCAAGTGAGGTGCAGAAAGAACCAACAGAGGTGCAAAAAGAGGCGCGAAGGGTGCAGAAAGAGCAAGAGAAGTGCAGAAAGAAGCAACAGAGGTGCCAAAAGAGGCAAGAGAGGTGCAGTAAGAAGCAAGATAGGTGCAGAAAGAAGGAAGAGAAGTGCAGAATGAAGTAACAGACGTGCAGAAAGTGGCAAAAAGGGTGCAGAAAGACGTAAGAGGGATACAGAAAAAGGCAAGAGAGGTGCAGAAAGAAGGAAGAAGGGTACAGAAAGAGGCAAGAGGGGTACAGAAAGAAGCAAATGAGGTGCAGAAAGAGGCAACAGACGTGCAGAAAGAGGGAAGAGAGGTGCAGAAAGTAGAAGAGATGTGCAGAAAGAGGCAAGAGATGTGCAGAAAAAGAAAGAAATGTGCAGAAAGAAGCAACAGAAATGCAGAAAGATGCAAGAGAGGCGCAGAAAGAAGCAAGAGTGGCTTGCACACCATTAGTACCAATTTAACACCCACATTTAGCAATAAGTAACAGGTGACCATTCTAGGTTTGCAAAGGGCCTTCTACCATGCTGTAACACTTGTCGCTGCATTTTTGGTAACGTTTGAGCCTTTTGAGCTAGAAACAAGGCTTTTTTTGATCAAATCTGCAGATTAGGGAGCAGATGATGGATTATGTGGCTAATGCGGAAAATGTATAATTGTGCTAAACTCGGTGCAGCCAAACAGTCGCATAATTCCAGTGGCCCTGCTCATACCTCTGACTAGGTCCACAAGTGCTCCTCAGTGATTCCTTCTTTTTTTGTCTCACTGAGTTCATAGTTGAGCTTCTATAGAAACGAGGAAGACTAAACCTGAGGTTACCACTCCACAACAGAGACTACAATACCACATAATTACTCTCCATAACACATAATTCCACTCTACATAATTCCTATACACTAAATACCACATTCTTTCTGTCCACATAATTTCACTGCACAACATACCACATAATTCCACTACACACAACGTACATCCACTCCACTCCAAAAAACATCAGTAAAAAACGTTTACATTTACAACGCCAATAGCTCTAACTCTCGCAAATGCGAAACCTATTACATTGCAAACACTTCTTTAACTAGTAGTCGCGTTTGCAGAGTGGTGAAGAAAGGGTGCTGGGCCTCCGACCAGCGCTCAAGAATTCGGCTGCATAGGATTTACAGGAGGTACCAGAAGGGCTTCTTGGCCCCCAAAGTCCCTCAGGAGTAAAGTGGACTTCATCCCCCATCACGTAGTCTGCCAGGAGGCGCGTTTGCAGAGTGGTGGAGAAAAGGGACATGGCCTCTGAAGACGACTTAGCAATCCTACTGTGTGGGACTTACTGGAGGTAACAAGAGGGGTACCATGCCCCCTTTCTCCACCACTCTGCAAACGCGCCCCCTGGCGCGTTCTAAGTTGGAGGATTAAGTCCCCTTGAATACTGAGGGTCCCTGGGGGCCACCTAGCCCACCAGGTACCTCCAGTAAGCGCCACACAGCTGGATTGCAGAGAGGTGGTCCATGGCCACGCCCCCTTTTTACACCGCTCTGCAAATGCGGCTGCTGGCGCACTGCTGCTCGGAGGATGAAGTCCACTTGTGTCCTGAGGTCCTCAGGACACAATCTAGCTCTGTGGCGATTACAGGAGGTACCTGGTGGGCTAGTTGGCCCCCAGGGACCCTCAGTATTCAAGGGGAATTAATTCCCCAACTTACAACGCGCAGGGGGTGCGTTTGCAGAGTGGTGCAGGGAGGGGGAGAGGGCGGGGCTTTCGGCGAAATGGCGGCTTTTTAAAATTTTTGTTTTTTGGAAGGGGGGCTGTGTGGCTCCCCCTTCCCGCTATTATTTTTGGGCCCTAGGGACCCCATCCCCCAAAGCCTGAGCATTTTTTTTTTTTTTAAACAGGAGGGGGGCCGATTTCGGCCCCGGGGACCCCATCCCCCGGGGCATGGCCACATAGAGAAAACTCTTTTTATTGATTAAGTGTAAGGAGGGGGGCTGCGCAGCCCCCCTCCTGAGGCCATTATTACCCCGGAAACCCCATCCCCCGGGGCTGTGCCTCAATGTTTTTGTTTTTTTTAAATAAGGGGGGCCATTCCCTTGGCCACTTCTGGCCCCGTGGACCCCATCCCCCGGGGCCTGGCCTCACTGTTGGGGACCGTGGCGGAGCCCCAATGCCCCCACGGTCCCACCAGGTCCCCGCCTCCTGTGGGAGCCGGCATTGCTTTTGAGCAAGGGGAGCTGCTGACATGCAGCAATTCTGCTTTGCTTCATTGAAGCGAGAGCAGGTTTCCTGCTCTCTCTTCAATGAAGCAAAGCAGAGTTTGCTATGGCAGGGCGGGAGCCGCACGGCTCCTGCCCTGCCATAGCAAACAGCAATGTCCCGGGGGTGGGCACCCCGGGACATTGCAGGAGCTGGCCCTGGGGGGGTGGCGGTCCCTAGGGCCATCAAGGGCTCCAGGAGGGGGGCCGCGGCCCCACTCCTTTACTGTTTAAAGCCCCGGGGAGGTGGTGGTCCCCGGTGGCCCGGGGGTCCGTAACGGACCCCCATTTAGCATATTAAATTCCCTGGGGTGGTCCCCGGGTCATTGTGGGGAGGGGCAGGAGCCCCCCCACACACTTTTTAATGGTATTTAAGCCCTGGGGAGGTGGCGGTCCCCGGGGGGGGCACGAAGTCCCCTGCTTATAATTATTAAAAGCCCCGGGGATGTGGCGGGACTGGGGCAGCGTGGGGGGGTTGGGACCCACACATTTATACATCAAGCCCCGGGGAGGTGGTGGTCCCCGGGGCTGCGGGGGGCCGCGTGCCCCCCGCATTCAATTAACTAAGCCCTGGGGAGGTGGCAGTCCCCGATGCTGCGGGGGTCCCCCGCGGGCCCCCGCATATTAATTGGTGATTGCCCCCGGGACCTGGCCCACCCGGGGGCTTATAGAAAACGAAGCGCGGGAGTCCGCGCTTCATTTTTAAAAAAAAAATTCTCTCCGGATTCGCGCACCCAGCGCGAATTTGGCCGTTAAGAAAAAAAAAATGCTTTTTTTGGGCCTGGTGGTCTCTGTGGGACCCCCTGAGCATGCTTAGGGGGTCAGGGTGTTTCCACCCTACCCCCTTTTCTTGTTGTTCAACCTTTTTTCACTCTTTTTCTTGTGACTCGGTTACCGAGTCACAAGATGGCTGCCAACACTACCTGGTTTGGAGTGTTGGCAGCCAATCACAGTGAAGCTCGTGCCCGGGAGGTGTCGCGACTCCTCCTCGGTGCTCAGATATCGAAAGTTTTCTTTTTTAAATTTCTCAGGAACTACTGAACGGATTTACACCATTTAAAAAAAAAGGTTGCTTTCTGAACCAAGGGCTACCTTTTTGCCAAATTTGGTATAATTCCGTTCAGCAGTTCGGGCTGCAGCCTGTTCCAATTTTTCCTATGGACATTAACATGGGGAAAACGCGTTTTGGGACCCCCCTTTTTTTCTCGGCCCCCGCTTGATGAATCACCCCGAAACTTTCAAGACAGGAGCTGACCGGAGCGCCCCATTAGTTTTGAAAATTTCGCGAAGATTCGTCAAACGGCGCCAAAGATGTTGGCAAAAGAAAAAGCGCTTTTTAAATAGAAACAAGGTCCTAACTATAACTAACTACTGGCGACCGCCCGTAGGTTATTTATATATATATATATTCACTGAAAAAACCATAGGTTTCAGACACGTTATAGTTAGAAATTAGCATTTAAAAAACCTTTTAAATTCACTGAAAAAACCATAGGTTTTAGGGACAGTTATAGTTAGTTGGACATTTCACTCGTACAAAACCATAGAAATTCCCCGTTATAGTTAGTTCAGCTAACTATAACTTGCGCCCGCAATGCACTGCTGATGACGTCACATATTACATCACTCATGACATGGTCAGTGACATCACTGATGACATCTCAAATGACATCACTGATGACATCACTGATGACATCATCCAGTGACTGTGTGTTTCTGTAAAGTTTAAATATGTTTAATATATATAGGGAAAGGCGTATTGAAGAATGAGTGGGTGTATAAGTGTCTGAATGGATGATTTAGTACGTGCGTGACTGACTCTACAAGTGAGTGATTAAACGTATCTTACTGAATGCATGGGTTAGTGACTAAACTGTGTGAATGTCTGTATCCGTCTGTTTGTTGGTGTGTAAGTGGATGCATGGATTTGCGAATAGCTACATGAGTGTCTATATGGGTTATTGATTGGTTCTCTGAGTATCTGTATGGCTGCCTGAGTGTTTGTGTGGGTGGGGTGTGTGTGACTCTGTACATAGATGTGTGAGTGGGTGATTCACTGGGTGCATGGTTTCAAGAGTGCATCTGTGATGGACTGCTTGGGTGGGTGAGTGTGTGTATGGGTGTGTTAGTGAGTGAATGTATATCTCAGTGGTACATGTGCGAGTAACTACATATGTAAAAGGCAGTATATATGTGTGTTAGAGTATTTAAATGGCTATAAGTGAGAGTGTGTGATTGTGAGAGTGGCTGTATGGATGAGTGTGTGCTTGTATCAGTTATTGTATAAGAGCGTAAGAATGTGCTAGTATTTGTATGAGTAAGTGAGCTGGTGTGTGTATAACTGTATAGGTGAGCAAATGGGTGTGTGATAAATTTTTGCATGACTGACTAGGTGTGTGAGTACCTCTATGGATGAGTGGCGGTGTGTGAGTGTTTATATAGGTGTATGAGTGCATATGATAGTCCTGTACTGAGTGACTGTAAGTATGAGTGACTGTACGGGTGAGTGAGTAGATGTTTGTTTGTAGACCTAAGAATCAGTGAGTGGGTATGTAGTTATTGGTATTGGAGTGTGTATGGTTTTGAGAATGGCAGTCTGTAATTTAGAGTGGGTGTATCAAAAGTTATATTAGGGTGTGAGAAGATGCATGAAATTATCACATGGATGATGTCATCAGTGATGTCATTTGAGATGTCATCAGTGATGCCATCAGTGATGTCACTGACCATGTCATGAGTGATGTAATATGTGACGTCATCAGCAGTGCATTGCGGGCGCGAGTTATAGTTAGCTGAACTAACTATAACGGGGAATTTCTATGGTTTTGTGCGAGTGAAATGTCCAACTAACTATAACTGTCCCTAAAACCTATGGTTTTTTCAGTGAATTTCAAAGGTTTTTAAATGCTAATTTCTAACTATAACGTGTCTGAAACCTATGGTTTTTTCAGTGAATTTCAAAGGTTTTTTAAATGCTAATTTCTAACTATAACGTGCCTGAAACCTATGATTTTTAAGTGAATTTCAAAGGTTTTTTAAATGCTAGTTTCTAACTATGCCTACAGAGGTAGGACATGTGAAGAAAGAAGAAAAACGCACAGAAAGAAGCAAAAGAAATGCAGAAAGAAGCAACAGAAGTCCACAAAGACGAAGAAAAGTGCAGGAAGAAGCAAAAGATGTGCAGAAAGAACCAACAGAGGAGCAGAAAGAGGCCTTGTTGCAAAATCATCCTGTGCCCACAACTTTTTCAGACGGGTACTGGTGGTAACTGACTCTGACTAACCAGAGCCGGTGCTATGCTAAAAGACACTTAGAATACAGTGAAAACACCTACATACACTAGGGAACACTATGCGTTGGGGTACCCCTGTGATTAGCATGACCTCCTCTGTAAGTCCCTAGTACATAATAGGGCAGGGGGATTAAAACTACCTCTTAAAATGCGCTACAGGGCGCGTTTGCACAGTGGTGAAGGGAGGGGGGGCCTGAGGTGACATGTGTGCAAATGCGCCCCGTGGTGCGTTTTAAGTTGTGGGATTAAGTCCCCTTGAATCCTGAGGGTCCCTGGGGCCCAACTAGCCCCCCAGGTACCTACAGTTAGGACCACAGAGCTGAGTTGCAGAGAGGCGTTCCGAGGCCACGCACCTTTTTCACCTCTCTGCAACGCAACTCTGTTGTGCTTACTGAAGGTACCTCATGGGCTAGTTGGCCCCCAGGGTCCCGCAGGATTCAAGGGGGATTAATTCCCCAACTTAAAACGCACCACAGGGCGTGTTTGCGCACATGTCACCTGAGGCCCCGCCCCCTCCCTTCACCACTGTGCAAACGCGCCCCGTGGCGCGTTTTAAGTTGGGGGATTAGGTCACCTTGAATCCTGAGGGTCCCTGGGGCCCAACTAGCCCACAAGGTACTTCAAGTAAGCACCACAGGCCTGCGTTGCAACGCCTGTAACAAATTGTGCAGTTGTGTTTAGGTAGTGAAGGGGTCGTGCTGGTGGTAGTGTTTTAGGGTTTAGGGTAGTGCAGTGGTGTTTGTGTAGTGTAGGGGGTCATGCTGGGGGTAGATTTAGGGTAGTGCAGTGGTGTTTGGGTAGTGTAGGGAGTCGTGCTGGGGGAGTGTTTTAGGGTTTAGGGTAGTGCAGTGGTGTTTGGGTAGTGTAGGGGGTCGTGCTGGGGGTAGTGTTTTAGGGTTTAGGGTAGTGCAGTGGTGTTTGGGTAGTGTAGGGGGTCGTGCTGGGGGTAGTGGTGTAGGGTTTAGGGTAGTGCAGTGGTGTTTGGGTAGTGTAGGGGTACTGCTGGGGGTAGTGTTTTAGGGTTTAGGGTAGTGCAATGGTGTTTGGGTAGTGTAGGGGGTAGTGTTTTAGGGTTTAGGGTAGTGCAGTGGTGTTTGGGTAGTGTAGGGGTACTGCTGGGGGTTGTGTTTTAGGGTAGTGCAGTGGTGTTTGGGTAGTGTAGGGGTTCGTGCTGGGGGTAGTTTTTAGGGTTTAGGGTAGTGCAGTGGTGTTTGTGTAGTGTAGGGGGTAGTGTTTTAGGGTTTAGGGTAGTGCAGTGGTGTTTGTGTAGTGTAGGGGTCGTGCTGGGGGTAGTGTTTTAGGGTTTAGGGTAGTGCAGTGGTGTTTGTGTAGTGTAGGAGGTCGTGTTTTAGGGTTTAGGGTAGTGCAGTGGTCTTTGGGTAGTGTAGGGAGTTGTGCGGGGGTAGTGTTTTAGGGTTTAGGGTAGTGCAGTGGTCTTTGGGTAGTGTAGGTGGTTGTGCGGGGGTAGTGTTTTAGGGTTTAGGGTAGTGCATTGGTGTTTGGGTAGTGTAGGGTGTCATGCGGGGGTAGTGTTTTAGGGTTTAGGGCAGTGCAGTGGTGTTTGGGTAGTGTAGGGGGTCATGCTGGGGGAGTGTTTTGGGGTTTAGGGCAGTGCAGTGGTGTTCGGGTAGTGTAGGGGTCGTGATGGGGAGTGTTTTAGGGTTTAGGGCAGTGCAGTGGTGTTCGGGTAGTGTAGGGGGTCATGATGGGGGAGTGTTTGAGGGTTTAGGGCAGTGCAGTCGTGTTCGGGTAGTGTAGGGGGTCATGCTGGGGGAGTATTTTAGGGTTTAGGGTAGTGCAGTGGTGTTCGGGTAGTGTAGGGGGTCGTGCTGGGGGTAGTGTTTTAGGGTTTAGGGCAGTGCAGTGGTGTTCGGGCAGTGTAGGGGGTCGTGCTGGGGGTGGTGTTTTAGGGTTTAGGGCAGTGCAGTGGTGTTCGGGCAGTGTAGGGGGTCGTGCTGGGGGTGGTGTTTCAGGGTTTAGGGCAGTGGTGTTTGGGCAGTGTAGGGGGTCGTGCTGGGGGTGGTGTTTCAGGGTTTGGGGAGGTGCAGTGGTGTTCGGGCAGAAAAGGGGGTCGTGCTGGGGGTGGTGTTTCAGGGTTTTGGGCAGTGCAGTGGTGTTCGGGCAGTGTAGGGGGTCGTGCGGGGTGGTGTTTCAGGGTTTAGGGCAGTGCAGTGGTGTTCGGGCAGTGTAGGGGGTGATGCAGGGGGTGGTGTTTCAGGGTTTAGGGCAGTGCAGTGGTGTTCGGGCAGTGTAGGTGGTCGTGCTGGGGCTGGTGTTTCAGGGTTTAGGGCAGTGCAGTGGTGTTCGGGCAGTGTAGGGGGTCGTGCTGGGGCTGGTGTTTCAGTGTTTAGAGCAGTGCAGTGGTGTTCGGGCAGTGTAGGCGGTCGTGCTGGGGGTGGTGTTTCAGGGTTTAGGGCAGTGGTGTTTGGGCAGTGTAGGGGGCCATGCTGGGGGTGGTGTTTCAGGGTTTGGGGAGGTGCAGTGGTGTTCGGGCAGTAAAGGGGTCGTGCTGGGGGTGGTGTTTCAGGGTTTTGGGCAGTGCAGTGGTGTTCGGGCAGTGTAGGGGGTCGTGCGGGGTGGTGTTTCAGGGTTTAGGGCAGTGCAGTGGTGTTCGGGCAGTGTAGGGGGTCGTGCGACGTGGTGTTTTAGGGTTTAGGGCAGTGCAGTGGTGTTCGGGCAGTGTAGGGGGTCGTGCTGGGGGTGGTGTTTCAGGGTTTAGGGCAGTGGTGTTTGGGCAGTGTAGGGGGTCGTGCTGGGGGTGGTGTTTCAGGGTTTGGGGAGGTGCAGTGGTGTTCGGGCAGTAAAGGGGGTCGTGCTGGGGGTGGTGTTTCAGGGTTTTGGGCAGTGCAGTGGTGTTCGGGCAGTGTAGGGGTCGTGCGGGGTGGTGTTTCAGGGTTTAGGGCAGTGCAGTGGTGTTCGGGCAGTGTAGGGGGTCATGCTGGGGGTGGTGTTTCAGGGTTTAGGGCAGTGCAGTGGTGTTCGGGCAGTGTAGGCGGTGGTGCAGGGGTGATGTTTCAGGGTTTAGGGCAGTGCAGTGGTGTTCGGGCAGTGTAGGGGGTGATGCAGGGGTGGTGTTTCAGGGTTTAGGGCAGTGCAGTGGTGTTCGGGCAGTGTAGGGGGTCGTGCTGGGGCTGGTGTTTCAGGGTTTAGGGCAGTGCAGTGGTGTTCGGGCAGTGTAGGGGGTCGTGCTGGGGCTGGTGTTTCAGGGTTTAGGGCAGTGCAGTGGTGTTCAGACAGTGTAGGGGGTCATGCTGGGGATGGTGTTTCAGGGTTTAGGGCAGTGCAGTGGTGTTCGGGCAGTGTAGGGGGTCATGCTGGGGCTGGTGTTTCAGGGTTTAGGGTAGTGCAGTGGTGTTCAAGCAGTGTAGGGGGTCTTGCTGGGGCTGGTGTTTCAGAGTCTAGGGCAGTGCAGTGGTGTTCGGGCAGTGTAGGGGATCTTGCTGGGGCTGGTGTTTCAGGGTTTAGGGCAGTGGTGTTTGGGCAGTGTAGGGGGTCGTGCTGGGGGTGGTGTTTCAGGGTTTGGGGAGGTGCAGTGGTGTTCGGGCAGTAAAGGGGTCGTGCTGGGGGTGGTGTTTCAGGGTTTTGGGCAGTGCAGTGGTGTTCGGGCAGTGTAGGGGTCGTGCGGGGTGGTGTTTCAGGGTTTAGGGCAGTGCAGTGGTGTTCGGGCAGTGTAGGGGGTCATGCTGGGGGTGGTGTTTCAGGGTTTAGGGCAGTGCAGTGGTGTTCGGGCAGTGTAGGGGGTGGTGCAGGGGGTGGTGTTTCAGGGTTTAGGGCAGTGCAGTGGTGTTCGGGCAGTGTAGGGGGTGATGCAGGGGGTGGTGTTTCAGGGTTTAGGGCAGTGCAGTGGTGTTCGGGCAGTGTAGGGGGTCGTGCTGGGGCTGGTGTTTCAGGGTTTAGGGCAGTGCAGTGGTGTTCGGGCAGTGTAGGGGGTCGTGCTGGGGCTGGTGTTTCAGTGTTTAGAGCAGTGCAGTGGTGTTCGGGCAGTGTAGGCGGTCGTGCTGGGGGTGGTGTTTCAGGGTTTAGGGCAGTGGTGTTTGGGCAGTGTAGGGGGCCATGCTGGGGGTGGTGTTTCAGGGTTTGGGGAGGTGCAGTGGTGTTCGGGCAGTAAAGGGGGTCGTGCTGGGGGTGGTGTTTCAGGGTTTTGGGCAGTGCAGTGGTGTTCGGGCAGTGTAGGGGGTCGTGCGGGGTGGTGTTTCAGGGTTTAGGGCAGTGCAGTGGTGTTCGGGCAGTGTAGGGGGTCGTGCGGCGTGGTGTTTAAGGGTTTAGGGCAGTGCAGTGGTGTTCGGGCAGTGTAGGGGGTCGTGCTGGGGGTGGTGTTTCAGGGTTTAGGGCAGTGGTGTTTGGGCAGTGTAGGGGGTCGTGCTGGGGGTGGTGTTTCAGGGTTTGGGGAGGTGCAGTGGTGTTCGGGCAGTAAAGGGGGTCGTGCTGGGGGTGGTGTTTCAGGGTTTTGGGCAGTGCAGTGGTGTTCGGGCAGTGTAGGGGGTCGTGCGGGGTGGTGTTTCAGGGTTTAGGGCAGTGCAGTGGTGTTCGGGCAGTGTAGGGGGTCATGCTGGGGGTGGTGTTTTAGGGTTTAGGGCAGTGCAGTGGTGTTCGGGCAGTGTAGGCGGTGGTGCAGGGGGTGGTGTTTCAGGGTTTAGGGCAGTGCAGTGGTGTTCGGGCAGTGTAGGGGGTGATGCAGGGGTGGTGTTTCAGGGTTTAGGGCAGTGCAGTGGTGTTCGGGCAGTGTAGGGGGTCGTGCTGGGGCTGGTGTTTCAGGGTTTAGGGCAGTGCAGTGGTGTTCGGGCAGTGTAGGGGGTCGTGCTGGGGCTGGTGTTTCAGGGTTTAGGGCAGTGCAGTGGTGTTCAGACAGTGTAGGGGGTCATGCTGGGGATGGTGTTTCAGGGTTTAGGGCAGTGCAGTGGTGTTCGGGCAGTGTAGGGGGTCATGCTGGGGCTGGTGTTTCAGGGTTTAGGGTAGTGCAGTGGTGTTCAAGCAGTGTAGGGGTCTTGCTGGGGCTGGTGTTTCAGAGTCTAGGGCAGTGCAGTGGTGTTCGGGCAGTGTAGGGGATCTTGCTGGGGCTGGTGTTTCAGGGTTTAGGGCAGTGCAGTGGTGTTCGGGCAGTGTAGGGGGTCATGCTGGGGGTGGTGTTTCAAGGTTTAGGGCAGTGCAGTGGTGTTCGGGCAGTGTAGGGGGTCATTTTGGGGCTAGTGTTTCAGGGTTTAGGGCAGAGCAATGGTGTTCAGGCAGCGTAGGGGGTTGTGCTGGAGGTGGTGTTTCAGGGTTTAGTGCAGTGGTGTTCGGGCAGTGTAGGGGGTCTTGCTGGGGGTGGTGTTTCAGGGTTTAGGGCAGTGGTGTTCAGGCAGTGTAGGGAGTCTTGCTGGGGGTGATGTTTCAGGGTTTAGGGCAGTGCAGTGGTGTTTGGGCAGGGTAGGGGGTCTTGCTGGGGGTAGTGTTTCAGGGTTTAGGGCAGTGCAGTGGTATTCGGGCAGTGTAGGGGGTCATGCTGGGGTGGTGTTTCAGGGTTTAGGGCAGTGCAGTGGTGTTCGGGCAGTGTAGGGGATCTTGCTGGGGCTGGTGTTTCAGGGTTTAGGGCAGTGCAGTGGTGTTCGGGCAGTGTAGGGTGTCATGCTGGGGGTGGTGTTACAGGGTTTAGGGCAGTGCAGTGGTGTTCGGGCAGTGTAGGGGGTCATTTTGGGGCTAGTGTTTCAGGGTTTAGGGCAGAGCAATGGTGTTCAGGCAGCGTAGGGGGTGTTTCAGGGTTTAGGGCAGTGCAGTGGTGTTCGGGCAGTGTAGGGGGTCTTGCTGGGGGTGGTGTTTCAGGGTTTAGGGCAGAGGTGTTCAGGCAGTGTAGGGAGTCTTGCTGGGGGTGATGTTTCAGGGTTTAGGGCAGTGCAGTGGTGTTCGGGCAGTGTAGGGGGTCTTGCTGGGGGTAGTGTTTCAGGGTTTAGGGCAGTGCAGTGGTATTCGGGCAGTGTAGGGGGTCGTGCTGGGGTGGTGTTTCAGGGTTTAGGGCAGTGCAGTGGTGTTCGGGCAGTGTAGGGGGTCGTGCTGGGGGTGGTGTTTCAGGGTTTAGTGCAGTGGTGTTCGGGCAGTGTAGGGGGTCGTGCAGGGGGTGATGTTTCAGGGTTTAGGGCAGTGCAGTGGTGTTCGGGCAGTGTAGGGGGTCGTGCTGGGGCTGATGTTTCAGGGTTTAGGGCAGATCAGTGGTGTTTGGGCAGTGTAGGGGGTCTTGCTGGGGGTGGTGTTTCAGGGTTTAGGGCAGTGGTGTTCGGGCAGTGTAGGGGGTCTTGCTGGGGGTGATGTTTCAGGGTTTAGGGCAGTGCAGTGGTGTTCATGCAGTGTAGGGGGTCTTGCTGGGGGTAGTGTTTCAGGGTTTAGGGCAGTGCAGTGGTGTTCGGGCAGTGTAGGGGGTCATGCTGGGGATGGTGTTTCAGGGTTTAGGGCAGTGCAGTAGTGTTCGGGCAGTGTAGTGGGTCGTGCAGGGGGTGGTGTTTCAGGGTTTAGGGCAGTGCAGTGGTGTTCGGGCAGTGTAGGGGGTCGTGCTGGGGCTGGTGTTTCAGGGTTTTGGGCAGAGCAGTGGTGTTCGGGCAGTGTAGGGGGTCAGGGGGGGTGTTGTTTCAGGGTTTAGGGCAGTGCAGTGGTGTTCGGGCAGTGTAGGGGGTCGTGCTGGGGGTGGTGTTTCAGGGTTTAGGGCAGTGGTGTTCGGGCAGTGTAGGGGGTCTTGCTGGGGGTAGTGTTTCAGGGTTTAGGGCAGTGCAGTGGTGTTCGTGCAGTGTAGGGGGTCATGCTGGGGATGGTGTTTCAGGGTTTAGGGCAGTGCAGTAGTGTTCGGGCAGTGTAGTGGGTCGTGCAGGGGTGGTGTTTCAGGGTTTAGGGCAGTGCAGTGGTGTTCGGGCAGTGTAGGGGGTTGTGCTGGGGATGGTGTTTCAGGGTTTAGGGCAGTGAAGTGGTGTTCGGGCAGTGTAGGGGGTCGTGCACGGGGTGGTGTTTCAGGGTTTAGGCAAGTGCAGTGGTGTTCGGGCAGTGTAGGGGGTCGTGCTGGGGCTGGTGTTTCAGGGTTTAGGGCAGTGCAGTGGTGTTCGGGCAGTGTAGGGGGTCGTGCTGGGGCTGGTGTTTCACGGTTTAGGGCAGTGCAGTGGTGTTCGAGCAGTGTAGGGGGTCGTGCTGGGGCTGGTGTTTCAGGGTTTAGAGCAGTGCAGTGGTGTTCGGGCAGTGTAGGCGGTCATGCTGGGGCTGGTGTTTCAGGGTTTAGGGCAGTGCAGTGGTGTTCGGGCAGTGTAGGGGGTCGTGCTGGGGCTGGTGTTTCAGGGTTTAGGGCAGTGCAGTGGTGCTCGGGCAGTGTAGGGGGTCGTGCTGGGGGTGGTGTTTCAGGGTTTAGGGTAGTGCAGTGGTGTTCGGGCAGTGTAGGGGGTCGTGCTGGGGCTGGTGGTTCAGGGTTTAGGGCAGTGCAGTGGTGTTCGGGCAGTGTAGGGGGTAGTGCTGGGGCTGGTGTTTCAGGGTTTTGGGCAGAGCAGTGGTGTTCGGGCAGTGTAGGGGGTCAGGGGGTCAGGGGGTGTTGTTTCAGGGTTTAGGGCAGTGCAGTGGTGTTCGGGCAGTGTAGGGGGTCGTGCTGGGGGTGGTGTTTCAGGGTTTAGGGCAGTGGTGTTCGGGCAGTGTAGGGGGTCTTGCTGGGGGTGATGTTTCAGGGTTTAGGGCAGTGCAGTGGTGTTCGGGCAGTGTAGGGGTCTTGCTGGGGGTAGTGTTTCAGGGTTTAGGGCAGTGCAGTGGTGTTCGGGCAGTGTAGGGGTCGTGCTGGGGTGGTGTTTCAGGGTTTAGGGCAGTGCAGTGGTGTTCGGGCAGTGTAGGGGGTCGTGAAGGGGTGGTGTTTCAGGGTTTAGGGCAGTGCAGTGGTGTTCAGGCAGTGTAGGGGGTCGTGCTGGGGGTGGTGTTTTAGGGTTTAGGGCAGTGCAGTGGTGTTCAGGCAGTGTAGGGGGTTGTGCAGGGGCTGGTGTTTCAGGGTTTAGGGCAGTGCAGTGGTGTTTGGGCAGTGTAGGGGGTCGTGCTGGGGTAGTGGTTTAGGGTTTAGGGTAGTGCAGTGGTGCTTGTGTAGTGTAGGGGGTCGTGCTGGGGGTTGTGTTTTAGGGTTTAGGGTAGTGCAGTGGTGTTTGTGTAGTGTAGGGGGCCATGTTTTAGGGTAGTGCAGTGGTGTTTGGGTAGTGTAGGGGGTCGTGCTGGGGGTAGTGTTTTAGGGTTTAGGGTAGTGCAGTGGTGTTTGTGTAGTGTAGGGGGTCATGCTGGGGGTAGTGTTTTAGGGTTTAGGATAGTGCAGTGGTGCTTGTGTAGTGTAGGGGGTTGTTCTGGGGGTAGTGTTTTAGGGTTTAGGGTAGTGCAGTGGTGTTTTTGTAGTGTAGGGGTCATGTTTTAAGATGCAACGCTCCAATACCTGACCAGTCTGCACTACATAAAACTGCAAAAAAACTAAAAATAAAAAGTGTTTTGCACACTTTTGTCATTGGGCTATATGTGGGCTACATCTGGGTAATATTTGTGCTACATTTGGGCTCTTTTTCCTCTGGTGGCCATCTTGGAAGACTTCTTTGTTATGAAGTTTCCTAATTTCCTCATTTACTGCAGTCTCCTCAGTAGGAAATGCTTTCAGTTTTTTACTTTGATTCCATCAAGAAGGCATTCAGATGTGTCTCACATTTGCCATAAATTCAGAATGTTAGCACTCTAGTTGCTCATTAGGTCACTGTAGTAAAGCTACTGCTCACCAGGGAGTTAACTGGAAGTCTGCTGCTGGTATTGAAAGTAATTGTTTCAGTCTGCATGTCAGAATTTTCTAATGAAATAGAAGAGGATTTGAGATCTCACTTAAAACATGCCCTAATTTTTCTTTCTGCAGCACTAACCATAATTTCTATTTCAAAAAGAACCCCCTCATTTTGTTCCTTTTTAAATTAAATGTTTTAAGTGTTACCAGTTTATTCCAATCAAGATGGCTTCAGGTGTGCCATACTTTTGTCATAAGTAAGGCTGTTAGCGCTCTAGTTGTTCTTTAGAACACTCTGGGAAGCTGCAGTAGAACACAAAGTCATCAACTGGCAGGCTGCTCCTGTTGAAATATTACAGGAAGATATTTGAGATCACACTTGAAACATGTCCTAATTTTTCTTTTTACAGCACTAACCATAATTTCTATGACAAAATGAACCCCATCATTTTGTTCCTTTTTAAATTAAATGTTTTAAGTGTTACCAGTTTATTCCAATCAAGATGGCTTCAGGTGTGCCATACTTTTGTCATAAGTAAGGCTGTTAGCACTCTAGTTGTTCTTTAGAACACTCTGGGAAGCTGCAGTAGAACACAAAGGAATCAACTGACAGTTTCTGCCCTTGTTGGATGTACATGTTTTACTGAGAATGTCAGACTTCATTCTCACATGACTGAGAAAGATAATGTGAATTTACAGAAAATATGCTCTCATTTTAGCTTCTGGAGCACCTTCCAAAACTCTATGGGACAAGCATGTGAAAATAGTTTTCTCTCAAACATGATTCATGATATCCCAGCAGAAGGTTTTTCACAGGGTAAAATCACCTTAGAACACACCACAATTCCTGAAATTAGGATGGTACCATCAACAAATGAATTCTAATGTAACTAAAGTCTGTTATCACCCTTTATAGTTCTCCTTTTGGTAACCCTCAAAATCTTTGATTCACTACAATGCATTTCAATGGGGTACTATCATGTATATTGGTCCCAAGATGGCTGCCAGCAATTCCAGGATGAAGTGCTGACAGCCAATCAGATCTCACGATGACATGTGTGGTTAGGCTCCGCCCAGATATATATGTGATTTTACTTTTGATTTTCTCAGGAACTACTGAACGGATTTACACCATTTAACCAAAAGGCATGACTCTGAACCAAGGGCTACCTTTTTGCCAAATTTGGTGTAATTCCGTTCAGCAGTTCGGGCTGTAGCTGCGACTAAAGGTTCCTATGGAAAAATGAATGGGGAAAACACGTTTTGGGACCCCCCCTTTTTTCTTGGCCCCCGCTTGATGAATCACCCCGAGACTTTCAGGATAGGAGCGGACCGGAGCGCCCCAACAAGTTGGAAACTTTCACGAAGATTCGTCAACCGACGCCAACGTTATTTCAAATAGAATGTTGCGGATTTCCTATGGAAAATAGGTCCTAACTATAACTATCTACTGGCGACCGCCAGTAGATAATATATATATATATATATATATATATATATATATATATATATATATATATATCTATATCAGCATCCGTGCGGCAGCGCAAGTAGAAGCCCACACTCCGGATAGGTAATCCAGTTATACAATTATATAGATATGAATATCAAAGACTTTGTCGTGAACAAAGACACACTTTCCAAGCAGGCTATGTGGTTTATTTCGAATGGCAGAAGAATTGGTAGTTTACATCAGGGCAAAGTTCCTTCGGCCTAACGCGTTTCGGGTTCACAAGGTCTTTGTCACAGGCCACTGCATGAAGAAAAGACAAAGCATCAGCTACCTCTTTTAAATACTACTCCTGGCCTCATTGGGCCTCCAGTGAGTTAAAGTGCATGCTGGAAATGATAGTCCTTTACTATAACAATTATTCCTTTTGTAGGTTTTTTCGTCATGCAATTATTCATTCAAATATCCATCATCCCAAAGTGGGCATTCCCAATGCCACCTTGCCGAATAGCTGCAAATTAGATGAAATTCACAGCCCATCGTTCCGTCTGTGACTGTAGATCATAGTCACACGGACCCGCTCCATAAAGCGGTGGTGCGTCTTTACAGCTGGACCCACCGTTTATATGCACATCAAAGACTTTGTCCCGAACATTGACGCACTCTCCAAACAGGCTAATACGTGGTTTATTTCGAATGGAAGCAGAATCAGTAGTTTACATCAGGGCCAAGTTCCTTCGGCCTAAAACGATTGTCTGCAATCGTAAGTCATTGCCTATGTCCCATATTGAACAACGAGATTGTTTGGCCGAAGCCTTTCTCAGCTACCCAGAATTAATAACTTTAGAATTTGGAGGGAGGGGAAAGGTCATTTTCTCAAACTGTACCTCAGTTATAGAACTGGCCTCTCAAACTCCTGATGACATAAATGATTACTTTCAGAAACTTGCCTTTATTGAAATTAAGTATAAAGTTCTCTCTATCATCTTTTTGGCAGATCTGAGTAGTAGCCTTGTAATACAGCCCTTGGAATACCAACGTACTCAAATAAAAATAATAAACTTAAACTAAAAATATATAAAAGATAAATATGTTTTCCAGAACCTATCAACTTCTTTGCCACAAGTTGCATTCAACTAAAATATATTAGTGAGTTAGGTGCTTGCTAAGAGCTGAATGGAGCTGGCAAGGCACATGTTTGTAAGAACTGACGCAGTCTATCATTCTTTTCAGCTTCTTCTGATGTTGATTATATGAGTACACGTGAGATGTATATACTAAAAATGTGAGCTCTTGCTCTTTTTGTTTGCTTTGCTAAAAGACACAGGGCCATATTATCAAGAACGGCGATAACATTATCGCCGCTTTAGCGGCAGGAAACTGCCGCTAAAGCGGTGATAAGGGGCTTGATAATATGCCCTATAGAATTCCAATAGAAGCCCAGGGTCTGGTGTGAAGGACATCAAACCTGGCCTTCTATTGAATTCCTATAGGGCATATTATCAAGCCTCTTATCGCCGCTTTAGCGGCAGTTTCCTGCCGCTAAAGCGGCGATAATGTTATCGCCATTCTTGATAATATGGCCCACAGTTCCATAAAAAGTTCCTTTTGATCAACCATCGCCTGGGTCTGTGCATTTGGTGCTGCATTTGGCAAGCATGTGGTAAGAGATGTGAGGTGGCAATAAGCTCACAAAGGTCTATAGGAAGTGAAGCGAAGTAGCGCACAAACTGCAAAGGCTGGAGATCAAGGTGGGGCCCAGTGAACACGCTAGCCATGGTCTGCATCACTGGTTCAGGAGTATGGGTGTCAGAAAGGTGGAAAAAAACAAGGTGAATGGTCTGTCATGCAAGGAGGGAACACTAGACATTTCTTACTCCATAGGCTGCTTTGCGTATTGAGAAGCGTAGGGTGGAATGCTCAAAAGGAAAAAGAAAAAACAAGCAATAGAATTGTAAGTAAATTGTTTTTAGGTTGAGGAGTCAAGAACTAGGTAATCAATTTTAAACAGACCTCCGGGATGTCATCAAAGAAATATGGTCCCTATGGAGCAACTACTATGCATACTAGAATCTACAGTATCTTACCATGCAAAACTAAGGTGCACTAAAACCAACCTGAAGACCCACTCCATGTGGACCTGTTGCAGTACATATTGTTTTTATAGCCAACGGCACTATCATAAAATCCATTAAAACCAGTAGAATATATTAATGAACAAACCAGCATGTAATCTTTTTAATCCAATAGGTTGTTGTTGGACTTAACCCTTTTATCAGGGTAATCGCCAGAGTTTTTCTTTCCACCTCCTATTTTTGCTGAATTCGTTTTTGTTGGCTTAGGATTCTGTGCAATCTACCACTGCTAACCAGTGCTAAAGTGCTTGTGCTCTCTCCTTAAAAGATAATAGAATTGCTTTTACACAGTTAGCATAGTTAAATTACTGGTAAGTCCCTAGTAAATTGGCCCTGTAGCTCGCCCACTCTCCATTGTGGTTGGCCTAAACTTGTGACTTTTCCCGGCCCGGTGCAACCAGATATCCACAGTTTGCGCTTTGTGCTTTTTGGAGCTATTTTCACTGAAATCTTCAAACTTGCTTTTTTCTGGTTCAACTAATTGGATTTTTGCCATTTTAGCCTTGATTTATTTATTAAACATTACTTGACTCTATTTATCTAATCTAGTGTGGGATACGTTTTGTGTGGTGTTTTTCACTTTATTTCTGTTTGAAGTATTGCACAAATACTTTACACATTTCCTCTGAATTAAGCCTGACTGCTCTGTGCTAAGCTACCAAGGGGTTGGGAATAGGTTAATTGAGAGTTGGCTTGTGCCTCACCCTGACAAGGATTGTAGTTGCTGATTGGCCAGGGCTCACACCCCCGTCAACCAGAAACCCAATTTCTCTGAGTTGCACATTGTGACCAACATATATATACATACAAACCGGTACATTACAAGAGTGAACCAATATCCGAACCAATCAGTTATGAATGTCTACCAGTTCTTCATGAATCCAGACCACCATACCATCAAACCAATATGTTTCATATTTTAAATAATATATAACACACACAAAACAGTAGAAGAGTGAGCTAATAAAGTATATATATAGCTTAAATGGAAAAGGAAGTATGTAAAAATAATCCTAATGAACAAGTTCTTGCCTTAAATGGCCATGGCGCGTCTGTTTTTCTCATTGCCTCTCTGACTACGTTCTTTATTGGTCTAACAACTGTGAAGCTCAGGGTCGTCTGATATACCCTATTAAGTAATGTTTGTTCTCCTCCTAGTACGCTATGGTATTAACTAAATATGATATTCTTTGTTACCACCTTTGCCATTTCCCCTTTACTGTTTCCTACCCTTCCAAAATGTGAAGCGCTCTGATACCCTTCGGGGTCATGTTCGCGCTATACAAAACTTTATATAAATAAATAAATTTTAAAAAAGTATGTGAAGGAGCCAGTATGTTAAACATCTGTTCCTATGCATTATTCTTGCAAAGCAGTACAATATGCATGTGAATCAGTGTGCTTTGTGTGCTTTGCATACGAGTACATTGTGAGGGCAAACCAATATATAATGTATCTCAACCAATATGGTACATACCTGGACGAATGTGTTGTGTATGCACAGTAGTAGGGTATGCATGCGTACCACAACATTGTACACATGAGCCAATTAATTACGGGGGCTAGCCTATAAATTACGCCTACAAACCAATACATTGTGCAAGTACACCACCAAGTACACCCACCAGTATTTATAGTGCATACACCAATGTACTAAATAGATGCAGTGCATTCCATTATATAAACCGATATGTTGGCACATAAACCAAAAAATGGGCCCTCATTACGATGGCGGTCAGCCGGACCGCTGACCGCCATCGTATCAGGCATGTGACTTTCCGACAATGAGTCAGCGGTCCTACCTGCCCTATTATGATAGGACTGTTGTGCAGGTGGTCAGAAAGTGCTCTTTTCCACTGCAGCTTGTGCTGTGGCCCAGCAAAATGTTTCGCAAGACAAGCCACAGTAGAAAAAGGCCCTTTGTGCACATCCATGCACGGTGTGCCAGGCACCATGAGGTGCACATATTGACAATTAGAGCCCTGGAAAGATTACATCTGAGATATAGATGCCAACACATGAAGAAACACCTCGAACCAGAAAGTGAAAAGCTAACAGAAGCCAACAACACTATATTTGACAAATACTGAATGAAACCTCAATGCATGAACAAAATACATTATGAGTACAGAAAGAGAGCCAACCAACGAATTCTTGATATTATGGACCCACAATGTGGTGCATCTATCTCAGATATAGTTGATATAACCCATATTTTCAACTATACTTCACGTTGTTACATGGCACAAGCAATCACCCTAACTTTCATGTGGAAACAGAATACTATTTATGTTTGGAATCCCTGGAAGGTTAAAAAAAAACAGTTCAGGGAAAAACTGGTGTCTACTGAAATCCAAAGAACAAAGCCCCAAGGGACACAAAACTGATTCCCCTGCTCCAGTGTGACGCTGAACTGCACCGCCATAAGTGTATTGTGTGGCACTGATGAGCATATGCCCACAACAGAATAATGTCAAACAAAATAGATAAAAACAGCAATTAAAATCTAGAATATTAAACCAAATTTCATAAAACAGCTCTATTACATATATTAGAATATTATTGGATGTGAACCCATAGGGTCACTTGTCTGTGGTAGTACACATGGACCATTGTCTATTCTGTCCTTTGTTCTGATTGGTTTGTCCATTTCCCTAGTCTTTGTTGTTCAAACCCTAAGACTGCTGTAAGTCTAAAGAGACTGGAAGAGATAATATAGGGGATAAAGTACCCCCTTCTGTAAATTCTGAGGATATCGCAAGTCACTGAAGGGATCCATGGACATATAGAGGAACAAGGCCGAAGGCCGAGTTCCTTTATAAGGTTATGGAACTCAGAGGTGCCTTTTAATATCCTTATCATGTACGGCAGGGGCTACTTAATTCCTTATAATGCATGATCACATCATCTATCCCAATAACCACTTAAATCCTTGGTGTGTAGGTCTTTCATATGAAACAGAGAGCATGTTTGCAAACATAAAGAATATAAAATGAATCTCTGTTGCAAAATTAAACACACAAAAAAGCTGTTAGATATGTGTTGCAAAATATATGAATGTGAACCCAAAGGGGCACTTGTCTGAGGCGATAAGCAAGGAAACTGTACGTCATGACACATATGGACCATTGCCTACACTGTCTTTTGTTCTGATTGGTGTGTTCATTTCACTAGTCTTTGTTGTTCAAACCCTAAGACTGCTGGAAGTATAATGAGACTGGATGGCATAATATATGGGATAAACTACCCCCTTCCATACATTATGAGGATATTGCAAGTCACTGAGGGGTTCCATGGCCATAGAGGAACAAGGCCAAAGGCTGAGTTCATTTATAAGGTTATAGAACTCTAAGGTGACTTTCAGTAGGTTTATCATATATGGCAGGGGCTACTTCATTCCATCTAATGGATGGTCACAACATCATCTATCCCACAAACCACTTAAATCCTTTGTGTGTCGCTCCTTCATATGAAAGAGAGAGCATGGTTGCAAACATGAACAATATGAATAGAATCTTTGTTGCATAATTAAACAAATAAAAAAGCTGTTAGATATTTTTCCAAAAAGATATTAGAATTTGTTTAATATGTCTGGTTTTAAAAAAGTCCACAATAGTACGGAATGCGTACAAACATGCAGAAAAAGTCTAACTTTTCTGTAATTATATAGGGAGTGCAAAAAAATAAACATGTTGCCATAAATATCTCCTTTCTACTTGCCACTGTACAGCTAGAAAAACAGAGCAGAAGAAAGAAAAGCAAGTTTTGAAACAACTGTTTAAATTAAGATCTGTGACCTTACCTGCCTTTCTCCTTGGCTGCTGGCTCTGACAGCAGGCATTGTGATATTAGAACTTATTGGACTTGGCCCTTTTTGCAGGGTCATCCCTGAACTTTTTGCCTTCCTCCTGTATTTTTTCTGACCTGTTGTTGGTGGTTTTATGACTTTGTCACTGCTGATCAGTGCTAAAGTGCATATGCTCTCTTTTGTAAATTGTATACTGAATTAGTGACTCCATGATTGGATTATTTGATTTACTTGTCAGACCCTAGTATAGTGCACCATGGGTGCCCAGGGCCTGTAAATCAAATGCTGCTGGGGGGCTTGCAGCACTGGTTGCGCCACCCACAGAAGCAGCTTGTAAAGTGTAGCTCAGGCCTGCCATTGCAGAGCCTGTGTGCAGTCTGGGACTGCCATGTCGACTCTGGCAAGTGCACCCACTTGCCAGTCCCTAAATCTTCCCTTTTCTGAATATCAGACACCCCTAAGGTAGGCCCTAGGGCAGGGTGCATTGTATGTGAAAGGTAGGACATGCCCTGATGTGTGTGGCATGTCCTGATAGTGAATTACAGCCATTTTCGTTTTTCACTATTGCAAGGCTACCTGCTCCCATAGGCCAGAATGGGCAGTTTGATTATAACAACTTATAATCCTAACTGACCCAGGGAACATGGTAGAAATTCGAGTTTAGTATGCCTGAACTCAGAATGATAAAATACATCTTTTAGTGAAGTTGGTTTTAACATTCTGTGTTTGAAAATACCACTTTTAGAAAGTAGGTATTTTCTTGCCTAACTATCCAGCCTGCCTCTGCTAGCTTATGTACTGTATGTCTGGTTTTGTGAGTGACAGTGGCTGGGTGGCTCCAGGAGACCGGGTGAGTCAGCACTAGGCTGAATAGACCTATCTGCATTGGGAGTGGTGGGAGGAGTAGCACCTGCGCCTGAATAGAGCTGTGCCTGCCTTCCACAATGCTGGCTCCACCTCCTGTGGTGTGTCTGATGACCCTGGCCCACACTGACAAAGGAAGAAGTTGTGCACTGGCAGAATGCACCCAGAACTGGTTTGGACTAGGTACAGGACCCTCTGCCTTCAGAGGACAAAGGATTTACTGGTATAAATAGTGGGGCCCAGACACCAAGACTTTAGATCACTTCTGGAACAACAAGACAAACCTTTGCCAAGGAGAAGAACCAAGGAAGCTGCAGGAGTTTGGACTGCCCCTCTGCCAGTGTGCTGTTTGCTGGGTTGGCCTGCAGTGGTCTTCATTGCCAAGGAAAGGAGAAGGAACTTCCAAAGAACTTTCATCATCTTGCAGAATATTTCTCCAAGGGCTTGAACTAGAGCTTGCCTCCTGCTGAAGTCTCAGGGCTACAAGACTTCACCACCAGCTCCCTCCTGAATTCCCTTGCTGGGGATTCTGTCTGCAGAAGCCTGCGTGTCGCTGGGAGCTGGAAGCGCGACTCAACGAGAAGAAGCGTGTCGCTGACGCAGCTGTTGCTGTCGCATCGCCGGAGAAGCGTGTCGCCGCCGCAGAGGCCGCCGCGGCATCACCAGAGAAGCGTGTCTTCGTCGCAGCTGTCTGCCGTCGCATCACCGGAGAAGCGTGCCTCAATCGCAGTTGCCTGCCGTCGCATCACTGGAGAGGCGCGTCGCAGGGCCTGTTGCGGCTCCAAAGGTACAGAGTTCGCCGCACAGCCGTTGGGCGTGCACGCATCATCTTCACGTCGTCGCATTGCATCAAGGGCACACTCTCATCGCATCGCACCGGATCGTTGCATCGCATCGAGGCGCCTGCTCGCCGCATCGCCCTCCCTGCGGACCCTTTGTTTGTTTTGCGTTACGCATCCAAGGTACTTTTTTGAGAAACGTGTCGCATTTATCATCATCTTGAACTAAGTTACTTCTACCATCTTTAAGTCTATTTTGAGTACAGTATTGTGGATTTTTGTGGTCTTGTGTTAAGTCTATATAAAGAATACTTATTTTTATAAAACCTGTGTGGTGTCCATCTGTAGTGTTTTCACTGTATTACTGTATGTGTTCACAAATGCTTACCACACTGCCTCTGAGATAAGCCTGTCTGCTCGTGCCAAGCTACCAAGGGGGTGAGCAGGGGTTATCCAGGAGTGTAATCCCCTTTCCCTGACTCAGAAGCAAGGGTCCCTATTTGGACAAAGGTGTATACCATTGCCAACTAGAGACCCCCAGTTCTAACATTGGTGGTCAGCGGTGAGCATTCTGGACTTGCATTTGTGACTCATATACAGTGATTGGTGTACACTACTAGTGAGTGCAGACCAAACACAACCACATATTTTTTTGGTAGAATTGTTTCTCCTTGGACTGTTATTTTTTCTGAGAACTGCCAATTCTTACTACCATGAGCCGACCAGCATCTGTTGCATCTATGGATCTAGATTTTGAGGAAGAGAGGTTGGAAACCTACAATGTGAAACAGCTAAAGCGCTTTTGCAAAAAATTTAAAGTTGCTACCCAAGGCATTGCCAAAAAGGATGAATACCAAAAGGTGCTGAGGGCCTGGGTGGAAGCAAGAAATACCCCTGAACTAGTGGTGGAGCCAGTTGGGGATGCAGAGGGGCAGCTGAATATACCATTGATTCCAGCCAGGGAAGGGGTACTGTCCCCGCCTGGCAGTAGCGTCTCTTCCAAAGGCCTGTCCCCAGGAGAGCTGGAAGACTGGGAGAGAGATAGGGTGCACGAACTGGAGATGGCCAGGCTCCAGATGGAGGGTCAAAGGGACCTAGAGAATAGCAGGTTGTCCTTGGAGAGAGAGAGGATGAGATTGGAACATGAGTTGAGAATGAGGGCGCTTGATTTGGAGCTCGAGAGGCTTGAGGCCATGAGTGTTTCAGCCTAGCAACAAGAAATGTGTGTAGCTCAGAAAGTGAGCTTGGCTCAGTTGGAGGTGGAATCCGGCTCAGATGGTGGCAGCAAAATTGTTACCTAGTGCTGAGGGAGTAGTGCACACACCCAGAGATGTGGCGCCCAACTTGGAGGGGGTTAACATACACCAGGAGGTTCTAGGATGTGAGGTAGCTCCAGTGGTGCGCAGTGTCCCTGAGGTGAATTGGGGAAACTGACGCAGGGGGTCATGGTCCTAGTGGTGGGAGGGACACTCTACTGACTCTAGATGAGAGGTACAGGGAGAGGGGTTCCCCCATGATTGAAGTCCTGGTGTGTGAATGTGGAGACCGCCCAGAAGAGTGTGGGTTGAGTGACGGAGACAGTCAGATACTGTCTTGCCAGTCTCAGGAGAGTGGTGTGGGGTACGTGTGCGAGGCACTAGATGATGAGGTGAAGGATAGTTTGGTTAACCCTTGTAGGGGGCTGTGTGATCAAATTGTGGGAGAGCATATTGTAAGTCCCTGTTTTCCAGAGCTATGCCAACACCTGTTGGAGAGTGAGTTCTCTGATCCCAGGGAGCTCACCAGGGAGGCAGACCTTTTTGTGGATTCCAGAAGGTCTGAAGAGGCATTGGGGAGTGACTCTAAGGGGAGTGGCTCAGGTATCTTCCAACCCAGAGTGGTGGAGGTGGTTCAGAGTAGCCCAGCTAGGTCCCGTTGTAGTGTGAGGGGTGTAGGGCCTCACGTCATGTCTTCAAGAAGGAGTGAGACTGGGATGCATCCCGATAGTGCCCAACCTCAGTCTTAGGGCCTGGATGGTTCTTTAAGGGAACACCAGGTAGGGAGCCGTCTGTCATGATGGACCGCCCATTGAGGGGGATCCCCTAGTGTCTGGTGAACTGGGAGTGTCTGTAAGCAGGCCTCCATCAGTTCTTGTGTCTGGCAGTGCCACTCCTAAGTGGAGGGTGCAGAAGTCCAGATTGAGGGGTGAGAGGGGGAAAGAGTCCCCAGTGGAAGAACCAGTGGGTCAGAGGCCAGCCAGAAGGGCTGGGTCACCAATGAATGACCATGGTGACACCACTTCTGTCCTCGGGTATCTTCACGCACTGTCAGATGGACAGGGGTCGGAAGATCTGCACCAGGCAGACTGTGACACGACACATGAGCTGTGTGTCACCCTCGGGGGGGGCATATGTGCTCCCAATGAAGTCGTGGTGCGCCGGGCAAATGTTCAATCGCAGGGGTTGGTCCCTGGGTTGGGAAGCCAGGTTCAGGTGTTGTCTGACCTGGAGGGAGGGGCAACTGTAAACAGTGTCCTGACCGGTTGGTCTTCTAGTGGTACCACTCCAGGTGGGAGGGTACAGCACTCTGGAAGGGGGTGCAAAGGGAGGGAGTCCTCGCCTCTGACCCCGGTTCAACTGGAGGGTCTAGACCTTAGGTTGGAGGACCAGGTTCGGAGTGTCCCCCCTGAACTGGACGCCCAGTTGCAGGATAGAACCACTGAACTGGTGGGCGAATTGTGCAGGACAACCTGCCACAGGTGCCCTGGCAATTCTGGAAGGGGGTACCACTCCAGGTGGGAGGGTACAGAGCCCCAACGAGGAGAAGGAGGACCGGGTGTGGGAAAGCCCACCCCAGTCTCCTGTCCAGCCGCCAGGTACAGGCCCGGGGCTGGTGGGTCAGGATGTCATACCTGACCTGACAGGAGGGAGAGTGGACAAAGGGTGCCAAGCACCTGGGGCTACTGCCCCCCGCTCTCTGACGCCACAGAGGTTTGAGAGCCCTGAGAGGTATAAGGCCTGGGTCTCATCACTGGCCACTGTCAGTGGCCACTGTGGCTTGCTGTCTGTCTGTTGGGACACACCTGTGAACAAGATAAGGTTAGGTGCTGCACAGATGGTGTCCACAGGTGAGGAGAAGGGTTCCCCAGGGGTTAGCTTGGTGGGCCCTCTGAGTATGGACAGAGGGACCCAAATAGGTTCAGATTGGCGTGGAACTGGAGTATGCCCCTGCAGGTGCGGGCCAGGGTCCATGTTCTATCGCCCAAAGCAGGGAATCCCATCAAGGTATTGATTGGTCTACCCTGCGTTTTGGCTGGAAGAGGGTTGTGTTGGACTTTGCCCTTTTTGCAGGGTCATCCCTGAACGTTTTGCCTTCCTCCTGTATTTTTTCTGACCTGCTGTTGGTGGTTTTATGACTCTGGGCACTTTGTCACTGCTGATCAGTGCTAAAGTGCATATGCTCTCTTTTGTAAATTGTATACTGAATTAGTGACTCCATGATTGGATTATTTGATTTACTTGTCAGACCCTAGTATAGTGCACCATGGGTGCCCAGGGCCTGTAAATCAAATGCTGCTGGTGGGCTTGCAGCACTGATTGTGCCACCCACAGAAGCAGCTTGTAAAGTGTAGCTCAGGCCTGCCATTGCAGAGCCTGTGTGCAGTCTGGGACTGCCATGTCGACTTAGCAAGTGCACCCACTTGCCAGTCCCTAAACCTTCCCTTTTCTGCATATCAGACACCCCTAAGGTAGGCCCTAGGGCAGGGTGCATTGTATGTGAAGGGTAGGACATGCTCTGATGTGTGTGGCATGTCCTGATAGTGAATTACAGCCATTTTCGTTTTTCACTATTGCAAGGCTACCTGCTCCCATAGGCCAGAATGGGCAGTTTGATTATAACATCTTATAATCCTAACTGACCCAGGGAACATGGTAGAAATTCGAGTTTAGTATGCCTGAACTCAGAATGATAAAATACATCTTTTAGTGAAGTTGGTTTTAACATTCTGTGTTTGAAAATACCACTTTTAGAAAGTAGGTATTTTCTTGCCTAACTATCCAGCCTGCCTCTGCTAGCTTGTGTATTGTATGTCTGGTTTTGTGAGTGACAGGGGCTGGGGGGCTCCTGGAGACAGGGTGAGTAAGCACTAGGCTGAATAGACCTACCTGCATTGGGAGTGGTGGGAGGAGTAGCACCTGGGCCTGAATAGAGCTGTGCCTGCCTTCCACAATGCTGGCTCCACCTCCTGTGGTGTGTCTGATGACCCTGGCCCACACTGACAAAGGAAGAAGTTGTGCACTGGTAGAATGCACCCAGAACTGGTTTGGACTAGGTACAGGACCCTCTGCCTTCAGAGGACAAAGGATTTACTGGTATAAATAGTGGGGCCCAGACCCCAAGACTTTAGATCACTTCTGGAAAAACAAGACAAACCTTTGCCAAGGTGAAGAACCAAGGAAGCTGCAGGAGTTTGGACTGCCCCTCTGCCAGTGTGCTGTTTGCTGGGTTGGCCTGCAGTGGTCTTCATTGCCAAGGAAAGGAGAAGGAACTTCCAAAGAACTTTCATCATCTTGCAGAATATTTCTCCAAGGGCTTGAACTAGAGCTTGCCTCCTGCTGAAGTCTCAGGGCTACAAGACTTCACCACCAGCTCAATCCTGAATTCCCTTGCTGGGGATTCTGTCTGCAGAAGCCTGCGTGTCGCTGGGAGCTGGAAGCGCGACTCAACGAGAAGAAGCGTGTCGCTGACGCAGCTGTTGCCGTCGCATCGCCGGAGAAGCGTGTCGCCGCCGCAGAGGCCGCCGTCACATCACCAGAGAAGCGTGTCTTCGTCGCAGCTGCCTGCCGTCGCATCACCGGAGAAGCGTGTCTTCGTCGCAGCTGCCTGCCGTTGCATCACCGGGGAAGCGTGTCGCCACCGCAAGGGTCGCCGTCGCATCACCGGAGAAGCGTGTCGCCGTCGCAGTTGCCTGCCGTCGCATCACCGGAGAGGCGTGTCGCAGGGCCTGTCGCGGCTCCAAAGGTACAGAGTTCGCCGCACGGCCGTCGGGCGTGCACGCATCATCTTCACGTCGTCGCATCGCATTAAGGGCGCACTCTCATCGCATCGCACCGGATCGTCGCATCGCATCGAGGCGCCTGCTCGCCACATCGCCCTCCCTGCGGACCCTTTGTTTGTTTTGCGTTACGCATCCAAGGTACTTTTGTGAGAAATGTGTTGCATTTATCATCATCTTGAACTAAGTTGCTTCTACCATCTTTAAGTCTATTTTGAGTACAGTATTGTGGATTTTTGTCGTTTGTGGTCTTGTGTTAAGTCTATATAAAGAATACTTATTTGTATTTTTCACTGTTTTCACTGTATTACTGTATGTGTTCAAAAAATGCTTAACACACTGCCTCTGAGATAAGCTTGTCTGCTCGTGCCAAGCTACCAAGGGGGTGAGCAGGGGTTATCCAGGAGTGTAATCCTCTTTCCCTGACTTAGAAGCAAGGGTCCCTATTTGGACAAAGGTGTATACCATTGCCAACTAGAGACCCCCAGTTCTAACAGAACTCAAATTTAATAAGTTATTTTAGTGGAGTTTTGACGTCATTTCTTTATAATCGATGACTGGGTGCATCACAAGTCGCTGATTATAAAGAAATTTGAGGCAGGCATTTATGCAGGGATTGCAGAATCTCGTGTATTATATAAAGCATACACTGGCACATGCATCAACCGAAATACTGGTTGCAAACGGGCAGATTCTGAGAATCTGCCCGTTTGCGACCAGTATTTCTGCATTTGGGATGCATCATCCCAAATGCAGAAATCGCAATTTAAGGAATCGCAAAATTGCTATTCCTTAAATTGTAATTGCATTTAAGGAATCACAAATTGAGATTCCTTAAATGCAATGCATCAAAGTTAAAAATTCGCGATTTCGCTAATAGGGGAGCAAATTACCATGAAGTTAAACTGCATGGTAATTTGCAAAAACTTTGAAAAATGTACTAAAGTTCATTTTTCAAACTTCCATTTACACACACACATGCCCTTGGGGCATGTGTGTGTGCAAGATGTACTCATATGCAGATTTCATGGGTGCAACAGGGTGTCCTTTTGACACCCTGGCACCCTTGAAATAGCTCCCGCTATTAGCCATTCTTTAATAGCGAATCGCTAATAGTGAATATCTTCCCATTCATTCCTATGGGCCTCCTGGCCCATAGGAATGAATGGGTAGGTATTCCTTAATTGCGACTCGCAATTTGCGAGTAGCAATTAAGGAATGATTAGGAATCGCTATTCATTAAGCGATTTCTACATGCATAGGCAATTGCAATTCCTTAATAGCAATTCCTTAATAATAGCTATTAAGGAATCGCAATTGCCTAGCTTGATGCATGTGCCCCACAGTGTCCCTGCAGTACATTATAAGCATATTGCACTTCACTGAGGAGTTACATAACCATATAGAGGACCAAGGCATCACCTTTTCCACAAAACATTTAAAACCTTGGTGCGTAGCTCTTGCATATGAGAAAGATACCATATTTGCAAACATGGAAAATAAAAATAGAAGATCTTGTGCAAAATTCAACACATCAAAAATCTACTAGATATATGCTGCAAAAAGATATTGGAAACAGTTCAATACAAGTCAGTTATTTGTTTAAAAAAAAAGCTGCACCTGCAGCTCAGAATGTGTAGAAAAGCAGAAAGTTTCTAACTTCTGTAAATATATAAGGGGTGCAAAATATAAACATGTTCTTTCTGCTTGTCACTGTAAGCTAGAAAACAGAGCAGAAGAAAGAAGAACATCATTTTGTTACGTCAGAACTTGTGTAATAAGTAACTTATTACAGTTAAGGCCTGACATCTGTTCTTTATAATCAGTGACTGTGTGCTCACAGGAGAAGACAGACTAGGGGGCCGATTCCGATCTCGACCGGTAGGGCTCCGAATCGGATTCGGCTTAACCGGATCCGATTCGGAGCCCTATTTCCCGACCGATTCGTACGTGCGTCCGGACGAGCGAGTACGATGCGAAATCGCCGACCGACTCGTTCGGGCGTCCCAACCGCTCCGACCGACACATTCCCGGGTCGAACCGCACCGACCGACTTCGCTGCGGACACGACTCGCACTGCGCAATGGAGACGTTCCCCGGCCGGGTAAGTACGATGCGCCGCCGCGAGCAGTCCGACCGACACGCGCCGCCCGGCTCGAAAGAGCAGTCGGAGCCGTACTTCAGGGGTCCGTGTCGGACCCCCTGTACGCGTAGCCGCTGCGAGTCGCACACAGGGGGACCCATGGGTCCCCCTACCTGTGCGTGTACGGCGCGAGTCGCTTCGCCACAGACACGCACCCATTGAGGCAAGGGAGCCCGCGTACGCGTTGTACGACCGGCTCCCATTGACTTCAATGAGAGTCCGACCGACTCGAGTACGATAGCATACGGACGCATCGTACTCGTTCGGTCGGGCTGCACGGGTCCGATTCGGTCGGAAATCTCTCCGGGTCCGGCTCGGTCGGAGAGATTTCCGGCCCGAATCGGAATCGGCCCCTAGGTGTCAGAACTACGGGTGGGCATGTTTATAGGCAACCTGGAAAGGGTGATACTTATTTTATGACACTCTACTAGCGAATTTCAGGTGGGTGTCTGTCTCTAAGTGTTTAGACGCACCTCGATGAAGCAGAAACTCAGATGAGTAAGAGGGGCGGGGCCTTGATGGAGGACGTTAGATCGTAGGTAGTGTAAACAGGGAAGGTAGTATAAACAGGGCCTTAAAGTAGAAGCTTGTTAAATAATGTGAACTATGCCAGAAGTCTGGTATTTCTTTCACTTTCGAAGAGTAATGAGGCTGGATACGAAAGTTGGCCATAGGATGGCAGCAGCGGGCCTAAAAAGCTTCAGTCAGTCACCGGGCCGAGAGAGAAAAAGCGGTAATCCTAGGAGGAAGGCGGTGACGCGTTGTAATTCCTGCGGGCAGAGTTTACTGATAGCTGAGAGCTCCAGCAAAAAAAGTCGAGGACAGCGAGAGGTGGCGTTCGGTTATCGGCACAGCAAAGGCAGCGACTGTAAGTACGAGACAGGGGCGCGAAACGTAGGACGAACACTGGGAAATAGCCACAGGCCGTCAACTCTCAAGAACTCTGGTTAGAAACTAAATCAAAACACCTTTCAAGATTATAATTTCTGCTTATGCAAATGCACTGCTATTGGGATACCCTCGAGGCTTGAGAATCGCCATGTGCAAAAAAAAATGCAGAATTAACAACGTGCGGTAAAATGCTTTCTGCAAAATTATATAGTTGCTCTTATTTTCCAGGATTGTGTGCGACTGTGGTTGTTTTGTAGTGTACGGTGCAGTAGAAAAAAGCACAATGCCTTCCCGACTGACTAGTTGTTTACAGAGTAGAATGGATTGGGCTTTTAAATGGTGTTTATAATGAGGCTACTTTGATGGCCGCTACAAAAGCTTTATGAACGCAATATTTACTGCACAATGACTGTAGCTTTCCCTTTAGTTAGAAAGTGATTTGGTATTTTAATTTAGGCTTGTATTTTCAAAGTGCTTGTTACCGCGTTTATCGGTAAATGTACAGATTCTGTGGTGCGCTCACTGGGTGAATATGGGGAATTCCTCAGCTCTGACACGGATAATTCTAGGCTGCACCACCTTGGTGGCAGCACATAGAAAGGTTATTTCTCACATTAGACCCTATTTGTGTTTTGTCGAATGGTCAAAACGCTATTATTGCTAATATTTTCATCGTTGTTAATGTTTTATAAAATTAGAAGGTTTTCTGCTGTGAGTGAAAAAAGATCTGGAAGTTGGAGTTTTTCTTGCTGTTCATGAGTCCAAGTGTGTGGGTTTATCTGAGGCGAGAGAAAAGCCAGGTGTACTGGGAAAGTATAAAGTGGGGTAGTGCCTATTTACCCAGCCTCTGGGTAAATAGGGAATTATTTCAGTTATTTATATGGCTGCTGGTTAAATAGTAGAAATATTTACTATTTGTCCGGCAACCTTAAAAATAGCAGTGAAACTTCACTATTTACCTGTCCGCTGGCTAAATAATAGAAATTCTGTAGTGTTTGTCCGACAGCTGTCGAAATAGCAGAAAAACGCCACTATTTACTCGGTTACACGCTAAACAGTAGAAATTCAGCATTGTTCGGCTGGCGGCCGTACAAGTAGTAGAAAAACTTCAATAGTAACCCGGCCACTGATTAAATAGTGAAGAATCTGCATTGTCTGGATGGTGGCCCTACAAATAGCAGGAAAACTTAAATATTTACCTGACTCCTGACTAAAGAGTAGAGATTTTATGCTGTCAGGCAGGCAGCCATGCAAATAGCAGAAAAACGTAACTATTTACTGGACCCTAGCTAAATAGTAGAGTTTCTGCATTTTGCGACTGGCAGCTGTACAAATAGCAGAAAAACGTCACTATTTACCCAGCTGCTGGTTAAAGTAGAGATTCGGCATGGTTCATCAGTGCAAATAGAAGGAAAACATAAATATTTAACTGACTGCTGGCTGAATAGTAGAGATTCTGCGCTGTTCGTCTGGCAGCCGTGCAAATAGCAGAAAAACATCCCTATTTACCCGGTCATTGTCTAAATACTAGACATTCTGCACTGTTTGACCGGAAGTTTTTGGAAATCTTCTCCCCCTTTAAGGCTGCCAACATCCTGTCCTAAGGGGACCCTTCCCCTTTGCAAATTAATTACCACCAAAACTCAGGTGTTGTTAGCTCATCAATGGTTTGTGATAGCAATTGTCGTCACACACTATCAGTAAATTTCTTTCTGACTTGGAAAGGGTTGGAGGAAACCCATGTCATGAACCCTTCTCTTTGTATTTCAAAAACAATCGCAAAAGTACTTTTGCTAGTCTAAAGAAATCTCAAAAGCTCATAAAAAGGGTTTTGTAAGTACTTTTGTGGTCACAAACCTTGTGTTTTTGCGACATGAGGCTCTTAGTGCTAAAAACTGGCTTAGATGCAGGCACTAACTTACACATCTAAAAGTCCCAAATGTTTTAAAATTATTTTGACAGACATGGCAGAGAATGCCACTCCATTACACCATCGGCCACGACATAGCAGCTTAGGAGTCCCTTCATGGATCTGCCTCATGCTCCACAAATGCTCCTACTCCTTTACATTTACCTGCGGATGTGACTAATGATAAAGATGATTAGAACGTTTGCAAGACTATTTAAAGCTGTTTACTCTTCTAAAGCTATATATTCGCTCTTACTCACAAAGCCATGGGAATGTACAAGAGCCTGATATAGGGTTTTCCAAGAGGCTCCATGTTATGAATACATCTCTTTTTCTGCAGGAAATCAGTACTTTCTGCAATTATTAATTCTGATTCAGTTCAATTAAACAAATCAGACTAAAACACCTAAACACAATGGTTTGTATGGAAATTTTGTAACCCAATAACATAGAAGCATCTAATATTTTGGATGATTTTAAACAAATAGAAACACTTGCATAGGCTCCTTATGAAGTGACCAACACAGTGTAATTGAGAGGCTTCATTCCAGTTTTGTGACAGAAGTAAGAAAAACTATGGGCCTGATTTAGAGTTTCAGGGACAGAGTTAACTCCTTCAGGATGGGGGTGGACAATACCCACGGCATCCTGAGGGACACCCACTCGCCAAATTTAGATTGTGCGCTGGCCCTGTGAACATCTCTTTTCATCGGCAGGAACTGCTATCATGGTGGTTCCTGTCTATGCACGAAACATTTGACGGTCAGTGCAGTCAGACATGATGACTGGCTAGCTAACGTTTAAAGAAATGTCCGTGTTTCAAAAACAAACACCCAAAGCCAGAGTTTGTTTTTGAAGCATAAAAACCCACGTGCTTGGAGATTTCTCCCAGGGTGACAGTGTAATTTTTTTTTTTTCCTGTCCCCTTCAGCCAGGTTTTACTCTAAATAGGGTAGGTGGTATAAAGTCCTTCCTTTGACAGCGGCCCGTACATTGTCAGGCCATCAGAGGAAGTATTCTGTTGAGAAGCCACACACAAAGGAATGGGACTATAATTAATTGAAGTGAATGCCATTGAAAGAGGAATGCATTTACCTAGTAAATCAGAGAAAGACATATAGACATTGAAGACAGAGAAGAAAATAAACCCAAAGAGATTTTTATTAATTGACTTTATTATAAATATTGTACGAAATAAGACACTTAATAGAGACATTTTGTTACCTCCATTCTTGTGACCTACTAATCGATCATTTCACAGTTCCACTTTAATACTCATTTTCCAGACAGGAGATGTGGATACACTATTGAGGTTTCAGAACAGATTTGGGGCGATTCTCTTTCAAATATAATTTTCTGACTGTTGTTCAGACACAGCCTTTTTGCTAGGTGATGGCTCTTAGAGCAGTAGCAGTAGAGCTGGCTCCAAGCAGAAGTTTACAAAGCAAGGGCACAATGAAGCATGAGATCTCAGCACCTGGCTGTCATCAGCCTTTCTGACTAGTCATCAGGCCAGTGCTTAATTTGAGCCTGTGATTTCCGGTGCTCGGCACCGGCACTTCATTCTCAACACCTGCTCTTATGACAATCTGGCGCAAGGTGGCCCTGTTGTCTAATTTTGAAGTAAGCACAATAACAGTTGTTTAACCCTTCAATATACATAAAAAATTAATATTACCTGACGTTCAAACCATTTTTATATCTGTGGGTCACTGAAATAGTCTAAATTGTCAAATTTGTAGGAGTGTGGTGGTTAGTAGTTGTGTTGGTACTGTCATTGGCAACCAGCCGCGGTCCGTGCAGATAACAGCGGTGGGACGGTGGGGCCGTGTGGTGGGGGATTTCGAGGGACAATGCCGAGGGAAAATTAAATAAATAATTTTCCCTCAGCATCGTCCCTCGAAATCCCCCTCCACGCGGCCCCACCGCTGTTACCTGCACGGACCACAGCTGTTGGCATTGCTGGTGGGGCAATAAGGTGGTGCCAGATGCAATGGCCTCCTGAGACCGGCCCTGGCAGTTTTACAAATTAAGCACTGTATCAGCCACAGATAAAAGGACAGCCCTGCTTAGAAACTTTGACAGCTTTAACAAGAGAAACCTATGACCTATTCCTTACTTCTACCGTATACCCTATGTAGTCATTAAGGAAGAACTAATCAGCCGCCCTTTGTTAAAAAGGACCTCACAGAATTTTTTTGGCTAGCCTTTTCTCCATTCTCTCTCATTTCAGTTCTGGGTCTTCACTTTCTTTCCACATAGATGCAGTCAATACACGCCCAATGTGTAGGGAAGCTGTATCTACTCTCATGTCATGTCATACAAAATGCATCCCACTGGTCCATGCACTAAGACTTTCACTACACAAGGAGTCTTACTACTACACACTTAGGGGCAGATTTACTAAGGGCTTGCATTGCCCTTGCATCACACACAGATGATACAAGGCACTGACAGCCCTTAAATGGGATTTGCTAAGCCACGCAAAGCCACCTTGTGTGACTCTGCCTGGGTTAGAAATCCAGAGTAATGCAAGGCAGCGCAAATCGCTATAATGCGTTACCGTGTGCTGAGAAGGCATTCCTTGGATGGAGCATGGGCATTCCCTTGCATCCGCCCATGGATTTTGACGCAATTCCAGATTTACTAAGGTGAGTAAACCTGGGATTGCATCAAAATGGTTTGCCTTCCCAAGTGAGGTGCAACTAGGAGAAATATCTGTATTGCTCCTTGTTACTTCCACTTCTATGCGTGCTGCATTCTGCAGCACACACAGAAAGAGGAAAATGCCTCAAAGGATTGTTTTTGTGCAAGAAGGTGCCCCTTCCTGCACAAAAACACTCCTACTCAGGGTGCCTGCATTGGTGAAAGGAAGCACACAGTGCACCAGCACAGGGAGAGAGCAGAAATGCATCATATCGTAGAAGATATGGCATATTTCTGCTCTCTCCCTGTCATGCAACGCAGCACAGCCAGTTGTCTTGCTACCTTTGCTAACAAACCAGCATACAGGATGGATAGGGACAACGTGTGACCGGGGGCCAATATAATTTTTTTTAGGAATGGGGAGATGAAAGGATTTGCTCTGAATCATTGGACGTTGAGCCAAGACGCAAACCTGATTCTCCTATTCCAAAGTCGGCAGCTCTGGCCGTTACAGCACACCCTCTTGTAAAGTTTGTTACTCATGACCTCTGTCTTTGAACTCCGGACAAATGAGACCAGTGAAAAACAAAATGTAAAAGTCTCTTTATTGCACATTCCCCTTTGAACTCCTGCAAGTTTATCTTGGGGGTACTCCAGTACCTCCTGCACCCCTACATCTAGTGGCCCGCGTCGGAGTATTTACAACTGTGGTGGCTGTTGAAGACTAGAGATTCCATCTCTACCAGACAAAACTAAACGCATAATTACAGGTTATAGGTTACACAAACAAATTCAAATTTGAAGAAAATAGTAGCAGTTCTTCATGAATATTAAAGAATCCCTCATTCTTAAATAGCTTTGATAAAATGGCTTGTTACAGGTGTTGTAGCGTCCACTGGGCCCAACTTATTCAATTGACATTATTGTTTCCTCTATAAATTTCTTTAACCTCTCGCTACCTGATACACTTACTTGGTCCTCTGAAGGATCTTCTTCGGTGCTGGAAGGGAAATATTCGGAGGATGGCCAATTATCCAGTGAGGACCAGGAATAGGATAATTGTTATCATCAGTTTACACTTCTTTTCAAGTCAGGAATTTTCTCTATCACGTTATGAGTGATTCAAAAACCATAGATTTACCAACAAGGAAATGATGAGACAGAATCAGCAGATTTCAGTTCCATTTCAAAGTTTAGATATTCATTTATAGATAAGCAAGATTAGCATTAAAATAAGATAGCATGCAGCCCTAATATCAACTTATAATATAATGAAATGATACCAAGCCTCTGAGATTCAGGGAAATTAGAAAGAATATTCAAGGAAATATCTTCCTCAGCACAGGCAGATTTGGACTCAATACAACTTATGAGTCGATAGGAAATAGGAAGTCAGATGAGCCTTATGCAGACCCTTTGGAAACTTCTGCAAAGTTCCAAGTAACCAGCTCCAGTTCGTCAAGACTGCAACAGCAAAGTCACAGCAGCGTGACGTGAACCCTTCAGCTGAAAAGGTTCAATTCTGCACTAGGACACCGGTAGGCAGCCAATCGCAGAGTTATGTCATAAGTAGCTTCTGTCCTCGGATGTCCAAAATTGAGCCGTCTGCAATCCAAGAATGCACAGAGTTCTCCCAAAATGTAAGAAATTATACTCAATAAGTTTCCGGGATGACACCCCCTGGCATCACCAAAAATGTCAGACCGCTCAGTTCTACTGGATAGTCCATATGAGATGAGGGTGATGTGGCAGGAAAGAAGATACATTCCGGAAAAATTAAGTAAATTGATTACACAGCTTCCTTAAGTCATGTAGGCATAGTATAGTCAAACAATGGGATATTTCAGAAAGAGAATGTTAAAGTTCAGCAGTACGTTTTCCCAAGCAGCTGTTCTAGAATGTTGCAATATTTGTTACAATAATACTGTTCTGTCCAAAGTATGTAAAAAAGAAACGGTTATTGGTTCAAATACAAATTGTAAGTTAGCTGAATATTTCCATACCCATCGTAATATTCTGTCCATGACTTCATTAGGAAAGGAAGAGTAGAAATGAAGCCTACGGGAAATATGGCAAATACACGACAAAATTATGTTGAATTGGGAATCACACATTAATAGGGAGACTGACATATACATTTTTTCAGTCTAATCATAATTAATTCATGTAAGTATAAGGTACTCCTAACATTTTGTGTCAACGTTACACATATTGGAAAATGCATATTAATCTCCTCATGCGAGTGTTATTCAAGAAATACATATAAAAATGTACGTTAGAAGACGTTTTCATGAAAACAGCTTTAAGCAAACTGTGTAGCACCAACTTTCCATTTGGCATAATTAGTGCACACGTTATAACATGAAATAATGATTTCATACTTTTCAGATGAAAATCGATCTACTGCACATTTAATATCACATTCATAATTATGAGAGTCAAACTCTTTAATACTTAATAACCACATCTATTGAAATTAAGCACATAATATATCTAAAACTATCCACCCATCGTCATGCTTTTAGGATGCAGTGTCTGAATCAAACTTGTATGTCATTTTCAATAATGTGGAACTTAACACATATTGTCACCTTTGGTATAAATGTTGTCATAATCATTTCTTTGTCATAAAATTTGTTAGATCAAATCTCTGCTCTATCACAGGGATTATTTTTCTGTGAAAATTAAACCTTTGCTTACTGTAACAGGGAATTGCTCTGTTAAATCCTGCCATGATATCATGATTCCTTTTTAGGTAAATTCCCACTGGGCCACTTCTCTTACCTGTAATGCTATCCTCCAAATGTCATTGAACACACATATTTAAGCAGTATGTGGCTAAAACTAATAGACATCCTAATTTCGTACTTAGTAATGGTGGCCAATCCTGCTTGATTCACATTTAAACCATTCAAACAAATGGGCTCAAGTTTTCTTTAAATTATTTCAACCATTAGGATTTCATGTTTGAAATGTTTTGAAGTATACAGTTTGTTTTTGTTACCTCGTCATACATTAACCTTTTTATAAGTTTTATTTATATGTTAAACGCAGTGTCAACAAGTGTTTACTTGCCACTGCATTGATGCAATTCAAAATAAATGAACGATGGAAGTAAAGCAAAGGAGAATTAACAACCCAGTCAGTCATCAGTCAAGGTTCATACCACAAATAGACAGGGAAGGTATTCCTCAACTTCACCAAATTCATAGAAACACATCTGTTTCCCCTATGAACAGTTTTCATGGAGGAGACCTGAAGCGGGAAAAGTAAGCAGACCTCCGGGGTCTGCGGGGAAAATTCCAGGAGAACTTAGATGCCAGGATGACTATGAACAATATTTCCGGCTTTAAACTGAGATCTTTTTTCTTAAGAAGCCAGTGTAGGAAGTTCAGTGCCTGGCTAATATGTCTGTACTTCCTCATACCAAATAGCAGTTTTACAGCTGCATTTCAAATCACTTGAAAGCTGCAAATTACCTTTCCTGCCCCCTTCAGATAAATATTGTTTCTGTAGTCATATGCATAGGCTTCCCCTGGTGAGACAACTGCATTTTCTACATGTATGTCGACGACATGGAGCTGGCGGACATGATGAGTGATGCAGATGAGGAGACACAGGCTACCCGTCTCTTCACCTACCTGGCAGTCTGGAATTAGTGGATGGGCTACTGGGCCCAATCATGTGGTTTGAAGCAGTGCTTAATTTAAGCCGGTGTTTTCCATGAATCAGCAGTTAATTGTGAACACCAGAACTTATGACAATGTGCCATATGATGGCGCTGTGTGTCTAGTTTATAGATGAGCACAGCAACAGTTGTTTAGTAATTCAATGAACATTAAAGATGACTAATACCTGCCACCCAAGCCATTCTTGTAGATTTGGGGGCCTGAAACAGTCTGTATTGTCACACTTGTAGGCATGTGATTGTTAATAGTTCTGTTGGTACTGTCATTGGCATCGATGGCATGGCCAATGGTTGGGGAAAACTGCAAAACGTTTGCCCCCTCTGAGGCCAGGGGTCGCAAAGGAAGTTCCAGGAGTTGCAGGGAGCAAGCTAGACCCCTGACTACCTCCAAATGACATTCATGAGCATTTCCCTGGTCAACACTCTAGTTTCCCTTCCCCCTGTAAGGATCATGGTTATTCAAGTGAGGTAATTCTCAGGCTAGACCCCACTAGTGAGTTCCAGTCTTAGAACTTCTACAATGGCTTTTTGGAAAGTCAAAGTGTCCCAGCGCAGTCAGAGGCCTGGAAGCCCAATACTCAGTCTTACACGCTCCCACTGGGCTGGCAGTTCAGAGAGCCCGGGTCCGCGTCAGCAGCCCATCCATGAGCAGGAGGCTGGACGCTGCAGTCGAGGCTGTACATGTCCACTGTGCAGCTCCAGTAAGTCTCCCTGAGTCTGATGACATGTCTTTCGTACTCTGAGTTTCGGGTGGTGGCATTAATGCTCTTCCTCCACGGTCACAACCTGCATGCTGCTCAGAGGGAGATGGCCCTTTCTCCTTGCCATGGCCTCCACCTGGCATATGGTGGTCGTGCACAGTGACACACCAGGTAACAGCTCCTTCAGGTTGCTCAGGGTGATGACTGTCTTCTCTGTATAATGACGCACCAGGGCAATGGCCCTTAATCTTCTCTGCGGTTGCCACCTGTCATGCAGGGGTTGCGTACAGCACACTCAAGGCTGCATCGCTCTTCAAGTCACAACAGTGCTCAGGGCGGTGGCCCTATCCTTTTCACAGCGCTGCACCAGGGCAGTGGCCATTAAGATTCACCACTACCCCCACCTCATATACGGAAGTCGTGAACCACACAATAAAGGCAGCATCCCTCTTCCAGTCATAACACAGCACAGGGCGATGGCCCTTTCTGTCTCGCAGTGCTGCACCAGGGTGACAGCTCATAAGATTCAGCGCGGGCCACATCTAGCATATGAGGGGTCACAAAAACGCACACAAGCGGACGGGCCAATCAGTGCGGTTGTTCCGGCGTACCAGAATCTCACCCTAAGGTCCTGGGATCCACTCGGTAGGATCCCCTCTGGACCTTGCTCCCCCCAGGCCATCTCTGTCTCCTCACAGGGACCTGTTGTCTCAGGTCAGGTATAAGCTGGTGCTCCAGGTCCAGGGTGAGTGGTCTTGGACTTTCTGGGTGATGTACCCTCACCCAACAGGGAGACTTGCAGACCCACAGTCCACCGTCTCCTGGCCACAACAGGCAGAATTCATGTAGAACTTCTCTGTGCTATTGTACAGTATTAGTTTAGAAATCTTGGGTGGCTTAAGCTTCCCCTTTTGTATCTGTTTCCAGACATAAATGTAATTTAGTGTCTGAGTCATTGAAGTTCAGGTCAATGGGTGTTGCCTACTTTGAAGGGCCCACTTCTCTATCTTATGTCTTCCTCCAGAGAGTAGTCTATCACAGCAGGACTGTCTCCAAACTCGATAACCCAAAACACAGGCCATGGGATGTCAGCCTCGCTGATATATATTTATCAAAAGGTTGCATAGGCCCCCAGCCCTACTCCTTATGATTCCGGTATCAACCTCATCTCCTTGCTGGATATGTCCAGGCCCCTTTTACCAGTGACCTCTTTCAGAATCAAAGAGCCCTTTTGGCTCTTCCTTCACATGCTTCTCCAACAGGCTCACGGGTCTCCCAAGATGGAGCCCAGAGGCTTCTATATCTTGTGCCCTTCACCAGCACATATACTTTCCTGCACATACACGCAACACATGTGTGCAGGCTTGCATGTATTGCACCTTTTCACAGGCACACATACATTCCAGTGTGCTCAAGCAGACGCGCTAACTTTCATGTATTGCACCACTCACAGGGACACATGCATACTCGTGTGCACGCACACAACCACGGGCATACTGTCCGACGCTACTTCCATTCTAATGTATGCCAAGAGTGAGTTAAGCACACAGCAGCAGAATTTTACATAAGTAAGCCAGTAGGCCTCACTCCAGTGACACAGGTAAAAGGCCTGTTCATTATACTCATCGTTATTAGTTAAGACACAGTATACTGCCACCATTGCACTCGTTCTGCTGTCTCCCAGTGAAGACAGTGCCCTTCCCCCCCCACAGGCTAGCTCTTTGGGCAGCCCTCAGGGTCTAAGCAAGACCGCAATCAGTGAAACAGGCTTAGGTCATGGCACACATGCATGATCCATGTTAGCCCATGATCAAAAATCTGCACCAGGGATCCAGATATCACCACAGCAGGGCCACTCTGGGCAGGGGTACATGTCCATTTCCATATGGAGGACTTTTCAGTCCCAACAATATATCTAAATACATACCACCTACTGGCTGTCCCAGTAGGTAGTTATAGTTAGGACCCAGTTTCCAAAGGTGTTTTGATAATAACTTTGGCGCTCTTTGACGAATCTAAACAACATTTTCAAAACTAGTTTGCTACTCACTTCAGCTGCTGTTTGTAAAGTTTTGGGGTGATTCATCAAGTGGGGGCCGAGAAAAAGGGGGGTCCCAAAATGTGTTTTCCCTATGCAATTTCCCATAGGGAATTTAGACACAACTACAGCCAAAAACAGCTGAACGGAATTACACCAAATTTAGCAGAAAGGTAGATCTTGGTCCAGAAAAAGTGCTTTTTGTAATTTGGTGTAAATCTGTTCAGTAGTTTTGGAGTTATTAAAGAAAAAATAATTTATGTATAACTAGAAAAGCGGATCCACCACGGTGGATCAGCAGATCCATACGCTAACTGCAATGCCATGATTGGCTGCTACCACTTCAACCAGGAAGTGGTGGCAGCCATTGTGGGACTCGACTCTACTGAGTCCCCAAACAAAAGGCAAACAAAAACACAAGGAGGCATGGTAAGAATACCCTGAACCACTAGGCCGGGTGGTGGGGTCCCACCTGGGGCCAAAAACTTTTTTTTAATTTGCCACAAATTTGCACAGGATTCGTGGAAAAAAAAATAACCACGGTCTCCCGCACTTGTTCTTTTTACACCCCCAGGGTGGGCGAGTCCCGGAGGGGGAAATAGATATATTTAGGGGGATGGGCTTGGCACCCCTCCCCTGGGTGCATTTGGCCCGAGAACACCTACTCCTGGGGCCCAGCCATATACGCCATGCCCCCCGAGCCATTAATGATCCTGGGGACCCCATCCCCTAGATCTGGTTCAGGCTATGTCCTAGGGAGCCTACCCCTGGGGCATAGCAGTTTCCCTGCCTGCACTGGTACGAGCAGGTAAAGCTTTGTTGCTCTCAGTTGGCGGAAGCAATTTCAAAACACCAAGTCCTCTTACAGCGGGTGGAAGCATGAAAAATGATCTTGTCTGCTGGGAGTGGACTTTTCATCTGTTTCCCTGCCCGCAGTAAAGCGGACAGGGGAACAGATGAAAAGATTACTCCCACCCATGCAGAGCAACATTTTTAGTTATGCCGGCTCTCGGGGGAGGCAGGGAACCTGCAGGGGCTGCGGGGGCCTTGGAGCTCCCCCTGCTGCCCCCAGACAAAGTGTGGTGGTTGCCCTCAGTGGGCACCAGGCCACCCACTCTTTGTTGACTGTGGGATGGGGTCCCTGGGGATGAAATTGGCCCGGGAAGGGGGGCTGTGTGGCCCCCTCCCCCTTTGGAATATTGCTAGGCCCTGGGAGATGGGGTCCCAGGGGCTGAAATCGGCCCGGGGAGGAGGGCTGTGTGCCCCCTCTCCCATTATTATAGTGGTGGGTCCCGAAAGATGGGGTCCGTAGGGCCAAAAACGTCCCAGGGAAGAGGGGGTCACGTACTCCTCTCACCTAAAAAAAAGTTGCCGGGGTTCTGAGGAATGGGGCCCCTGGGGCCGAAATCAGCTCAGGGAGGGGGGCCGCATGCCCTCCTCCCCATTAAATATGGTGCTGGGCCGAGGATAGTGGGGGGCCTTGGGCCGTAAACAGCCCAGATAGGAGGCCCGCGGGTTGGCTGCCTTTAGGGGATTGGCTACAGGGCCTTGTTGCAGGCCAGGCATTGTGGCCAACTCCCTCTCTGCGCACAGCCTTTAGCCGCGCGCGGCTAGGATTGGCTGCATGCGGGGAGTTGGCTGCAACCCGGAAGGTAGGATGCAGGGCCTGGCCGCAGGCCTGGCCTTCTGGCCAACCCCCCGCCATGCTCATTCACATGCCATGCGCTGCGTGGGGTTGGCTGCATGTGGGGGGTTTCGCTGCAGGGTGTGCCCGCTGGTGGTTGCATTAGCGTGTGGTAATTAAATATTACTTTTCGTTAAAAAAAACCCTAGAAATTCACTGAAACAAACAAAGATTACAGGGACAATATCGTTAGGTAACAGCTTTCAAAAACGATAGAAATTAAATGTAAAAACCAATGGTTACAGAGACGTTGTAGTTGGGAAATAGAATTAAAAACACCTTAGAAATTCTTGTGCCCTCAGGTAGCTATAACTCGTGCCCTCACCATGCACTGCTAATTGCCCCACATATTACATCAGTCATGGCATTTTGTATGGCATCATTGATAATATCACTGCAACATGTGCAATAAAATTGTAGCTGAGAAAACTGTGCATGGCGGGGGTGCGAGTTACAGTTACCTTAGGGAACGAGTTATAGTTACTTGAGATAAGTATAATGATAACTGCTGAATATCTATGGTTTTATGTGTATATATATGTATGTGTGTGTATGTATGTATGTATGTATATATATATATATATATATATATATATATATATATATATATATATATATATATATATATATATATATATATATATGAGCTTGCAAATCCTGGGCCAAGTTCCTTACGAACAGGAAATCAGGTACAGACCACAAACAGCTTTCAGTGAGATAGGTGCTTTATTGATCAGAGGATCTCCACTGCATGACGCGTCTCGACCGGGTTACCCCGGTCTATATATGTAAATGTTACAGTTAGGATTTCTTTTCCATAGACAAGGCATTTTTTGTTGTGCTAATAACTTTTGTGTCATTTGAAGACTCTTCTCAAAACTTTCCAAAAGAAGCAAATTATTATTGAAGCGGAAGGGAGTGCGCATTCCCACTCCTCAAGGTGTTTTCAGCCCCGGTAACCCAATCTCCCTGGGCCCAATTTATTAAGGGGAGGGCAGAACACTGCTACCCTTTCCGACCCTAAGGGTACCCCGGGGATCCCAACCCCAATTACCAAAATCCAAATGAAAAGGGGGGAGCCGCATGCCCCCCATTCCCTGAGCCTAATGGTCCCCGGCAACCCCTTCCCCCTTGGCCGTATTAGAAAATAAAGGGAGGGGGCCACATGGCCCCCCTCCCGAATCTCAAAAAGGCTCTGGGAACCCCATCCCCCAGGGCTGTCACTTAAATGAAAAGTGAGGGGGACACATGCCCCCCCTTCTTGAGCCTTAAAAGGCCCCGGGGATCTCATGCCCATGGTGCAGGCTCAGTGACTGTGTCCAGGTTAGCCCACCCCTGGGACACAAAAGTTTTGGTGCTCCCAGCCAGCAGGAGATTTAAAAATGCTCTCACCGGTTGAGAGCAGACTTGTGTTATCTAGCACAATCGGCCTTGGGAACACCATCCCCCGGCACCAGTTCTCATAAAAAGGGGAGGGGGCAGCGTGGCCCCCATCAGCAGGCCTTGAAAGGCCCTTGGGATCCCATCCCCTGGGTGGCAAATACAATTAAACAGGGGAAGAGGGTGTTCACTGCTAATTAACCCATCAATTACATCACTCATGACATCTTCAATGACATCATTGATAATATCACTGCAACATTTGCAATGAAATTGCAGAAGAAAGTTACCTTAGGGCACGAGTTATAGTTTTTTGAGGTAACTATAAGTATAACTGGTGAATATATATATGTAGAATCACAGACATGGTGGTCTTCTGACCCTAGCAGGCCACCATCCTGTGATAGCATTGCTATCATTACATAGATTGATTCACAAAACCTGATTTAATTCACAAAAAGTTGGAGTGCATTTTGCAACTTCTGTTTGCAAATGAAATGTTAGTACATCTCCCTTAAGGACAAGCTCCCATGTATTATTTTTAGATAATCTTATCTTCCTATAACCCAGTGAATTAGATCTTCAACATTAAAATTTGATTGAGGTGTGTGTGATGAAATATACAAATATTTTCATGGTGAGAAATATATAAATTTAGTCCGAAGAGTTCCAGATAAGGTCATGTAAGGTGAGATATGGTTGCTTGAAAAAGCCTGTTATACAAGTGTAACAATTTATAATAATTGCTTTCACCTCTCTTTATGCCTTTCCACTTTGACCTCTGTCTAGTTGAAGCATTGTATACTAGTAGAGATTAATTTCTTTCAGTGTAGAATCCTTCCAGTGCTTATCAAGCTCACAGATTTGGGCAGAGTTCTTAGAGTGCCTTCATCATTGCACATTGAAGAACTTTATTTTGTTGGATACACTAACGTGTATTTTGTAAATACTTTCACTGGAAACATCATAATAAATCCCAATGTTTTTAAACAGTTCTTTATTGCCTTTTCAATTTAAACATAAAATATAATCAAGCAATAGTATAAACACTGAAAGATCAAATCATACTGCAGTTGACAATACGTGTAGTACGAGAGGAGAGCAGTCATGAATATCCAATTAAAGACATGGGTGTAATAGGGGAGAAGAAGCATGTGAAGACAATACACAAATTATCTAGTGTGTTAAGTTCTGAGCTGGGTACATGCTCGCCATACGTTCAGCAAGTGCAAAAGAGGAAACATTATTTTACAAAAGACATCAAACAATCTGACCTGTTATGTGGGGCCCAGTGTCATGGGGTATAAGGATGGTGCTATAGTGGGTTGAAACATGTTTCCTGGAAAGAGGGCAGAGGTGTGGAGAGAGTGATGATAGATAAATATCAAGGTTGGCCTTGGAGAAAGGGGGACTATATGTCTTCAAAATGTCCAATTGGTCCTGTAGGAAGTAGATGATCTGTTCATGGGAGGAAGCAACTGCCATGTTGCACATCCAGTCCATGTGCGTCAGTGGTAACCGTTGTTTCCATCGTCTCAGAATGGCCATTGTGGCAGCTAAAAATGGTGTGTCTATCCAGTGTTAGGTGTGTTGGGTGGTCTCCAGTAGGTCCAACGCATTGTGGAGGAAGATCAGTTCTGGGGACGGTGCAGACCCAAAGCACTGGATGCTTTCATGGTGTCCATGACTTGGCTCCAGTATTCCTTAAGAGCGTTACAGGCGTAAACAAGGTGCACAATGTACTCCTGGAGTGCATACATCAGCAACAAGAAGAGTTGGGGGCAAGGTTAGCTAGTTGCTGTCTGTGTAGGGACCAATGCCAGTCCTGTAGGAGTTTGTAAAAGCTAATTTTTAGCCTTGCCTCCCAGAGCCCTCTGTTAGGGATGTCTAGGAGTTCGACTCAAGCATCTTCTGGGTACTCTTTGGCTATCCTGATGCACCATTTCTTTCTCACAAGCGACCTAAGTGGTTGTGAGTGGTGTTCTTTGAGTAACATTTTGTACAGTCCCGTGTAGGAGCTGCGATGATGCAAGTAGTCATAGATAACAGATCCAGGGAGGAAGTCTGTCAATGGCCACAGGGATCTAGACACACAGTGGGACAGTTGCTGGTATCACCATTGTTTTCTGGCATTGAGGTTGAAGTCCTTTTGTAGGAAAGGAAACAATTTGAAAGCCCCATTCTGAAGCAGTTGGTCTACTTTGAGAATGCCTTTATTAGACGAGGACTCCCAGTGGACTGGTACACCACCTATTTGTAGTGCTTTGTTGTCCCCGATGGGGGCCATTTCATGCAAGTAAGCATGCACTTACTCAAGCGTTAGCTCCCATATCTTCACAGGCATCTGCAGTAGTGGGTTTGCAGCGTACTCAGCAGGGGTAAGGGCTTTCTGTAGGAGGTCAGGAGCAACAGGACCACCCCCAGAAGGCCCTATTCTATCAGGACCCATTCCAGGTTTTCCAAATCACTTGAGAAGAAAGAGACAAGGAGGGCCAGCCAGTGAGCTTTTTAGTAGAGGTTCATATCCAGAAGTCGAGGCCACCTGACAGCGTGTTGGCTTCTAGTTTAGAGAGCCTAAGGTGAGGTTTCTGACCATCTAAAGATAGTCTTTGATCATCTTGGTCAGTTTCAGTAGCAAATATCTCTAGTCGCTGACAGAAATCATGCCAAACATGAAGCTTGGCAAACTTGAAGCAGGGCGCCATAACCATTTTGATCATCCAAAGAAACAGGCGGAGGTGTGACCATTTACTAAAATCCATAGCTGTGGTAGTCGGCAAGAGCTCCATATTTTCTTGGGCTGCGGTGAAAAGATTGTTTCCAATCCGAATCCCTAGCTAGGTGCCATCCACCCATTGATATTGGGAGTCAGCCACCAAAGCCAAAGCTATTTATTGGTTCAGTGGAATGCCTCACATTTCTCCCAGTTAATCTTGACGAGTATAAGGATGTCATTGGTGTAGAGCAGGAGCTTTCTTTCACCTGCCGTTGTAGGAATGCCCAAGACCTGTGCATTCATTTATATCTAGTTTGCCAAGAGCTCAGAAGTCAGAAGGAATAGGAGCGGCAAAAGGGGGCAGCCCTGCCTCATTCCACTGGAGATGGCGAACCGGCTGACAGAAAGCCATTGATGTTGATCCAGGTGGATGGAAAGATGAAGAGGAGGTTTGATAAGCTGAATGTAGAGGTCGCAAAAGCCGGCTTTCATGGAAGACATAGGGCCTTTTGATATAGTGGAAAGCCTTTGTGGCATCAGAGGAGATTGCCACTTGCTGATCTCTGCTTCTTTTAGCCTGCCAGATAACGTGTGAGAGATAGTCGCATATTGTTAGTGGAGGATCTGCAAAGCACACAATTTTTGATTGATGAATCAGCAGCAGGATGAACAGAAAAGCCAGAAGCACAACACTCATCTTGTAGAACTCGATAGGGAAGCCATCGTCAGGTGTGCATTTGTTATATGGCCTCCAAGATTTCCACAGGCGAGATATCTGCTATCAGCTCATGGTCCATCTTGATCCCGCTGGGAGTCCACGTTCTTAAGTTGTTGCGCCAACAGCCATTTGACCTTTTCTCCAAATTCCTAATGGCAATATTTAATTCAAGCTAAAGCTTTCTCTTCAATGGACGTATACATGGAAGTCCACCTTAGCCTGAGTCAATCTTTGGAATTTTTTGTGTGTCAGGTTTGTACAGTAGGACGTCAGTAAAGAGAGGATCAATTGTTCCAGCTGTTGTTTCGTGTTGACCTGCCTATGTTTTTGCAGGACAAATTCCCACAAGATTTCACCATGCATATATGTCATACAAGCAGCCCAGAGCATATGAGGGGAGTCCACAGAGCCATCCTTAGAGTCCAAGTATTCCTGTAGATGAGCATGCTGGGTTTGTTTCACTTTTGGGCTCTTGCTGGCATTTTTCAGAGGCCACAAAGCGGGTGCATGATGTCCAGATTCATGACCACTGAGATGAGAGCTTGGTCAGAGACACTACCAGTGATGTTTGGATTTCAGGGACTATCGAGCCCTTGAGAAGGAAGAAATCAATCCTCAATTCTGTGGTGTGCAGATGAAAATACAAAGTATAGTCCCGGTCCCTCAGGTGCAGAATTCTCCAGGGATCCAGGAGGGATTGATTGCTGAGCAGATCCAGCAATGTCAGTCAATCTCTGCTGCCTAAGTTCTAAAGAACCTGTGCTATCAAGAATGGGGTCCTTGTGATGACCCACGCTCCTCCCAGCAGGACCATTGTCTGCACACAGGCCACGAGCAGGTAATGAGGTCAGGAGAAAAAAGTGAGCTTGGGGGGTTAGGTGTGCAAATGCTCCCCACAATAAAATGAGATGATTGTATTTTCAGCTTAGCCACCACATACTGGCCTTCTTTGTACAACCAAGTCGAAATAATTTGAGCAGCCTGTCGTTTGTGGAGCAGGATAGCAGTGCCTTCTTTCTTAGAGGGTGCGTCCCCATCCAGTCACTTTTGAGCTTTAGAGATCCGACCTCTGACAGATGGGTTTAATGGAGTAACACTATATACCGGTTATGGGCTTCCCACGAAGATAACACCTTTTTGCGTTTAATGTAGTTGTTTACTTCCTGTGCATTGAGGAAGAGCACTGTCAAGCCAGGGCCAAAAGGTTGCTGGGTGCGAAGGTGGCCCAGATAGGGGAGTCCATTGTAGATATCCATGCCCTGCAGTAGGTCAAAGTTAGAAGATAGGAGTAAAGGCAGAGGAGGTAGTATTTTAGAACCGTGGCTGAGAGTGCAGTCGGGTTGACGGGTTAACTTTATTCGTGGACTAATAGCTGTGAGAAGTTGGCCTGGTATATGCTGTTCACTAGTTAAAGTGGACACCTTGCACCAGTACAATTCGACTCTTATGGTAGGTAGGTTTAAGACAACCTTTATAGAAAGCTATCCTAGTGGTAGCTGTGGAGAGCAGCCTTCAGGCTAAGTCTTGGAGGAATGTAAAGCAGCTTGTTTTTCCCCACAATCTCTTGAATCACCAAATGAAAAGACACCACACAGGTATATATATCAAATATATATGTATTTATTACTAAACAACTCTCTACTAATCTCTTGTGAGATTAGAAGACAGGAACATATGCATAAATCAACGTTTCACAATAAATTAAGCACAAATATGGCTGGGGCCCTAGGGGCGTACTCAGACCATATACTAAAAAAGAGACTTAAGAACAACGACTTGCAGGAGACAAGGCCCAGGGCCTTCAGAAGTGTTGGGGCCTCACGAAACCACCCAAGGCAGGTAAGCAAAGGACCCACGGGGACACGTGCAGTGAGTGAACAAAGGCGCGGATCACCGTAGACTTCAATGGGGCAAGTCACGGTTGGAAATTAAGAGTTTAAGGGCACTTCGGAGTAGCTACAAGCAAGTCACTTACAGGGGAAGTAGTTCTAGGGCCAACACTCCACAGGAGCACTGTAGTGCTGGAGTTACCTCACCGAGGGAAGCCGGGTGCATAGGTGTCCTTTGGTGTCGGGTCGCGGCGTCGTTTTCAATGGGAGCCAATGAAGACTTGCTGCTTCTGAAGTCCGAAGAAGTGTCCGGTGGAATCCAAGCCTGGATTCGGAAGAAGGAAGACCTGAAAGCAGAGGGGACAGTGTTCAAAGTCACTGAGCAGTGACTCGGGGCAAGGAAGATGAATGCCCACCGTCGTCGACAGATTCAGGTCGTTCACGGGTGTCTTGACTCTTCGGCCACGAGGTCCAGGAGGCGTCGACGACAACCAGGAGCTGGATTCGGCGTGTCCCACAAAGTCTGCAGCTGACTGCGGTGTCGGCAACCTGATTGGAGCCAACAAGCCTTGGTAGCAGCAAGTCTTGTGGAAAGCGTAAAAGTCAATGGTGCAGACCAGCAAGGTCTGGGGAACTCACCCAGCGAGGGTAAGTCAGGGCAGGCCTGGAGCAACCAGGGGAGCCCTTTGGTTCTTTAGAAAAGTCTTCAGGGGACCCACAAGCCAGCTGGCAAGGGATCGCGAAGACGCCTTGGGAGGATTCCTTCAACAGGGGCCCACGATCACACGGGACGGGGTAGGCCTCTGATCGTCGGAGGGATTCCTGCTAGAGGCTAGGAGCATACGTGGTCCAAAGCACAGGTTCGTAGAACGTCGTGAAGGGGTTGCACCCGACAATAATGCACGGTACCCAGGGACTGCGGTTCCTCGTCACTCGTGGGGTCCACTGGCCTCAGCTTCGCTGGGGACTCACGATGGCCTTTGAGAAGTCAGGAAATCTTCATCTTGGGCTGCAGAGACCTCGGGCTCCGGCGGGAGCGGTGTAGTTTGCGACCATCATTTCAGTTTTTGGTGCCTGCCAAGCAGGGGAGTCACTCCTTGACTCCAAGGGAGATTCTTCAGTCTTCCAGAGGTAGTGGAACGTCGAAGGTCCAGGATTCTTCTTTAGAGCGTCATCCAGGGGTATCTAGTTTGCAATGCACAGGTTCCCCCTCTTATACTAAAAGGAAGGGAGGGACTAGCTCTATGACCCCACCTATGGGAGGGTCAGGGAGTGGGTGGCTACACCCACTTCCCCTTGTCCAGTTTCGCGCCAGAGCAGGGGCAGGTAGCCCCTGAGCTGGTTTGAACTGGCATATGCACAGAGGAGCCTTCTGCTCCCCAGTGCAGGACTTCAAAGCACTCTAGGAGTGCACCCACCCAGCCCCAATACACTAAACCCTGTCTGGAAGGTGGTCACACCCTCCTGTGACAGGATACCTATTGTTGGGCTTCCTCCACTGCGAGTTTCGGTCATCAGCAGGAGGGCCGCCCAGTGTCTGTGACTGGTGGCATCCATTTTGTGATGCCAGGGCTCTTCAGGATTCTACCGCGTTTCCACAGTAGGTACATGTCTATCCCTCTAGAAGGGTGAAATGCTACTCCCGCCGCCAGAACTGGCGGGGGGGTAGTATTCCAAGATGTTTGACACCAAACACGACATAGTTTCCGTGCAGCCATCCCAAAGTTAGCATTTAACGCGAGGTTATAACGCGCTTAAAAGTATATGGTCAGGCTGCACTACAAACAGCCTCAGAGAAGGGTCTCCGAATGCTGCAGAGGGGCTCTGCTCATGCAGGGGCACCCTCTCACATAGGAACCAAGCACTCTGCCTTCAGGATTGATAAGGCCTGCCATAGGAGTGACTTATAGGTTTATATGTGTGTATCTATGTAGTGATATAGGTAGCCTATATCACAGTAATGGGTGCATGCACCACCTTACCCAGGCTGCAGTAGCAGGCCTGTGGTGTCAGATTTAGTCTGCTTCCCAGGGGTGGCATAATACATGCTTCAGCCCCTGGTAGGCCTGTGAAGTACCTATGCCCTTGGCACCTAAGGTACCATATACTAGGGACTCATAAGGTACCACAGTATCCAATCACTAGTGCACCTAGAGTGCACTCCAAGTCGTTTAGAGAGAACAGAGAGGCTGGGGCCCTGATTGGCAGGGTCCCAGCCTGACTATAGCCAGAAACCAGTGTAAACATCAGAAAAAAGTGGGGGCAACATAAGAGGCAGATCCTACTCTCCTACACAACCCCCCAAACGCAGGGACACTAAACTAACCTTGACCAGTTGAGTCTTCGTGCTCTAAGTGGAAATACCTTGAGAGTCCATCTGCATTGGCATGTTGGGTCCCAGGCCTATGTTCCACTGTATAGTCCATCCCCTGTAGGGAAATGGACCACCTCAAAAGTTTTGGGTTTTCACCTTTCATCTGTTTAAGCCATAGGAGGGGCTTGTGGTCAGTCTGAACTATGAAGTGAGTGCCAAACAAGTATGGCCTCAGCTTCTTCAGGGCCCACACCACAGCAAAGGCCTCCCTCTCTATAGCTGACCAATGTTTCTCTCTAGGGGTCATCCTTCTGCTAATAAAAGCTACTGGCTGGTCTTGACCTTCATCATTCAGTTGGAGACAGTACAGCTCCCACACCCAGCTCAGAAGCATCTGTTTGGACAATGAACTTTTGGTGTAGTCTGGACTCTGTAAGATGGGGGCAGTGCACATGGCCTGCTTTAGGTCTTCAAATGCCTTCTGACAGCTAGCTGTCCACTGAACCTTTTTGGCATTTTCTTTGAGGTCAGATCATTCAAGGGGGTCACTATAGATCCATATCCCTTCACAAACCTCCTATAGTACCCAGTCAGGCCTAAGAAGGCTCTCACCTGTGTCTGGGTGGTTGGAGCAACCCATTCCATTATGGTTTGGATTTTACTCTGTAAAGGCTGAACCTGGCCTCCACCCACAAGGTGGCCCAGGTACACAACCTGACTCTGCCCTATCTGGCACTTAGTGGCCTTGATAGTGAGGCCTGCTTTCTGCAGAGCCTCCAAAACATTTCTGAGGTGGACCAGGTGATCCTGCCAGGAGGAACTAAAGACAGCAATATCATCTAGATAAGCTGAGCAATAAGTTTCCATCCCTGCCAGAACTTTATTCACCAACCTCTGAAAAGTGGCAGGTGCATTTTTCAATCCAAAGGGCATCACCACAAAGTGGTAGTGACCACCAGGGGTCGAAAATGCTGTTTTGGCTTTTGCATCATCAGCTAGTCTGATCTGCCAGTAGCCAGCTGTTAGGTCAAATGTACTCAGATACTTGGCTGAGGCCAAAGTATCAATCAGCTCATCTGCCCTTGGTATGGGATAGGCATCAGTCCTGGTGACTGCATTGAGGCCTCTGTAGTCTACACAAAACCTCATTTCTTTCTTACCACCCTGGGTATGAGGCTTGGGTACTAGGACTACTGGGCTAGCCCAAGGGCTATCTGTGACCGCTCAGCCCTCCACAGGGCTTGGTCGCCCCACTCACTGCTGCCGCTCCTGCCTGCCTTGCCGCCTCCTGCCTGGAGATTCCTTCGCTCGCTGCCCGCTGCTCCTGGGACTTTCCCACTGCTCCTGGGACTTTCCCGCTGCCCGCTGCTCCTGGGACTTTCCCACTGCTCCTGGGACTTTCCCGCTGTCCGCTGCTCCTGGGAATTCCCGCCACTGCCTCCCTGCGGCCCCGCCCCCGTGATTCCATTCGCCGCCCGCTCCCGCCACCCAGCTGCTCCTCCCTCCCGGCTCCTTACTTAAGGGGACCGTAGGGGACCACAGAGTGTGACCGCTCAGCCTCCACAGGGCTTGGTCGCCCCACTCACTGCTGCCGCTCCTGCCTGCCTTGCCGCCTCCTGCCTGGAGATTCCTTCGCTCGCTGCCCGCTGCTCCTGGGACTTTCCCACTGCTCCTGGGACTTTCCCGCTGCCCGCTGCTCCTGGGACTTTCCCACTGCTCCTGGGACTTTCCCGCTGCCCGCTGCTCCTGGGACTTCCCGCCACTGCCTCCCTGCGGCCCCTCCCCCGTGATTCCATTCGCCGCCCGCTCCCGCCACCCAGCTGCTCCTCCCTCCAGGCTCCTTACTTATGACGCCCCCTGAGCGACACGCGCAGCGGCCGCGCGCAGCGGGAGCACCGACGGAGCGCCGAAGGTGCGCCAAAGGTAAGCCCGTCTGCGCCCGTCCGCGCCTGGCCCGCGCCCAGCGCCAGGACCCTGGATCCCACCAATGCAACACTACTCGACGGACCCACGACGCCGCCACCCTCACCGCACTCAATGCCGGCCGGAACCCTGCCTGCTACCGAGCCTCACCGAGACGCACCCACGGACCCTTCACCTGCCAAGCCTGCCGATTCACCTGCCCCCGGACGTGCACCACCTCCGCCAAGTCGAGCACCAGCAGCAACCACCTGAAATGCATCCTGTTGAACACCCGCTCCGTCCACAGGCACGCCGTGGAACTCTGGGACCTGCTCGACGCAACAGCACCGGACGTCGCCTTCCTCACCGAAACCTGGATGAACGCCTCCTCAGCGCCCGACATCGCCATAGCCATCCCGGACGGATACAAGATCACCCGGAAGGACCGCGTCAACCAGACGGGAGGAGGCATCGCCATCGTACACAAGAACACCATCCGCATCTCGACTAACTCCGACGAGACCTTCACCGCCGCCGAACACCTACACTTCCAGATACACACTGACCCCAAGACCACCCTCCGAGGCACCCTCATCTACAGACCCCCGGGACCACGCACACTATTCAGCGAAGACATCGCAGACTTCATCAGCCCGCACGCCATGCCCTCCGCCGACTACATCCTCCTAGGGGACCTCAACTTCCACCTGGAGAACAACAACGACAGAAACACCACCGCCCTGCTGGACAACCTCGCCAACCTCGGACTCAAGCAACTGGTGAACACGCCCACCCACTACGCCGGCCACACGCTTGACCCCGTCTTCTCTTCCAGCAAGCACATCTCCTTCAGCCACGCCACCGGACTCCACTGGACCGACCACAGCTGCGTCCACTTCAGCTTCAGAAAGACTGCGACCCACCACCACCCGCAACAGGCTCCCGCCGGAGCTGGAGCAAGATCACCGCCGAGCAGCTCACCGCCTCCCTCAGCCAGAACACACCCACCAACACAACGGACCCAAACGAAGCAGCCAGCAACCTCGCCAAGTGGCTGACCGCCTGCGCCGACGACCTCGCACCACTAAAAACCCTCCCAGCAGACCCGGAAGCAAGAAAACCCCTTGGTTCACCAACGAACTCAAGGAATCCAAGAAGAACTGCCGCACTCTCGAGAAAGCCTGGCGACTCGACCAGACCACAGACAACAGGACCGCCCTCAAGCACGCCACCCGCAAACACCACCAGCTGATCCGTGCCACCAAGAAGTCGGCACTCAAAGAACGACTGGACAACAACGCCCACGACAGCAAGGAACTTTTCAGCATCGTCAAAGAGTTCTCCAACCCCAGCGCCGGAAACAACGACATCACCCCTCGCAAGACCTCTGCAACTCACTCGCCGCGTTCTTCCACCGCAAGATCACCGACATACATAACAGCTTCGACGCACAGACCACGCACCCTACCGCCGAACCAACGCCCGCCACCACCACCCTCTGCAACTGGACCCCGATCAGCACCGAAGACACCACCCGCACGATGAACTCCATCCACTCCGGATCACCAACCGACCCCTGCCCACACCACGTCTTCAACAAAGCCGACGCCACCATCGCACCCCATCTCCGGGACATCATCAACTCCTCCTTCCACACCGCCACCTTCCCGGAGAGCTGGAAGCACGCCGAGCTTACCGCCCTCCTGAAGAAACCAACGGCGGACCCCACCGACCTCAAGAACTACCGTCCCATCTCGCTCCTTCCGTTTCCGGCCAAAGTCATCGAGAAGACCGTCAACAGACAGCTTGCCGCCTTCCTCGAGACGAATGGATCCCTCGACCCTCGCAGTCCGGGTTTCGGGCCAACCACAGCACCGAGACCGCCCTTATCGCAGCCACCGACGACATCAGAACCCTAACCGACAACGGGGAAACAGCAGCCCTCATCCTCTTGGACCTCTCCGCGGCGTTCGACACCGTCTGCCACCGCACCCTAGTGAAGCGCCTCAGCAACATCGGAATCCGAGAGAAAGCACTGGAATGGATCATCTCGTTCCTCGCCGGAAGAACCCAGAGAGTCCGCCTCCCCCGTTCAGATCCGAGGCCACCGAAGTCATCTGCGGCGTTCCACAAGGATCTTCACTCAGTCCAACCCTCTTCAACGTCTACATGAGCCCCTCGCAGCCATCGCACGCCAACACAACCTCAACATCATCTCCTACGCCGACGACACCCAGCTGATCCTCTCCCTCACCAACGACCCCACCACCGCCAGAGCCAACCTACACGACGGGATGAGAGACGTCGCCGACTGGATGAGGAACAGCCACCTTAAACTGAACTCAGACAAGACGGAAGTCCTCATCCTGGGCTCATCACCCTCCGCCTGGGACGACTCTTGGTGGCCCCCGGCCCTGGGCACCGCGCCCAAACCAACGGACCACGCACGCAACCTGGGCTTCATCCTGGACTCCTCCCTGTCGATGACCAGACAAGTCAACGCCGTCTCATCTTCGTGCTTCAACACTCCTGCGCATGCTCCGCAAGATCTTCAGATGGATCCCCACTGAAACCAGGAAGACCGTCACCCAGGCACTCGTCACCACCCGACTGGACTATGGGAACACCCTCTACGCCGGAACCACAGCCAAACTTCAAAAAGACTCCAGCGCATCCAGAACGCCTCCGCACGACTCATCCTGGACATCCCCCGACACAGCCACATCACCGGACACCTGAAAGACCTGCACTGGCTCCCCGTCAGCAAGAGAATCACGTTCAGACTCCTCACCCACGCACACAAGGCCCTCCACGACCTGGGCCCCAAGTACCTCAACGACCGCATGACCTTCTACACGCCCACCCGCCAGCTACGATCAACCAGCCACGCCCTCGCCACCGTACCACGCATCCGCAGAGCCACCGCCGGAGGAAGATCCTTCTCCTACCTGGCAGCCAAGACCTGGAACTCCCTCCCCACTCACCTTCGGCGAACCCAGGACCATCTCTCCTTCAGGAAGCAGCTCAAGACCTGGCTGTTCGAGCAGTAACTTACCCCCTCCCCCAGCGCCTTGAGACCCTCCCGGGTGAGTAGCGCGCTCTATAAATGCCGTGATTGATTGATTGATTGATCTGAAGGCTCAATCACACCTAACTCCAACATTTTCTGGACTTCAGTCCTGATACACTCCCTGACATGGTCAGGTTGCCTGTAGATTTTACTCTTGACAGGCAGACTGTCCCCAGTGTCCACCTCATGGGTGCACCAGGTAGTCTGACTAGGGGTCAGGCTAAACATATGTCTGTACTGCTGCAGAACTTGTCTGCACTCAGTTTGCTGATGGTCAGTGAGGCTGCTTGCCAAAGCAACACCATCCACTGACCCATCATCAGGGTTCTGTGAGAGCAGGTCAGGGAGAGGGTCACTCTCCTCCTCCTGGTCCTCATCAGTTGCCATGAGCAAGCCCATGTCAGCCCTGTCAACATATGGCTTTAATCTGTTGACATGGAGCACCCTCAGGGGGCTCCTGGGAGTTCCAAGATTCACCAGATAGGTGACTTCTCCCTTTTGCTCAACTATGGTATGGGGGCCACTCCATTTGTCTTGGAGGGCTGCTGAGGCCACAGGCTCCAACACCCACACTTTCTGTCCTGGCTGGTACACAGTCAGCACAGCCTTTGGTCATGCCAAGCTTTTTGTAATTCTTGGCTGGCCTCCAGGTGTTTGGTTGCCTTTTTCATGTATTCGGCCATCCTGGAGCGGAGACCAAGTACATAGTCCATCACATCTTGTTTGGGGGGTTTGAGAGGTAACTCCCAGCCCTCTTTTACTAAACATAATGGACCTCTTACAGGATGCCCAAACAGAAGCTCAAATGGGCTGTAACCAACCCCTTCTGTGGAACTCTCTGTAGGCAAACAACAGGCAGGAAGAAGAAGGTCCCATTTCCGCCTAAGCTTCTCTGGGAGTCCTTTAATCATTCCCTTCAGGGTTTTGTTGAAACCTTCAACCAACCCATTGCATTGTGGGTGATAGGGGTGGTGAACTTATAAGTTACACCACACTCCTTCCACATTGCTTTCAAATATCCTGACATGAAGTTTGTATCTCTGTCAGAGATGACCTCCTTTGGGAAACCCACTCTGGAGAAAACTCCAATGAGAGCTCTTGCCACCACAGGGGCTGTGGTGGTCCTCAGGGAATTGCCTCTGGGTACCTGGTGGCATGATCCACTACCACCAGGATAAATCTGTGCCCAGATGCAGTTTGAGGGTCAAGGGGACCAACAATGTCAATCCCTACCCTTTCAAAGGGTACCCCCACCACAGGTAGTGGTATCAGGGGGCCTTTGTGGTGCCACCTGCCTTGCCACTGGCTTGGCATGTGACACAGGAGCGACAAAACTCCTTTGTGTCCTCTGACATATGTGGCCAATGAAAATGTGGAACAAGCCTGTCCCAGGTCTTGTTTTGGCCCAAGTGACCTGCTAAAGGGATATCATGTGCTAGGGTCAAGAGGAACCCCTAAACTTCTGAGGTATTACCAACCTCCTGGTGGCTCCAGGGGCTGGATCTCTACCCTCAGAATATAGGAGTCCCTCATCCCAATAAACTTTATGGGACTCACTAGCACTCCCAGCAGCCTCATCAGCAGCCTGCTGTCTGAGGGGTTCAAGAGAGGGGCAGCACTGTTGCTCCTTACTCAGATCTTCCCTAGAAGGGCCCCCTGCCCCCAAGAACTCAACCTGATCAGGCTCAAGTTCCTCTGGGGCAGTTCCTTCTTCAGGATCTGCTCCTCCTCCCTTAAGAGGGGAATCAGTGATCTGAGACAGAGGGGAAGGCACTGCCTTAACCCTACTGCTCCTCTTCTTGGGAAGCCTCTGGTCCATAGTTTCAGGATCCAGAGCTAGTTCAGTGTCATGCATTTTGGCCTGTGACCTGGTCACAGCAAATACCTCTGCAGGGATGCCTAACATCTTAGCATGAGTCCATAACTCTACTTCAGACCAGGCTGAAGTTTCTAGATCATTGCCCAATAGACATTCTACAGGGAGGTCTGCACTGACTACAACCTTCTTGAGGCCAGTTACCCCTCCCCAGGAGAAATTCACAACTGCCAGACTATGGTTGGTCCTGACATTGCTTGCATTGGTCACCTGGTACATTTCGCCCAGGATGATCTGTCCAGGGTCCACAAGATCCTCTGCCACCATGGTGACACTAGCACCTGTGTCCCTAAATGCCAAAGCCTGTTTGCCATTTATTACAGGCTGCTGTTTGTATTTGCCCAGATTACTGGGGCTCACAAGGAAGGACATGTCCATGTCTCCATCTCAAATCAGCATTGCCTGAGTGGGTACTCTGACTAGGCCAGAGTCCACTTCAGAACCCAGGGTCAACCCTACTACACCCTTATTCTGAGTACCACCTCCACCAGTAGCTGAACTAGGGGGAACAGTTGCCTTAGGGGCAGGAGTGGTGGTGGTTTGGTCTTTGGACTTGTTACAATCAGAAGTCCAGTGCCCTTTCTGTTTACAGAATTGGCACCAGGGCTTCTTTTGGCCTTTTCCCTTGTTGGATTGTGACTCCCCACCAGATGCAGATTGTTGGGGCCCTTGTGAAGACTTCTGGTCTTTTGACTTATCCCCACTTTTCTCAGAGCCCTTAGAATCCTGCTTCTTTGTGTCACCCCCTTGGTTCTGGGTTTTCTGCCTCACCCTGGTTCTGACCCACTTGTCTGCCTTCTTTCCCAATTCTTGGGAGAGGTCAGATCTGAGTCCACCAGGTATTGATGCAGCAACTGGTTCTGGCAATTATTAAGGATCTGTTCTCTCATCATTAGATTATACAATCCCTTGAAATCAGTAACCCTACTGCCAACCAGCCAACCCTCCAGAGCCTTGGTTGCACAATCTACAAAGTCAGTCCAGTCCTGAGTCTGTGCCTTCTGGGTGTCTCTGAACTTCAACCTGTACTGCTCAGTGGTTAAGCCAAACCCATCTATCAGTGCACTCTTCAGGACTTCATAGTCATCAGCATCCTCTTCTCTAACAGTGAGGAGCTTGTCTCTACCTTTATCTGAAAAGGAGAGCCACAAGATTGCTGCCCACTGCTTTTGGGGACCTGTTGTACTCTACAGGCCCTTTCCATAGCAGTTACCCATTTTTGGATATCATCCCCACTCTGGTAGGGAGGAACAACCTTGCTCAGGTTCCTATGGTCTGGAATATATTCTCTGCCTCTAGGGACACTGTTGCTGCCACCAGGGGTTCTAACCCCTCTTTCTAGAAGCTCTCTGGAGCTCCAGGGCTTCCTTATCTAATGCCAACTGCTTGGTTTTGAGGGCAAACCCTGCTTCCTCATACTGCAGCAGTTTGTACATTCTGTCAGAGGAGGTCTCTCTTCTTGAGAAGTAGGAGTTCCTCTGGTAGACAGATTCTCTGCCAGAGTGATAGGGGTGTTCAGATTCCATAGAAAGGGACCTAGGCCTCTCCTCCCCTATGTCAGTTCTCTTAGGGAGAATTCCTCTGTCCTGTTCAGACCCCTTGGGACCTGGCTCTACAATCACAGAGTCTTGGTCATCCAGATGTTCATCATCTGACCCAGACACTGTAATTGACCCACCCACTGATTCAGACCCATTAGCTCCTAGAGCTAATCTAAGATCATCTGCTGTCAGCAGATCTATCAGGTGTAGTGTGGAGGGACTCTGTCCTAGCTTCAGGTGCCTTGCAGCACACATGGCTCTCAGTTCAGAGAAAGCCATGTCCTTATACTGAGGCTGAGTGGATCCACTGGGTCCACCCTTTAAGAACATTCTAGTGTTGTGCAGTGTTGTACTACCTACACTAGTTTGTGGCCTACTGATACTAGCTTGAGCTGTAGAAAGGGTGTGCTATCCCTTGGCACACAGCTCTAAGTTCAGTAGAACTTATTGATACTAAGCTTGACTTTATATGTACCTTAAGTACCTATGGTGGTTTTCAGTTAGTAATTCAAATAGAGATTTTCTGGTAAAACAATAGCAGGCTGGAATCCCACCGCTGCCACCAATGTGAGAAGTTGGCCTGGTATATGCTGTTCACTAGTTAAAGTGGACACCTTGCACCAGTACAATTCAACTCTTATGGTAGGTAGGTTTAAGACAACCTTTATAGAAAGCTATACTAGTGGTAGCTGTGGAGAGCAGCCTTCAGGCTAAGTCTTGGAGGAATGTAAAGCAGCTTGTTTTACCCCACAATCTCTTGAATCACCAAATGAAAAGACACCACACAGGTATATATATCAAATATATATGTATTTATTACTAAACAACTCTCTACTAATCTCTTGTGAGATTAGAAGACAGGAACATATGCATAAATCAACGTTTCACAATAAATTAAGCACAAATATGGCTGGGGCCCTAGGGGCGTACCAGGCCATATACTAAAAAAGAGACTTAAGAACAACGACTTGCAAGGAGACAAGGCCCAGGGCCTTCAGAAGTGTTGGGGCCTCACGAAACCACCCAAGGCAGGTAAGTAAAGGACCCACGGGGGACGCGTGCAGTGAGTGAACACAGGCGCGGATCGGCGTAGACTTCAATGGGGCAAGTCGCGGTTGGAAATTAAGAGTTTAACTGGCACATGCATCAAAATCAGAAATAGCGATTCCTAAATTGCGATTAATAAGGAATCACTATTTAGAAATCGCTATCCGCAATGCATGAACCCGTTTGCGAAAAATAACCGATTCGGTAATAATCGCAAATCTGAATAGCGATTTCACCAAAGAGACGCGCAAAATCCGAATAAACACCTTTTGCGATTTCCCTTTGTGCGATCTCGCAATTAGCAATTTTGCAATTAGCGATTTCGCAAAAAGCGCGTCGCATTGGAAGCATGCTGATGACATCACAACCAGGAAGTCATCCAGCCCATGCTTCATTCAGTGCCCAGAGGAAGTGAGAGGAAGAAGCAGAGTGCTGGAGCTTAGCTGATTCATCATCCTAGTCTGTGTGCTGCAACTTCCTGTGCACAACAATGGATCAGACTACATCAGGGGAGAGTGCCACGCCCAGGAAGAGAAAACTGAAATTCAGTGAAAGAGAACTGGAATACCTCATTGAGGAGGTGTCCAACAGCCATGACAAGCTCTTTGGGAAACTTTCACTCAAAGTGCCAGAGGCAGAAAAACGCAGGATATGGCTGCGTATCAAGAACAAGGTCAATGCTGTGGGAGTCACACACCGCAGCATAGATGACCTCAAGAAGAGGTGGTACGACCTGCATAGCCGTGCCAAGGAGCGAATCTCAGAAAGGCTGAAGGAGGCCAGGGCCACAGGAGGGGGCACATCTACAATTCCAGGCAACACAGCCCGGGAGGACCTGGTGGAGGCCACAATCCAGCCCGAAGCAGTGGTGGGAGTGACCCAGCTGGACACATCCGGCGCGGCTAGTACCACACAAGGTAAGATGAATGCAACCATACACTTCAAAGTACAGTTCAATTGTGCACATACCCCCAGTGCAACCCCAGTGTACAGGTCAAACTCCAGTCCACGTTTTCCCACATACACCCAATGCATCATGGGAGTTGTAGGCATGTCAGTCAAGTGGGCAGTCAAACACAACAATGGCAAGTGAAACACGCCAACACTGCATGGCAGTCAGTGATTACAGTCAGTGATTTAATGTGTGCCAAGTATGCTTAATGTGACACAATAGTAACCTTAACACTAATTAACATTGCACTGTTTCACATCACAGATGCAGCTGAAGTAGACTTGGAAGACAGTGATTGTCTACACATCTCCGAGATTCCTGCTGAGACTGATGTGGAGACTCCAGTTGCCCCAGCAAGCACACACCCCGCACCCACAAAACGCAGGGCACAAGTACCATCACTGCAGCCCATGGAATCAGAGCTGGCTACTGCACCCACTCCTGTGACCAGCCAGCCTCATGTGAACACAACACCTACATCCCAGGCACCAGTCCAACGTGGACGGAGGCGCAGTTCAAGGGCCCGCATTGCTGCTCAGGAAGACCCGGCTCCAAATGTGTGGGGTGGCGTGGAGTCCCAAATGTTGCGGGTGCAGCGCATGCAAGCAAGACACATGGGGGCAATCCAGCTACAAATATCAAAATTGGCAAAGAACATCAGCCTCATGACAGACAGTGTGCGGGAACTAACCACAGCGGTTGTGGAGGGAAATAGGCAGACCAACTCAAGCATGCAGGAGCTCATCAGGCTGAAGCTTGAGGGCCACAGCACACAGAGGGAGAAGGCATCGCCAGAGCATGTTGCGCATGGCGGCCTATACCAGGTCCAACAATAAGCTCTGCAGCACCACTGCGCTGCTGTCACGTCGCTCCGTGGCCATGCAAATAGAAATGGGCCATTGTTGTGGGGATGTGTCCAGGGCCCTTGGACAGGTGACCACTGCCGTGGAACTGATCCAGGCCGGTACCGTTGGTAGCAGCAACTTAACGGGGGAGGAGGGGAGTGAGGAGGCATCCAGCCTTAGCAGCCTGTCGGTGCCAGTGACCACTGCCAGGAGGCGCAGTGCCCGCAGCACAACACCTTCTGTTGCACATCAGGGGGATGTAGCCGATGCAGGCGACCGGCGTTTGGGGGTGCGTGGCAGGAAGCGCTAGGAAGACATGTCGTCCTTCATTTGCCCATGGTGACGTAACCATGGTCAAAACCATTATAGTGATTGATGTCCAGGTCATGGAATTGTTTATTTTCCGGTATTCTTCTATGCAATCACGGTTCTATTTTGCACAATTTTCTGTGTGGCAACACAATACTACATGGGCTCATGTTAGTAAATACTTTTCTGTTCGACATTTAAGTGTCTTGTCTCATCATTACATACCTCAGAAATAATGTTGTGTGATGTCTGCACGTCTCCTTTGCCCTTCTGCTGAGCTTGCCCCATGCACTTGTCTGAGTTGTGTGGGTGGATGGTGGATGGAATAAGTATATGTGTGCACAAAGTAGATGTCCTTCCCCGAATTCACCCCTGAGCAGACACATGTGGATGCCACTGTGTCAAAATATATAGGAGTCATGGGTGCTTCCAGGGAATTGCGCCACAATGTCTGTTATGATATGTTTTGCATTGCACACTAGTTGCACATTGATTGGGTGTTAGGATTTCCTGTGCCTGATAATGTCTTCAATCGCTGCTGGGGACATGCATGCAATCTATGCAGCCGATCACATGAGGGTACTGTGCTATCTGGTAGGAGTCCTGTTTTGTCTTGTTCAAATCCTGTTGGCTTGTGGGGACGGTGATGTGGGTGTGGATCCTTCTCATCATGGTGTCAAGGAAGGTGTTGAAGAAACGTGAAAGGGAGCTTTGTGATACCCCTCCAGCTACGGCTACTACCCCCTGGAAACTGCCTGAGGCAAGTAGGTGCGGGCAACATAGGACCTAGACATGGGACGGTATGGGTCCTACGGGTCTGGCGCTGCATTAGGGGTTCCAATACTGCTATTAGGTATAGGTTCATTGCACCGTTCAGCCTGTACTTATCATACATCTTCTGTTTGTCCCAGTGATGTGATGCGCACTTTGAAACTCCGATCTTGTATTCTCCTTCTGCACTGGGCTGCTGCATGGATCCTCATCCTCCTCGCCATCACGTAGAGCGCTGACATTGTGAAAGGCTTCAGGGCCTTCTGAGTCAGTTTAAATACGTTTCTGAGGGTTTGCACCTGTGCAAATTTTTTTTTAACTTTCCACCTGATTGTGATTCCCCTTATTCTGCACTTGCAAAATAGCGTTTTCATGCGATTCGCTAATTGCGAGTTTACATGCATTGTATTGCGAGTTTTTATTAGCTAATTGCTATTTGCGGCCGCTGTACAGGGACTCGGTAATAAGGATTCGCATTATTGGTACTCGCTAATTTTGCGATTCCTTATTTTAGCGAAACTGTTTATTTTTCGGTAAATGGGTTCCTGCATCGGAAAAGGTTGAATTGCGTTCGCAAACGGCCATTTTTGCGAATCGCAATTTTTGCGAGGCTTTTTTGCCTTGATGCATGTGCCTGTAAGGGCACTTCGGGAGTAGCTACAAGCAAGTCACTTACAGGGTAAGTAGTTCTAGGGCCAACACCCACAGGAGCACCGTAGTGCTGGAGTTACCTCACCCAGGGAAGCCGGGTGCATAGGTGCCCTTTGGTGTCGGGTCGCGGCATCGTTTTCAATGGGAGCCAATGAAGACTTGCTGCTTGTGAAGTCCGAAGAAGTGTCCGGTGGAATCCAAGCCTGGATTCGGAAGAAGGAAGACCTGAAAGCAGAGGGGACAGTGTTCAAAGTCACTGGGCAGTGACTCGGGGCAAGGAAGATGAATGCCCACCGTCGTCGACAGATTCAGGTCGTTCATGGGTGTCTTGACTCTTCAGCCACGAGGTCCAGGAGGCGTCGACGACAACCAGGAGCTGGATTCGGCGTGTCCCACAAAGTCTGCAGCTGACTGCGGTGTCGGCAACCCGATTGGGGCCAACAAGCCTTGGTAGCAGCAAGGCTTGTGGAAAGCGTAAAAAGTCAATGGTGCAGACCAGCAAGGTCTGGGGAACTCACCCAGCGAGGGTAAGTCAGGGCAGGCCTGGAGCAATCAGGGGAGCCCTTTGGTTCTTTAGAAAAGTCTTCAGGGGACCCACAAGCCGGCTGGCAAGGGATCGCGAAGACGCCTCAGGAGGATTCCTTCAACAGGGACCCACAGTCACTCGGGTCAGTGTAGGCCTCTGATCTTCGGAGGAATTCCTGCTAGAGGCTGGGACCACACGTGGTCCAAAGCACAGATTCGTAGAACATCGTGAAGGGGTTGCACCCGACAATAGTGCACGGTACCCAGGGACTGCAGTTCCTTGTCACTCGTGGGGTCCACTGGCATCAGCTTCGCTGGGGACTCACGATGGCCTTTGAGAAGTCAGGAAATCCTCGTCTTGGGCTGCAGGGACCTCGGGCTCCGGCAGGAGCGGCGTAATTTGCAACCGTCGTTTCAGTTTTTGGTGCCTGCCAAGCAGGGGAGTCACTCCTTGACTCCAAGGGAGATTCTTCAGTCTTCCAGAGGTAGTGGAACGTCAAAGGTCCAGGATTCTTCTTTAGAGCGTCATCCAGGGGTATCTAGTTTGCAATGCACAGGTTCCCCTCTTATACTAAAAGGAAGGGAGGGACTAGCTCTATGACCCCACCTATGGGAGGGTCAGGGAGTGGGTGGCTACACCCACTTCCCTTTGTCCAGTTTCGCGCCAGAGCAGGGGCAGGTAGCCCCTGAGCTGGTTTTAACTGGCATATGCACAGAGGAGCCTTCTGCTCCCCCAGTGGAGGACTTCAAAGCACTCTAGGAGTGCACCCACCCAGCCCCAATACACTAAACCCTGTCTGGAAGGTGGTCACACCCTCCTGTGACAGGATACCTATTGTTGGGCTTCCTCCACTGCGAGTTTCGGTCATCAGCAGGAGGGCAGCCCAGTGTCTGTGACTGGTGGCATCCATTTTGTGATGCCAGGGCTCTTCAGGATTCTACCGCGTTTCCACAGTAGGTACATGTCTATCCCTCTAGAAGGGTGGAATGCTACCCCCGCCGCCAGAACTGGCGGGGGGTAGTATTCCAAGATGTTTGACACCAAACACGACATGTTTCCGTGCAGCCATCCCAACGTTAGCATTTAACGCGAGGTTATAATGCGCTTAAGAGTATATGGTCAGGCTGCACTACAAACAGCCTCAGAGAAGGGTCTCCGAATGCTGCAGAGGGGCTCTGCTCATGCAGGGGCACCCTCTCACATAGGAACCAAGCACTCTGCCTTCAGGATTGATAAGGCCTGCCATAGGAGTGACTTATAGGTTTATATGTGTGTATCTATGTAGTGATATAGGTAGCCTATATCACAGTAAGGGGTGCATGCACCACCTTACCCAGGCTGCAGTAGCAGGCCTGTGGTGTCAGATTTAGTCTGCTTCCCAGGGGTGGCATAATACATGCTTCAGCCCCTGGTAGGCCTGTGAAGTACCTATGCCCTTGGCACCTAAGGTACCATATACTAGGGACTCATAAGGCACCACAGTATCCAATCACTAGTGCACCTAGAGTGCACTCCAAGTCGCTTAGAGAGAACAGAGAGGCTGGGGCCCTGATTGGCAGGGTCCCAGCCTGACTAGAGCCAGAAACCAGTGTAAACATCAGAAAAAAAGTGGGGGCAACTTAAGAGGCAGATCCTACTCTCCTGCAATAGCTATGCCCGACGTGAAGGAATAACGCGTGAGGCACTGTGGGTGCACCAGATCAGCCAAGAGATATTGTTAGGGGTTTCTCTGTTTGGTTTTAGCAGCAATCAGGACTTGCTCCTGTTGCTGCAGAAATGGACACTCTGGGGCATATTTACGTTCCCTGGCGCATCCCTGCATATCAGCAGGGATGCGCCAGAGAAAATGCGTCACGCAAGTTTACCATTGCGCACGTCCGATGCGCCGCATTTACAATGCGGCGCATCGTGGCGCAAGGATAAGCAGATGCGTGACGCATCTGCCGGCGGAAGGTTGGCGCAGTGCTGAAGTTGTGTCGCAAGCGCGACGCAACTCCAGCACTGTTCCAACCTTCCTATCCCTTGAAGCAGGCGTAAGGATTTGACGCACCAGCTGCCGGAAAAGTGACTGCGTGAAATCTTGTAGATTTCACTGCGTCACTTTTCCGAGGCGTTCCTGCGCCGGAACGCCCCCTGCGCCGGTAGCGCCACATGAAACCTGACGCAGGCTTTCATGTGGCGCCGGGTTTACTACGTGACGCATCTCCTAGATGCGTCACGTTGTAAATATAGCGCAACGCGGCGCATGAGCTTGATGCCGCCGCTGCGTCACATGCGTGACGCAACGGCGGCGCAAAAGTGGCGCAAGGGGCTTGTAAATATGCCCCTCTGTCTGCAGGGTTTAGAGGAGTTTGAGCGTTGGTGGTGGAGGTCCCCAAGTGTTCTGTGGTGATCCTGTGAATCACCAAAGGGGACAGAAATGCTCATGGTGGGTGCTTTGAAGGGTGCAAAGGGGGGAATCACAGCCGAGTCCAGCGCAGGATCGCCAACTGAGTCCAGGAACCATTCTGAGACGATGGGATCAGACTACTCACGGGTGATGTTAAACATAATAAGCATGATTGCTGAGTCTAGGAGGCCATAGCCTATAACTTTGGCCTTTAATTGCGGTCAAATGCAAGGAGCTGCCTGAAGATAAAGATAAGGGTCATGCTGGTGGGACAATTGAAGAATGCTCTGTGCTTGGTATTGGCAAAGGAGGCAGGCTGTAAGCAGATGGGTGTTATCTGGAGTGGGTTTTCCTCACATTTTTAGCCCATGTACTCTCTAAAACTCCATGGGTGGATCAAAAGTGGTATGTAGGAGAGTCGATAACCAGGTAGTAAGGAATTGCTTAACGCTGGTCCCTTCTTCCTTCACCAGCACCCAGAAGAGGCAGATGTTATCTCGCCATCAGTGGTCCTCCAGGCTGTTCCCTCTATGTTGTAGAGTCCGGGGATCTGAGCCCAGGTCCATTCTTGCCTCCAAGTCTAATTCCCTGGTGTTGATGCAGGCCAATTGTGACTGGAAAGAAATAAAATCACAAAGAAGACTTTTAAGTTCCGCAGTCATCACAGACATCTCAATTGATTTTAGCGCTACAAGGATCATGTCCAAGGCAGTTTGTTTCATAGCAGGGGAGGGGCGTATGACGGTAATGGGCATTGCCCAGTTACTGCCTCTGAAAAGAGAAGTTGTCATTGGGCTTTCTTAACAGGCTTTGACATAGCCCTCCAAAACACAGGGAGGGCAGCAATGTGACAAGGTTACCATAGCAAGTGAAGCAGTAGTCAGCAGAGTTCCATGGGTAGCACCTGGGAGAGGACTTTTCAAGTTGAGTAAGTAGATATGCTGTAGGGGATCCAGCAGCAGGAACCTGTGTCCGTTAGGCCAGGAGAGAGTATAGGTGTGGCCAGGTAATATGGAGCAGTGATCTGGGACACTTGTCCCAATCAAAAATGGCCACCAGGACAGAGAGAAGGCTACCACGAAGCAGAAGACTGGTGGAACAAGGGTGGGCAGGCTACTTGCTGGGTGCAGACTTTCCTCCAGCAGCACTAGCACCAATAGCCCCCCATCTTGGTGATTAGTGGACAGAGCAGGAGCCAGGAGTGGCTGCCCTTGCCACAAAAATGACTGCCGCGAGGATTAGGTGGCTGCTGTGGAGCGGTTCCTCAGTAGGGTGGGGCGGCAATGGAGTTAGGCAGATGGCTTACTGGGGTAGCTTGCCGTCAGCAGCACCAGCAGCTGGCAGCCCCGTGAGGGAAGTCTTAAGCCATTGTCAAGGAGCAGGGGAGTGGCAGGGGTGTAACAATAGCCCCGCAGACCCCGCGGTGCGGGGGCCCCGAGCTCCAGGGGGCCCCCTCAAGCACTGTGCACGGCATGGGAGACGGGTAATAAGGGTCGTTCCTCTAAAAATTATGTGGGAGTCAGCAGCAAAAGTAAAATACCGGAAAGATGCTCATCACAGAAAATAGTTCGAGTTTTGGGGGGATGGGGCAGCTACGTACGTGCCGGTCGGGTGTATGGAGTGATTCGCCTTTGAGGCACAGTCCGGCTTACTGATGTCACGATGGTGGGCGTGGCCATTGTAAGCGTGGCTTCTTATGCTGGTACTGTGGCATTGGCTGATTTGGCCCAGCGCGGGATAAGTACAGCAGAGCGACAGGCAGGGCAAGGAAGGTCAATGTAGAGGGTGGCAAACGCAGGCACAATGATAGAGCAGTCTCCCCCCACCTTAAGGTTTATTTGCTGTGACAGGACAAGCTGAAGGAGACGTCCTGCAGCGACTTCTGTGCACACATGCAGTATGGCCCCTTGGTCAGAGCCGGGCCGCTTGAGTGTGCACTCTACTGTTCTGTCGGCACTTTGGTGTCTTGTTATTTATCCTGCGCGAAAGGCCTAGCAAGTGCAAGACTTGAGAGGATGAGATGAGACTTGGGAGAGGATGTGGCCTTACGGCCAGAGATGCTGACTTTGGAACTGGGGAACCAGGTTCGAGCCTTGGCGTCGGCTCAGCACCCTGTGATTCTGGACAAATCACTTATTCTCCCCGCGCCTCCCAAAAGTGAATTAGTCCTTGTGTAATGGAAGGGTGCTCGTGTAAGGTGCTCCAATACCTTCAGGTCGAGTTCGCGCTATATAAATCTACAGAAAAAAAAAGACTGCTGCTGAACGGGGGACTCGTAGACCGTCAAAGATTTGCAGTGCCACACCCCCCTTCATTCCCTTGCTCCCGATGATCGAACAGTGGGAGAGTGCCACAAGAATATTAAGTCACTTTTAAGAGCTGCTGAAGCCTGTCCTTTTGATCCCAGGCCCTGGATAACTTACTGACTGGGAACTCGCCAGCAGTGCATAACTGGCACTGCTGCAGCTTGGACTCCTGGAGAGGTGTGAATGTCCATGTGAAGTCAGGTGAGAAATTCCTTTATCACTATGTGAAGTCGCCCTCATTGCCCACAATTTGAAACCGAATAGGAGGCCTAATGTTAATTGCTGTTGACAAAAGCCCACATTTTTAAAACTTTACAATCATGTATTAAGGTTTGAAATTAGATTTTCAAGAGACAGCTACCCATCTCTATGTCCGATGTTAGAACACAGAAATGTAAAGTGATCTCATGACACCTGTAATACCTTATTTATAGCAGGCTGCTCGGCCGTTAGCATTCTGCATATCTGGACTTGGTATTTCATTTTTTTGATAACCATAAGCCAACGAGTCCCAGAATAAAATATGCTTCAAGTTTGGAGGAAGTGCAGAATACAGATTTTTTTTTTTTACAATTTACTGCTGGCTTGCAACTTTACAGATAATAGATCTCCTCACAAAACTGCCCCCGTCCATGATTATAGTTCTGACACATACTAGACCCCGTTCCTACTCTGAGGTTACAGCAAGCTACGCAGATTTCCTTGATGCCACCTGCTATGCTGACTAATATTCGTAGAGGAGTCCCAACATCAATCTAAATCAGGAGTGACCAAATAATAGAAGATTTGTGACACATGAGATGGTCACGGCTGAGGTGTGTGTCCATGTGTAGCTGTCTGTAGCTATCTATATATGTAAAAGAAAGAGAACTCCTTTCCCACACCATCCTGACTTCTCTTTCCTTTTCAGTGACTCCTTTACCTCCTCAGCGTCTTCTCTCTCAATCGTACTCCTCCACTACATGTGTAACTTACAGTCACTCCCACATTCCTGTGAAGGCCCACACTGCACACCTGTGGCCTTCGGTCCCTAAAATTTAATAAACGAGGTACTGCATAGCAAGGGAGCTCCCAGATGTTGGGAGTCTATATGTGAGCGGAGGGTTTTTTCTGAAATCAGTGGGTGCTACAGGCCAAAACTTAGATGAATTGCTTGAGCTTTGCCTGGGCCTTAGTACCGCTGGGTTCAACTTGGGCTTCTTGAGGTACATTACACGAGCTATGCCAGTGTTTCAGTGCTTGAGCAGCATTGACACTGATACAGAGCATGGCAGCAGTGCATTTATAGAATGATGTGTGAAGTTGAGCATGGCAGCAGTGCATTTACAGACTAGTTTACAGTGTGTGCATTTGTAGAGTTTTGTGTAGTGTGTGAAGCACAATTATTTAAAGAGCAGTGTGTGATTGCAGTTATCACTTTAAGCTAGGCCCTAGGGCTTGAAATCTGTCTACTCTCCGTGCCCTCATCCAGTTTGGTGGTCCTCTCCCTCCCAATCCATTTTTACAATCCATGCTTTTTCTGAGCAAATACCTAAAACGCCTAAACACAAACCCTATCGCCGTTGCCTTCAGAGATGTCACAGGTGTCGAGACACATGCTTTTCATATATTGCGCATGTTCCCTCACCATGGACATGTTCTTTAATACTTGAAAGTGCATCTCCCTGATCCATCTGTCTTCACATTATTCAACTGAATGATTCACTAGATATGCTCACTTGCCTTGCAACCACCCCTCCCTACTGATATTCCCTGAGAGCTGGCATTCTCTCTATGCCTACCTTTCCTCACTTTCTGCGGACATGCTCCCTGATATTTCACCCATGTCACAGGATCTCTTCTGCACTAGAACACACTCATTCTGATTTGACGTTATCACTCCCCTTGAACTTGCACTTTTCCTTCCTCTCTTTGAAAGAGTGCGTCTTTTTCTTGATGAGTAACTTTCTATGCCCCTGTACCAGAGCCATTGTGCCCCCTGCACTTCAGTCACCTAAAACTTTAGGATGTTTCTGAACATGTCCCTTCAATTCGAGACAGATATTCTTGTGCCAGAATCCCTCCAAATGTGGTCTCTTAAGTCTCCTACTTCCTTTCGGAAGCTGCTTCTCTCCATAAACAGATGTGCTATTCTCTGTGCGTATGTCATTGTGCATGTATGTCTCTCTTGTCAGGTTAGAAGTCATTTGTGCGAAGTGTTTCATTGTTTTTTCTGTTTCTCCTAAATCTTGGAAGACTTCCTAATGAATAGGTATAACATTCAAGTGATGAAGTGTTGGAAATGGAGTTTCTGGTTGGCTAAGGTATGCACCTAAGTCAGACAGAACCCACCACTCTAGTCAGGATAAGGGAGTTACACACCCAAGATAACCCCTCCTCACCCCCTTGGTAGCTTGGCAGAGCAGTCAGGCTTATCCCAGAGACAATGTGCAAAGCGTTTTTGCACAACACACACACACACACACACTCCAGTGACACACTTACACACACTACAAAAGAGACTCCACACAGTAGTATATAAAAATATCACCTATATTGTATATAAACACATTACAACACACTCACATAAATCTCAATCAGTTTGCCAACTAGGCAATTGTCATAAGCATAACAGTTAGAACATTGTAATACACACTTTTAGATTGCTTATTTAATAAAATCACTTCCACTGCACATTATAGGAAGGGCCTGCAAACAGGACACTTGTTCTATGGTCTTCAGAAGGGGTAAAGAAATACCACTTATTACCATCTACAATGACCACGTGTAGTGAAGGAACAACACCAGGATTACAACGTTGTTGTTAACACTATGGTGCCAATGATCTTTGAGCACACCGTTCCGGTGCGAGGTTGCTGTTTCTGGTAATCAAGCCGCCTGCCTGAACACCAAAGCAAAATGCACACAAATAAAGAAAATGCCCCCAACGGATTTGCACAGAGGTGGAAGGCGCCGCTACTGTAGCGGTGCACAGCATTTTGGCCCCGTGCGGCTGGTGCAGCAAGGGCGGGGCTCATGCTCCGGTCACCCGCAGAGCATCCTGCTCTGCCTCGCCCAGGGAGCTCCTCTTAGCGGTGCTGGCTGGCTGGGCGGCCGCTGATGACGCCGCGTCTTCTTCGGCCTCCGGGGTGTTGCTGGGCAATGCCAGGAACTCCTGTCGGCCGCACGGTTTCCTGGCAACACTGAGGACTCCTTCGCGTTGGCTTCCTTGACGAGCGGCCACGGTTGCACTTCCAGATCTTCTCCGACCTTGGCCTCTGCATACAGCGGGTGGGGGCTCAGCCCAGAACTTTAAGAAAGATAAACGCTCACTCAGCTTCCAAGGAGCGAAGCAGAGGAGGTTTCCACAAAGGGAAACGCAAGAAAAACTCCCAAATGAGTAAACCACAGAGTAGCTATCAGTAAGCACAAGGGAATTTCCAGCAAAGCTCAAGGAAATTCCTCAGCTACACAGAAGACTTTGATGTCCCTAAGTCTTCTAAAACAGGAGGCAAGCACACACAAGCCCTTGGAGATTCTTCACAAGTAGGATACCACAGTAGAGCAAAAAGAGTCAGACCTTTTCCTCTGCCACAGACAGAAACAGCAACTGCAGGCCAACCCACCCCTCACACAGAAACAGTAGTGCTCCTCACACAGCTCTTCTTCTTGGCAGGGTCCTCTTGTTTCTAGAAGTGATCTAAAGTTTTGGTGTTTAAGGTCCAATACTTATACCGCATTGTCTCATTGGTCTCTTTGTGGCAATGGTCTCTGAGCCCAGTCCAAACCAGTCCTGGTCTCCTTGGTCCAGCTGGACCACAGAAGGTGGAGACACCGCCTATTCAGGTGCTAGTGAAACCCCTCCCAGCACTCTGAATGCAGACAAGGTCTATTCAGCCTGGCTATGAGTCACCCAGGCAAGGCAGGGCACACCTCAGACCTCCTTGTGACTGTCTAATGTGAATGCACATCCCCAGCTCCTGTCACTCCAAAAACCAGAAGGTGAATACACAAACAGGCAGGGGCACACAGGATGATTAAACAAGAAGATGCCCATTTTCGAAAAGTGGAACTTTTAAACACACAATTTAAAAACAACTTTTACTAAAAGGTGAGTAATTAAATTCTGAGTTCAGAGAGCCTAAACTCCATTTCTCTATCTTGCCCCAATGGCAAGTTACACTTGTAAAATGTTACAAGGCAGCTCCCATGTTAACCTATGGGATAAACAGCCTTTCAACAGTGAAAAACGAAATACACACTATTTTCGATCAGGACATATAAAACACACCAGTACATGTCCTACCTTTCACCTACACTGCACCATGCCCATGGGGGTACCCTGGGCCTACCTGAGGGGTGCCTTACATGTAGGGGAAGGGAAAGTTTGGGCCTGGCAAGTGGGTACACTTGCCAGGTCAACATGGCAGTTTAAAACTGCGCATGCAGACACTGTGGTGGCAGGTCTGAGACACATTTACAGGGCTGCTCATGTGGGTGGCACAACCAGTGCTGCAAGCCCACTAATAGCATTTGATTTACAGACCCTGGCACTCTCAGTGCACTTTAACAGGGACGTACTCAGTAAATCAAATATGTAAATCATGGATAACCAATCACAATTTACACAGGGAGCGCTTGCACGTTGACACTGATCAGCAGTGGCAAAGTGCCCAAAGCATCTAAACCAGCAAAAACAAAATCACGTACACAGTCACAAATGCTGGAGGTAGAGGCAAAAGTCAGGGAAACCATACCAAGCCTAACATGAAGCAACCAGCAAATGTAGAGATAGGATTGTGCATGGAGACTGGAGCTGTGAAGACCATTCTGAGCTGATTGGAAGCATTGCACTCACCAATGAACCCTTTAGTGAGTAGGGGTCTTGTATAGAAGAGGGGGCCCATACTGTTCAGTGGGCTCTGTGCTGAGCAATGTGCCCTGTTAATTGCTGAGTGGAGAGCTCTGAACCTACATGTAGTATGTACTGAGCAGATAGGACTTCAATTAGCGCGAGGACGCTCCTGCTGGAGCAGCTGTTTTGCGCTTTATAAATCCCTTTATTCATTCATCTTAGCAGAGTAGTCCTATACTGAGTATCTGGGGATGTGAGCTTTATCCTAACTAGAGCTCTGCACTCTAATAAGTATGTATGGAGATTTGTATTCAGAAGGGTGTCCTATGAGTAAGAGCTATGTACCGTGCCATGAAGGGACAGGATTTTGCAAACCAGGCCATTCAGTATTATGCCATTGGTATCTTTCGACTTGCTTCTAATTAATTTTCTTGAACCTTGTGTTGTAAAATGTACCAATCGAACTCCTGTTCCACTCGGGAAGGCCAACCCCGAACCATCCTCTTTCACTTTGGTGTGCTTGCTGTACTCACTTGCTCCTTCAACTTGGATCTCAGCTTTTCGCTTCACCTCTTGTAGGATCCACCAGCCGCCACTGGTGCATGGGTGGCAGGCCCCTGATCTGAGGGTACCTAACTGAGTCTGGAGCGTGGGGGGGCCCCCTCCATGTTCTTTGCAGGGGGGCCCCCTCAAGTTTTGTTACGGCACTGGGGAGTGGACGCATTGCACAGCAGTGCCGCGTGCCCCACAGCAGGCTGCTCCATGCTGCAAAGATGCAGGATCGGTAGGGGCAACAGCCGGTTGCAGTACTACCCCAAGGAAGTAGGTGAGAGTTTGAGCGAGGAGGGCTTCCTGAAAGGCAGTGAGGGTGTCCAAATTCTACAGGAGTCTGGCCGGATGTAGCGGAGCAAGCCCAAAGAGCTGACATCTCTTACAGGGCTTGGCTCCGCACCCCCATAAATCCCAATTGTAACTAATTGTGTGCATGAAACTGTTACATGGAGTAGATGATTTCCCTTGTGAGAGACGATGAGACAACAGCCAAAATGCCTATGGAAACGAACTGAATAGCATGCAGTACAATGTTTACCTTACAGCTAGACTTGACTCAGCTGTTACAACTGTGCCAACAAAATGCATACCATATTCTTCAAAATATTTAGAAATCTCCTGCACTACCATATTTTTTGCTTGACCTTGAGCACTGGATATCCATCATATATGTCAAACCTAACCCAGGGACGAGTTGCTTGATGACAACTTATCCAAGACTGCATCACAATTTCCATGGCCATTCTATCTTAATCATAGTTCCCTCAAGGATTGGAAAAATCATGGCCAGAGGTATAGATTTCATTTTCTCACCTGTGCACCATTTCAACTCTGTAGTCAACAGGACAGAAAGCAATTGTTTTCATTCTTCCCCTTTACCCAATGAGCCTTTACAATAATCGCCATAGTAATGTGATGGTTAGACTCTATCAATGAACTGTAGGCCATCTGGTAAACTTATCACTGAGACTTTGGTGTATCCTTGGGATAAAAGTTTACATCACCCTTTTCACTGACTACACTTTTCAATGATTACTTTTTTAACTCCAGCTCAGTTTCAGGTAACTTTGCATCACAAACAGTTATTTCAAGCCGTTAACTGCAGTCCCCGCTATAAACAACACTTACCAGTCCCCCTTTGATTTTATTGTCCCACATTTCGACATCAGATGCCTTGAGGAATTTTGGGCCTGATGTACTAATCCCCGTTGGCAAACTAGGATGCCTGGCTGGTCTGTGAACAGAGATGTAATTTGAAATGCAACCAATGCACAAAGAGGTTTCATCACAAATTGTTCCTTCCAAAGTGGCCTGCCTAATAAATATTAGTTAGGCAACTCTCAAAATTCACAGTGAATGAGGAGGCGTGGGGGGGGGGGTTGTCTGCAGGGAACAGTAGACCTCCATCCATGCATTTGCCTTCCCAAAAGGGAAACTTTTTTTAAGCAGCTTACAGGTGCTGCTTTAAAGAAATGTATCGTGTTTGGGAAGACATTGAGGGGGGGTATGCAGTGGTTCCTTGGGCCACTGTCTGCTGGATCCGAGCTGCCCAACACAATTCTCATGTGAATCAAATACCAGCCTAACTCAGTCTTGGTGTACTGTCGATCTTATGTGAATAGAGCGGTGTCCCTTTCAATCCTCTTAATTGCGATTTCAAATAAATTGCAGAACCAATTTTGCCAGTCAGTAAGTGTTTTCTGATTTGCAAAAACGTTTTTTTGTGTCGACAAACACTATGGGCCCGATTCACAAAGGTAAACTGAGACAAAAGTCTTACTTTACGACTTTCGGTATTCACAAAGGGCATTTACTACTCGTAAATTCCTTTTGTGAATACCGAAAAGTCATAAAGTAAGACTTTCGGTATTCACAAAGGGAATTTACGAGTAGTAAATGCCTTTTGTGAATACCGAAAGTCATAAATTTAGACTTTCGTCTCAGTTTATTTTGTGAATCGGGCCCACAATGTTTGTCGACACAAAAAAACTTTTTTGCAAATCAGAAGGCAAATGCATGGATGGAGGTCTACTGTTCCCTGCAGAGCTGGTGGTTTCTGGTGTTCGGCACTGCCCCTTAATTGTCTATACTGGCACTTGGTGGCGCTGTTTGTCTCATTTAGAGATGAGCACCACTGAAGTTGTTTATAAATACAATATACATAAACAAATGGCTAATAGCTGCCACCCAAGCCATTCCTATAGCTTGGGGGCCTGTAATAGTCTGAATTGTCACACTTTTAGCAGGGTGACTCTCATTAGTTGTGTTGGTACTGTAATTGGCAGCGATGCCAGGAGCAATGGGCGGTACTAGCTGCAGTGGCCTCGTGATGAGGGCCCTGGCACTTTTTTACCTTCTCCGCATCGGTAGTCACCAAATATGTCTTTTCTGCATGTCCCTATGTATCTTATCTTCTCTCACAACAATGCTAAAGCCCTCTTACTGGCTAGGTGTTGCGCTCAACGGAACTCTCAACCTTTGCCTCACTTCTGCAAGGTCCAAACCACAGCATTCGTATCTTGCATGTCCCCTCTCCATAATCCTTCATGCCTCTGTATGAATCTCAACTACCACAGCATTAAGGATACCTTGGCAACATAATGGACTCTCACTTGTTGAGGAGTGAGGAGATGATCAGTAGGCCCAGAGAGCCTTGCACTTGGCTTGGGTCAGATTGATTCCCTCCATGGACCCTAGTTAAATGACCCTCTTGAGGGTGCCCATGAATCGTTCAACTACACCACTGACTTCTGGCCAGAGGGCTGTACTCTTTTGTGTTTGACATTGAGTTGCATAAGAAATTCTTTCGACTCTTTGCTGGTAAAGGGTGGTTCATTATCAGATTTTAGGTTTTTGCGGATACCCCACGTTGCAAAGATGTCATCAAGCCATTCTATGTCATGGGTTGTCAAAGAGAGGTCGTGGGTTGTCGAATATTCATCTGTGAGTACCATGAGATGGTGTCCATTTCCTAGAGGCCCAAAAAGTAAACAGCAACCCTCTCCCAAGCATGGGCAAGAAGGTCAGACATTGTCACTGGGTGCTGCGTCACCATGGGGGACAAACAATTGCAAATGTGGCATGACTTCAGCTCCTTCTCGACTTGCTTATCTAGCCGAGGGAACCACACTCGTTCTCTTACGGCTCTTTTGGTGGCTACCCTGTCTGCAGGTTTGGCTTTCATTTTTGACTTGCTCCTCTGCAAGGCCTTCTGTTTCTTCTGCAGCCATGTATGGCCTGGAGAAGGGCTTTGACTCCACATGTGCTGGTCTCAGACTGCTCTGCCTCAATTCTGGGCACAGGTGGCATGCACAAGCAATTTTCTGTATCATTGGAAGCTCTCAGGGAGAGCAGTCTTGTCTTTTTGGCATGTATCTCCTACTCGTCGCCAATTGTAATGTCTTCCCCAGCCCAGGAGCATGCAGATGAATTACGCCACACATGCTGCTACGAAGCATTACTTTATTCTTCAGCATACACTCACACACTGTGCATTGCATCATACTTCCCATTAACCACACCCTAACACCTCCCTGCATATTACATATTTCCTCTTCAGAGTCTGCCTAGAACAATGAGGGTCCTAGTGCACAAGATATCAATATGCTACTCATAATAATGAATGAGTTATAAATGTTCATATGGATGGCATGTTACACCTAAGTGTATGAGTGGGAGGATTATGAGCGAGCTCATTTTAAAAGTCCTTTATTTGGTTGGTACCAAACATGCATACGTTTATTAAAAGTACGTTGTTTACTCGCCTTCTGGGAGTATTACATAGGGTACGGCTCCAGCGTGAGATGACTGGCTTAGCGTTTCACTTTCTTTTTTTTTTTTTGTTGCTTTTAGGTGTGTAGAAAATAAATAATTGTGTTTAATTGGGTGCTGCATTTGATTCTAAGAAGGCTAATTTCTGGTCTTATGGGGGAGTTTCACAAAGAGTCACAGCCGGATGTAGTGAAAGCAACTTCAATGTGATGTGCACTTCATTAAGGATGAACTCCTACCCTGCTGCAGGTTTTTTGACTACTTTATTCATAGCTGATATAAGAACTATTCAATTTAAAAAGTGAATTTTGGATTGTTTCTCTTTACCACATTAGATTATATCACTGCACTGAGTGGCTCCTATTAGAATTAATGAACCACATCCCTTCTGTCTTTAAAATTTTATTAATGACTCAAGAGGCAAATCAGTTGTCTTGTGCCCGGGGCAACTAGTGTTCATGGACAGAATGGGCGTTGCCCTGACACCCTCAGGGAAAAGGCAAGAATAGGGAAAATAAACACAGAGCAGCTGAAAAGAAATTACTGCTCTGAGGCAGTGTGCTGAATCTCCTGGGTAAACTCTAACAAACTTTGCAAATGTCATACTGCGCAAGCGCCAGCCGAGGCGAGGCTTTCTTGGAACTGCAGGCACAAGGTACAGCAGTGACATCACGAGAGGGAGTACTGAATTAGAATGCCATGGATCTGGTTGCTTTTTGGGCGCATGAACAATGGCTCTGGGAGGAGTTACAAAACTCCATGCACTTCAATGGCTGGGAGTGGGGCAGGCGATGAGGACAAGGAGGGAGAGGGGGGGGCATCAATTTGTTGATTATCACAGAGGAGCAGATTGTAGGAGGGGTGCAGGGGGCTCCTCCCCTGGCAGTAACGTGTTTAGTACTGCATTTGGTTTCACTTTGAAAAAAACATTATGTAACAGAGCACTCAGAGTGCTCCTTATCCCAACCATAGAGGTCCAAGAGAAGGAAGTAACCAGCTGCGGACAAAAATTGCACTAGTGGACTAAGAGGTAAGTGTACAGTTAAGCCTCTGCGTCAGGGGCATTGTCACCCACATACCCCCACCCCCTCACTGCTTTAGCAGCTACAGAGGGAGTGGGGTTCTTGATGGGCCTCTTCTGTCTACAGCTTGGCAGACAAAGGCTCATAATGAACTTGGAAGGGTGAGTGAGTGAAAGGAAGGATGGGTGGATGGATGAAATGGTGGATGGATAGATCCATGGATGAATGAGTGAAAGGATGGATGTAAAAATAGACGAGTGAAAGGGAGAGAGGATGTATGAGTGAAAGGGAGGGTGGATGGATGGATTGATGCATGGATGGATAGATAAAAGGGTATATGGATGAAGGAGTGAAAGGGTGGATCGATGGATGATAAGAGAAAGGATGGATGGAAGAATGAGTGGAAGGATGGATGGATGAGTAGAAGTGTAAAAGTGTGGATGAGTGGATGAATGGATGGAGTGTAAATATGGATGGATGAGTGATTGGATGTAAGCAACGGTGGATGAGTAAAACAATGGATGGATGAGGGAAAGGCAGGGTAAATGAATGTCTGGATGAAAGGATGGATGGATTGGTGAAAAGATGGATAGATGGATGAGTGAGTGAAAGGATGGATGGACGGACAGATGGATGGATGGATGATGGATAGAACGATGGATGGGACAAAGGGTGGATGGATAGGTGTAAAGATGGATGACTGAGTGAAAGGGTGGATAAACGAATGAGCCAAAGGGAGGATGATGGATGGATGGAATGAAAGGATGGATAGATGGAGTGAAAGGGTGGATGGATGATTGAAAGGATGAATGCATGGATGGATGAAAGGAGGGTGGATAAGTGAAAGGATGGATGATTGAGTGGATGGATTGATTTGATGGATGGGTGTCCCTGGACCAGTGGCGGCTCTCCTTTATGGGCTTTACAACTTTTCTTGTCCATATTTTTTGTATCAAGAGTGAATAAGTATTAACTCTTAGTACAATATAAATAAAATGCAGACCCGCTTCGGGTCCAGCAACAAACTGAGGCAGCAGGTGACATTGTTTGATTGCTGACACAGGTGCTTGAAGGTGCCTGCGCCGTTCCAGCACTGTGAACATGCCTGTGTGACTATGTATGTGAGAAAAATTGAGAGAAAGTCATTGAAGAAGTAAGTCAGTGAGTGAGAATGAGTGACAGTAAGGACAAGTATGTGTGAGAATGAATGTGAGTGAGTGAGGGAGAACGACAGTGAGTGTAACTGAGTGTTTGAGGCACAGTAAGACTGAGTAATTCAGAAAGAGTGAGAATGAGTGGGACCGAGTGAGACAGAGAGGGTCAGAGTAGAATGATTGTGACTGCAGGAATTAGTGAGACAGAGTGAGACTGAGCGAGTCAAAGTAAGACAGTAAACTTAGGGAGCTATTTACAAGAGGCCTGCGCTGCCGGAGTGTCACTTTTTAAGACACTCCGGTGGGGCAGGCCTCTCAAGCATATCTGTGAGGCGATGCAAAGCCACCCTGTGTGGCCTCAAAGTTATGGAGTAAGACACTGCATGCCTTATTCTGTGTCAAGGAGGCGTTCCACATCAAACAGTGTAAAATGTTTAAAACGTTATGTTTCTGCATGAAATACATCAACGGTCTCTTTCTCTCTTCTTCCAAACAAGTGTGGTCATACATTTATGTTATGTTTTCTGCCCTAATTCAAAGTGAAAAATTCCGTTGATGTATTTCATGCAGAAACATAACTGTTTTAAACATTTTACACTGTTTGATGTTCTAATACTGTTGCTTCATTAAGCACTGTCTTTCATGTATGAACATTTAGTCATTTCTTGTTTTGTGTTGTATGTGGTCTTATCATTTTTTTGTCTAAATGTCACCAAAGAATTTTGTTTTATGAATGTGTTGTTATTTGTTTTGTTGTAGAATTATTCGTGTGATGAAATGTATTTTGCGTGCGTTATTGAAATCGAGAGTCACATTTAAATGATAAAAGATGTGTTTGCTCTGATGTAAATCAAATTAAAGTTTTCTTGACACAGAATCTACCCGGGTGCCTTGGATTTGCCTCTGTGCACTTTTGGGCATTCATTGTTCAATAAGAATTTATCAGTACTGGCAATTTTTTTGTTTATTGCTTAGCTGGCTCAGCCTTACTGATTAGAGCCCCACCCTTCTTTGTTACAGTGAGTTTGAGAGCATCTGTGACTTGCCTGCTTTGCAGACAGATGGTTTTAATCCGCCAGTAGAGCTTCAAACCACTCTTTCATTAAACCCATTATCTTAGTGTCATAGTGTGTATTGCAGCATTTCCTCTGCTGGCATGCTGTAGTGTGATTTCTCTGGGACATGCTGCTGTTTGGGTGTTTTTCTCTGATGGTGATAGCTGTACTTCAGTGTGGCGTGCAAGCCTCTGCATGTTCGAACCTGCGGCTTAATTAAGGAAGGATCTAATTTTAGAGGTGTATACATTTGGGTGTACCGCACCATTGAATTTTCCTTTCAATTGTTTGTGTGTTGTCAAGCAGTGCAGGCGTGCTCTGCTTATACTAAATACATTTCATTGTACACTTCCCTGCGTGTGCCACACCTTTTTATTGTGAAGTGCTTTGTGGCTGTTTGGTTTTTGGTGGGTGGATTTTTAAATCCTGATTTTCGAGCAATTCCAGTTTGCAGATGTCATGATCAAATTGCGGTTATGCTAAACAGTTGTATTTTGTTTTTCTGACTTGTGCTTGCTCCATGGAAGTCTCTGCTTTCCAGCGTGGGCATGGTCAAGAAAATGTGTTTGCATTTGCTGGACTTAGACTTACATTTGAGCTCGAAAAGACTGTATAATCAGTTACATTTACCTAGATTTATTGTTTGCAAAGCATGTGCCATTACTATCATTTTTTTGTGACTGTACTGATTATACGGCTCTGGCAATTGTTGGCAATTGCGCTTTTACTTAGTCTGACCCGATTTATGCACCTTGCACCTTTTTTAGGGTTATCATAGTGCTACAGGAAATAGGCGCAATGCTGGACCAGTAGTGTAGGAAGCTGGCTCTGTATATACAATACCAAAGTGAGGTATAGTGTGCACAGAGTCCAGTGGATCCCCAAAGGTAGGCAGAGGTAAAGTTAGATAGCACCTCACTCTCTATTTGTGGTATTGTGGTTGAGCAGTAAGGCAGTATCTAGGGCTTTAAGTGAAATGAAAAGACTGGGGGGTCTCTCAAAGGGGCGTGGCCAATGTAATTAAGGTCGTGGCTTAAAACACGTAAGTTAAAAATCTGTGCTTGTCTATTTTGCTGTTTCGGTCATTGCATCCAGATATATGATACAACAAGTAATATCATACCTACAACAAGTCAGGACTATTGGGTTTGTCAATAGTTGTTAGTTGCATAAGGTAAATAAGCAGCAACTATGGCTTGTATATAATATTGAAAACTCTTCCACCTAAAGCCCTGGTGACACCACGACGATGTTGCTGCACCTGAGCTTCAAAAAGAGAAGGGAAATCCAGAGAGAAAATGACTCTCTTTAAAGGGTTTGCCTTCCCCTACAACGCTGACCTGGCATGACGTCATGCTGTAACTTCTCCACTAGTGAGAAGTGAGCAGTGTGAGCACGCGCACATCAATGTGCCTGCTGTCACTGCAGTCTGGAAAAAACGGACCGCCTGTGCCAGGGCACAAAACAGAGCCCGATAGAGACCCGTTTCGAGGCCCCCTTTAAAAAACCGGCGCGACCCGGTCCACTTAAAGCCCTGGCAGTATCAGAGGACAGTGTTAAGCATTTGTTGTACACACTCAGTCAGCAAATAAATTCACACACTCAAAGACTGAACTTCAGACCAATTGTTTTTGTATAAAAATATTCTTTTAGTTATTTTATTTTCTAGAACCAAGCAAGCATGGCACAGGTAAGCAATAAATACTTTACAGTAGTAATGCAGTTTGTAAACAGTTTGAATGGAAATTGTATATGCACTTTGTTTTGAATTACAGTATGGTTTCAGAAAAATGCAATACATTGTAAATACAGTACATAGACTTGAATGGGCTTCAAGTTACTTTTGAGATTATTTTCCTTACTCAGAGTAGTATACCTGGATACAACTCTGGGACATTTCCTGTAAACAGGTAAGTAAAATCGTTTTTGTTAGTTAGTGCAATTTTAAAGAATTTCTATAGGTTTTCAAACTCCACACTTCAAAACTTTTCCAAGAAAAACAGTCAATGTTATCCTATGGAGGAAAATAGTGTTATCGGTTTTAAGGTAAGTATTTGGCAGTGGGAGTTGAGGTTCTGGGTTTAGACTCAGGGGTCCCCCAGGGTCAAGGATGCACTCTAGTTACACCCTCAGCAGCACTAGGGCAGCCGGGTGCAGAGTGTTGAGGCCCAATGTTATTCAATGGGGGATAGGGAGCCTCCGGTTGGTGGCTGCTGACGAGCAGGCCACTTGGTTGTTTGCTTTAGCTCAGGGCAAATGGGAAAACAAGGTAGCTCCGAAGGTGCACCCTCAGCGGCACTAGGGCGGCCGGGTGCAGGGTGCTGTTTCGACATCGGGCGCCCTGTTGTTTTCAATGGGGAACCTCCGGTTTGCAAAGGCACTGCAGGCTTGGGGACGAAGGTCTTCTGGGTGCGACCACCCTTCGAGAGGTAAGTTGGGAAGTTAGGAGTTTGTTAGGCACCGTCGGTGTGTGCACACAAGGCCGTGGGGCGTCGGGTGCAGGGGTGCCTTTGTGGGTCAGATCTTCTTTCCAGCTCCTGGTCGCGGTTGGGGGGACCTTCTGGATTTAGGCTGCAGGTGTTGGCTCGAGGCTTGAGGCAGGTCAGGGGTCGCCGGTTCTTGGGTCAGGATCGCTGGTGTGACCTCCTCGTGGTGTTTTCCCACTCGAGCTCGGGCCGTGGAAGGCGGGTGCAGAGTGGGGCGGATTCGCGGTGTCCGCCCCACTCTGCAGAGGTTGCAGTTGAACAAATCTGGTGTTCACGGGAGACAAAGTCTTTGGGGTTGAAGGCAGGCAGGTCCTCCGGGGTTTTCGAGGTTACTGGCTGCAGGACACACCGGGATTTCGCAGAAGCAGGTTCGAGGTGGAGACAGGCTGGTAGGGCTGGGGCCAAGTAAGTGGGCGTCTTCCTCTTGTTAGCTGCTGCACAGCTGTTCGGTCCTTCTTCTTCTCCTTGTAGTTTCTTCTTGTCTCCTTGCTTGGTTCGAGGCTGCCCCCTAAATACTGTATTTAGGGGCGTTTTAGGGGTCTTGAGGTCAGTAGCCAATGGGCTACTGACCTTAGGGTGACAACACCCTTGGTGTGCTCACCCCACGAGGGGGAGTGAGCACAATCACTAATCCTGATTGGGGAGTGCCTGCCATCTGCAAGATGGCAGGCACTGAAGAGTGGGCTTCACCTCGCCTCACCCACCTGAGGGGTGGAGTTGGCAGAGGTGGGCACACCTTCTGGGCTGGCTAGTTTTTCCCGCCAGTCTTCCCGCCAAAAATGAGGGGAGACAGGAAGGGGGCCTGCTCCTGATAGGAGGAGAGGCTGGGGGTTGCATTACAAAGGCTGCCAGGCCTTTGAAGCTCCCCTGCCACAGATGGCTCTTCCTGGCCTGGGGGAGGTGTGAACACCTCCGCCCAGGAAAGGCTTTGTTTCTGGGCTCAGGGAGCGATGGCTTCCACCCTAGGGGTCCAGAAACATGTCTCGTGGTGGCAGGCTGGTGTGTACCAGTCAGGGAACCCACCAGAGGCTTGTCGTTTTTCAGGGGGCATCTCTAAGATGCCCTCTGTGTGCATTTTGCATTAAATCCCACACTGGCATCAGTGTGGGTTTAATGTGCTGAGAAGTTTGATACCAAACTTCTCAGTTTTCAGTGTAGCCATTATGGTGCTGTGGAGTTTGTAATGACAAGCTCCCAGCACCATATACTCTTAATGGCAGCACTGCACTTACAATGTCTAAGAATGGACTTAGACACTGTAGGGGTACAGGGCTTATGAACCTGTACCCTCACCACTGGCATAGGGCACCCAGCTAGAGGGGTGACTGCTCTATGACAGGGCAGTGGGTTTTAGGCATGGCACACAGGGATGTGTGCCATGTCGACTCTTCACTTTGTTCTGCACCAAAACACGCAGCCTGGAAAGGCAGTGTGTGTGTGTAAAGGTACAGGGCCTCTAAGGGTGGCACAATAAGTGCTGCAGCCCTTAGAGGTCGTCCCTGGTCACAGTGCCCTGGGTACCTGTGGTACCATTAACCAGGGGCTGACCTGTGGCCAGAGATGCCAATTGGGTTAGTTTTGGGGAAAGAACACGGGCCCTGGGAACCTGATTGGCAGGGACCCAGGGCACATCAAGTAAAAGTGCATCAGTAGTCTGGCAAAAAGTGGGGGGGTTACTGCAATAGGAACCCACTTTCCTACAAGTAGCACACGTGTGTTTTCTCCACATGAGGATTCAAAAGCATTGTGGTTGGGTGAGAATCCAGATGCTACACAGTTTATTAAAACGAGGGTGGCATACATCAGCTGTGAAATTGACTAAGTTTGCCAATGGTTTAGAAAATATGGCAGCCATTCGAGGACCTTCTTTGTTATCCTTTTCTGATACCCTAAAATGTGTAGAGAATGTAATTGTGCAGTATGACGGAAAGCACTGTACAATAGGCAAGACTTTTCATACAACCAGAAGAAAAACGGACATGCCAGTAGTGATACTAGAATTCGAGTTGACAATCTAGCACTTAGATGCTCTTGGGCCATTAGTGCTACATAAATGTCAAATATAAATATAAATGACTGAAGATCCTCTTCCTAACTAACTCGGGGTACAGTCAGACGTCTCCCAGATAGAAGGCAGTGCTAGACTGTATCCCAAATGAACCTTCCGCCTTAAGAAAGGAGTTTAAGAGAGATAAGTTAATTTACGTTTCTAGTCAACAATTGCAAGGAAACAGAATGTATTGATGCTGCTCTGTTGCCCAGGGTCAAACTGTGCATATGAGGTCCGAGGTACTTAATACTGCCTACAAATATCTTGTCTCCATTTGTGATCCGATATATGTACTAATAGATAGGTTTGCTAAATTCCAATTTACAGTGGGTCGCAATCCGAACTACCTTATGAGTATTAATGAGGTAGGTAGCAAATTGCGTCTCCTTCATGTTGCTCAGATTAGTGACTAATCAATGTCTTTTTCATACCCCTCACAATATTTGTTAAGAATGCCATAAATAATTCTGTTATATGCACTGAATTTGGTGATGAAATAAACATTTTCATCATGTTTAAAAATCTTTTTGGTTTGTCTTGTAATGTGTCTGCTCCGCTGATGGCATAAACTATCCTAGTTACGTTTTGTAAGATTTGAGCCCCATAACTGTTATCTTTCCAACACCTTTTTACTCTTCAGGCAGCATATTGCTTGACCACTGAGCAATAAGCACCAACCACTTCCTGATTTGACGTCAGTTCCATCATCATAGGGTGCATGTGCTGATTGTGCCCTAGATGGGGCGCATTGCCAATTGTGCAGGAGGGCTAGAAGAGAAATGTGCTCATATCTTTTTGGGATGAGCTTGTACTGTGTCATAAGTTCGATGGTGTTCAAGGGATAACATGATGGGTTGCACCTTGTTGTATTGACAGAGAAGTTGCAGTTTTTTTCAAAATAGACCAGTTGGATGTAAAACATGATGGGCCAGAGAAGTGCTCCATTTGTGCGGAGATGATCTTGTCACTGCAGCTAAATGCACCTGAGTCTCAGCACAGTGCATTTAATGGAAAGATGTGAGCATCTACGCATTTCTACATAATCGTTATGGTATGATTGGAGTATTGGCTATATTCCAAGGTGATCATGAGGTACAATACACAGGACCTTGAATTAGATCTGGGAGGACACTGATAGCTTGCAAAGTGCTTGTAGTGCTGGTACTGTTACGTAGCCTATTTATTATAAATATAATTTCACACAATCGCTTTGACATTATCTTTATCTCAGAGACATGGCTAACTCCTGACCCCTACCTCATCCTTGATTAATTTGTCCCTGACAGCTACACTGACACACCTCACAGCCAAAAATCTGAGACACCACCAGACCTTGGCATGTCTCCGTTAATGAAGATGATTGGCTTCGTCCAGCATATATCTCCAATCACCAAACCCACTCACACAAAAAGAAGCATTCTAAACATCATCTTATCAGCATTCCCCATCATGATCTTCCTTGATCTAATACCTCTACACCAATGTGGCCAAAATGTCATCTCATTCGCCATCTCATCTCACATAAATGGCAACCCAAACTGTAGCAGGGATTCTGCGCAAACACAGAACTATGTGTGGGATTATGGGTCCTTAGTATATAGGGACTGAGTCATCCTACCACCTTAGTACCCATGAGCCCGGGACCGAATAGCTATAGTGTCTCACTTGCACTCCTACTCATTCACAGAGGAACAAGTGATTAGACACCCCAGAACACAACACTCCCGACTCTCAAGAATCGCGGTTGCAAGACACACCCTTTCGGTCACACTCTTGTACTTGTCCACAATAAGATCTGACAGAGACACGAACAAGTTTAAAATATTTATTTTAACTAATGTGCTCTAGTATGCAGTATACGTGCCAAAATTAGCAGAAAAACACATAGTATAAATGCGGTCAGCATAGCAAGTAGTCTGTAATTCATAAAAGGCGCTGTCATCTTGAGTGACAATGTAACCTAACCTCCCTCCCCTTGTCTAGAAGCAAGATGATTATATATTAGAAGATCTCTGGGCATTATAAGCAGACCTCATACCTCAGTCTATAGATGGTAGATCTACATCATAGGTGCAGTCATGCTGTTCTCCCTGGAGAGGTCCCTCTCCAAGTGTGTGCTACCTCCGTGTATTCCAATAAGACCAAAGTAAATGTTCCCAAACAACAGCTGCATCTACGTGTGTTGTCTAGGTGCTAGGGCCTGAACAGAATAACAAGGGTCATTGTTGTTCGACCGTGTCCACAATATTCAGACTGAATCCCAGGAAGTTGCAAAGCTTGAAAAAAACTGTATATTCTTATGTGAAAGTTTCAGAATGGCAAAATACACAGTAAACTCTTATAGTAACGAGCTCAAAGCACTTGAGTCTGCAACGTGTTCATGCCAACATAAGGAAGACGACAATGTTCCTACGGGCCATGAGACAAAACACACCATATTCAATATATCTTATTTCAGAAATGTCTCTGATAATCCTCTCTAACACAGATTTACTTCCCTAGCCCACATAATCTACCTATGACTCCAATACATTCCTTTGGTCACTCAACTCCATCCGATAGGTCCTAAAATACTTTCATTCCACTCTTTGCTCAAAAAAGGCAAATCCTAGACCATCTGCCCCTTAATAGCTAGAGGAGGTCATTATCAATAACAAACTCATCCAAAATTCTAAATTACATGTCACAAACTCATGTTTTCCCGAGGCCTTCCATAATCCAAACCTGCATAAAGAGCACCAGTTCGGCTAAAAGCCATTCCACAACCTCACAAATTCACTATATTCCATTCTAGCACTCCTTCCGGTGGTGAACTGTTTGAAGCCTAGCCTGCATAATGATCATAATCTCCCAATGCATTCTCATCACTCCTTGATACTATGAAAGCCATACCCCTCACAGGTACTTTACTATTTTCCCTGAGCACAAGCCAAATCCCATTCATCGTTAAGAAAACTAACCTCAACTCCAACAAGCTTTCTAGTTTCTGTCCTATCACATACCTCTCCGTCTTGTTGAAAATCTGTGAGACAGCAGTCTTCTTTGAGCTTTAGAAACTTTCCGTGTTGGCAATCACCCGGTTATGAAATGTTCTGTCTTAAAATACACGAGTATCACTAATCATTCTCAAGCAATGCATTTAATTTCTCCAATATTTCTGTTGTTCATCCCCGAGTTCTGAAGTGGTAAAGGTGAAGTGTAGCGATGTATATAATTAGATACTAAATAAGTAGTTATTACAATTCTCAACAATGCTTATGTTTTGATAGCAACAATGGTAAGCATAATTTAACCTTAGGAAGTTTTGGTTAGAATGAAAGCAATTGGAGGTACAATAGGGATTTTTTTAGTTGGGTAAGGAGTTGAAGACCATATTACAAAAGGAATTAGAACAAACCACACATGGATCTAATTAAAGTTGCCACTCTGGTGGTAACTGCTAAGTTGACTGAGACATAACACACACGATTGTACAGCCTGGCATGACCTACCTGGCAGCTGCTGGGCACTACATATCAAATCTGACTGACAGATTTGGGATTTTGCTGCATAAAGACTTCAATATGCCTTCAACCACTGTTGATATAGCTTTCCATTACACGATTTTGTGTGATGATGTTTGATTGAATTTTGAGGGAAAGTAAAATGTGATCATAGGGATACTAAATCATTTATGTTGAAATAATATTCTCTAATTACTTTGACAGGGCAACGAATGAAGAAAAAATCACGGGATTGTTCATCGCGCTACAGACTGTGAAGATTGGTGTGGACTCCTGGGGACCAGTTTCCTGGAGATGAGCATATGACTAGCACACTTTGCTGCCATTTAAAGACCATGGCAAACACAAATGTCTTCAGCAATAGCCTTTAGAGACATAGATCACAGAGTGTTTGGGAAGTTCAAACAGTTACTATCTGTGATTATGTAGAAGGCAAAATAAAGACAACAACACAACCAAAGAAAAATAAAATATTGTTCTCATTTCCAGTTTGACATGGATCTATTCAGTGGTAGAATTTTGATAAACAGATATGGTGACCAAGTTGACCCTGAAGAGGAATTACAGAACAAAATTGTCGGCCTGTATTTTTCTGCCAGTGGCGGATCTCCGTGCCGAGATTTCACACCAATACTATGCGACTTCTACACAGAGCTGACGGAAGAGTCATATCCCTCTGCTCAGTTTGAAATTGTCTTCATCTCATTAGATAAAAGTCCAGAGGATATGGTGGATTATATGCACGAAATGCACGGGGATTGGCTAGCTTTACCCTGGCATGACCCATATAAACAGTAAGTGTGGTAGAAAGTAACAGTAAGTATGAATGTGGTAGTGACGTCAAACTGCTAGCCAGAAAAGTGTATGTGTTTTTGTGTCTGTGCGCAAGTAAAACGCCTGACCAAGTGATGTAGCTATAATAATAATATGCTGATGTTACAAGCACCTTTCATACAAACAAAGTGTATGTTACTCTGAAAGGATACCTTATGTCATGGTATCTTATGTGATATTATATTGTTTTACATTCTTTCAAGATGCAATCCGTTATTTTATTTTATTCTTTGTTTGTAAGGTGCTACAATGATACTTGGATTCATATGTTTTATTTTGTGTCGCTTGATTACAGTGGGCTATAATTAGGTGGATAACACAGTCCTGGTAATATTGAAAAAAGATTTTATGGGTTCTAATTCATGACAATTGTGTTACAGTGGTCATTGTTTAGTACGCTCTTTCTTGTGCTTGGATTACTCATCCTAGAGGTCGTGATGTTTGAGGAGCTGATTCACAGCAGGCAGAGTCCAGGTGCCGGGTTCAAGAAAGTTGGAGCTCTGATCAATAGGCCAGCCATCTAGGCTTTTAGTCACTCTGGTGGTCCTGGGTTCAAGATGCAGGTCCAGTCCTTCTCACTCAGACAGCAGGGCAGCAGAGTAAGCAGGGCAGCAGATTAGCAGTCCTTATAGCAGAGTAGCACAGCAGTACCTCTGCGTCTTCCACAGGTGCAAAGGTGTACTGAAGAGTTTTGGCTGGGGGTCCACTATTTATCCTTGGTGTCAGTTTTGAAGTAGGAGAAGTTTCTAGAGAGCAATACTCCCAGAGGTGTCTTGAATTTCCTGCCTTCCTGCCCTATCCCCAGCATGTCTGGGGCACAAAAGACTAATGTTAAATGCTTTGTGTGTGTGCTGAGGCAGAGTCTTTATGATGTGTACGTATGGTAGGTGACAGCTCCGCCCCTCATAAAGTCAAAGATCGTACATCCTGCTTATATCTATTCCTCCCTTGTCTCACTGTCTGGGAGTAATACACAAAGACCAACTGCCAGTTACACCTAGTCATGTGACCCAGGGTACAGGATGCAAGTACCAAATGGCTGGGACAAGAAAATGCCATCTTTTTAAAAGTTGAATTTTCAGAGATGTGACTTAAAATCCGACTTTACGCTTAAAGAGAGTTTTCAATTACAAATCTTTAGACCCCAAACTTGACCTTCCAACCTGTTCCCAATTGAATGGTATTACGTATTACATGTAGTAAGGTAACCCAATGTTATCCTATGGAGATGTAAGCCTTGCAGTAGTGAAAAACGAATTTAGTTTCACTACCAGGACATGTAAAACTTAAAAGTACATGTCCAACTTTTTAAATACACTACACCCTGCCCTCTGGGCTGTTTACAGTATATCCTAGTGGTGACTTATATGCATTAAAAAGAAAGGTTTATTTTGCCAGGTCGAAATGGCAGTTTAAAACTGCACCCAGAGGCTGCAATGGCAAACCTGAGATGTTTAAAGGGCTACTTGAGTGGGTGGCACAATGAGTGCTGCAGATCCACTAGTAGCATTTAGTTTACATACCCTAAGTACCTGTATAACCATTTTACTATGGGCGTGCAAGTAAATTAAATATGCCAATTGGGTGTAAGACAGTTTCACCATGTTTAAGGAAGACAGCACAAGCACTATAGCACTGGTTATCAGTGGTAACATGCACAAAGTGCTAAGGATAGCAAAAATAAAGTCTGCAAAAACAGGAGGATTGAAGGCAAAAAGTTTGGAGAAAAGCCAACCAAGGATGTCAGGTCCAACATGTACTATAACTATCAGGACATCACCTATGTGGATGTTTATATATTTACTACTATGCAGGAGAAGTGAGCTATTTAATAAGGAGTCCAGTTCGGTGTTTATGGAGAAGGCTGTTAGCATGGCATTTTTAACATAACCTAACCGAGGCCCATAATATATGTACTAATGCAAATATAAAATAGTAGTAAAAAAGTAGTAACAGATTATGTATGATGTGTGGTTTGTAAGCTAAATCAGATGACTAGATTGCTCTATGCCAAGCCTAATTTTTGTTCTGGGTATTTTATTGGCATTTTTAATAAAGAGCAATGAGGCAAAATGTAAGAAAAACATAACTTGATACAAGTGAATATAAGTAGCGAGACATGTATGCAAGTAACGTACATATGAACATGGCCATCAAATTAAACACAGCTTGTAATTCTTGAGAAATTCACAGAGCATATATAAGTCACTTTGAGATGACGATTGGTGATTGAATGTGTGACAAGAAGAAAATAAAATGTAGAAGGATTAAGAAAGGCTGATTTGTTTATGGGATTAGATTTGTAGATGGCTCCTGTGAAGTGTCCCTAGGTAATGTATATGTAAGATATATGTCATAATAAGTGTAGACAAGGTAACAGGTTAAAGGAAATGGGAAAGGGAGAGGAGGCAAGAGTATGGGGGAGAGTCATGTGAGACAGTAAAGAATTTATTTAGTCATAGCTGCAACCAGGGGTTATGGTCAAATGATAGGGATTGGTAGGTTTCCTAATATGAGGATAAGTTGCAAGTGAAGACATCGAGCGTTTCCCATATGCGTTGTGAGATTATAGGATAGCTTTTATTGAGGGATTGAGTTGTGTGCTCCTCAAGTAGGTAACTCAAGCCCGCCAAGTATGATAAGGTACATTGTTGATGGATTTCCAATTGATTAAGATGACTTTTAGGGCAATAGTGTGTAGCAGATCTAGTAAGGTGAGGTCTGAGTCTGGGGGGATCAATTGGAGGATCTTCAAAGTGTGGACCCAGTATGATAAGTGTAATGGAAAGTGGATGGTGGTTTTGAAAATTTTGTGTAGCTGGGAAGAGATGTCACACCAAAAGGAAGACATAAGAAGAATATGTGTGCTTCATCATCAGGTGATGAGTTGCAGGCACAGCATGTGTATGAGTCTTTGAGTTTTAGTCTGAATAATTTAGCGGGAGTCCATTAGAGGAAGTGTGCAGCGGAGAATTTGGTTAGGTTAATCAATTGATTAGGTTGTTTTGGAGTAAGCTTGACCCAGTCTCTTCAACCATGCCTCCTCGCTAGAAGGTGTAGACTCTTTGGAAGAGAAATATGAAGACCATTTGTATGGTGGTGGGAGATAACGTGGAATCTTTGCATTGGTGAGTAGCTTGTAAAACCTAGATGCAGCATGACTGCCCAATTTTCGCAGGAGAGACCAGTTCTGGAGGGGGCCTAGCTTGGAAACTTTAGCTTTGATCTGTAGGAAGTCCTAGAAATCTATATTTGAAAGACTGTATTTGTTTGTAAGCATGCGAATGAGAGTGGTTCAGTGTTCGTGTGAAGGTCTGATATTAGTGAGTTGCCTTTGGCTGTCCATATCGATCTAATGGACACTGAGTTGGAGGTTTGTAATTTTGTATTTTTCCACATTGATGTGAAGAAGGATTTATGTATGATAGTCGCAAGCAGAAGAAATAGTGTCTTTGAAGATTTTCCTTGTGAGGCTATAGGAATGGTGTGACATCGTCAGGTTGGCTAATAGAGTGAAAGGATGGCAGATTGAAGCGTCCACGTCAAGCCATGTGGTTTTTTTTAATGGGTCAGTTTCGAACCAACGTGAGCCTTGGGCAGCTAAGTATGCAGTTTGATAAGTATTCCAGTTTGGTGAATTGCAACCTCCTAGTTTGTAGGGTGTTCTCAGTTTTTAAGACTGATTCTGGGCTTTTAATTATTCTAAAGAAATCCTGAGACAACTTTATCAGTCTTAAGAAAAGAATCTTGGGATAGGCGGACAGGGACCATACTAGACAAAAAATGAATCAGATGCGATACCATCATTTTGATTGTTTCGAGTCTGCCCCACCATGAAATATGTTTGGGTGATAATGCAGACAGCAGGTCCATTACTTTATTCTGTGTTTTGTTTTTGTTAATGGAGACAGATTCAGAGAGATCATTGCAGAACCAGATGCCGAGATGCTTAATAGTAGATTTCCATTGAAACTTGGAAGAGCCAACAACCGAAGAATTGCAATGAACATTCAGGAGAAGGATCTCAGTTTTGTCTCTGTTTAGGGAGTAGCCAGACAAATAGGAAAAACAGTCAATAATATTTAGAATCACAGGAATGGCTAGGTTTGGGAATTCTGTGAATATCAAAATGTTGTCTCATATGCAGTCGTTTTGTATGTGACATCCTTGAATGGGATGCCAGGGATAGCAGAGAATTCTTTTAACATTATTAAGAGAGGGTCAATGGCCAGTAGGAATAGTAAAGGCGATAAAGAGCAGCCTTGATGGGAACCCTGTTTTAATGTAAAGAAGTGGGATAAAGCACCATTAATTCTAATTCTAGCTGAGGGATTGGAGTATAGGGCCATGGTCATTGTGATGAAGGTATCCCCTAGGTCATGGGTACTCACAAACTTTCTCTCGGGGGCCAAATTTACAGTGTGGTTTGTGGCCGAGGGCCGCACCGGTGGGGGCGGGGTCAGTGGGGGAGGGGCGGGGCTAGAGCAAAAAAAAATAACTATGACCATGAGGTTGAACACAGGCCCCTGCAGCGGACGCCTTCGTCCACTGAGCCACCAGACCCGGCATACACACATCTCTCTCTCTCTATCTATCTCTCTCTCGCTCTGTCTCCTTCCCTCTCTCTATCTCTCCCTCCCTCTCTCTCCGTCTCTCTCCCTCTCTCTCCATCTCCCTCCCTCTCTCTCTCTCTCCCTCCCTCTCTCTCTCTCTCCCTCCCTCTCTCTCCCTCCCTCCCTCTCTCTCTCTCTCTCTCTCTCCCTCTCTCTCTCTCTCCCTCTCTCTCCCGCCCTCTCTCTCTCTCCCTCCCTCTCTCTGTCTCACTCACTCTGTTTGTCTCCCTCTCTCTCTTTCTGTCTCCCTCTCTCTGTCTCCCTCCCTCTCTCTGTCTCCCTCCCTCTCTCTGTCTCCCTCCCTCTCTCTCTCCCCCTCCCTCTCTCTCTCTCCCTCCCTCTGTATCCCTCTGTCTGTCTCCCTCCCTCTGTCTCCCTCTATCTGTCTTCCTCCCTCTGTCTGTCGCCCTCCTCCCTGTCTGTCTCCCTCTGTCTGTCGCCCTCCTCCCTCCCTCTGTCTCCCTCCCTCTGTTTCCCTCCCTCTGTCTCCCTCCCTCTGTCTCCCTCCCTCTGTCTCCCTCTCTCTCTGTCTCCCTCTCTCTCTCCCTCCCTCTGTCTCTCTCCCTCCCTCTGTCTCCCTCCCTCCCTCTGTCTCCCTCTCTCTGTCTCCCTCCCTCTCTCTCTGTCTCCCTCCCTCTCTCTCTGTCTCCCTCCCTCTATCTCCCTCCCTCTATCTCCCTCTGTCTGTCTCCCTCTGTCTGTCTCTCTCTGTCTGTCTCCCTCTGTCTGTCTCCCTCTCCCCCTGACTCCCTCCCTCTATCTCCCTCTCTCTCTGTCTCCCTCTCTCTCTGTCTCCCTCTGTCTGTCTCCCTCTGTCTGTCTCCCTCTGTCTGTCTCCCTCTGTTTCCCTCTGTCTCACCCTCTCTGTCTCCCCCTCTCTGTCTCCCCCTCTCTGTCTCCCCCTCTCTGTCTCCCTCTCTGTCTCCCTCTCTCTGTCTCCCTCTCTCTGTCTCCTTCCCTCTGTCTCCTTCCCTCTGTCTCCCTCTGTCTGTCTCCCTCTCTGTCTCCCTCTCTCTCTGTCTCCCTCTGTCTGTCTCCCTCTGTTTCCCTCTCTGTCTCTCTCCCTCTCTCTGTCTCCCCCTCTCTGTCTCCCCCTCTCTGTCTCCCTCTCTCTGTCTCCCTCTCTCTGTCTCCCTCTCTCTGTCTCCCTCCCTCTAGCTCTGTCTCCCTCCCTCTAGCTCTGTCTCCCTCCCTCTCTCTCTCTCCCTCCCTCTCTCTCTCTCTCCCTCCCTCTCTCTCCCTCCCTCTCTCTCTCTCTCTCCCTCTCTCTCCCGCCTCTCTCTCTCTCCCTCCCTCTCTCTGTCTCACTCACTCTGTTTGTCTCCCTCTCTCTCTTTCTGTCTCCCTCTCTCTCTTTCTGTCTCCCTCTCTCTGTCTCCCTCCCTCTCTCTGTCTCCCTCCCTCTCTCTCTCTCCCTCCCTCTCTCTCTCTCCCTCCCTCTCTCTCTCTCCCTCCCTCTGTATCCCTCTATCTGTCTCCCTCCCTCTGTCTCCCTCTATCTGTCTCCCTCCCTCTGTCTGTCGCCCTCCTCCCTGTCTGTCTCCCTCTGTCTGTCGCCCTCCTCCCTCTCTCTGTCTCCCTCCCTCTGTCTCCCTCCCTCTGTCTCCCTCTCTCTCTGTCTCCCTCTCTCTCTGTCTCCCTCTCTCTCTCCCTCCCTCTGTCTCTCTCCCTCCCTCTGTCTCCCTCCCTCTGTCTCCCTCCCTCTCTGTCTCCCTCCCTCTCTCTCTGTCTCCCTCCCTCTCTCTCTGTCTCCCTCTCTCTGTCTGTCTCCCTCCCTCTATCTCCCTCTGTCTGTCTCCCTCTGTCTGTCTCCCTCTGTCTGTCTCCCTCTGTCTGTCTCCCTCTCCCTCCCTCTGTCTCCCTCTCTCTCTGTCTCCCTCTCTGTCTCCCTCTCTGTCTCCCTCTGTCTGTCTCCCTCTGTTTCCCTCTGTCTCCCTCTCTGTCTCCCCCTCTCTGTCTCCCCCTCTCTGTCTCCCCCTCTCTGTCTCCCCCTCTCTGTCTCCCTCTCTCTGTCTCCCTCTCTCTGTCTCCCTCTCTCTGTCTCCTTCCCTCTGTCTGTCTCCCTCTCTCTGTCTCCCTCTCTCTGTCTCCCTCTCTCTCTGTCTCCCTCTGTCTGTCTCCCTCTGTCTGTCTCCCTCTGTTTCCCTCTCTGTCTCCCTCCCTCTGTCTGTCTCCCTCCCTCTGTCTGTCTCTCTCCCTCTGTCTCCCTCTCTGTCTCCCCCTCTCTGTCTCCCCCTCTCTGTCTCCCCCTCTCTTTCTCCCTCTCTCTGTCTCCCTCTCTCTGTCTCCCTCCCTCTCTCTGTCTCCCTCCCTCTCTCTGTCTCCCTCCCTCTAGCTCTGTCTCCCTCCCTCCCTCTCTCCGTCTATCTCCCTCCCTCTCTCTCCCTCCCTCTCTCTCCCTCTGTCTCTCTCCCTCCGTCTCCCTCCCTCCGTCTGTCTCCCTCCGTCTGTCTCCCTCCGTCTGTCTCCCTCCGTCTGTCTCCCTCCGTCTGTTTCCCTCCGTCTGTCTCCCTCTCCCTCCCCCTGACTCTCTCCCTCTGTCTCCCTCCCTCCCTCTCTCCGTCTATCTCCCTCCCTCTCTCTCCCTCCGTCTATCTCCCTCTGTCTCCCTCCCTCCGTCTGTCTCCCTCCATCTGTCTCCCTCCGTCTGTCTCCCTCCGTCTGTCTCCCTCCGTCTGCCTCCCTCTCCCTCCCCCTGACTCCCTCCCTCTGTCTCCCTCTGTCTCCCTCTCTCTCCCTCTCTCTCCCTCTTTCTCTGTCTCCCTCTCTCTCTCCCTCTCTCTCTGTCTCCCTCTCTCTCTGTCTCCCTCCCTCTGTCTCCCTCCCTCTGTCTCCCTCCCTCTGTCTTCCTCTGTCTCCCTCTGTTTCCCTCTCTGTCTCCCTCTCTCTCTGTCTCCCTCTCTCTCTCTCTCCCTCTGTCTCCCTCTCTGTCTCCCTCTCTCTGTCTCCCTCTCTCTGTCTCCCTCTCTGTCTCCTCTCTCTGTCTCCCTCTCTCTGTCTCCTTCCCTCTGTCTCCCTCTGTCTGTCTCCCTCTCCCTCCCTCTGTCTCCCCTGACTCCCTCCTCTCCCTCTGCCTTCCTCTGTCTCCCTCTCTTTCTGTCTCCCTCTGTCTCCCTCTCTCTGTCTCCCTCCCTCTGTCTGTCTCCCTCTCTCTGTCTCCTTCCTCTGTCTGTCTGTCTCCTCGCTCTGTCACGTCACCCCGAGTGTGTGTCAGCCCGGCCTGAGACAGCTTCCCGGCGCACACACAGCCGCACCCGAGTACTTCACAGCCTCAGGTCTTTAAAGACCATTCACTTTTAATGAGGCTTTGTTGTATTTCACCTCTTCTTAGCGCCCCTGCATGGAGATGCAGGGGCGCTAAAGAGGTGAAATACAACAAAGCCTCATTAACTAAGTGAATGGTTTTTAAAGAATCGCCCGGCCCCCATAGAGCGCTGCTGCAACCGGCGGTGTTTGCTGGCACTTAAAAAAAAAAAAGAAGAAAAACACAGGTAGGTATCTGCAAGGTCCGCGGGCTGCCAAGGAAGGCTTGCCGGGCCGGCGGCGGCCCGCGGGCCGTACTATGAGTACCCGTGCCCTAGGTTGTACCTCTGGAGGACGGCCTCAAGGAATGACCATGAGACTTTATCAAAAGCCTTCTCTGCATCTAAGGCTATAGCTGCTGCTAGAAAGGAGAGTGGGCTGGAGGATTTCTCTAAGACATGGGAGAAGAGGAGACTGTTGTCACTTGCTAGGCGCCCCTTGATAAAGCCTGTTTGGGATGGATGGGCTAGTTTTAGAATCGGGGGGCAAGGCGATTTTTGCATATATCTTTGCCTCCATGTTTATAAGGGATATGGGCCTGAAAATTTTAGGGTCGGAGTGGTCCTTTCCATCCTTGGGAATGCCCACAATGGTGGTTTCGGAGGCAGACCCTGACATCGAACTGGAAGTTGTGAAATGGGATAGTGCCTATTATAGAGGATCAATGATTGTAGGGGCAATAGCTTTATAGAAGTCAATTTGAAATCCATCTTGTCTCAGAGCTTTACCAGATGGAATACTTTTGATTGCGAGTTTATTCTCTTACCTGGTAACTGGATGGTTAAGGACAGTTGTTTGCTGTTAGAAATTTGTCTAATCAGTAAGGTGTGAAGGAAGTCTAAACAACATTTTTGGGAGTGTTGATGGAGGTGGTGTACAGTTTATTGTAGAAGCTTTGAAACACATAGAGTATTGCTTTTGTTGATGTCTGAAACTTTCCTTGTTCATCTTTGATCATCTGGATGAGGTTGGAGGTGCGTTTGAACTTTAGATAGGCCGCCAGTGGCTTTCCAGCTTTATTTAAAATATTTAAATAAAACAGTTTTTTGCTGTCTTGGGCAGGCGCCTATAAGCGTGCATGTTCACTAAATAAGGAGTTGAATTTGTATTTAAGACATTTTAATGTAGGTCTGATAGCAGGATCATTAGTTTGCCTATGAGTCAGCTCTTTGGATTTGATTTCAGAGCTTTAAAAGGGCACTAATAATTATGTATAATTTGCATCACATATCATAAGTTTACTTTCTACACATTGTCACAACCCTGTTTTAAACTACTTAGTTCATTTTTCTTAAATAACTAAATTAATGAATGGATTATAAGAAAGTGCGTTTCATTGCTGAGTTGCTTTTTTCAAAGTAATGTAATAATATATATTCACAACGAAATTTCCTTTCTAAAGAATGATGATGGATTAAACCCAGATCAGTTGACTGGGGGTGAGTGTTTGATTGGCTCAAACGTTCCGTCCATAATCCCCTTTTGTATCGCTTTGGTCGCCCTAAATTGGCGGGGGTATGCCCAGACGTGGGTCCCTTGCTCACTTTGCCACTGGATTCAAGCAAGCCTGGCTGATGACGGCTGGAATGCCAGAAACCGGTCCTAGGATGCTTGTTTCCGGTCCAGGGAAGACATGGCTTGGCAGTTCAGGCTGGACTGTTCCCATGAGGCACAGGGTCAGACTGATTTGCATATGGCCATGTCTGAACTGGGGTGGTGGAGTGAGCTAAAAAATGATGATGGATTAAACCCAGATCAGTTGACTGGGGGTGAGTGTTTGATTGGCTCAAACGTTCCGTCCATCATCCCCTTTGTATCGCTTTGTTCGCCCTAAGTTGGCGGGGGTATGCCCAGACGTGGGTCCCTTGCTCACTTTGCCACTGGATTCAAGCAAGCCTGGCTGATGACGGCTGGAATGCCAGAAACCGGTCCTAGGATGCTTGTTTCCGGTACAGGGAAGACATGGCTTGGCAGTTCAGGCTGGACTGTTCCCATGAGGCACAGGGTCAGACTGATTTGCATATGGCTATGTCTGAACTGGGGTGGTGGAGTGAGCTAAAGAATGATGATGGATTAAACCCAGATCAGTTGACTGGGGGTGAGTGTTTGATTGGCTCAAACGTTCCGTCCATCATCCCCTTTTGTATCGCTTTGTTCGCCCTAAGTTGGCGGGGGTATGCCCAGACGTGGGTCCCTTGCTCACTTTGCCACTGGATTCAAGCAAGCCTGGCTGATGACGGCTGGAATGCCAGAAACCGGTCCTAGGATGCTTGTTTCCGGTCCAGGGAAGACATGGCTTGGCAGTTCAGGCTGGACTGTTCCCATGAGGCACAGGGTCAGACTGATTTGCATATGGCCATGTCTGAACTGGGGTGGTGGAGTGAGCTAAAGAATGATGATGGATTAAACCCAGATCAGTTGACTGGGGGTGAGTGTTTGATTGGCTCAAACGTTCTGTCCATCATCCCCTTTTGTATCGCTTTGTTCGCCCTAAGTTGGCGGGGGTATGCCCAGACGTGGGTCCCTTTCTCACTTTGCCACTGGATTCAAGCAAGCCTGGCTGATGACGGCTGGAATGCCAGAAACCGGTCCTAGGATGCTTGTTTCCGGTCCAGGGAAGACATGGCTTGGCAGTTCAGGCTGGACTGTTCCCATGAGGCACAGGGTCAGACTGATTTGCATATGGCCATGTCTGAACTGGGGTGGTGGAGTGAGCTAAAGAATGATGATGGATTAAACCCAGATCAGTTGACTGGGGGTGAGTGTTTGATTGGCTCAAACGTTCCGTCCATCATCCCCTTTTGTATCGCTTTGTTCGCCCCTAAGTTGGCGGGGTATGCCCAGACGTGGGTCCCTTGCTCACTTTGCCACTGGATTCAAGCAAGCCTGGCTGATGACGGCTGGAATGCCAGAAACCGGTCCTAGGATGCTTGTTTCCGGTCCAGGGAAGACATGGCTTGGCAGTTCAGGCTGGACTGTTCCCATGAGGCACAGGGTCAGACTGATTTGCATATGGCCATGTCTGAACTGGGGTGGTGGAGTGAGCTAAAGAATGATGATGGATTAAACCCAGATCAGTTGACTGGGGGTGAGTGTTTGATTGGCTCAAGCGTTCCGTCCATCATCCCCTTTGTATCGCTTTGTTCGCCCTAAATTGGCGGGGTATGCCCAGACGTGGGTCCCTTGCTCACTTTGCCACTGGATTCAAGCAAGCCTGGCTGATGACGGCTGGAATGCCAGAAACCGGTCCTAGGATGCTTGTTTCCGGTCCAGGGAAGACATGGCTTGGCAGTTCAGGCTGGACTGTTCCCATGAGGCACAGGGTCAGACTGATTTGCATATGGCCATGTCTGAACTGGGGTGGTGGAGTGAGCTAAAGAATGATGATGGATTAAACCCAGATCAGTTGACTGGGGGTGAGTGTTTGATTGGCTCAAACGTTCCGTCCATCATCCCCTTTTGTATCGCGTAATTGTGTTTTGAAGTCAAAGACAAAATGAGGCTTATTTTGCTTTCTATCGTATCCATAAAATTTGCAAACCTCTACCTCAGCATTAATGAGATGCACTACTTTAAATGACTCATAAATTTCCCAAAATAACGTGTATTTGCACATTCAGTTTGCTATTCTTAAGTGAACAACCACAATACATATATAATGAAAGTCCATATAGTAAAACCAAACGGTTTGTAAACTCGCTCAGGGAAAAAGGACATCACAGTTTTTTTACTAGCTAGAGAAATCCATTTCATTAAAAATGTGTGACCATCAAATGGAGGAATGTAAACATTGCAATACATTTCCATGTGGTATTTAGAATCTGTATACAATTGTGTTTCTTATATTCCAAGTGGATTGTAAAAACTGCTCTAACATGTACAACAGATCATTGAATTATTTGTCAAATTTTGAAACTATAAAGTTTCATGCAAATTTTATACTGTCTAAAATATGCAAAAACATTTTTTATGAATTTAGTGATAAAAAAACCTCAACTATAAGAAGTGCATACTGGTCTCCTAGGATATGCCATAACATACAATTTACAGTTCGTTTATGGATTGGCTGCAATTGATTGTTGCAAAACAGGGACGGGTTATAAATTAATGCTTCCACTCATTCCAGATTTCTATTTGATTGAGTTACAGATCTTAATCTAGTAATTGTGGGTCTGCTTGCACTGCCATTTCATAAAACTCCACCCAAAAGCTTACAAACCCTCTTGTATCTGTAAATATCGACATGCCTGCAGTCTGTTTTTTAATCACTAATTTGATGGCTCTCATACAATTTCGATAAATACTCCTTTTTTCACAACGTATATGGAATAAAAGACACTAGTGGGATTATAGTAGGTATCTCTGGTTTCAAGGGAGAAAAGAATTACCGGTTAGCATTTACTCATTACCATTTACAATTCTTGGAAAAAAAATTCAGAGAATGCTTCATGCACTCCTAATATCATATAAATAGCCATTTTTCCTGTGAACTCAGTGTTTGGTTGAAATTATTTCTTCTTGGTAACGCATTCTTCTTCTCAGTGGTATTGTACCCTTGCGAAACTTCAAGTCAATCATTTGCTGTTCAACTGTGAGGCTTCCATACTTCTTATAGAAGTTTAGTTTCTGTTGACTATTTCCTTGAAAAAAACCTTTTCCAGAAAGAATCGCAAACTTCAAAATAAAGATAGTAAATTGTCCCTCGTGTTCTTTAGCACACTGTTGCCTCTTGTTACCAAATTACCTTTAATAGTCCAAACACCAAATTATTCCAGGAGGGATAATTGTCACGGGATGCGAGGATAAAAATGGAAGTGCTGCGTTCTTGTCAGAAAGTGTTTATTATCGCACATTTCCAACAGGCAATCAAATGTTGAAATTCCACATAAAAATAAATACCATTTGCCGAATAAAATATTTCCTCTACAAGAGTAATTTGCAAGACTGCTTCTTTTCTCTCCTGCCAAATTCATCAAATCTGCATTCTGATCTTGACAGAATCAGCCTGCTGGATCACCTCTCATGTTCATCAATACGGAATTAGGGTGTGGCTCCCTTTAATACCAGGGAGCCACCCAAGATGGCAGTTTCACTGAGGAAGTGCTGAGATTTTGGGGACATGTAGTCCCGAAGTTCTAATATATTTTAGTTGCACATTTCCAGGAACCAAGTATACTCTCTAGTGCTCTATGAGGGAAAAGACCCTTTAATGTATGTGCATATCTTCACGGAATAGAGAATCTCTCAATCTACCCACCTCCATGAAATGGCACAGAAGGAGATGGCTGGGGGACCTGGTTCTAACAGCCATCTAAGGGAGTCAGGCTTCATTGGAATCTGGAGATTAAATTGCTTAATCAATTTTGGTGCCTGGACAGTTAAAGGTGGTTCCCAGAAATCCTCATCAGGACCGTAGTTGCCCACACTGATCCAGAATCTTTTGCACCTCATGTTCAGATTGTCCTTGAATTAACACTGGGGAAGGACATGTTAAGAAAGGTCTAACAGGTTTGAAAAAGGATGTGTGAAACTCAGGATGATTGTACAACATGGCACGCAATTTTAATTTGTATGTGACAGGATTAACCCGTTATTCAATGACATGGACCTGTGTATCATGGACGAAACCTAGTCTGGGTCTTAAATTTAAGACGATATGTGGGTAGCCATACACTATCTCCAGCTTTGTAAATAGGTCTGACTGGACATTTATTACAGCCTGTTACCTATAAAACATCCTAGTATGTTGTAAATGATGTTGCACTTGAGAGAAAGTTTTTTTCATTATTTGCACTCTCTCTTGCACTGCGGGTATTTGAGAGGAGATATCTGGTTGTGAAAATGGTAGAAAACTAGGATGATGGCCATACAGACTATAAAATGTTCAATATCTAATGGAGGCATGTTTTGTATTATTGTATGTCACTTCAGCTAACCATAGCAGATCTACTCAAGAACCTGGGGTATCAGTCAAATAACAAATCGGGTATTGTTTCAGGTTTTGCTTGACACACTGTCTTTACCTGTTCGTTTGAGGGTAATGACTGGTAGACAGAGTAGGGGATGCGTAAAGAGTAGAACACCACGGTTGCCAAAATTTAGACATAAATTAGGTGCCCCTGTCTGAGATGATAGATTTAGGTACTCTCTGCACATGAACAACATGAATCAGAAGGTACCTTTGCTAGTTGTTCAGCTGTTTTGAGATAGTTCTTGGCATGCAAAAAAAATGGGGCATTTTAGTTACGTAGATCACAACAAGCAGGATTTCATCACAGCTCTGATGATTTAGTAAGGCTGCAATAACATCTAGGAATATTGTGCTTTAGTGCAGCGGTTAAGAAACTATGGTTCTGGGACACATGTGGGTCCGTAACTGCTTAGAAAATTAAATAACATTAATAGATTAATAAAGTGTATATAACTAAAGAAGCAAAATGTAGAGTTGAACATTTTAAAACATTCTGTAAATGTGAAGGAATTTGAAATTAGAAGTTAAAAATTAAGTTAGCATCCTCATATTGGTTCATGGTATCAGGTCAAGTGCATCAAACAGTATATAGTGTGGATGGTGAGTGGCCTCAAGTGAATTTAGAATAGCAAATGCGAGAACTATTGCTTTGCAAATATTTTTTTTCGGGTTGCGGCCAAGTGCCCGATGCCGTGCTTGCACTTAATAGAGGCCACGCCTCTTTCTTTAGATGAGCTGCGTCTACAAAAAGGGGCGCGGCCGCCATCAAAATGAAAGCGCTGTTTGGGGCGCTTTTACAAAAAAGCATTCGTTTTTCAAACAAATGCTTTTTTGGTAAAAAACCCCCATACCATGTTTTCACTTTAATGGTGGCCGCACCCCTTTCTTTAGACACGGCCTCTATTCATATGCAAGCGTGACATGGGGCGCTTGGAAACAAATATTTGCAATTTTATAGGTCTCGCATTTGCGAGAATTTAAGCTATTGACATTTACAATGCCCATAGGTCAAAGTCTTATAAATGCGAGACCTATTGCATTGCAAATGCTTGTTGTTAAATGGTGTAAATCTGTTTAGTAGTTTTTGAGAAATGTAAAGATTTTTAGGACATACAACTGGTGATGCAGAAGACGGGACCCCACCTGAGATCTCGTGCTGAGATCTGATTGGCTGCCATCACTTCTAACCAGGAAGTGTTGGCAGCCATCTTGTAACTCGGTTGAACCGAGTCACTGAAAAAACGTAAAATAAAAGAAAAGGGGACAGGGTAGAAACATTCTGACTCCCTAGGCCTCTTGGGGGTCCCACAGCAAATACTTTTGGCGGTAGTCAGGCTGGGTGTGTGAATCCGACCGGAAAAAAACAAGCGCAGGCTCCAGCGCTTCGTTAATTATAGGCCCCCAGGTGGGCCAAGTCCCGGGGGCATCTGTAATTATTGGATGGGGGGTGCACAGGCCTTCCTCCTGGGGCATACTAATGCCCCAGGGACCACCACCTCCCCAGGGCTTCTTTTTATAAAAAATGTGAGGGAGGCCCATGCAGCCTCCCCCTCTGCCCCGGTGACCACCCCCTTCCTGGGGCTTTTTATTATATAAATAAGGGGGTGCCCCTGCCCCGGGGACCTCCACCTCCCCGGGGCTGTTTGTTTGGTAAATGCAGGGGGCAGCGCAGACCACCCTCCTCAGCCCTGGGGACCGCCACCTCCCCGGGTCCCTAACTTTAAATAATGCTGGTTGGCCGTGCGGACCCCCCTGCAGCCCCAGGGACCACCACCTCCTCTGGGCTAAATTAATATTGGAGATGGCCCTGGGGACCGACTCCCACCAGGGAAGGCTCCTGCAATGTCCCAGGGTGCCCACCCCCGGACATTGCAGTTTGCTATGGCTTTCTCTCGCCAAGCCATAGCAAACAGTGCTCCCCTTTGAGCAAGCAAGAGCATTTTGTTCTTGCTTGCTTAAAGCGGAGGACAGTTTGCTTTTACACACAGGGAGCTGCATGTTGGTCCAGGAGAGTGGCCACGCAGATCCCCTACCATTAGTTTAAAAATAAAAGGCCGTGCCCCTAGGGATGGGGTCCCCGGGGCCAAAATCAGCCCAAGAAGGGGGCCGCTCGGCCCGCATCCATATAAGTTATATGAAAAAGGCTTGAACCCTAGAGGATGGGGTCGCTGTGCCCAAAATTAGCCTGGGGAAGAAGTGCCATGCAGCCCCCCTTAAAAATTTTGAAAAAATAACCACCACTACTCTGCAAACGCGCCTCCTGGCGCAGTGGTGGTTGGGGGATGAAGTTCCCTTCGAAGCTGAGGGTTCTTGGAGTCCAGGAACCCCTTCTGTTACCTTCAGTAAGTCCTAGACAGCGGTATTGCTTAGATGACTTGGAGGCCACACCCCTTTTATTCACAACTCTGCAAATACGCCTCCTGGCCACCTAACTGGTGCAGACTACTTGCTAGTGAGAGTTAATGCCCTCTGACTAGGGGAAGAGGTACTGCAGTGTCCCTACAGATTCAGTCAGTTGTTCTCCCAGTCCAAACAGCTGCTGGCCCCCAGGGATGTGAGCTGTGGTGTCTTTTTCCATTACCCACTTCCTTAAGTCTCACCACTCTAGCAGGATCCATGCATCTAACTAATGATAATCTATTCTGCCATTCATTGAGGGAATGAATTGACACTCAGAAGAGTGGCTAAGAATAAAACTGAAGCAATGACCAGATGAGTAAAAGAAAAGTGCTTGGTTTGCAGCCTGCTGGGCACTTAGGGCCAATTAGAAGTATTCATCATATTCATCTCCTTCAGATAGCTTAGGATCAGTGAGGGATAGATGTTTTGAGTCCTGGACAAAGGAAGATTAAGAATAGTGCATCCAGGGAGCTTGTGCCACATTTGTCACTTTGCCATTTAATGCTAGATGTGTGTCCCTTACTACAGAGCAATTAACTAGCTAGTGAGGAATAAATCAACTTCTAGCAGAGTACACATCTCTGGAGCATATCTCTAAAGCAAGGCATGTAGTACAAAACATATGGAGAAATTATGTGTGAAACAAGCAATCAAGATATATTGTTTCTACCTGTGGAGAGCCAAAGGCGGTACAGTTTTGCTTGTGCAAGCCCACGACCGGGCCCCAATCTATCTGCTCCCTCCCTAGTACTGCACTTCCTTCCAGATGTTCAGCCAAGTTCATGTTCTCTTTTCAATCCCTTACTGAAAAATATAGTGTCCCTGAAACATGATTTCATTCTATTATATGTTGTACAGTTTGGACTGCTGACTGAGTCCTTCGAATGTTGTGATGGGTGCGAGGAGACGCATGGTCCCCATCAGAGAAAACAAGACACAATGAAGATAAAGCAGAGTAGGCCAGTTAGTCCTAGAAAGCTAGAAATGAGGTTTAAACAGGAGAGTTCTTCCAGTGAGTGTTTAAGACTGAGCAATTTGGGTTCAAGATCTTGTAGTTGTTAACATCCAGGAATGTCTGTGAAATACTAGTAAGCTAGGTTTGGTACTTTAATAGCACTTTGGATGTAAAACAATTATGTATTTTGGGAACTCATTTTAGTAGATGCTCTATCTCAAGTTGTTGTCGGGGGGGATAGGAAGAACAATCTTACATGGTAAATAGGCTGCAGATGTGGGTGTCTGCTTAGATGGAGCAAGCTAAGAGAAAGTGGCAACCAGTGGTGTGGAATAGAAGTCATCTCGGGGTCTCAGCTCTACATGAAGAAAAATTGCCATTCCAAGAAGTCTGTCCTCAGTAAATCACCCTTTCGTGATCTTTGTTGGAGCATGTGGTGTGGCAAATTCAAGATTTGCAGGCACAGCGCAGAAGAGTTATTTTGATCTTCAAATTTTGTTCACCAGCAGAAGAGGTGAGAGAACCTCTTTAGGCAGGGTCCTTATACACCTTTCTCTGAACAGCAATAGCAGTCAATTGGAAGAGTAGTTTGCATAAAAATCCAAAAGGGGTATAAGTACACCTGAAGCTCTTCTTTTCAGACTATTTAAGTACACAGACTGGCTTCAGGGTGGGACGAACCACCTTGAGGTCACCAGACAGCCCAACTCCGAAGGTCAATACAGAGGAGTAAGACAATTCTTCTTCGCTGTCGATGCACAGATTTGGTAAGGTCTAAAATTCATGGGTCCTACACGAACCCAGGAACTTTTCAAGAACTGTATTCATCCTGCTACTGTGGTCTCAATGGACTGGTACCAGAGCGGGGTTAGAGTGAATATCCCTTCAGTGTCAGACACCTTTGAACCTCTCAGTACTGTCTTTTAATAAGGCAAAGGAATTCAGAGTTGGCTGTGATTGCAGAAGTCACATCCTTAGTGGCCTGAGTGTAGTCAGCGTATGGTGACAGTCCTATCCTCTGAGTGGGATGCAGTCGGTAGATGCTAGAGATAAGGCTGTCTGTTTATTAGTGCTTAAAATCCAGTCCCAGGGGCCAGTCTCATTACAGTGACATTTAAGGTTGTTGGATTTCAAGTGACAGAGAATGTCTTATGAACTATATGATACATTAATTGGTTTATCAATAAATAAAAGTAATACTGCATAAACATAAATCATAAATGGCTGTTTCAGATCTGTAGGTAGAAGTGGATCAGGGCATAGTATGGTGGAAGGTGAGAGCTTCATATGCAAACCAACCACAGTGTCAGAGAAAGACTGGGCAGAGGGCTTGGCATGACAACGCTCAGTTAGGGCATGCTCCTGGTCTCTTAGGATTTGCTGGAGGCATACAGTTCTCTGACAAGTGTCTTTAAATCATACTAGACATTTTAAAGATAATCCTGTTGTGTGGTGGCAGCCAAGGAAGTCAAAAACAGTAGAGGTGATGTGTTAAAATCTGCAGGTAACAGAAATCACATGGGCTGCAAAGTGAAATACAGTTTTGCAGTGAGAGGCACCTGATGAAAGTCCAATGTCACTGTCATCTAGTCTTGAGAAAAGGAATGCATGGACTGCGGAGTCTTTCCTTTGAAGGAGTGAAAGGTGAAAAAGAGCATACAGCAACAGTTTTTCTGATGTGTAGTCTAGAATTCAAGGATATTTGTGAACATTTAGAACATGCTTAGACACAAAACGTCTCTATATGAGGCAATTTTAAGGTAGCCCATCTAAATGTGGCACTATTTGAGCAAGAGTATCCAACTGAAATTTGTTTTGTCTGTTGAAAAAACCATCTGGTGACATGGTCATAATCAATAATATTGCAATCTTTGCTTCCCTACGGAGCAGGTACTTCCAAAATAATGTATATAGTTTGAAAAGTGGTGTGCTCATTCTTGCTAATATTGTGTAGTGTACCCCATCAGCTGACATTCAATGGAAGTTTTTTCTCTTCTTTCCTGTCAGTGATTTGAAGAAGAAGTACAACATCACAGCCATCCCAAAGCTGGTGATAGTGAAGCAAAGCGGGGAGGTCATTACCGACAAGGGCAGGAAGCAGATCCGAGAGCGTGGGTTGGCCTGCTTCCATACCTGGCTAGAAGTGGCAGATGTGTTCCAGAACTTCACCAGCAAATAAACAAAACTTTAAGAGGCAAAAAAGAGAATAAAAACTTTCAAAGCAAGCAATTTAGTTAAATGTGAACATCTAAACAAGTGTGCACTATACAGCATCTGTTTTCATGGTGAACCCACCAAGCCAACTAGAACAAGCTTTCAGGTCCATAAAATACTACATCCTATAAAAGAAAAGCAATACCTACAAACGTAACAGCAAACAACATACCTCTGTACTGAGAAAGACTTTAATGCAATGTCCTTATAATTCACATACTGTTTCACCATTAGACCAAAAAAACTTTAACAATAAATGTCACAATGGAGAATTACTAATATCAATGTACATGAATATAGACTGTACGTTTTTTGTTAAGGTAAGTAGGTGTAGGCAAGTATGCATTTCCTAATCTTAACTCCACGTCACTGTACTTTGACAAGACATTTAGGTCAAGGTACATAGATGTGTAGTTAAGAATAGTAAATTTATGTTATATCTACTTACTTTAATGATATACTGGTAGTTTATACTGTGCGAGATAGTCTTGTAGGTGAATCAGAGCAACTCTTAATGACTATGGGCTAGTGTAAATGCTTTATTGTAGTAATTATATATCCGAAGTATTTATTCTTCGAACTTTATTTCGGCATACAAGCCTTAAAAGTTTTTACATACAAACATTTAAGAGACAAACAAATCATCTTAAAAATACATTCTTTCAGATGGGTAATAAAAAGTTTGTGATAATCATGATTATACCATAAAAACATTACAAATTTCCTGAAAGTTAAAATTCAATATAAAATAAAGAGTTCATGTATACAGAAAGATAAAATGACCAAAAATCACATTGCTGTTATTTACACAATAGAACCTCATTACTTAATTACTAGTGTATGAAAATCAACTTTTCTGCAATGTGTAGTCAAATAATTAGATGACATATCTAAAATACATTACGTCTAGAGCATTTGTAATCATATTTCTATGGCCAAAAAATACATAAAGATGGAAGCCGATTCGGTGCTAATAGCCGACCCACTTCGTTCTAAGCTTCTTTCTTGCACCTTTTTCCTAATGCCCCACACTAGCGGCCAAGAAACTTAGCGACTGCACAGACAAAGACAGGTCTAGTGTCTGATTTTAGAATTCGCAAGGCATCTCGGTAATTCCGTGTGCCCATTTGCTGACAGATTGGTTTAATCCATTTTGATCTAGGGCACGCGTAAGCTGGACAAGCGAACAACACGAGGGCTACGGACTCCACAGGAGCCTTGCATCCAGAACAGTTAGTTGGGCTTGGGACTTTGGGATGCCACTTGGCTAGTAGCTCGTTTACAGGGAGGGTGCCAAATTATATATCCCCACTGGTTGGTACGAGAAGTTCAATGATCATTTCACAAAGCTGGCTAGATGGGAAGAGAAAAAATAGAAGAAACTAAGATTGAGTGAACAGAAACCACCATGAGTAGGACAAACAGCGTTACATGTTCTTTTTCAAGTACCAGTTGTCACACTTACGTTATGGTAGTTACGAGAATCCGAAATCCATTATACCTGATCTCGAAATGTCAATAGCATGGCGTTCTGTAATTTCTGGTGTGTAGTATTTTTGCACAATTGTAACTATTTTTCTTAAGAATAGAAAACTGGTTCAGCAAGCCGTATAGTATGCATTCATTTCTTGTCCCCATTCTTATAGAAATAATGTATGCAAGGTACTTAATCTTTATGCCCTTGTAAGGCTTTCCATTTTACGTTTCCATTTTTTCTGTAAAAATGATCAATGCAAGATATTGAAAGTTAGAAAATTCAACTGAAACCTTCGATTTAGAAAACAGCTCACTAGGGTTGTAATCTGTCAGATTCACTGAGTGTTTGAATTATATGCAGATCATATTCTGGCCCAGAGCAACAGGCAAGTAAAATTATACCATTAGTTTAGTTTCCATCAAGGTATTCACATTTCCCAGGAAGATTGTACCATTCCCGAAGAACATCCAATGACTCAGATGTGCTCAGGTTAATTCTGTATGGAGTCTGCCATACACCTCCGCATATAGCTAATTGTATTTTGTTTTTTTTGTGTGATTTGCTAACTGATTGCTTTTGGATCATTAACTGGTTCAAATAGCAGGAGGAGGCCAGTAGAACAGCATCTCTTTGAGGAAGCCCAACCAAGCAGGAATGTGACTTCTCATTATTGCTGAGGAACAATCACATTTTTCATAAATGAAGATGAAAATATCTCAGGTTTGAATAACGCTCAACTCTCTGCCTGTTCATCTTTAAACTGACTATCAGTAGTAAACAGGGTCTTTTATAGCATTCCATTCCTTATTGGCACACATTTCTATACCAAATTTGCTTCTTAATGTTGGAAACCATTTACTGGTCAGGTAGCACATGCAAGAAACTCTATGCTGATAAAGGTGTGATTTATCTCGTCCTTCATTTCCTTCAAACATTGGCAGTTTTGCTGTTGTATGTGCAATTCCTGATCCAAAAACACCATGTATTGACAATGTACAGTATACAGGTATAGTTAGTCAATCTCTCACTCCTAACATGCTTGTAAAAACAGTCTGGTCCTATTTCTCGACTCTGAAGATGTTTCTTGGAATATTGACCCAGCTTGATTCCCCTTTTTTTTGTCCTTCCTTGATCTTCCAGGGCCATTTACAACTACTACATGAAAATATATGAACGTGGTAATTCGAAATTATTTAAATGTATGTGACACATTTTTTGTAGAAACACTCTCTAACTTGCCTTTCAGTATAAAAAAAATAGGAACTCATGTAAAGCACTTTTTGCCCTTACATTTTTCACACACAGGTACTCTGGACTTGGTCCGAATCATTTGCCTACAATGCATATGTCTGGACAATCATTGTGAGAATAAAGACAGTATTTACTTTGAAAAGTAAAACTTGTCAAAAATCTCAAGAAGAAATATAAATAAACAGGTATGAAAATGTTCATGGCAAATAGACAATAACATTTTTGAATTTAATATCGGAACTGCTCAATTAAAAAAGCAAAGTGTTGTCACTACAGCAGCTACTCATAGTTTATGCAATATTTATCATAACTAGGTTATGCATTTGTGTAACTTTTTCAATACCTGAATTTTATGAATGATAGAATAATGTAAGAAAACAATACAGATTGCTTCTCAATGTTGCAAAAAGCAACATTTTGCATATGCAAACAAACATATATTCCCAAACATAAAAAAACAACTGCTTAAAGACAATGGGGCATATTTACTAAGAAGTGACGGAGTGCAGCGTTAGCCTTCCTGGCTTAACGCGCACTCCACCACTTCTGAAATGCAGGGCTGGACCATATTTACAACAATATGGTACAGCCCTGCATTTCCCCCTGCGCTGGCGCTAAATTTAGGAGCCTCGCACCAACGCAGAAACCCTGGCACCATAGTGCAAGGGTGTCTGAGTTGAGGGGCAGATTGTCTATGTGCAGGAAGGTCTCCCTTCCTGCACATAAACAATCTTTAAATGGCATTTTGTAACTTCTATGTGTGCTGTTTAATGCAGCACACATAGAAATGTAAAAACGTCATATTTTTTAAGTGATTGTTTATGTGCAGGAAGGGACGCCTTCTACCATGCTCGCATTGGCTTTCAAGGTCCTCTACTTTCCTTGCCCACAGTAGAACCACTACGAACAAACATTTTACTTATGTTATAGTGTGAAAATAGACAGTATTTAGAACAATTGAAAATACTCACAACCACACAAATATCAGACTCTGTTCTCATCTACAATGAGTGTGGAAAGTGGTGATCAACAATATATCCAAATAAGACACTAGATTGGGAAGCAAAAACAGAACCAAGTATAATTAGGCTTGTTCACAGAGTCGGATGTTGTAAGATCTCAATTTTAATCGCTCCATATGATCATCAGGGCATGCACGGTTAAATGCCAAGCAATAAAATATAGATAATAAATAATGTATATATGAAAAAACCTATATAGATAAATTATAATTTAAAATATTTTTGATTAGTTAGATATTTTCATAGCTCCCTTGTACCCTCTGTTTTTCTATGTGCATTATCCAATATTATGTATTTTACTGAATTAGGGCAAAAGTAAAGATGATACAGACCATTGATACTCAAAGTACGGCCCAGGGGCTGCATGCAGACCTCCTGGCCTTTACATGCGGCAACAGGATCACTGAGCTGCGGTTTACTCGATTTAGCACTATCAATAATTTTTTTTTAAATAGACAGGCCAGCATTTACTTAAAGGTTAATTGGTGTTAAAGAAAGGATGTAATTAGGGAGTCCTGCACCACTTTAGTTTAGAAACACCATCATTTTTAAAGACATCTTGCAGCAAAAGTGTAAAAATATGACAGTCTCTTCAAAATTCAAAAAGTGTATCTAATTAACATGCAGAACCTTTTCACCTTAGACCAACTGATTATATCAGTGCATTTAGAAGTATTAATTTAAAAGTGATAGGTTTCAAACATGAATTCAGAAACATTATTTCTTCCCTCTACCCTGACAACAATGCCAATAGTGAACTAAAGAGGCAAGTCAGTTGTTATGGGCATTCTTTGGGTGGCCTGGGTTCCTATTATACACAAACAACATTATAGTTTATGAAATCAAACACAGGGGAAGGATGTTTATGTCTCACATACTGAAGCCATGTATTTGGAGGTCCTCTTATATGTGATAATGAAGAAAAAGGAGGGAAAGTGAAATAAAACAATTGCCTAGGATCACACAATTTGGCAAAGTGGGGAAGCCGGGAATAATACCAGGTTTTCTGGTTTCACATTGTTCTATTCAGCCACTAGATGTATATGCAACGCTTTCCATACACACACCTTGCTGCCAGTCAGCCCCAACCCCCTCACCCAACTGCCACCCTGTTGGCATCAATGTGACCCTCAGCCATATCACACAACAAACTTTTTGGCCCCTGGGAAAATGTTTGCGAATACCCATGATACAAATTGATTTCTATATCACAACTGTAATCCATCTAAGGAGGGAAACTGGAAAATGATTAATTTGTAGACAAAATCATAGGATCAAATTGCAAAGGACACTCATCATTTCTTTAGTGTTATAATCAGGGCCTCTGGAATTATGCGGCAGGTGAGGGCCAAATTATGTGGCAGGGCTGAGTAAATTATGGGGCACAAAAGGCAAATTATGCAGCATAATTCAACACTTTTTGTGATAGTATTGCTTCATAATTTTGACATTTTTACACTTAATAACACCGTCTGGGCATTGGTTGCACCCCATTAGTACCAGTTTAACACCCAGATATAGCAATAAGCAACAGTAAAGTGACCAGTCAACTTTTGCAAAGGGCCTTCCACTACTCCGGAACAGATTTGTTTTTAGTAACTTTTGAACCATTTGAGCTAGAAACATTTTTTTTAATTTCATATTATTCAGCTAATTATACATTATGTGGAAAATGCGGCAAGTCTATGATTATGCAAAAAATGCTGCAACAGCACAACCACATAATTCCAGTGGCCCTGGTTACAATTAATAAATAGAAGACAGAATGTGTTCCTTAAACCATATGTGTAATTATTTAGAAGAAATTGTGTTCTTGGCTCTTCATTGTCTAGGTTTCCAGAGATGAAAAACACAACAAAAAGAGAGGAGAAGGGTACGACACCATACGTCCCTTCACTGAATCAAAACAATCACACATTTTTTTTGCGTTGTCCAGTAACAATTTATCTAAGAACTCCCTCCTTCCGGTACAGTCTTCGAGAAGATTGAGCCCGCCCTGGTGACATTGTCCTACCAGGGTAGGGAAAGGATACCGATGATGAAGCATGACACTATTATGTGTGTGAGGCTTCCTCTTCCATAAAGGATAACTTTCCCTAGATAGGAGACTTCACTTTAGTCACTTCCATAATCTGGTTTCTTGTGCTGGACCAAACGTTTTGGTATACAGTACACTACTTTCTTTGTTTTCAATGGCCATTGTACTTTTTCTTGTGATTGGTAGGATTCCAGATATATCTTTCATTCTTATGCTGGATGAACACATAATCACATTCTATTGTGAAGGACACGAGCATTTATAAATGTATAATCCAGAAGACAGTAAGTGCTGGATCTTTATTGTCAACCTAGTGGATAATTTTGATTAATAGATCCACACAAGTTTTCGAAGTAAAGACACTGATAGAGTGTTAAATAAAACCCTTCTCAAAGAGTTTGCTTGAGAAATGAGAAGCTTTCATGTGAGCAGCTTAATTGGTAATCCATTTCTAGCTACGAAACCCAGCAGTCAAGTGATTTCAGGTTAAACAATGCACTGCCCCAGTGACATTTGAACCTCCTGAAAAATTGTTGGCAATGCAGAAGGACCCCTAGGTTTTCAAAGTTTCCCATGACCCCGCCCCCAACACACACACAAATATCGGAAGAGGGAATACTTTTCAACCTCTAAGAAAAGGTACATCAGGCCTGATTTAGAGTTGCGGGTTATAAATATCCTCTGATTGTGGAGGTAGTGATAAATATAGGGGAGAATCCACCAGAGATTTTGTACTCCTTTTAGAAACTGGAGGATTTTTCGTTATCACTCAAGTCTAAAGGAAGGAGTATTCAGTGGACCAGCGTATTGCACTTATTGCATTGTGGCCTTTTATCATGATGATTGAGCTAAGGTTCTGTGTATCATCATGAGCCAGTGAAGCAGGTAGTTGAATCTCTTTCTCAATTTATTTAGGGAGTCATCCAGGTGCAGCATCTCCGTGCTCTTCATGTTCAGATGATTACTGTAGGGATCATTTTTACAATCTCTTATGGCCTCTTCAATTATCACAAACTGACCAAGGGCCTATCTTAGTGTTTGGCAGATGCTAGACATCTGTTGAAAAGTGTGGGTGCCCCCCTATTTAAAGTGCACAGAGACTCTAAATTAGGCCGGCAGGACATATGCTACTTTTTGGTGCATGTTCCACACCCAACAAACTCTAAATAAGATCCAAGTCTAACTATAAATGACAGGAATTGTGATAATTCACGAATCACAGGAGGTGGGATTATTCTAGGGGTTCCTTGATTTTACCTGTTGTGAAATCTCATGGATAAGGTGAAATTAACACTCTTAGGTCAACAGATTTGATATCACTTGGAACTGCATTTCTCGTCTCCCATAACTGAAACATTAACCAAAGAGGTACTGACAGCTACATCTTTTTCTTTGCCATATACCTGATTGCAAATAATTAGCTCTTAGAAAACAGCCCCACTCCTGGTTCCGAATGTTAATGTGCTAGAGCTGTACGTCCTGGCAGCCATCTGTTTCAATTATGTAAACTTGGTTGCCACCAAATATTACTTTTGAGTGGGATCCATTCCATGACAGCCTCCATCAAAGTTTCTGCAACACTTCTGAAGTAGAGGAGAGTAGGCCAATGAAAAATCAGTCTTCCCAAACTACTTGACTAGTATGTTTTCTGCACCAAGGCCATAGCTTGAAAGAGGTAACAAGCATTGGCATAGCCAATAGGTCTCACCTTTGGGACCTTATAAGTGTTTAGCCATACAACAGTTGATGTTGTTGCACCAAGGATATTGTGCTGCATAACTAAATACTTATAAGGTCCCAAAAGCGAGACCTATTGGCTATGCCAATGCTTGTTAAGTCTGCAAGGCGACTGTAAGAACAGGAGGACTACTATGTTCCCAAAAGGTTTAGTTGATACAAGGGCGATATATACACAAAATGTATGGCATACGTCATCTGAGGATGAACACCTAGAAACCATTGTCATTCCTTTATTGGGGCGCTGTACCAAAAGCCTGCCTGTAATCGTGTGCACACGTACCAACAATGACGTCACGGGACGGTAAGCCCAGCTTGACTTGTTAGAAGAAGGTGAACAGATCGGATGAAACGCAAAGATCATAGAAATGCTTGTCTATTGATGGAAGACAGCTTGGAAGGTGTTGTGATGTTGTTAGTCTCTTCCTCTATGGCACTGAAATGGGGGGGCATGATATCTTAACTGCAGGGTGGGCTCTGCATGCAACCAACCCCTGCTCTAGCGGGTACAACACTACAGCCCTGCACACCATCCCTGCCAGTTATAGCAAAGTTGCCAGTGTTTTTGAGTGCCAGGAAGCGCCTCTTTTCAAAAGGACTTTCAAGGACCTTACTGGCACAACAGTTTCAAAGCATCGACACGGCAGGCCAACTCAGAGAATAGGGGTTGCGTGAAGTGCAAGTGGTGACGCATACACTTAAAAATACCATCAACTATGTAAGAACGTGCATTTGTTATACTACCTTTCTACAGCAATGTTTGATGACTGCTGTTACTCAAACAACGGTGACGTGAAGTAGGTGTGGTAGCGTTCTGTAACACCCCCACCCCCTCTTGGCGCTATATAGTTGGCATGAGATTTAGCACAGCAAGGCGCTGACATGCTAGTATGACTTGTAAACGCGGGTCTCTAGAGGGTACTCTCTGACATCAACCGACTAGAGTATGCGGTGCAGCTATACCTCTGACACGAATGCCAGTTGACAAGTTCAAAATGGTTTCTGCTGGAACCAGACGTCGTCACATGCGCCTTTTGGGCACTGCAGCGAGAGTGTACAACAGAAACAAAGCGAAGAAAACACCACTGACAAACTAAACGAATTTAAACCAACAGACACCATCAACGGGTCTAAAAGGCACATAGAATGGGAATTCATTTTCTTTAGCAGTTCGCCATGTGTTCACATAACCATACGCTAACAATTGGACGTAAGAGAAACCAGCCGCACACTTGTATTTGTCACACCTTGTAAAACACCCCCAAATCAATCAGAACAGTAGCTGCAATGCCAAATAAATGAGTACCGCTGCGTTTACAGACCTATGGAAATGTAGAGCACGTTACAACAAGCATTGGCTGCGCGACGCGCTTGTAATAAGAGAAGCTGACGAGGAGGGAGTGGGAGAAGGGAGGGGGTAGGGGAGGGAATTCACGCGCTGTAAGGCTTAATGAGCCATTACAGAAAGCCACATGGAGGCTGCGCGCGTGCACGCTCGCGTGAACGCAAGCTGGTAGCCAGCAAAAGCCTCTCTGGTAGAACTTCAAAAACCCACTTACTAAATTTCTCGCAGAGCAGCGCATGCGCTGGCTCAGCGAGACCTAATAAAAAGCATGCACCGTCATCCAAAGCAGGAGAGACATAATGCTCTGTGAGAAAATTTGAAACTTCTTTTGTTGTTGTCCTCACATTTTCGTACTGAAACAAGAAATTAGAAGTTCATTGAATGCAATAAACTTTTATGTTTCAGTATCAGTTAAGCACATTTCTGAAGCAATTTGAATATTATTTTAGCATACATCTAATATGGTACCATTGATTAAATATCAGAGGGAGACTTCAACAGCATACTGTTATCCTTATTCCATTCTATAGAAATGTTTGAAGTCTGTAGCTGTCCACATGGATAGAGATGGGTATGCATCTATTAGATATGCCATTATCCCTCCGTTTAGAAGTGTTGAAAAAATCATGACAATACTGAGCACTGTGACGTTGAGTACCAAACAGAATCCTTGGGAGTAGGGGAAATCTTCTCAAGGATATGTCTTAGGACTTCATTGGCAGTTAGTGTCTTTATTTTGGTTGGATTGACCAATCATGATTCATTTATTGAATAGAGGTTCTTAAGGAGCGTAGAACATGTAAGTGTCTTAATGGCTCCTGGGACATTGTCTTCTAGATATAATGAGCAAAAACTGCCAAGTTGTGCAAGGTTCAATAGAATAGGTTTACAATTGGCTGAAGAATCAACAGAACAACAATCACATAAAAAGTCCTTGAGAACACAAACTTTATCTACAGCGAGAACAGTGTAATATGTAAAAAGATAAAGGAATGGCTCGGCCTTTTCCAGCACTGCCCCCACCTTTAAGGGAAACACTCATTGAAGGTAGTCTCTGTTTTTGCGATCTCACTGAAAATATTTGCCAATTGATTGTCGTTACCCACAGTTGGATGTTTGGGCAATTTCTGGACATCTCACACATATTTCTGGGAAAAATCCTGAATAGTTTAGGGAAGCAGTATATGTGCGCAAGCAAACTCACAATATCACCTCACTATGGTTTTTGTCCTGAATGGCTTCATTGGGCCATCCATATTTAGTTTTGGTTCCTTCTGATAAATGGTTTTGCAGTCCTCAAAGTATGATCACCTTGATAGTCGTGTAACACGTATAGCTTGGCAGATGCTGGTGCGTTCATCTGAATCCTACCATGACTGAAGCAGAATTTATTCATGATTGAGCCCAATAAATTAGAATAAATAGAGGCACTTTACACGGGGGGGGGTCTGGAGGTGCATTGCTTTGTTCTGTTGTAGAAAGGACCCTTTCAGTGCTTATTTAATTTCCTAAATCTCTATGAGGAGTGCAAGGGGGTGTGTGTGCCTCAGCCAAAACCACTAAAAGAATCATCTTTATCTAGAATGTCATGAACCTTTCAAAGACTTCTGCTAATCCTATATGGGATAAAGTCAATGACAGAGGGAAATATAATGTTAAGCTTTTCAAAAATGCATCACGCTTTGTCGACAATAAAAAGCAGTCAATGCTACCTTCGGGGCTGAGATACATAAAAAAGGGGCGGTTGTCTACGATGAATCATTCTATGAAGGGTTGAAGTTGAAACTGAAAGAAACGTCAGTCAGAGAGTTAGGGGCTGCTCTCTAAGACACAGTTGAGCATTTATTATAAATAGATGAATTGCTTTTTTGCCTTGGAAACCGTGTTGTTTCTATGCTGAGAAGTATAACCGTTCATGATGTCAAATAACCACAAATAAGTACAATATGATTTATTCGATTTGTGTATGCATTTGAATGTCTCAAACATTTTCTATGCAAAAAAGATATTTTATAATGAATGTAGGTGCTTTACTATTTATGCTAATAAGCTGCTCGTATATTTAAAAAAGTGATTTTAATAAACAGAAGGCTATATACAGCTGTTATGCTCCAGTTTATCTTAATCCTGAACATAGAGAATATGGGGGTTTTGGAAAACAATGCCGGAATCAGAATATACGTAATGGATCAAAGGCCATATTTGGGGCATTTTGGAATATTTCTATGTTATTTTAGCAAGTGCATTTTTATGCTTTTCTTCTTTCCACTCTATTTCGGGTGGTTTATCTATTTCCTTGAAAGAAATTAGGAAATGTGTTATTCTTAAGGTAAATGGTAGCCAGGCAAGTGGGAGGTGGCACAGTTGAGTGTTTAAACTGTGCACTCTTTATTGCAATGCCTTGGCCCAGTGATTACTGTGCGAGACCAAGGATGTACTGTTTGAGATCAGTACTTGAATATATTATATATAGCAGTGCCTAGCTGTCTTTGTATGTGTGTGAATGTGTGCGGGTGTGTGTGTAGTGTGTTTAGGTAGTTTCGAGCAAGTGTATCAAAAAACTAAAAGTGTAATTATATTTGCCTCGGACCGCTTTATATCCTACCCTAATGTCAAAGGCCACGTGGAGTTAGAATAGTAAATGCACACTTCATTACGGTCAATGGCCGGTCCTCATAAGGATAGGTATGAAATGGTGTGTGTGTGTGTGTATATACAACTCACCCTGAGTTTCTCAGGTGCTTCACTTCAACTCATAAAGATATCTGCCCTCACACTTGTTTGCAAACTATGCTTCTAATGCAACATGCATCTGAAGCCTAAAGTTTGTTGCTGTTCATTAGTGTGCTTTTTCTTTTTCCCAACTTTATAAGACCCATAGACTACTAGGGTAAGACTAATCCATGGACAGTTCACTCACTGTAGTCACTTAAAAGGGGTTATATATCATCATTATCTATGTTGAGTTCCACTGGAAGCTGTTCTGTCTGGTTTATTCACACCATCCCCTTATGGGCCAGCAACCCATGAAAGAATGGAAAGAATTGTTGAAATTCATTATTGCCCAGGGACTTGGATTGGTGCAGTCTGTACCACTGGCCCGTTGTTACCTACAGAAACAATTGTGCTTCTCGGTTTCAACCCCGGAGAACCATTGCTTCTGTATTTCATAAATAGTACCACCCAGACTCTCAGGGATACTGCTGCTCCCTGTGTCAATGTACACAATTTCAAGCATGTTTGTCATAGGAACTCACGCTGAGAGGGTAGCAGCCCACATCTTCCGAGAAAATACCTGCTAACCACAAAGATACAGGCACAGATTTTGTTCTGAAACGGAACAAAATGTCATTAAGACAGACAGGCAATTGGAGGCTATTTTACTGAGTGGATGCCAACTCCGTAAGGGCACTGTGTACAGCCATGGAATGTTCCACAGGTCCTGAGAAGATGACAAAAATGCTACTGCTGATATATGAGTAATCTGTCATTTCCGTTCACAATTAGCCCACTGATAATGGCCGTAGGATGAAACATGAATTTAGGGAGTGATATTAGAATATGCGAGGAAACACCCACGTGATGTGATGAAAGCTTGCCATTGACACTACATTGACCACACCAAAAAGCATCACAGTTGCTTGAATTTTGAGACCCAGAATCATATTATCAAACATTCTCTGTATTATAGAAGGGTCACAAACGTGTATTGCCCTCTCTGTAATACCCATTAAATGAGTTCCCCTTTAGCTCCTGTGGAAAGAAACAAAGGGGCTCCCTGTTTAAGATGGAGCCATGAAATGCCTACTCCATGCACTTGAACCATAGTGCCGATTGAGGAACATGGACAAAAGGTCCTCAGTGGAAGCGCTGAGTGTCACCAAGAAGGTGCTGCACAACTAATGAACCCCATCTGGCTGCCCTCTGAAAGAGAGCTCGTAAATTGTTAGCAGCATAAATCGTGGCATAGGCTCCCTTTTGTCATTTGACCTGGGATCTTTACTTCAAGAAAATTCTCCATGAGTGGTCCTTTTAGACGTCACAGGAAACACTATAATCATGCTCTTGTTTGCCATCTCAAATTCTCCCTATTCTAAAGTCAGATTACCCTTGGAATCCACAAACATGATTTTTATCTTTTTGGATTTAAAACAATTATGCTCATTCATGTGGAAATCTTGCCTGAGCAGGCTGGCAGGGTTGAAATTTCAGTCTCTCTGCTACCTTATAAACAGATGTAATTTCTTGGCCTCACACTAGTGCCCACAAAGTAGCATTAATGCAACCCTCCCCCTCCGAGATATACAGGGCTATTTAGAAAGTAACTTATACTTGTAGGTTACACATGCAAGTTTACTCTAACATTTTTGAGTAACTTTAGTACTTTTGGCTATTCATCATTTACGACTCTAAGGTTACTTTAAAGTGTAGGCTTACATGTCTCCTCCCCCTGAAACAGGGGTTGGAGCCAAATTTACGTGTGTAAGTTACGACTGCAAAAAAGGAGCAGTAGTAATTGCTGCACCACACATGGCCACCCACTGTTACTGCAGCACCCTCCCATAGAAAATAATGGAAGCAGGGACTTAAAAAAGAACCTAAATGGAAATACTGTTACCTTAAATTAATGTATTTTGACTTTTTAAATATATATAGTGGGGAATGTGAGCAAGGTCAATGTTGTAGCCGAAATGCGTCATGGCGGATATTCGTGTGATGAAATAAAATCTTTGTGAAAAGGATATTGGTGTCTGCGCCTGGGCCAAGGGGATTCTATGTGAAAGACGGGAAGCATATATGTGTGTGTGTGTGTGTGTGTGTGTGTGTGTGTATGTATGTATATGTATGTGAAATATATATATTATTTATTTATTTGAAAAGTTTTATAAAGCGCGAACATGACCTGTACGGGTATCAGAGCGCTGTACAAGGGAGCAGAAGCAAAAGGAGGTAAAGCCATAAATACAACACCATAAAGGACCTTAGCAAGCACAAATACCAAACAAGAGCAACAACCCATCTTGTGGGGCAAGTAAAGTAACAGAAGAGCAACCAATCTTATGGAGCATGTGGAGAAACAAAAATTGCAACGTTGAAAGCGATATCAAAGAGTATCAACAAGAAATAAAAGTTAGTTATGGTGGTTTAAGGACTATTGCTGTACATGGTTATATATATATATATATTCCGTTCCTCCTCACAACCGTCCTCGTATTTCCCTAGCCCTATGGCAAGGATGCGTGTCTGGGTGAGGAACCCGCCAATCTCCAACTCACTTCCCTTAACACTCCCCCAAGAGAGACAAGCACTCCGTAGATGCTGAATCAATGCTGTTTTTAATACATTTTACGTGTGATAAGCACCGTGCAATGCAAAAACACCAGACGCATTTTGGCGTTCCTGACGCCTTGGTCACAAGTAAATATTGTTACCCAGAAGCCTATATAAATACATCTCAATGTAATTAAGAACAAAGAAGGACAAACGGATTCACGTAGAGCTCCATATATGTCGGCCATCTTCGAGAGTATCAAGATCTCAAATGAATCATGTTGAGTAGCTATTCAATCTAGCTATAATGCGCATGGCCATGGCCACTCCACATCCTTTGTCTTTGTATTTAAAGGCTGTAAATCATGAATCACACACATAGAAATTTTGTGAATGATCAAAATACAAACATCTAAATGTAAAAAACCCCAAAGTGGGACAAAAGGACTAACAAAGATTCTCACATGTGTCGGCCATCTTGGATTATCACAAACATCGCAAGTAGGTCATGTCGAATAACTATTCAGTCTTGCTTCAATGCAAATGGGAATAGCAGATCCCTGTTTAATGTACTTGCATTGGACATTTATGATACATAAATCATGCAGACTGCAGTTTCTAGAATGATCATTGTACAGATGTTATTTATAAGCAATCAAAAACATGAAAAGCACATCATCCTACTTGTGCCTCCTATTCACAGAAAAACAAAAGGGTCATTTAGACATACTACAAATAACATACAGTCCAAGTGAGCTTGCCCATGCTTGGTAATCACTGTACCAATAATCTCAAATAACATGAAGCCCAGGTGTGTTTACCCATGCATGAATACGCACTGCACAGATAATCTCAAAATATCGTATGGCCCACTCATGGATATCTATATGACCTATGACATTCTTAGGTCATTTTAAAATAATTTTAAAATATAAAAACATTTTAAAAAATTGTTTTAAAATAATGTAACTTTTTAAAGTTTAATTGGTTTTCATTAAAAAACGTTATATATATATGATGAATTTAATGTTAAAAAATTTAAATATAATTACAAAGTAAACATTGTATGATAAATTGTTTTAACCTTTTTTAATTAAAAGAAATTAAACTGTAAAAAGTTAAATTATTTTAAAATAATTCTTTATATAGTGTTTTATAATTTACAAAACATAATAAATAAATATTAGTCAGAGCAAGGTCCTTTCAGGCTTAGAGTGCTGCATGGATCATGCAAAGAGGGAACTCTGAGTAGTTCCCAAGTTTTAGGTTGAGAGCAGCTCCTTTATATGGAGAAATCTACAACACTACCAACACTCTGAATGTGCTCACCTCAAATCTTGAGGCATATGATTAGCACAGTCACATCCACGTTGAGCTGGAAAAATGTCAAAACCCTTTGCTATTTTTGCAGCAAAGTGTTTAAACATAGGTTTAGCCAGTGTCGTCTACACTGAGCTGAAAAATGACAACACCCTTTTACTATTCCAGGCACAGTATTACAGCTTTCGATTGGTAAAATGCCATCCAAGCCTACCTGGAATGCATAACAATAGCCGCTGACACATGCTTCACTCTTATTAGAGCTTCTCAGAGAGACTTAGGGCCACATGTATGTACCTTTTTTAAGGTTGCAAACTGCCCGATTCGCGACCCGGCCCGGTTTGCGACCAGAAAAAAAGGCTTTCCCAATGTACCAAACACTGTTTTGTGATTCAGTAACCTATTATCGAATCGCAAAATGGGTTAGCGAATCGCTATTAGGAAGGGGTGTGTTTAGGGCGTCCCTTCCTAATACTGAATCACATCGGTATATAGGAATGTTTTGTGACCGAAATGAGGTTGCAAAACATTCGCATTTTACCACCTACTTCAAGTAGGTGATAACCCATTCACAAATGGGAAGGGGCCCACCAGGGACCCCTTCCCCTTTGTGAATGTATGCCAAACCTTTTTTAAGAGCAGGCAGTGGTCCCACGAACCGCTGTCTACTCTTAAAAAATGAAAAGAAAACTTTTCATTTTTTCTTCTTCTAAATGCAACCTGTTTTCCTATAAGGAAAATGGACTACATTTTTAAAAAAAATGCTTTATTTAAAGGCAATCACTGACATGGTGGTCTGCTGACCCCAGTAGGTCACCATCTCCGTGATTTTAGTGATTCCTAGGGGGTTGCAAATTGCAAGCTACCTCATTAATATTAATGAGGTGGGTCGATTTGCGACCCCCTACGAATCGCTATATGAAACTCTTGGAGTTTCATATATTTGTAATAGCGATTACCTAATTGCGATTCACAGAAAATCGCAATTAGGTAATTGCTATTACGAATGTTGATACTTGTGGCCCTTAGTTTTGTCCAGACACAAGGGAGCACCCAGTAAAAGTCAGAACAATACTCTTTCAGCCTTAGAGATCCACATAAATTATTCAAAAAAGGAAGTAGGGAACTCTGGATTGTTCTCAGGTTTTAGGTGGAAAGTAGCTCCTTTATATGGAGCACTCTTCAACACCACCAGCACTCTAAAACTGCTCACCTCAAATGACTGCTTTTCTAGCTGATTTTTTAAGCATATTATTAAACAGTGACATCCATGCCGAGCTGAGAACCTGACAAAACCTTTTGCCATTTTTGAAGCAGTCTTTCAGAATAGATTTAGCCAGTGCCAAAACACAGTATTACAGTTTTGGATTGGTAACATTTCATCGAAGCCAACCTGGAAAGAATAAAAGCCCTGTTAGAAATTGGGTTCCTGATTGACTGGGGTGTGAGCCCTGGTCAAGCAGTATCCCCAATCCTAGTCAGGGAATGGAACCAGCAATCCCCAAATTAACCCATGCTCACCCTCTGGTAGCTTGGCATGGAGCAGTCAGGCTTAACTTTAAGGCAATGTGTAAAATATTTATGCAACACTTCAAACTGTAAAAAGAGTGAAACCACCACACAAAAAGATCCCACACCAGTTTTATTATCTTTTAATGAGTAAAACATGACCAAAAGACAAAAATCCAATAAGTAGAACTTGAAATATTGAATTTCAAAGTTTGTAGGTGAAAATAGCACCTAGAAGCAAATAGCACTTTTTGGGATATCTGATTGCGCTGGACTGAGACAAAGTCAAATGTTCAGGCCAACCGTGATAGAGCATGGGCCAGGTACAGGTACCCAGTAAGGCACACTGAACAAAAGTACCTTAATCCTGGATGCATCGATGTCAAGGATGCGTGGTGCAGTCGAGGCACTATCTCGGTGCTGATCCACGCAGCGGCGATGATGTACTGGTCCTAATCTGTGCAGCAGTGGAGGTTCGGCATCATTGTCGAGGCTGCCGTTGCTGGGGATGCGTGGACCTTGCACAAGGAAGAGCGTTGTGCAGTGTTGGGTCCTGGGCGATGCATCACATCCAATCCACGCGCCAGTACCAATCCATGTAGAAGAGGCAATTTGCCAGTTCTGATCTGCCGCTGCAGGGGCAATGAGTCAGTTCTGATCCACACAGCAGTGGCGAGGCATCTGTTCTGATACGTGCAGTGATGCGCAGTTTCTGCTGGAGCAAGCACCTTAGGCCCACGTCCAAGGTTCCAGGACTGGGGTGGCACCATTTGGGAGGACAGACTCACAGATGACAGAGTCCAGGTGGAAATGCAAGGTTGTTGGAAGCCTGTATGTCCCTGAGGCTTCAGATCTGGAGGCCAGTCAACTAGGCCTTGGAGTCACTCTAGGTTCTGGGTTCAAGAGATGCAAGTCCAGTCCTCGCACAGGCAGAGGACAGCAGACAGCAGGTCACCACAGCGAACTAAGAGTCCAGCAGATTAAAAGTCCAGCAAAGTGGCAGTCCTTTCAGCAGCACAGCAGTCCTTCTTCCTGGCAGAGTATCCACAGGTCTAGAAGTGAACTGAAGTACTGAAGTGGTGGTGTCTGAGGTCCAGTACTTTTACCCAGTGGTGCCTTTGAAGTGGGGAAGACTTCAAAGACAAGCCTTTGAAGTGCACATATCTCCTGCTCTTCCTGCCCTGGCTCCAGACTCACTACAGGGGGGTCTGCAGCCCCCATTTGTATGGGGAGAGGACGCAGCCTATTCAGGTGTAAGTGAGGCTGGGTCCAGCTTCTCTCTCCCATCCTGTCAGGGTGGCCCATAAAGTCACACCTAAGCTCTCATTGTGTGTGGCTGTTTAGGGGGAATACACAAAGCCCAGCTGTCACCGACCCCAGACATGTGATCAGAGACAGACAGCAGGCCCCAAATGGCTACAGCAATAAAATGCCGATTTTCTAAAAGTGTCATTTTCAGAATTGCATTTTAAAATCCGACTTCACCATTAGTTAGGATTTTAAATTTGTTATTTCAGAGACACCAAACTTGAAGGGGGTCATCCCTCCCCATTTGGAAATTACGCTTATAAAATGTAATAATGCAACTCCAGTGTTATCCTATTTGAGAGACAGGCCTTGCAGTAGTGTGAAATTAATTTAAGAGTTATTCACTACCAGAACATGTAAAACTTAAAAATACATGTCCTTCTTTTTAAACACATTGCACTTTGCCCTCTGGGGTGTTCAGGGACTACCCTAGGGGTGATGTATATGTATTAAAAAGGAAGGTTTGGGCCTGATAAGTGATTTAACTTCCCAAGTCGACATGGCAGTTAAAAACTGCACACACAGACTCTGCAATGGCCTGCCTGAGTCATGCTTAAAGTGCTGCTTAAGTGGGTGGCCCAATCAGTGCTGTAGGCCCACTAGTAGCATTTCATTGACAGGCCCTGGGCACAGGTAGGGCACATTACTTGGGACATATAAGTAAATTAAATATGCCAATTGCTGATAAACCAATGTTACCACGTTTTAGGGAGAGAGCACATGCACTTTAGCACTGGTTAGCGGTTCTAAAGTGTCCAGAGTCCTAAAGCCAACAAAAACGAATTTAGCAAAAAGGGGAAGAGGAAGGCAAAAGGTTTGGGTGGTGATCGTGCAGAAAGGCCCATTTCCAACAAGCGCTGACGTTTTTTGCTCTTAGAGAGCTCGTCAAAGAGGTATAGCAGTATCCTCGTTTGCCAAGGCCCCCATACTATCAGTCATGGTAACTCAAGCTCATTGCTAAGTCATGCACCCCAATCATCTCACATTCTGTGACACAATCTCTTCACACTGTGTCCTTGTGTGCCAAGGCCCCCACACTATCTGCCATGGTACATCAAGCTCTTAACTCTGTCCATGTGCCCTATGTTCCTCACAATCTGCCCATTTACCACAAGCTCCTATCCTTGTGAACAAACGATCTCACACTGTCTGTCAGGGTTCACAAAGGGCCTTATGCTGTCTGCGAGCACCAAGTTCCTCACAGTCCATGTGCCTCAAACTCAACATTGTTCTTGTGTGTAAAGCCCCTCAGCTTTTGTGGTGCCCCAAGCTCCTTGCATAGTCGGTGTGCCCTAAGTGCCTAACAATCTGCCTATGTGCCCAAACTACTCTAATTCTATCCTTGTATGCTAAGGTCCTCACTCTGTCCGCTATATGTTGCCATACTCCGCAGATTGGTAAAAGAGAGCTATGAATTCCACCTCTCCCACATTCCCTAAATCACAGTTTGCTAAACTGTAGTTTCTGCTTTATTTATCTATGTTCAGATTTTTAAGGTTCATTTCAAATAGATATCCCTATAGAACCCATGTTTATTATAAAGAAGATCATGATTTAAAGTGTATTTAATCCTTTGTTTTGCCACATCATTTCTTTGCAGATAGGATACCCGTTTGTAGTGCAAGTATGTATGTGTAATTTCACACACTGACAGTGTTTTCCCAGAAGTAATACAATTTATTGTCTGATAAATTAAAATCATCACAAAGTGATACTTTAGAGTACATTTTCCAGCAATTTACCATATAATATTCTTTTATAGACCATGCAACATTATGGGATCATTCGGCAATTTGATTAGAACTAATACACACAAAATTCATCAAGGTTCAAAATAAAGCTACATTTGTCCCAGCCCACAGAAAAACATACAGGTTGCGTCAAAGTGCCAAGAGCTTGTAGACATTATATGCGTAAAAATTCATCAGGGTTGAACAATGCGTCAAAGTGCCATGTGAAATTGTTCGACAATCCGATTAAAACTGATACAAATAAAATTGAACAGGGTAAAAATAAAGCTGCATTTATTCTAGCCCACAGAAAACTATACAATCAAATGCTAGTAGTGGGCTTGCAGCACTGGTTGTGCCACCCACACGAGTGGCCCTGTAAAAGTATCTCAGACCTGCCACTGCAGTGTTGGCGCGCGCAGTTTGTAACTGCCATGTCGACCTGGCAAGTACACCCACTTGCCAGGCCCTAACCTTTCCTTTTCTTACATGTAAGTCACCCCTCAGGTAGGCCCAAGGTACCCCCATGGGCAGGGTGTAGTGTATGTAAAAGGTAGGACACGTGCTGGTGTGTTTTACATTTCCTGATCGTGAAATACTGCCAATTTCGTTTTTCACTATTGAAAGGCTATCTGTCCCATAGGCTAACATGGAAGTTACTTTGTAATATCTTGCAAGTATAACTTTCTATTGGTACCAGATAGAGAAATAAAGTTTAGGCTCTGTGAGCTCAGAATTTAATAACACATCTTTTTAGGAAGATGGTTTTTAAATTGTGTGTTTGAAAATGGCACTTTTAGAACGTAGGCATTTTCTTGTTTAACCATTCTGTGTGCCTCTGCTGTTTTGTGTATTGACTGTCTGGTTTTGGAGTGGCAGGGGCTTTAGACAGCCATGGGGGGGGGGAGGGGGGTTAGGTGTGCCCTGCCTTTCCTGTGTGACTCATAGCTCAGCTGAATAGACATTGGCTGCATTTAGAGTGGTGGGAGGAGTTTCACTTGCACCTGAATAGGCTGTGTCTCCTTTGCACAATGCTGTCTGTACCTCCTGTGGTCCTGCTGCACCAAAGAGGACAGAACTGGTTTGGACTGGGCTCAGAGACCCTTGCCACACAGAGAACAAAGAGAAAATGGGGTATAAGTATTGGACCTTAAACCCCAGAGATTTAGATCACTTCTGGACTCACGAGGAACCTCTGCCAAGGAGAAGAGCTGGAGAGCTTTAAGGAGGAGTAATGCCCCTTTGCTGTGTGAGCTTTGCTGGGTTGGCCTGCATTTGTTGCTTCTGCCAAGGAGAGGACAAAGACTGGAACTTTGCTGTGAACCTGCTTGAAGACGAATCTCCAAAGGCTTGTGTGTGCTGGCCTCCAGGTCTGAAGTCTCAGGGATACAAAGACTTCACTTGCAACCCACTGACCAGCACCTGGACTCCTGTGTGGACTCCTGTATTCCAAAGGCACCAATTCCAGTTCCTGGGTCCAGAGAATTGTGTGGGCCGTGCTGCAAAGCAAAAGAAACAACTCAGATGACATCAGCAATGCCGCCAATGACGCTGCGACCTGCACCGAGGCTGGGGGCATCGCCTAACTTTCCCTGTCCTGGACTCGACACGTTGCCTTCTTGCGGACATGATGCCTGCCTCCCCTGTGGCAACTAGGGAACCAGCCTCGGCACCGACGCGTCTTACCTCCACGATGCCGTGCATAGTCCATAGACTTTGTTTTCCAAGGTACTGTTGTTTGGGGGTCCATGTGACTCTGTGCCTGAAGCTGCGCACCTCGCTGTTGGCGCAGTACTTTGGATTTATGCCTGTCACGACGTCGTAATAGCATCAGTTTGGGCTATTTTGTTTCTACAAGTTCTATTTTTGAAATACCTGTTCTAAAGTCATAATTTGATACATGTATGTTGGATTTTTGTTGTTTTTGGTCTTGTTTGGTTTAGATAAAGATACTTTTTTTTCTAAACTGGTGTGATGTCCATTTGTGGTGTTTTTACTGTGTTACTGTGTGTTTTGAGTACAAATACTTTACACATTGCCTTTGGGATAAGGCTGTCTGCTCATGCCAAGCTACCAATGGGTGAGGAGGGGTTGACTAGAAGGAAGGGTCCCTACTTGGACAAAGGTACAAAGGCTCTCCCGCCTATTCTGTTTCTGGGGATGCGGGGGACCTCTGCCAGGGCGAGGTCAGCGGATTGGAGGTTCCTCTTGGGTGCGTGGAAGGATAAACAAGAGTTTAACTGTCTTTTTGTCCAAAGGGGATGTTATTTTTAGACTTTATGTCTTGTTGGTGCCCTACCCCTTTGGAATGAAAGGGCCCCTCTCCTTTTGTTAGGATAATAATCAATGTGCTCTAGGACGAGAGAGACTCTGGCACTTACACCGGTTGCGGGACAGAACAAAACATGTGAGAAATGTATCAATCCAAACAAAATGTGTTAACTCATACAAAATGAAGGCCAAACACCAAATGTTCATGTTTCCTTGTTTTGTAATATTTGCAGCTTATTAATATCATAATATTTCTAATGTTCCTAATTGGTTGCATTTGGTGCAATCCTTAAATATTCAAGGGTGTACACACACAAACAAGCATTTCACGCATTTATTTTCAAATACCTCTTGATTCTGTTCCTCTCAAACATACACTATCTGTCTTCACACCTCAAACCTCAAGATCCCTCCCACGCTCACCTCTTTCCTGTTTGTAGCTAATTCTGTCCCACTCCCTTTACCCCAATTGTATCCTATCACTCTATCTCATCACACTTTCTATTTCTAATCTGCCCTCTCCGCGCCTCTCTACCTCTTTCCATAGCTGTCTGGATCTCTTCCATATCTCTGTCTGTGCTTACCCCTTCTGCCTCTCTACCTTTTCCTACTTTAAACTCTCTGCTCCTCCCCCCTCACTCTTCACCTTCACTCAACCCCATTTTCCCTCCTCTCCCCTCGGCAGGAGGCCCCATGGTTGGAGAGCTTGCAGTGGCAGGCAGGGAGCACTGCAGGGTCCCGAGTATGTGCAGAGTCCAGCAGGGTAGAGGTCAGGGGAAGAACAATACTGGGCTCCAATGGGAAGGTCAGTTGACCTCCTCCCACCTCATCTGGGCACCAGGGAGGCTGCTTAAGCCATCCTCACCACCTCATCCCCCCACCCAGCATGGACTCAATGTCCCAGCAGGCAGGCGGGGTGGAATCGCAGGGGCAAGTGAGTCAGACTCCAGTGGGAAGCCAAGGGGTGAAAATGGCCCTTTGTACCTGCCTTCCTCCACGGACCCAGCATTGATGCCTGGCAGGGGGGGTGGTGAGGACAAGGAGAGCCTCCATCTGGGTAGGAAGGGAGCAGAGACCTTCTTGCCCCTGCGGCAGGCCTCCAATAGATACATACAGCAACGGCCAGCATGCTGCCAAAAAAACGGCACACAGCTGGCACTCGGGTACCAGTCCAGTGCCCACCTTATTAATCCGACCCTAAGTACCGGTACTCTTCTTGACAGTGGAGAAGTGCCAGTACTCGGCTCGGTAAATTTAAGAAGTGACTGCACTCAGTACCGGCGAGTTTAAAGCACTGACCCTAGAGCAACAGTCACTGACGCTGTAGCCACGCCGACCTGATTCAAATCTTGTGTCCGAGGCCTTTAGCACTGAATTTATGTCGATAATAGCGTTATGGATAGCACAACAGGGCACATTAAAAAATTAGAACACGACCACGGCTGGCAAACCACGTAATTGGCAGTAAGCACAGTCAACAGCAGGTGCAGAACAAAATGAACAAACATATTCAGGGGACATCGCTCTCCTTACCACTGCCTAAACTTGACGCAGCGGTTTCAGTCCACCTAGCTTGTCGGCACCTTGACCCCACCTGGAGCCCTCCGAACAGTGGTTTAGATGCAAAGAGGGTATTGTCAACGAGTGGCAGCCAGTGCCCGCTACATTTGCGTCACCGTGCACGGGTCAGAGGAGGTATGAGCACACAAGCGGACAGCACATTTCCTTGAGTCCAACCTTGGCACCACTCAACCCCTTAGCCCCTTTGCCCTTTAAGTTGTTGGGGTTGCAACTACGATGGTGGGTTGCAACTATGGTGATAACCCGTAACAGAGTCGATACTCTGTCCCTCTGTTCCATACTTGCTGCTATTTTCCCCGCTCTTTGATCACTTCCCTGAATGTTTTTAGTTTTTAAGGCATCCTGTTTTAATAATCTGTTTACTGTGTTTGAATTTGAGGGGGACATTTTTATTGAATTTGGTGTTGGAGCAGGAGGGGGAATCGAACCTCGTTTTTAAAATTACTTCCACCGACGCCGCCATCTCTGGGATGGACGCGGTCTAGTTGTTTTCCCATGCTGACTTCAAAACGCGACTGCGCGAGCGCGCTTGTACCCGTAACAGAGTCGATACTCTGTCCCTCTGTTCCATACTTGCTGCTATTTTCCCCACTCTTTGGTCACTTCCCTGAATGTTTTTAGTTTTTAAGGCATCATGTTTTAATAATCTGTTTACTGTGTTTGAATTTGAGGGGGACATTTTTATTGAATTTGGTGTTGGAGCAGGAGGGGGAATCGAACCTCGTTTTTAAAATTACTTCCACCGACGCCGCCATCTCTGGGACGGACGCAGTCTAGTTGTTTTCCCATGCTGACTTCAAAACGCGATGCTGCACGAGCACGCTTGTACCCGTAACAGAGTCGATACTCTGTCCCTCTGTTCCATACTTTTTTTTTTTTTTTATAGATTTCAGCCTTTTATTTTTAACTTATAATCTTTTTTTTTTTTTAACTTTGTTTATTGCATTTCAAAGACAAATTTCACCAACATAGGTGTCATGCGTTACTACGCAACATTACAAACAACTGTCACAACTCGTGACTCATCGGTACAGTGCGATTATAGTTTACATATTTCAAGTTTATCATTTCTCTAAAATCTTCTGTGCCCACTCCGCCTTACAATACCCCTAAGCATCTTGTGTAGGTGAATCAGTTATGTCACGTTGGTGAAGGAATTGGCGCAGTGGCTCCCAAATGTCCCTGGGTTTCGATGTCGTCAGCAGTTCCTCTGCGTATAACTCCAGTTTTTCTTTACAATATACTAGGTCTTTGAGCCAGTGAGTGTCCCGCGGTGCATGTTTACCTCCCCACGTTATGGCAACCCGCCTTTTGGCCATCAGCAGTGATACTCTTACAAATTTACCCATAGTGCCCTTCACTTGTGGCAGCAAACCCAGCAAGCATTCCACTGGCGTACCCTGTAAATCTATCCCAGTCATTTGGCGTAGCTGCTGCACGACTCGCACCCAGAAATCCGCAACACGTGCACACTCCCAAGCCAAATGCCAAAAGTCCGCCTCCAAATGGCGGCAACGCGTGCAACAACTAGAGTCCCGTAGGCCGTATTTGTATATCTTGGACGGCGTGTAATACAATTGATGAATGTACTTGAAGTGTATGATACGAAGGTTGCCAATGGGTGTGAGTTGACTGGTTAGGTTACATCTCCATTCTATAGAGTCGAAGGCTTTCGCCGCGTCAAGCATAACTGCTGCAGCATGTAAGCTTGGATCAAGAATGTGCATCATCGCAAATATAGTTCTAAGATTGTGGGAAGTGGATCTCTCCGGTATAAAACCGGATTGGTCCGGGAGAACCAGCAAAGGCATCAGGGGTTGCAATCTCATCGCCAGTATTTTTGCCAGTACTTTGGCATCTAAATTAATCAGTGACAGCGGTCGATACGAGTCGCATCGGTCAGCAGGTTTGTCTTTTTTAAGTAGCGTTATGATCAGTGCCTGTCGTTGGGAAGGTGGCAAGATGCCCACTTCGTGTGCCTCCGCGTAGACAGCTAACAAGTGTGGTGCTAAAAGATACGCGAATTCCTTATAAAACTCAGCCGTAAGGCCGTCCGGCCCTGGTGCTTTTCCACTGGGAAGGTCGCGTATGGCCGCTTTAATATCGGATATTCCAATCGGTTTGGATAGATATTCTCTATGGCCATCTGCTAGCCATGCGCATGCAACATCTGCTAAATATTCCGCTATATTGGCTTCGGTCGTGGTCCCGCCCGATTGGTACATTTCAGCATAGAAGGCTCGGAACTGCTCCACCTGCTCCAGTGTTGCATAGTGCTCTACTCCCCTAGCGTCGGTTATTTTGTCAATGCGCGTCTGCTCGATACGTATCTTGAGTTTTGTAGCAAGGTTTCTGCCTGGTCTCCCGCCCTCACCATATGCCCTGGCTACATGCCTTCGAGAGAGATAGCGCATTTCAGACTCCGCCAGATTGTCGTATTCAAGAATTAGTTCGTGAATACGGTGCAGTGTCTCTAGGTCCGGGTGCGTATTATATGCCGCTTCCAGACCGGCAAGCGTAGTTTCTAGTTTTGCTAGCTGGTGTCTAAGGTCCTTTAATATGCCGGCCATGGTACTCATACAGACACCCCGGATCGTGACCTTGAATGCCTCCCATAGTGTTGCCGTACTACCAACTGTGCCGACATTGATTTCAAAATATTGCTCTATGGCCTTTCTTATAGTGTCAGTGTAAATGGGGTCGAGCAGCACCTCAGATCTGAAACGCCATGTGAATGGGCGGCGCAGTGTATCTGGGAGAGTGTAGGTTAGTTGTACTGGGTTATGGTCAGAGAGTGTGCGGGGTAGCGTGACAACCTCCGTGTTCCACCCAGTTATCTCAGCACTAATAAGCCAGTAGTCCAATCTGGACCAACTATTGTGTGCAGGTGTGGCGTGTGTGCCCTCCTTCACTGAGCTATTTTGCAATCTCCAGATGTCCACCAACCCGAATTCCAATATAGCTTCGTTTACACATCGGGCAACCTTCGGTGACCGGGCACCCTGTGGGCTTGATCTATCCAGCTCAGGGTCAAGATGTGTATTGAGGTCTCCACCCCACAGTGTGACTACCTCTGGCCAGTCTCTAAGTATTCCTACCATGCGCTGAAATGCCTCTGGTTCGTCAGCAATAGGCCCATACATATTTACAAACGTAACCAGTGTGTTTCCAAGTTTCCCGTGTACCATGGCACATCTTCCTTCTGTATCTATGTGAGTATTAATTGGAAGAAAAGGGACGCCCCTCTTGACCAGTATAAGGACACCTCTGGCGTAAGAGGAATAGGAGGACGCCAATTTGAACCCTGCCCATTTTCGTGCAATTCTGGCTTCTGTCTCCCTGGTAAGGTGCGTCTCTTGCAGGAGAGCCACTTGTATGCCTTGTCTGTCCAAATACCCAAACACTTGACAAATCTTTTTGGGGTTATTTAACCCACGGACATTCCATGTCAAACATCTGTATTGTTCACCCATAGGTGCCTGGTGGTGTATATTCTAGCAGAGCGTGAAATCGCCCATTTAGTAGACACATTAATAAGAGAATTTCTTGCATCAAAGAGGTACCGATATAATCACATAAAACTAATTGCAACTTATCAAAACTAACTCCCCCTCCCCTCCCACTTCAGCAACCCAATCATGCCAAAGCCATACCCATTGCCCAGAAAGGGCTCCAACAAAAACACGGAGGACTGCCCCTCGAAACTTGATGGGGCACTCCCATAGGGGGAACGTAGTGGCGCCTACTTCTCCCCGGTGTGGTAGGGAGGAGGCCGCCTTCAGATGTGTGAGGTAAAGCCTCTGACCCACCTTCAGTCCATTTATTACATTTGGATATTACAAAAAATGAGTGCACCCAGAGCGGTCCAGCCATCAATACCCTCCTAACGCTTGTCGGACGCATAGTTCAGCCTGGCCAACCCGCTCATAATCATATGTAAGGGAGGTCGCCTCCGCAGACCCTAAGCGTCTGCCCTATCCAAATATTTAACAGTATACTGATGTGTAGATACCCCTCCAGCAACTTTGTGTGGCACAGAGAACCCCGCGGCTAGGCCGCCAGAACCCAAACATGAATGTCTAATCCAATGCAGAGCAAACCTGTCAGGAGAGATACTTAAACAGGGCAAACAGCATCATGCAGTCAGGGAACATGGGGAGCTGGGACACAGCATCAGTATCGCAATACATCCCCTACTATACAGCCAGATCCGCATCTGGCAGGTCCTACCCGCCCCACCATCCCAGAGCGGGAGGAGAGCAGAGACTCATGTGGTCAGTCATCAATGTCAGATGTGTGCGCAGCTGTCTGCTTTTTACGCCGTAGCGACTGGGCGTAATCCATGGCCTGTCTTGGATTATTGAAGATTTTTGCCACATTGTCCACCCCTATCCGAAGGCGAGCGGGATACAGCATGGCATAAGGTACTTGTTCTTGTTGCAATATTTTCTTGACCCCTTGGAATTCCTTCCTCGCAGTCTGGACCAAGACCGTAAAATCCGGGTAAAAAGAAAGGGTGTTCCCTTGATGTTGTATGGTGCCCTTCTGACGGGCTACGCGTAGCACCGTGTCACGATCTCTAAAGTTGAGCAGGCGTGCAATAATAGGCCTGGGAGGGGCTCCCGGTGGAGGCCGGGGGGCAAGAGACCTGTGCGCCCGCTCCACCACCAGCATATTGGATAGGGTCTCTGGGCCGCAGATGTCCCGGAAGAGAGCCTCAACGTATTCTTCCAGCCGCCCCGCATTCGTGGACTCCGGTAGGCCTAAAATGCGCACGTTGTTGCGTCGTGACCGCGCTTCGATGTCCTCATTCTTATTTTTTATGAGCGCTAGGATCTTTTCAATGTCTGAGGTCTTGACTGCAACTTGCTGCAGGCCATCTTCGGTATCTGATATCCTCTGCTCTGCCTCCCCCAGCCGAGCTGCTTGCTTATCAAGTTTGGCCGACATAGTGTCCATGCGACCATTCAGCGCCTCGATCTTGCCATCTATAGATTTCAGACTGACTTGTATTGCCGCAAGCGTCTTTTCAAGTGCGGTGGATGTCTGCGCAGTCGATTCTAGCTCTGAGTCCGATGCCGCGTTTTGGGTGGATCTGCCACCCTTACGCAGCTCAAAGTTTAGCCGTGGTTGGTTTTTATCCGGCTTGCCCATATTTACTGCGGGTATAGGATGCACAGCAGTCAGCGCACAAGGGTTGCCGCCGCCACCCGGACTCCCACCGGCGCGGGCAGCCCCACCACACAACAGTATCACGCTGTCTCGAGGTTCAATAATTGAGGCCTACCGCCCAAACTCACGCTCCGTCACTAGAGCGGGCAGCAACCCCAGCCTGCAGGTATCTCAGCAGCAGGGCTGTGATCACAGTCTCCAGCCCCAGGAGACCCACATCTGCCAGCGCGTCCCAGGGCCACAAGTCCGCCGCCACCCCGGCCTCAAGACGCTCGCCGGCAGCTCCAGACAGCAAGGCTCTGCTCTAGTTTCCACTCTTTCCTCCCTGCGTCATTCAGGATTCATATCTCCACCTCCAGTGCACCAGCCCCTCAGTCTCAGTCAATTGTAGCCCACCGGGGCAGGTGGAGGGGAGAGGCGCTAATGGCCTGAGCTAATAAATGCCAGGTGTGGCGGCGACAATGCAGTCCCCCGAGCCACGCTCCAAACCTCGAGTCTCCGTCTCACAGGGAGCTGGCGGCCATTTTGTGTGCTGGGGCCTCTATCACAGGGCGGAGCCGGGCGCTTGCGTGTCACTCACCCGCCGCCCTGCAGGTTCGCGGAGTGTAGGGCCCCAAGCAATTGCAGCACTCCGTCCGCGCCAGCTCAGGGACAGGGCTCCACCGTCTGCCAGGTATCGTAGCCGCCGCCGCCTACAGATCGCCTCGCCGCCTCCGCGGTGGGACAGCAGGCGCAGCGTTGGGCACCCGGCCCCGGTCAGCGCCGTCCATCTGCCAGCTTATGTCGTATCCGCGTCCGCTGCGGCGTGCGTTCCTCTGCTCAGGGGCGATCCCCCGCCTTCAGCGCCGTACCGGAGGGTAGCTCTCCGCTCCAGTGCACTCCGCTGCCGTGTGAAACTCCCGGTGGGTCTCAACCTCTCAGGATATTTGAAGGATTACAGCGGCGGCCGGCAGAGCTGCACTACTGTGCTGCCATCTTGCCGCGCGCCAAACCACGCCCCCCCTCTGTTCCATACTTGCTGCTATTTTCCCCGCTCTTTGGTCACTTCCCTGAATGTTTTTAGTTTTTAAGGCATCCTCTTTTAATAATCTGTTTACTGTGTTTGAATTTGAGTGGGACATTTTTATTGAATTTGGTGTTGGAGCGGGAGGGGAATCGAACCTCGTTTTTAAAATTACTTCCACCGACGCCGCCATCTCTGGGACGGACGCGGTCTAGTTGTTTTCCCATGCTGACTTCAAAACGCGACGCTGCGCGAGCGCGGTTGTCCCCATAACAGAGTCGATACTCTGTCCCTCTGTTCCATACTTGCTGCTATTTTCCCCGCTCTTTGGTCACTTCCCTGAATGTTTTTAGCTTTTAAGGCATCCTGTTTTAATAATCTGTTTACTGTGTTTGAATTTGAGGGGGACATTTTTATTGAATTTGGTGTTGGAGCGGGAGGGGGAATCGAACCTCGTTTTTAAAATTACTTCCATTGACGCCGCCATCTCTGGGACGGACGCGGTCTAGTTGTTTTCCCATGCTGACTTCAAAACGCGACGCTGCGCGAGCGCGCAGCAGACGCGTGCAGCGCGTTCGCCACTGGCGCGCCAAAGGCACGCCTAAGGCAAGCCCGTCTGCACCCGTCGGTCAGCGTCAGCTATACTGCTCAAAACGGTCCCGGGGTACGAACTACCTGGTCTAGAAAGCAGCTATGGGATTTTAATGTGGTGCAATGTTCCCATCCCACTTACCCTGACCTCTGCTTGGCAAATTGGGATCAGGTCTTTCAATGTAATACCTGTTCCTTTGTGCTCGGGGGATTGGAGGGGCTACAGGGGGCAGAGGTAGGTGGTGTCAAGTCCTCTATTCCTGATATTGGTGTTAATAAGCCTATTATCAGAGCCTGCCTGGTTAACTGTAGATCTCTCCCCAAACACTCGGAGGACATTTGGCTCTCCCTCGAGTCCAATCATTGGGACCTCATGTTTTTGACAGAAACATGGTTAACAGACACATCTTACCCTGACATTGCTCTTGCATTACCCGCTGGTTTTAAGGTCTCCAAGGTCAATTGGGCAGACAATAGGCGGGGAGGGGGTCTTGCGATTATTTTGAAGGATAAGTGGGATATCTCTTGCAAAAAAATCGAGAACGTCGGCTCTATTGAGGCCATGTCTTTTTCTATTCAAACCTTCCCAGGGCATACCCTTGCGGGCATGTTGCTTTATCGACCCCCGAACTCAGCAGCTGCTCACCTCTCAAAATTAGGGGATGTTATAGCTGACCTCTTACTAAGATATGCTAACCTTACGGTTTTGGGCGATTTCAACGTCCATATGGACGTGATGGATTGTGCCTTGGCGCTCCAAGTGGCTGAGATGTTGGGAGGACTAAATTTGACTCAGCAGGTAATGTCCGCCACACATCGTGCTGGTCATATGTTGGACCTTATTTTTTCTAATGATCCCACTATCAAGGTGGAGGCTCCGTCGTACGAGTGCGGTTTCATACGTATCCTTTATCGTTGGGTCTCCATCGAGAGTGAGATTATTCGGCTATGAAGCACTTCCTGCTCGTGTCTACCCTGTTTTATCTTTGCTAGTATCCTTACCAGATGTAGACTTTCTTACTTCTCGAGTCGCTTACTCGCAAGTAATCTTTGGATTGTCTGAGGTTTTACATCGTTTTTCAACTGGAGGTTTTGTCTGTACCAATGGAACTTTGACAGAACGCTTGCCCCACCATGATGATTGATCTATTGTGAACCTACTGTCATGAGTATAGGATGACGTTGAGGGCAGGATTATTCGCTTTTTCCCTAAACCTCTTCTAATCTGAATGTAATCCTTGTACCCTGTGAGCTTCTATACCACATATCCGGTGGTTTGCTCACTCCATACAGAAGGCCCCTATAAATTGAACATACTTACAGTCTACGCCCTGAAGAAGGAATTATTTATATGTTGTATTGTTCCGAAACGCGCGTCGGCGTTTTGTTTTGTTTTTTGTTTATGGTTCTAACTTGGTGTATTAATTATATGATTTAATTCTGTATTGTCAACTGTTAATGTATGGTAATTTCCCCTGTTTTGTGATATTTGGTTATATGTATCGTATGTGTATTTTTTATGTTTTTTATTTTCTGTTTTGTCATAGTGGGCCTATGTTACAATTTATATTTGTATTTATGAAAATCGATTATACATGTTTTTGTTGAGAAAAAGGAAAATAAATCGTATATATTTTTTCAAAAAATTGTTGACTGTTACATTTGATAAAAATATAAAAACTATTCTAGTGAATACTAGGATTTTGTGGGACAATTTTTTTATGTATCCTGGATGAACCACCAATATTGTTTAAATTGTTGGAGGAAGATTTTGTATTTTGCTTGGGCTCCTCTGCCTTTGACATGGTCAGACCACTGGCTGGTCCCATTTAGCTTGTCAAGAAACTGTGGGACACACAGTGTGAGACCAGAGTTTGAGAAGAAGAGAAACTGGAAGAGAGTATCCATTGAGGCCATGGGTCCCGCCCTGCGAAACATCCCACTCCTGCTTACAGGCAATCCCAGCCTGGATGCAATTACGTTTAATGAATGGGTCACTGCTTCCCTTGATTCTATCGCTCCCATGAAACTGGTGAAATCTGCTAGGAAAAAGCCCTCCGCTCCTTGGTTTTCGTCAGAGCTTCTATCAGAAAAAAGCGCATGCAAAAAGTTGGAGCGTATCTGGCGGAAAACTTATAATCCAGATGCAAAGAGCACTTATAAAGCTGCATAAAAAAAATGTCATGCCCTTAAACGACTGGCGATTAAGAATTTCCTAGCCAAACAAATTAAAGAATCGGACAACTCTTCCAAGGAAATATTTAAGATCGTGCAAGATTTTATGAAACCTCAAGCCACCTTGAGCACGATTACGCCATCAGCTGACCTATGTAGAGATTTGTCGACTTTTTTCCAGGAAAAGGTTCAATCCATATACTCTTCTTTCTTGGTGTCTGGGGATAGGTTAACCACACCTGTGGCTCCTGCTTCTCCATGTCTATGGACTGAATTTCAGCCTTTCTGTCCAACCTCGTCCCTGCTAGACCTTGTAAGAATTAAGTCAGGCTCACCCCTTGATCCGTGTCCAGCTAGATTTTTTAACTTGCTGGCTCCTCTCCTTAATCTCCACTTAAATGTCATTTGGAATGCTTCCCTAAGGCTAGGTAGTTTCCCTTCAGTGTGGAAAAAGGCCTTGGTCTTGCCTATTCTTAAAAAGGAAGATGCAGATCCTAGCATACTTAAGAACTTTAGGCCTATCTCGCTCCTTCCTGCCCCTGCTAAAATTTTGGAGAAGGAAGTTCAGAGACAGCTTTCCAACTATCTGGAGTCCAATAATCTCCTTCATGACTCCCAGTCGGGCTTCAGGAAGGGCTATAGTACTGAGACTGCTCTGCTGGAGGTGGCGGAAACCATCCGAGAATCCCTAGACCACGGTAGCTGTGCTATGCTCGTGGAGTTAGATTTATCTGCAGCCTTTGATACGGTCTCTCATTCGATTCTCTTAGACCGGTTGACACAGCTGGGTAACTCGGGGACCATCTTAAATTGGTTCCAATCCTTTCTGGATGAGCGGTCTCAGCAGGTCTTCCATCGCCCACATGTCTCCTCCTCTTGCTCCATGGGATGTGGAGTTCCTCAGGGTTCAGCGTTGAGCCCGACCCTGTTCAATGTCTATCTTGCTCCTCTGGCATCAATAGTGGATCATTGTGGCGTGCGAATAATATCGTACGCTGACGACACGCAGTTGGTGTTTTCATTCAAAGACACCGCGAAGGCTGCGTTTGACAGTTTTAGGCATTGCCTAATTAAGATCGTCTTCTGGATGACAGATAATCGCCTCAAGTTGAACACTGATAAAACTGAGGTGATGTTTTTTAATCAACCTTCACCTCCATCGGCTGATCTCTGGTGGCCGATGCAGCTGAACCCCCCTCCTACCCCGGGCACTTCTGTCAGAAATTTAGGTTTTAAATTTGACTCAGAATTGTCGGTCAAGGCCCAGATTGGCCAAGTTTCCAGAGCATGTTTTTGGAAGCTTAAAACCTTGCGTAGATTTCTCCACCTACTATCGATGGACTGTCGGGGCACAATAGTCCATGCTTTGATTACATCTCAGCTGGACTATGCTAACAGCTTGTATCTGGGTCTTCCTGCCTATCGCATCCAGAGGCTTTAGACAGTCCAGAATGCCGCTGCTCGGTTTCTTAGAAATGTGCCTCTTCGACATCACATTTCCCCTCATTTGTGCAGTCTTCACTGGCTTCCGGTGAAAAGGAGAATCGAATTCAAGGCCCTGTCTCTTGCCTTTAGAGCTACTAGAGATAGCGGACCAGGTTATCTGAGGCAGAGACTTCAGAAATACCATCAGAACAGGACCTTGCGCTCGAATTCACAGCTGCTTCTCTGCTCTCCTTCTTTCCTTAAAGCTAGGATTGGAGGGCGTGCCTTCGTTGTAAGAACAGTCGCCCTTTGGAATGCTATGCCTCTCTACCTGCGCAAAGCTGAATCTGAATCCATTTTCAGGAGTGCCTTGAAAACATGGCTGTTTGATCTGCCTTAGTTTTGCCTTTTCCCTCTTCTGTCTTTCCTTAGCGCCGGGACACCGCCGTTGGTGGTAGCCGTGCGCTCTATAAATGTTTTGGTATGGTATGGTATGGTATGGTATGTGATGTGTGGTGGTGGCGGTCCATGAGGGCCGAGTTGCGTGCTGTAACCTGGGGCAGTTGGTGTCAACTGTAATGGTACATCATAATAGGGCTTTTATCCTTGCAGCACAAGTGCCGCCTACATGCACACCAGGCAGTCAATATACGCAGGTCTCACTGGTGAAGATTACAGATGATCTTGTTGTTTAAGGTAGCAGGGAGGCAGTAATGCAGTGGCGCGCGCCTGGGCACGCCGTTCCCTCGGTGTGGTGCAAGTCACGCTGGCCTTTTGCCGACCGCTTCCGCACCATTGTCGAGAGGACCACGGCCATACGTGGTCACTATATGGCCCCAATTCAATAATGCTCAGGGGGGGTAAAGAAAAGCCACCTGCCACACTGCCCCCTGTTCGACGGCGCTTCACTATAAGCTGAAAAGAAGGAGGAGGGAGTTGAGGGTGGGGATGGCGTGCAGTCCCTCAAGCACAGCGCAGGCATAATGCGCATCGCGAGTACGGGTGCAAATGCGGAAGCAGGCCGGGGTGCCCTCGGAGCTGCCTCTCGGCCGCCACTCAGGTCAGCTGTTCTCGGCTCTGCTGCTGCGCTGTCCTGTGTGCAGCCTCCTGTCCCACGACCACACCCTGCGCCTCTCGCTCCGCTCACGTGCTCGCCAAGCCATGCCGCACTGTTTCCGTTCCTGTTTCCGTCAGAGATGAAAACAAAATTCACTCAAGTATAACTTCCAGCCAAAACCTGTGTTCATCACTGTATTGAGATCCCGAGTTCGACACACGTGGTCCTCACATATTACGGCAACAAAATCAGTATCCTTGACTAAAACATTTCAAATCTTGCCACGTGTCACTCGGTTTTATATTGACATTTCTCCCATGATGAGTTTAGACCGGAACCGATCGTGGCACAATAAGGAATACAGAAACAGTTGAACATGTAAAATAAAAAGTTTCAGATTTCTGTTCATCGCTATTATATAATTAGCAACTGCCTAGAGCTGTCGAAGTGGTTATTATTAAATGTTACAGGCTTGTGTGATGCATATCAGTTTGACCAAATGCTACAGAGCACCCTACACCCTACAATATGGCAGTTATTTGGAAAAAACGGCCACGCCTTTTAAAACACAATGATTTCAGAACAGTTATGATAAAGGTGAAGACGAAGCTGTTGTCAAACAAATGGCGTGACTGAAGTCCCCCGGGAATCCCGAGTATTTCCATTGGCGCCTGACGCAGCTCAGTGGAACGGCGGCCGCACAGCCACTAATGAAGTAAACAGACCGCTGCATCACATTGTACTCTAGCCTTGGGGAGGGGCATTACCATCAAGTCATCACAAGGGTGCCAGACCACCCCTAAAGAGTCCCCACTCCCAAACCTTGCCCCCACACCCTTAATTGTTCATCCTCGCTCTCTCGCTCCCATTGCTGCTTATCTGTTATTGTTATTGTATTTGTATAGTGCAGTCTTATCCGTCTCTGGTGTCGCATAGCGCTTTACAGAGAGGGGAGGTATGTGTAAAATCCTGCCTCACCCTGAAACTGTCCTTTTCGGCTTCCACTGCTAGCTCTGGAGCTCTCTAACTCTTCACTCGAGAGGAGCACAGAACATCTAGATTTTCAGAAAAAGACTAAAGATCACCTATTCAGATTCTACCATAAAGCTTCAGGCCCCATGATGTCCCCAAATACCTCTGGCACGGATCACCCGCCTCCCCCCTCTGTTATTGGAACTATTCATAATCCTGAATTTGACCCAGGAAATATGATCAATTCATTAATCTAGAACTATATATAAGGCTCTCTTATGCTTATGGTATTTAACAGTATGTTTCACTTTCTTCCTCTACCCTCTTCCTCCGGTCTCAATCCTACCTCCAATTTCTTATCTCACCTTTCCTTTCCCTCCCCACATCCCAATTACATCTCTAAGCTGTTATTATGTGCCCCTTTTCCCTCATACCGCTTAATAAAGAGATTTATGTCTCTCAGTATTCCCTGTAAAGCACCTAAGTGCTGGTCCGGTGAAAAGAGTGGCCTATAAAACCATAATTCAATAAATGGGTTAAATGAAAATATCGAGGTGGCTGTGCAGTACTCACTACTTACAGTAAGTACCTGTTTGCTTCTGAGAAGTGCTGGTACTCTCCAATTAAATGTATAGCAGCAGTGTTAAGAAGTGCAGCAGGTAACAGTTTTATAGACCACTGTTTTCACCAGAACCGCACAGTGAATCTGTCTCTGGGCCACTGAAAGGTAACAGGCCTTTGCACTCAAATTAAAGGCGTCAATTATAGAAATGCTGCTTATAGCCTGAGGCCACGTGCCCTGTGAAATTCACATAAACTGCACTGAACATGTAGTCAGCTCTATCTTCGTATTGAAAACATTCTTCAAAACGATTTGTTTCCAATTGGTTCTTGATCAAAAATATGGAAGAAGAAATTCCGCCGGAGGATTCCTAGCAGAGGAAAGTCATGTAATGCCGGAGTTATCAGCTCCTCCCAAACCGGAAGATTTCATTTACCACTTAAGTGTAAATAATGCCCAGCTATTTCTATCAAAGGGCTAGTATGACATAAGTGATGTTGGTGGATTCACCAGTGGGATTAAAACTTCCAATGCCGATTTACCTTGCTCAATTCAGAGGACTTTAATTTGCTACCAAACTCTGATTTGGAGCTGTGTTAATTTTCTGAGATTGTACAGTTTGTTATACACTTCTGTAAGCTCCATTTACTACTTTCTAAATTATTAGCTATAATAACCTGCATTGGAAACTGAATTTTCTAGTTATTTTTCATATTTTTCTGGTTCACAACTAATACATGTTTACGCTTTCTATGAAACCTTGCTTTTGAACTTTAATTTTTTATTTATTGTTTATTCTGAACAAAGCAGTATTTACCAAACTCCTGAGCGCAAAAGAACACTTTAAAGTGAAAGTTATAAGAGACTCAACACTAAAAGCTAAGTATAAATAACATTGAAAGACAAATATGCAGCCTTCTCAACCCAGATCTCCCCATCTCCAATGTTCCGCCTCAGGAAAATGCTCAACCCTAAGAGCATGGCTCACCTGTCTCAAGACAGTGCAAATATGCCACAGTAAATAAAACAATGGAAATATGCATTGGCAAAGCCAAAAGATATGGCTTGCATTTCCAGTATTAAGCCAGACCTATTGGCTTTGCCAGCGTTGAGGCCTGTATAGACAGGAGAAGGGAAATGTATGGAAAAACAGAGTTATGGACAAAGAGAGGTGCGGCCAGGAAAAAATAAATGCAAGCATATCCTGGCAGTGAAAACCTCCAAAGTGGACTTTTCACTGTGGCAAGGCTGGCTCTCTTAATGGTTCACACTGGTCTACACTATTACCTTTAATAAATACAAAATTCAGGTTGGCAATAGCTATAAAAATGGTTCAAATGCTCATTTTAATAGTCATTTTAAATCCAGCTTAATGGTCAAGTTGAAGTTTATATTACTATTTCGAAAATGACATTTTTAGACAGTTGTCATTTGCCTGCCTAAAACCAAAAGTCTTTCCTGTCAGTGTCCAGCTGTCACCTGACCCAGAATGTCTCTAGTGTGGTGAGATGTGTATTGCTCCCAAACAGTGGACAAAGGGCTGTCTGTGTGCCTAGGGGCTGTGCCCAGCCCCCTACTGAGCTTCAAAGGATATCTACCTTGTCTTTGGCAGATGAAGTTCACCCCTAGGCCTAACTCCCATTTGTCTCTAGAGTCAGGCTGCCACCAAACCCAGTGGAAGAAGAGGAACTGACAAGAACTGGTTTAGGTGGTGGCAAAGGCTTGCCCTCCAACCACAGGCTGACACTGGGCATAAAAGTGGACAACACAGACTTCTCCTCAGAAAACTCTGGGACCTGTAAAGAATCAGAACGACTGCCCTCCTGTTTGGAGAACCCGAAGAAAGACTGGGCCTGCCTACCTTAAACCCAGGACCCCAGATGTTACTCCAAGGGCCAGTTGGCTGATTTCCTGTGTGAGCTACGGGAATATAACAAGCTTCCATTGGTCCCTACCCTGCAACTGGCCTGCTGACCAGTACCAAATGGTTCTGCCCTGGACATTGCTGCTGGCCTCCGTTAGAGTGAGTCCTAACCTTCCAGTGGTGCCCCAACGTCCTGGACACCTGGTTGCTGTAAGAATGTACTCTTCCTGTCCCCAGACTGCAAGAAGTGTCAAGTGGCACTTAGAAAATTTTGCCAACATTCTGCCTGGTGAACCGACTGAGACCAGGTTCACCATTGATTCCACAGCCGTAGACATTTAATTGCCAGTTGGCCTCAGCTTGCTGGTTTGCCCCGCTGAAGGAGCTCTGATGTCCAGAAAAAGTTTCTAAGTCTGAACGTAGAACGCTTCATCATTTCCGATGCCGAGCAGCATTCGAGGCCTTCCCGAACTTAGACATCAGACTTTGCTTTCCTGCCTTCAAGGATGACCAAGCTGGGATTGCTCTCTTCAGTGGCCAAGGGGACTTCATTCCCCAACCAGTAGTGCGTCAGGAGGCCCCTCTGCAGAGTGGTCAGAAAGTGGGCAAGGACTCTAGTGACATCTCAGTAATCCGGCTGTGGGGGACTTAGTTATCGTGACAATAGGGGTTCTTGGCCCCCAACGACCCACAGCAATTAAGGGGAGTTGATCCCCCAACTAGTAGCACCCCAGGAGGCCCCTGTGCAGAGTGGCTGAGAAAGGGGACATGGCCTACGACGAGATCTCAGCATCTCGGCAAGCTTGTTTCTGACCTTTATTTTGCCGCTTTCTGCTCTTTCTGACCTTTAATCTGCCTCTTTCTGCTAATTTCTAACCTTCATTCTGCCTCTTGCTGCTTGTTTCTGACCTCTATTTTGCCTCTTTCTGCTGGTTGCTGACCTTTATTCAGCCTCTTTTTGCTCGTTGCTGGCCTTTATTTTGCCTTTTTCTGCTCATTGCTTGCCTATATTTTGCCTCTTTCTGCTAGTTTTTCACCTTTATTTTGCCTCTTTCTGCTCATTGATGATCTCTATTTTGCCTCTCTCTGCTCGTTTCTGACCTTTATTTTGCCTCTTTATGCTTGTTGCTGATCTCTATTTTGCCTCTTTCTGCTTGTTACTGGCCTCTAGTATGCCTCTTTCTGCTCGTTGCTGACCTTTATTTTTCCTCTTTCTGCTCGTTGCTGCACAGCCCCGCATAATTTTGTTATCATGTGCCCGCAAGCATACATATTGTTATGTGCCCTGGGGAGGTAGCGGTCCCCGAAGAAGTGAGGGGGGCTGCACGGGCCCCCCGCATTAGTTTATAAACATTTGCCCTGGAGAGGTGGTGGTTCCCTGGGCACAGAGGGTGCTGTGCGGGCACCCACTGCATACATAAAAACCAATGCCACGGGGGTGGCGGTCCCCTGGCTTTGATAAGCCTTAGAAGTGGGGCCAGTGTGGCCCTCTCCCATTTCACTGGCATGCCCCCGGTACGTGACCCACTTGGGGGTTAATTAAGAACAGGTTGCTTGTTTTTATTTATTTTTTTACTGCAAATTAACGATTTCGCTGTATTTGTTTTTTTAAATGCTTTTTTGGCCTGTTGGGGTCCCTCTGGGACCCGAGGACCAACTTTATGGGGTCAGGGTATTCCTACTCTTTCCCCTTTTTCTTTTTTTGAAAATTTTGGGGACTCGGGTGAAGCTGAGCCCCAAATTGGCTGCCAGCACTTCCTGGCTGAATTGTTGGCAGCCAATCAGAGCTCTGCATTTCCCTGCACAAGCTTGTTACTTTCCACGAAGTTGTCGCGGCCACAGATATCACTAACTATATTTTCTTTCATTTCTCAACACCTACCAAACGGATTTACACCAAATAACAAAAATCACAATCTGCGTAACCAAATGTACCTTTCTGCCAAATTTGGTGTAATTCCATCCAGCGGTTCAGGCAGTAGTCATGTTCAAAGGTAAAACACCTTTTTTGACACACCTTTTTCTCAGACCCCGCTTGACGGATCACCCCAAAACTTTCCATGCACAACAAGATTTACCAGGGAAAAGTTTGTGAGGATTCGTCAAACGACAATAAAGATATAGGCATGTCAAAAACTCTTTTCCTATGGAACCATGGTCCTAACTATAACTGCCTACTGGCAAACGCAAGTAGGAGATATATATATATACATAGGAGATATTACCTACTGGCGGTCGCCAGTAGGTAGATTTAGTTTGGACCTTGTTTCTATTTAAAAGCGTTTTTTCTTTTGCCGATATCTTTCGCCGTTTGACGAATCTTCGCGAACTTTTCAAAACTAATGGTTCACTCAGGTCAGCTCCTGTCCTGAAAGTTTCGGGGTGATTTCTCAAGCGGGGGCCGAGAAAAAAGGGGGGTTACCAAAACGCGTTTTCCCCATGTTAATTTCCATAGGAACTTTAGACAAAGCTACAGCCCGAACTGCTGAACGGAATTACACCAAATTTGGCAAAAAGGTAGGTCTTGGTCCAGAAAGAGACCTTTTTTTTAAATCGTGTAAATACGTTCAGTAGTTGCTGAGAAATTCAAAAAATAAAAATGTATATATCTGAGCACCGAGGAGGAGCCGCCAACCCTCCCGAGCACAAGCTTCATTCTGACTGGCTGCCAACACTCCAAACCATAATGTGTTGTCAGCCATCTTGTGACTCGGTAACTGAGTCTCAAGAAAACAGTAGGAAAAACATTAAAAAACAAGAAAAGGGAGCAGGGTAGAAACACCCTGACCCCCTAGGCCTGCTCAGGGGGTCCCACAAGGACCCCCAGGGCCAAAAAAAGCATTTTTTTAAAAAGCGAAATCAGCCGAATTCGCCCTGGGTGCGTGAATCCGGCCGAGAAAAAAAAAAAAACGAAGAGCGGGCTACCGCGCTGCGTTTTAATGAGCCCCCGGGTGGGCCAGGTCCCGGGGGCAATATGTAAATATATGTGGGGGCCGCACAGGCCCCCGCAGCCCTGGGGACCGCCACCTCCCCGGGGCTTGTTTAATTGGTGGTGAGGGGGCCTCCCTGCCCCCCCAAGCCCCAGGGTACCACCACCTCCCCGGGGCTTTATTTAATTATTCGTGGGGGGCACGTGGCCCCCCGCAGCCCCGGGGACTGCCATCTCCCTGGGGCTTTGTTAAGTTGTGGGTGGGGGGCCTCACGGGCCCCCCAAGCCCCAGGGACCGCCACCTCCCTGGGGTTATTGTAAAAATTAAGTGTGGGGGTGCTCCTGCCCCCACCACTGCCCCGGAGACCACCACCTCCCCAGGGCATTTAATAAATAACATACGGGGGTCCGTAGCAGCCCCCCGGCCCCGGGGACCACCACCTCCCCGGGGCTATTTATATGTTGGGTGGGGACCACGTGGCCCCCCTCCTAGAGCCCTAAGGCCGGCTCTTGCAATGTCCCGGGGTGCCCACCCCCAGGACATTGCCATTTGCTATGTCAGGGCGGGAGCACAACTCCGCCCTGCCATAGCAAACACTGCTTTGCTTCTTGGAAGCAAGAGCAGGAAACCTGCTCTCGCTTCCAAGAAGCGAAGCAGAATTGCTTTTGGGCAAGGGATGCTGCTTGTTAGCAGCTCCCCTTGCCCAAAAGCAATGCCGGCTCCCGCAGGAGGCAGGGAGCCGGCAGGGACTGTGGGGGCATTGGGGCTCCCCCCACGGTCCTCAACGCTGATGCCAGGCCCCAGGGGATGGGGTCCCCGGGGCCAGAAGTGGCCCAGGGGAGGGGGGCCACGTGGTTGCCCTCTTGGGAAAAATAATTATAAAAAAAAGGAAGGCCGGCCCCAGGGGATGGGGTCCCCGGGGCCATAAATGGCCTTAGGAGGGAGGCCACGTGGCCCCCCTCCCCCAAAAATATCCAGTCTGGCCAGGCCCCAGGGGATGGGGTGGCCAAGGGAAGGGGGGCCACGCGGCTCCCCTCCTGTACTCATTAATTTAATTAATTTTTTTTTAAAAGAGGCAATGCCCCAGGGGATGATGTCCCCGGGGCCATTTATGGCCTCAGGAGGGGGGCCTCGCATCCTCCCTCCAATTTAAAAAAAAAAAAAAAATGCTGGCAAGGCCCCGGGGAATGGGGTCCCCGGGCCAATAGTGGCCCTGGGAAGGGAGACCATGCGGCCCCCTTCCCGTTTTTTTTTTTAAAATAAAAAATGCTCAGGCCCTGGGGGATGGGGTCCCCAGGGCCCAAAAAATACTAAAAGAAGGGGGCCACACAACCCCCTTCTAAAAATATTTAAAAAAGAAAAGCCGGCATCTCGCCGGAGGCCCCGCCCCTCCCTGCACCACTCTGCAAACGCGCTCCCTGGCGCGTTCTAAGTTGGGGGGATTAAGTCCCCTTCATTCCTGAGGGTCCCTGGGGGCCAACTAGCCCACCAGGTACCTCCAGTAAGCTCCACACAGTGGGATTGCTGAGAGGTGTTCCGGTGCCACGCCCCCTGTTACACCACTCTGCAAACGTGCCTCTTGGCGCTCTGCTGGTGGGGCGATGAGGTCCTCTTGTGTCCTGAGGACCTCAGGATACAAGCGGACTTCATCCCCCGAGCAACAGTGTGCCAGGAGCCATGTTTGCAGAGTGGTGTAAAAAGGGGGTGTGGCCTTTGAGCACTCTCAGCAAACCAGCTATATGGGGCTTACTGGAGGTAATAGGAGGGCTAGTTGGCCCCCAGGGTCCCTCAGGAGGAAAGGGGACTTCATCCCCAACCAAGAGCGCGCGACGAGGCACATTTGCAGAGTGGTGGAGAAAGGGGGCATGGCCTGTGTCCACCTCACAGCAATCCCACTGTGTGGGGCTTACTGGAGGTAAGAGGTAGGCTAGTTGGCCCCTAAGGACCCCCAGCAACAAAGGGGACTACAATCCCCATCCAAGAGCATGCCAGGGAGCGCATTTGCGGAGTGGTGGGCAAAGTGGGCGTGGCCTGCTATGAGAACTTAGCAATCCTGCTGTGTGGGACTTAATAGAGGTAATAGGATGGGTAGTTGGCCCCCAAGGATGTCCTTGGGGGCCAACTACCCCTCTTGTTACCTCCAGTAAGTCCCACACAGTGGGATTGCTAAGACATCTTCGGAGGCCACCCCCCTTTCTCCACCACTCTGCAAACGTCCCTCCTGGCAGACTACGGGATGGGGGATGAAGTCCACTATACTCCTGAGGGACTTTGGGGGCCAAGAAGCCCTCCTGATACCTCCTGTAAGTCCTACGCAGCGGAATTCCTGAGTGCTGGTCAGAGGCCCAGCACCCTTTCTCCACCACTCTGCAAACGCAACTACTAGTTAATGTAATAGGTTTCGCATTTGCGAGAGTTAGAGCTATTGGCGTTGTAAATGTAAAAGTTTTTTACTAATGTTTTTTGGTGTAGAGGGGATGTACGTTGTGTGTAGTGGAATTATGTGGTATGTTGTGCAGTGAAATTATGTGAATAGAAAATATGTGGTATTTACTTTATAGGAATTATGTGGAGTGGCATTATGTGTTTTGGAGAGTAAATATGTGGTATTGTAGTCTGTGTTGTGGAGTGGTAACCTCAGGTTTAGTCTTCATCGTTTCCATAGAAGCTAAACTATAAACTCAAAGAGACACAAAAAAGGAAGGAACCACTGAGGAGCACTTCTGGACCTAGTCAGAGGTATGAGCAGGGCCACTGGAATTATGTGAATGTTTGGCTGCACCAATTTTCACATAATTAAACATTTTCCGCATTTGCCAAATATTCCATCATCTGCTGCCTAATCTGCAGATTTGAACAAAAAAAGCCTTGTTTCTAGCTCAAACGGCTCAAATGTTCCCAAAAATGCAGCTTCATATGTTACAGCGTGGTGGAAGGCCCTTTGTAAAACTGGAATGGTCACGTGTTACTTATTGCTAAATGTGGATGTTAAATTGGTACTAATGGTGCACAAACCTCTCTTCTTTCTGTGCCTCTCTTACCTCTTTCTGCTTTCTCTTGCATCTTTCTGCACCTTTCTTCCTCTTTCTGCACCTCACTGTCTTCTTTCTGCACTTCACTTGCCTCTTTCTGCACTTCTTTTGCTCTTTCTGCATCTCACTTGACTCTTTCAGCACCTCTGTTGCTTTTTTCTGCAGATCTCTTCCCTCTTTCTGTACCTCTCTTGCCTCTTTCTGCACCTCTCTTGCCTCTTTCTGCACCTCACTTGCCTCTTTCTGCACTTCTCTTGCTTCTTTCTACACCTCTCTTGCCTCTTTCTGCTCCTGTCTTGCCTCTTTGTGCATTTCTCGTGCCTGTTTCTGCACTTCCCTTGCCTCTTTCTGTACCTCTCTTGCCTCTTTCTGCTTCTCACTTGCCTCTTTCGGCACCTCACTCTCTTCCTTCTGCACCTCTCTTGCCTCTTTCTGCACTTCTCTTGCCTCTTTCGGCACCTCTCGAGCCTCTTTCTGTACCTCTCTTGCCTCTTTCTGCACCTCAAGTGCCTCTTCCTGTACTTCTCTTGCCTCTTTCAACACTTATCTTGCCTCTTTTTATACCACTCTTGCCTCTTTCTGCACCCCACTTGCCACTTTCTGCTCTTCTATTGCCTCTTTCTGAACCTCACTCTCTTCTTTCTACACCTCTCTTGCCTCTTTCTGCACCTCACTTGCTTCTTTCTGCATCACTCTTGCCTCTTTCTGCACCTCTATTGCCTCTTCCTGCAACTCTGTTGCTTCTTTCTGCAGTTCTCTTGCTTCTTTCTGCTCCCTTCTTGTCTCTTTCAGCACCTCTGTTGCTTCTTTCTGCACTTCTCTTACTTCTTTCTGTACCCCTCTTGCTGCTTTCTCTACCCCTCTTGCCTCTTTGTGCATCTCGCCTACCTCTTTGTGCATCCCTCTAGCCTCTCTATGCACCTCTGTTGGTTCTTTCTGCACTGCTCTTGCTTCTTTCTGCACCTCTTTTGCAACTTTCTGCATCCCTCTTGTCTCTTTCTGTACTCCTCTTCCCTCTTTCTGCACCTCTCTTGCCTCTGTCTGCACACATGTTCCCTCTTTCTGCACACCTTTTGCCTGTTTCTGCAACTCTCTTGCCTCTTTCTGCAGTTCTCTCGCCTCCTTCTGCACCTCACTTGCCTCTTTCTGCACTTCTATTGCCTCTTTCTGCACCTCTCTTGCTTCTTTCTGCACCCCAGTTGTCTCTTTCTTCACCCCTGTTGTCTCATTCTGCACTCGTCTTCCCTTTTTCTGCACCTCTCGCTTCTTTCTGCATTTCTCTTGCTTCTATCTGTACCTCTCTTGCTTCTTTCTGCACCCTTCTTCCCTTTTTTGCATCCCTCTTGCCTCTTTCTGCTGTTCTCTTGCCATTTTCTGCACCTCTCTTGCCTCTTTCTGCACCTCACTTGCCTCTTTCTGCACTTCTCTTGCTTCTTTCCACACCTCTGGTGCTTCTTTCAGCAATTCTCTTGCCTCTTTCTGCACTTCTCTTGCTTGTTTCTGCACCTCTCTTGCATCTTTCTGCACCTCTGTTGCCTCTTTCTGCACCTCACTTGCTTCTTTCTGCACCCCTCTTGCCTCTTTTTGCATCCCGCTTTTCTCTTTCTGCACCTCTCTTGCGTCTTTCTGCACCCATGTTCCCTCTTTCTGCACCTTTCCTGCCTGTTTCTGTACCTCTGTTGCTTCTTCCTGGACTTCTCTTGCTCTTTCTGCACCCTTTGCGCCTCTTTCAGCACCTCTGTTGCTTCTTTCTTCACTTCTCTTCCTTCTTTCTGTACCCCTCCTGCCTCTTTCTGTGCTTTTCTTGCCTCTTTGTGCACCTCTCCTACCTCTTTCTGCACCCCTCTTGAATCTTTTTGCACCTCTGTTGGTTCTTTCTGCACTGCTCTTGCTTCTTTCTGCACTTTACTTGCCTCTTTCTGCACTTTTCTTGCTTCTTTCTATACCTCTGTTGCTTCTTTCAGCAATTCACTTGCCTCTTTCTGCACTTCTCTTGCTTGTTTCTGCAATTCTATTGCGTCTTTCTGCACCTCTGTGGCATCTTTCTGCACCTCACTTGCCTCTTTCTGCACCCCTCTTCCCTATTTCTCCACCTCTCTTGCTTCTTTCTGCACTTCTCTTGCTTCTTTCTGCATTTCTCTTGCCCCTTTCTGCACCCCTCTTGCCTCTTTGTGCACCTCTCCTGCCTTTTCCTGCACCTCTCTTGCCGTTTTCTGCAGTTCTCTTGCCTCTTTCTGTACCTCTTTTGCTTCTTTCTGCACTTTTCTTGCCTCTTTCTGTACCCCTCTTGCCTCTATTGGTTCTTTCTGCACTGCTCTTGCTTCTTTCTGCACCTCTGACTTAAAGGTAGTTTTAATCCCCCTGCCCTATTATGTACTAGGGCCTTACAGGGGAGGTCATGCCAATCACAGGGGTACCCCAACCCATAGTGTACCCTAGTGTATATAGGTGTTTTCACTGTATTCTATGTGTCTTTCAGCATAGCACTGGCTCCGGGCCTGGTTAGTCAGAGTCAGTTACCACCAGTACCAGTCAGCATAAAGTTGGGGGCACAGGATGACTTTGCAACAAGGCCTCTTTCTGCACCTCTGTTGGTTCTTTCTGCATATCTCTTGCTTCTTTCTGCACCTTTCTTCGTCTTTCTGGACTTCTGTTGCCTCTTTGTACATTTCTCTTGCTTTTTCCTGCGCCTTTCTTCCTCTTTCTGCACATGTCCTACCTCTGCAGGCATAGTTAGAAATTAGCATTTAAAAAACCTTCGAAATTCACTGAAAAAAAATAGGTTTCAGGGACCTTATAGTTAGAAATTAGCATTTAAAAAACCTTTGAAATTCACTGAAAAAACCATAGATTTCAGGGACGTTATAGTTAGAAATTAGCATTTAAAAAACCTTTGAAATTCACTGAAAAAACCATAGGTTTCAGGGACGTTATAGTTAGAAATTAGCATTTAAAAAATCTTTGAAATTCACTGAAAAAACCACAGGTTTCAGGGACGTTATAGTTAGAAATTAGCATTTAAAAAACCTTAGAAATTCTCTGAAAAAAACACAGGTTACAGGGACGTTATAGTTAGTTGGACATTTCACTCATACAAAACCAGAGAAATTCGGCCGTTATAGTTAGTTGAGGTAACTATAACTCGCGCCCCCGCAATGCACTGCTGATGACGTCACATATTACATCACTCATGACATGGTCAGTGACCTCACTGATGACATCTCAAATGACATCCCTGATGACATCACTGATGACATCATCCACGTGATAATCTGATGCACCTCCTCACACCCTAATACAACCTTTCATACACCCACTCTAAAATACAGACTACCATTTTTTAAACCAAAGACACACCAATACCAGTTACTACAAACCCACTCACTGATTCCTAGGTCTACACACACATCTACTCATTCACCCATACAGTCACTCATACATGCAGTCACTCATCAATACAGCACTATCATATACACTCATACACCTATACAGACACTCACACACCGCCACTCACCCATAGAGTTACTCAGACACATATTAAGTCATGCAAAGAATCAATGACGCTCCCATATACTCACCTACACAATTATACACACACCACCTCACTTATTCATACAGATACTAACACATACTTACTCTCTTATACAATCACTGACACAAGCACATACTCATCCATACAGGCACTCTCACAATCACTCACTCTCACATATTGTCATTTATATAGTCCAACACTCACATATACTGCCTTTCACATATGTAGTTACTCACATGTACCACTGAGACATCTAAACACTCACCAACACACCCATACACACACTCACCCACCCATACAGCCCTTCACAGATGCACTCTTGAACCTATACACCCAGTGAATCACCCACTCACACATCTATGCACAAAGTCACACACCCCCCACCCACCTACACACACACTCAGGCACCCATACAGATACTCAGACAACCAATCAATAACCCATGTAGACTCTCATGTAGCTACTCACCAACCCATGCAGCCACATACACACCAACAGACAGACTGATACAGACATTCACACAGTTTAGTCACTAACCATGCGTTCAATAAGACACGTTTAATCACTCACTTATACAGTCAGTCACGCACCTGCTAAATCATCCATTCAGACAGTCATACACCCACTCATTCTTCAATACACCTTGGCCTGATATATATATAAAACATATTTAAACTTTACAGAAACACACAGTCACTGGATGATGCCATCAGTGATGTCATCAGTGATATCATTTGAGATGTCATCAGTGATGTCATCAGTGATGTCACTGACCATGTCATGAGTGATGTAATATGTGACATCATCAGCAGTGCATTGCGGGGGCGCGAGTTATAGTTACCTCAACTAACTATAACGGCCGAATTTCTCTGGTTTTGTATGAGTAAAATGTCCAACTAACTATAACGTCCCTGAAACCTGTGGTTTTTTCTGTGAATTTCTAAGGTTTTTAAAATGCTAATTTCTAACTATAACGTCCCTGAAACCTATGGATTTTTCAGTGAATTTCAAAGGTTTTTTAAATGCTAATTTCTAATTATAACAAAAAACATAGAAGGGAGTGAAGAGATGTATCAGTCATGGACTCAATCTCCTCTGTAAGTTATGAAAAAACAAAGAGTCCACTCAGAATTTACAAAATAAAGTGCTAACCTTCCAAAAAGTGACTAAACCCAAGTGAACCGTTTGGGTACTAGCATGGGAAAGCAATAATGTTTTTTAAAATAACCCTCACCCACCAAAAGGTCCCTTGGTGGCATGCTTCATCATCGCGTTCTTCCCGCCCCGCTGCGGGACGGGGCGTGCTACGACCGACGAATACGTGGGAGCACTTTCGAGTGAAGTAAACTATGTGTATTGGTGTGAGAGTGGAAGGGTCAGGAATGAGTGAGTTTAAAAAATACCTGGTTTTATGGAAAAACTAAACTTTAATGCTCCCTATAGCTGGTATTGATAAAAACGGGGAAAGAAGGAGGAAAAAAAGCTTTAATGAGCAGCTCCCTCGCTGGTCGAATGTTTCCAAGCCTACCCCTAAGCTTCTTCTTCAGGACCAAATACAATGATCCCTGTTACCACTCTGACTAATGCCTAGTGCTGTTAGCCTATTAGGTGTTTCGGATTAATATACTTCTTTGCAAGACATTTGTTCGATACCTACTTGGTAATATTCTTTAATAGAGCGAATATACAATTTCTTAATTTTGACAATCTGGAAGGATAGAAGCAAAAAGAATTAGTAGTCTAGGTGCTCTTTGACATTATCATTACATATCTTCACCCTAATTGTGTGAGGAAAAAATTGTGATATATTTTTTCTCTGTGATATATTTTTCACTTCATGCACGATATCGCGTAAATCATGTGATTCGTGTTACCCTCTGTTTAAAAAAATGACATACAACACATAACGATACATATAACGTTTAAGCAAACGCACACTCTCGCATTTTTATCAGTTGTGCAGAGACCTTAGCCTTTTTTAAAACACCAATCAGCCCAAACATTGTAGGGTAGTGAAGGTGGTTTTTCACTCCTCAATATTGATGAAAGAACATGGGAGAGAAACGTACATTATAGGTTTCCCAATTGGACCCCATGAGCATCAACACAGGAGGGGAGGAGCGCTTGTAGTCAAACACTGTTGGTTTAAATTAAAAAGATTTGATTTAGAAACTAGGTACAAAGTAATGATTATCTGTCCTAGTGTTGAGGTCAGAAGAACCCAATAGTACGGTGGCCTAAACTATCGGCTGTGCCGCACTTACTTCATCAAAGCATCTCTCTCACCCGTGGAGAAATGCCTGCCCGTGGCTCCTTCGAACACTGAATGCTCGCAGAGACCCGGTATTTGTATCCGGAGGGAGCTGCAATCAGTGACAGGCAGTTCTGTACAGCTGCGTGAGAGCCTTGCTTCCGGGTGCTGTTGTCTACTAGAACGTAAACCTCCCTAAGATGGCCGCCTTCAAATGGACCCATTTCCTGGTTGGAATATATTACGGAAGAGTGTTCGCGGCTGCTGTCGGAACATTATTGTGGATTCCTATTACATTTCATAAAATAAATGTAGCGGCGTATTTCTACATAAAATAAAAACGATTTATTATTATTGTGATTAACCTGTCATGATTTGTGTTCAAAAACATTTTGTCGCTCTTAGGGAAATCAGATTGTTATCCAATGCTTCTTGCTCCCTGTCTTCCCCTGCTCATTCTTTTTAGTAGAACAGTTATTATCGCTAACAGGGAAAGGATAGGCTGTTGCCGATTAAGGCAAAACCCTAACCTTGTGCATTACTAATTTGCCCGTTATTTTTGGCCAGCATATTGTGTATGGAATACGTTGTCCTTGAATACTAGTAGATAGTATTGTTGCTACATCTGTGCTCCCGAATATTTGAAATATTTAAAAAGGGGAAAAAAGGGGAAACGTATGCCAAGGGTGATAGGGTATCATGGTGAAACTATGGGATATATATATCAGTTCGTGAGTGCACCTTTTGATAATAAATGGTGCTTCATTCATCTAAACCGAGACATAGTTGCACATTATCAATATTAAAGCAGGCTGATGCTATGAGATGTATTAGCCACACTTTTGCTTAAAGGCGCCATCTGCTTACTGTATGTGACTTTAGTGGTGGACCTAGGATACATTACTTGGTACGGGTTATAAGAGAATCATCTCATTTGTCCCCAAGGTATCTCATCATTAAGGCCCCCTATGTGGGTGCCCAAGCGAAAAACCCATCGCTGTTCCTTCTCAAACAGAGGTCCTTCTGTATCCAATTGTTCGATTACTGTCCATTGTAGATCCAATATGGTGTGGTTGGATTCAATGTAATGCTTGGACATCTTGGTTGTAGCTTTTCTGCATTTAACATTGCTCCTGTGTTCGCAGATGCGTACTTTTACAGGGCACTTGGTCATCCCAATGTAATGGAGACCGCATGGGCAAGTGATCATGTAGATCACATTTTTGCTGTTGCATGTCGTGAACCTCCGTTGCTCCCAACTGGTGTTGTTGTTAAAGATAATGTTTTTGCTTGTTCTTGTTAGGTGGCACACGATGCACTGTCCACAGGGGTGATGTCCTTTGAGTGGGGGTAGGAGGGTCGTAGATACTGTGTGTGCTATATGTTTGCGTGGTCTTGTGTGAACCACTAAGTCCCGTACACTTTTCCCTCTTCTATGTGAGTACATGGGTTTGGGGAAATTCAAGTGTCCACAATTCAGTGTCTGCCAGTGTTTATTTATTATTTTAGTTACCTGATTGGAACAGGTATTGAAGGTCATTATGCAAATAGGTCTGTCTTCTTTTGCTTTTCCTGTTGTTGGCTCCAGTAAGGCCTCTCTGTTATTATTCCTTGCACGTTTGAAGGCACTGTCCACTACTCTCAATGGATAATTTCTTTGGGCTAGCTTCCCCTGTAGTTCTTCTGCTTGGGTTTTAAAATCCTTGACGTCAGAGCAATTTCTTCTCAATCTTAAAAATTGGCCATAGGGGAGATTGTCTCATAAGTGACGAAGGTGAAAGCTGTCGTAGAGGGGGAGGCAATTTTTTGCCGTAGCCTTAAAGTGTGTGGTGGTTTTTAAACCGCCTTCACTGGGGAAGATGTTGAGGTCTAGGAAAACAAATTCCTTGTTTGAGATGGTGTTGGTAAGTCTCAAAAATTGATTCTGGTTATTTAGCCAAACCATGAAATCATTTGCTGTCTGTTCATTCCCTTGCCAGATGACAAGCACGTCATCTATATAACGTTTCCAAATCTTAATGTATCGTTGGTATGGATTATTCGGGTTGAGTATTTTGTGTGACTCCAGGTGATGGACGTACAAACCAGCTATGCTGGGAGCAAAGGTGCTCCCCATGCTAGTGCTGTGTTTTTGTAGGTAAATGGTGTTACCGTATTGGAAAACGTTTTCTGTGAGAGCCAATCTGCAACAGTCCATGACTATGTTGCGTGGGGTCTGGTATTCATTCCCATTCGATCTCAAAAAGGATATCCTCTATGATACGTAGGGTCTCATCGTGGGGAAGGCTGGTGTAGAGACTCTCTACATCAAGTCCCATTAGTAATTCACTGGTGGGGTCGAATGCCATGTCATTAAGGAGCATCAGGACATCCTTGGTGTCCTTGAGGTAGGTGTCTGTTTGTTGTATCAAGGGGCAGAGGACCGCATCCGCAAATTTGGATAAAGGTTCCAAAATTGATCCAATACCTGAGACAATAGGTCGTCCAGGCGGTTGGGATAGGTTCTTGTCAATTTTAGGTATTGTGTAAAAATACGGGGTAGTTGGTGATTTTGCTGTCAAGATATCCCCTTTTTTTGTAGATATCCAATTGTGGGAGGTGGCTTCCTCAACCATGTGTGCAATTTTATCCAGATCAATTCTGTGGGGTCCTCTGCTAAAATCTCATAGTTCCTTTGATCCTGCAGGAGGTTCTGGCATAAATTACAGGGCCGTTTGCACACTTGTCACATCAGGCCACGCCCCCTCCCTGCACCACTGTGCAAACGCACCCCCTGGTGCATTGTAAATTGGGGGATTAAGTCCCCTTGAGTCCTGAGGGTCCCTGGGGGCCAACTAGCCCACCAGCTACCTCCAGTAAGCGCCACAGAGTTGCGTTGCAGAGTGGTGCAAAAAGGGGGCGTGGCCTTGGACCACCTCTCTGCAACGCAGCTCCCTGGCGCTTACTGGAGGTACCTGGTGGGCTAGTTGGCCCCCAGGAACCCTCAGGAGTCAAGGGGACTTAATCCCCCAACTTAAAATGCGCCACAGGGCGCGTTTGCACACTTGTCACATCAGGCCACGCCCCCTCCCAGCACCACTGTGCAAACGCGCTCCCTGGAGCGTTGTAAATTGGGGGATTAAATCTCCTTGAGTCCTGAGGGTCCCTGGGGGCCAACTAGCCCACCAGATACCTCCAGTAAGCGCCACAGAGCTGCGTTGCAGAGAGGTGTAAAAAGGGGCGTGGCCTCTGAACACCTCTCTGCAACGCAGCTCCCTGGCGTATACTGGAGGTACCTGGTGTGCTAGTTTGCCCCCAGGGACCCTCAGGATTGAAGGGGACTTAATCCCCCAATTTACAATGTGCCAGGGGGTGCGTTTGCACACTTGCTATGTCAGGCCCCACCCCCTCCCTGCACCACTGTGCAAACGCACCCCCTGACGCGTTGTAAATTGGGGGATTAATTCCCCTTGAGTCCTGAGGGTCCCTGAGGGCCAACTAGCCCACCAGGTACCTCCAGTAAGCGCCAGAGAGCTGCGTTGCAGAGAGGTGTAAAAAGGGGCGTGGTCTCTGAACACCTCTCTGCAACCCAGCTCCCTGGCGCATACTGGAGGTACCTGGTGGGCTAGAAGGCCCCCAAGGACCCTCAGTATTCAAGGGGAATTAATTCCCCAACTTACAACGCGCCAGGGGGCGCGTTTGCTGAGTGCTGCAGGGAGGGGGCGGGGCCTAGCCGCGATACCGGCTTTAATTTTTTTTTTTTTTTTAACAAGGGGGGCTGTGTGGCCCCCCTTCTCTTGCCTTTTTTTGGGCCCTGGGGACCCCATCCCCCAGGGCATGACCCCTTTTTTACATTTTTTTTTTAAAATGTAAACGGGAGGGGGGCCGCATGGGCCCCCCTCCCGTGGCCAATACCAGCCCCGGGGACCCCATTCCCCGGGGCATGGCCACATATATTTTTTTTAAAGGAGGGGGCGGCTGCGTGGCCCCCCTCCTGAGGCCTCTATTGGCCCCGGGGACCCCATCCCCCGGGGCCTACCTTTATTTATTTATTTTTTTATTTGGGGAGGTGGCCACTTCTGGCCCCGGGGACCCCATCCCCGGGGCCTGGCCATCATTTTGTTTTTTATTTTTGGGAGGGGGGCCGCGTGGCCCCCCTCCTCAGGCCAATTATGGGCCCGGGGACCCCATCCCCCGGGGCCTGGCCTCTCCGTTTAAAAAAAAAATGATTATTCACAGGGGAGGGGGGCCGCATGGCCCCCCTCCCGGGCCACTTCTGGCCCCGGGGACCCCATCTCCCGGGGCCAGCCCTATCCGTTGGAGACCGTGGGGGGGTCCCAAATTCCCCCACGGTCCCGCCGGCTCCCCGCCTCCTGCGGGAGCCAGCATTGCTTTTCCACACGGGGAGCTGCTGACATGCAGCTCTCCGTGTGGAAAAGCAATCAGCTGTGGATTTTGGAAGCGAGAGTAGGTTTCCCTGCTCTCGCTTCCAAAATCCAAAGCAAGTTTGCTATGACAGGGCGGGAGCCGCGCGGCACCCGCCCTGTCATAGCAAACAGCAGTGTCCCGGGGGTGGGCACCCCGGAACACGGCAGGAGCCGCCCCTGGGGGGTGGCGGTCCCCAGGGCCATGAAGGGCTCCAGGAGGGGGGCCGCGCGGCCCCCTCCCTCCTTTTCATTGCCCCGGGGAGGTGGTGGTCCCCGGGGGGCCACTACGAACCCCCAAATCTCAATATTAAGTGCCCCGGGGAGGTGGTGGTCCCCGGGGCAGTGTGGGGGGGCTCGAGCCCCCCCACACTAATGATTTTTTTAGCCCCGGGCGGTGGGGAGGTGGCGGTCCCCGGGGCTCGGGGGCGGCGGGGCCCCCGCCAATTATCATAAATGCTCCGGGGAGGTGGCGGTCCCCGGAGCAGTGTGGGGGTTGGGACCCCACACGCATTTCTTTAGGTAGACCCGGGGAGGTGGCGGTCCCCGGGGCTACGGGGGGGCTACGTGCCCCCCGCATTTATTTTAATAAGCCCTGGGGAGGTGGTGGTCCCTGGGGCTGCGGGGGCCCCCGCGGGCCCCCGCAACATTATTTATAAGTGCTCCCGGGACCTGGCCCACCCGGGGGCTTTTTGAATACGAAGCGCGGGAGCCCGCGCTTTGTTTTCTTTTTTTATTTTTTGTCTGGATTCGCACACCCAGCGCGAATTCGCCCGATTTAAAAAAAAAAAAATGCTTTTTTTGGCCCTGGGGGTCCTTGTGGGACCCCCTGAGCAGGCCTAGGGGGTCAGGGTGTTTCTACCCTGCCCCCTTTTCTTTTTTTTCACCTTTGTTTTTCTGTTTTCTTGTGACTCGGTTCTACCGAGTCACAAGATGGCTGCCAACACTTCCTGGTTTGGAGTGTTGGCAGCCAATTAGAATAAAGCTCGTGGTCGGGAGGGTTCGCGAACCCTCCTCGGCCATAGATATCGAAACTTTTATTTTTTGAATTTCTCACCAACTACTGAACGGATTTACACCATTTAAAAAAAGGACGCTTTCTGAACTAAGCACTACCTTTTTGCAACATTTGGTGTAATTCCGTTCAGCAGTTCGAGCTGTAGCCGTGTCTAAAGTTTCCTATGGGAAATTGATTTTCCTACCCCTATTTTTTGAATTTCTCAGGAACTACTGAACGGATGTACACCATTTAACAAAAAGGACTCTTTCTGAACCAAGGGCTACCTTTTTGCCAAATTTGGTGTAATTCCGTTCAGCAGTTCGGGCTGTAGCCGTGTCTAAAGTTTCCTTTTTAAAAAAAATATATTTATTGTTCAATTCATAGCATATAAATCAAATTCAATCAATTCGATATCCAATTAAGAAAATCAAGTTCCACAATATAAAAAAAATTAATTACATTCAAACAGATATCTCCATATGGTTAAGTATAGGTCCCCAAATCTGAGCCCCCAATTTCTTCTTATTCAATGATTTCAAACTATACAAACTATATTCCAAGTTAAAAATATTGTAAAACTTCGCTCGCCACATCTCAAACGATGGGGCATCAGATTGAAGCCACACTGAGGCGACACATAATCGTGCAACTACAACTGCTATGAATACAAGGTACCTAAATGGATAACAAACTTGACCTGTTTTGTGGCCTCCCCCACTCCCGTTAACATTACCTCTTTAGAAATATGTATAACCACACCCAAAATTTCTGATAGAAACTGCTCAATGTGTTTTCTGAATTGAGATAAACTTATACATTCATAAAATATATGTACTATATCAGCATTTTCCATATTACATCTGAAACATTTCCCATCATATACCCCACCCCACTTCATCATTTTTGCGGGGTATGATATAAATTAAATAAAGTCTTATAATGTTGAGTTCGCAGATTAGCTGTCAAAAGAATTCTATCAGCAATATCAATTGATTGTTGCACGTATGAGCCTTCAAGCCCAAATCGTGCCCTCCATTTCCTGTCCTGATTCTCTATATCATCAGGCTGAGTGTCAATCAACATTCTATATAGTATCCCTATCTTTGCTCTTTTCCCAACTGCCTCCACTAGAGAATTGGGCACTACCTCAAGATACTTATAGTGTTTGCACAAAAAATCCCGTGTTTGTAAATATTTAAAAAAATCATGCTTTGGCAAACCGTACCGTTCCATTAAATCAGAGAAGCTAAGAAGTGCCCCACCACAATATATATCTCCCAATTGCCTGATCCCGTTAACGCGCCACCTTTCCATCTTTGTATCCCAGAAAATAGACGGGAAAATAGCTATAGAGTTTAAAGGTGTATAATAGCCTATCCGAGTTAACGCTAGCATCCTACGTACTATTTTCCAAGCCTTATAAGCTGAAATCATAACTTTAAACCGTGTTCTCTTAAAATAGCTGGGTTCCACAAATTTAAATAACGTATTTCTAACCTCAGCTCCCATCAACATTTGATATATATTTGGTGCTTCTGCCAACTGTCCTTCCTCTCCAGTCAATAGAAACCGCATGTTTTGTAATAAGCATACTAAATAGTAAAATGTAAAATTTGGTACAGCCCATCCACCTCGGTCTAATGGTAATGTCATGTATTTTGAAGCTTGTCGAGCTTTCTTTTGTCCCCATAAAAACCTGTCACATAGAGATTGTAATTTCAGTAATTGTAAACGAGTCAGCTCCAATGGAACTGACCTAAAATAATACATGGCTTTAGGCAGAATACACATTTTAAGTACATTGCACCTTCCTACCATTGATAAGTGTAAACATTCAACCCTGTCCAATTGTCTTTTGGTAGAAGAGACTATATCTCCCCAATTCGCCTCTATTAAGTCCTGTAATGACATCCTGATTTTAATACCCAAATACATGGCTTCATCCGTAACCCGTCTTTCTCCAGGGCATGCTCCTTCAGAACATACAATCTGCGTTTTGGCAGCATTCAACTTATATCCCGCCACTTCCCCATATACCCGAGTCAAGTCCTCTATCTCCACCACTGCTTGCTCTGGATCAGATGTTGCCACCGCTATATCGTCCGCATAGGCTAGTACACGCACCTGATACTGCCCACAAGCCATAGACTTAATCCTATTTGTTGTTTCCAATAATACAATAAGCGGGTTGATGTATAAAGCAAACAACAAGGGCGAACAAGGACATCCCTGTCTTGTCCCCCTACTAATATTTACAGGAGCAGATTCCCTTCCCATTACACAAATTTTAGCCCGAGGGGATTTATACATAGTTTGTATAGCCCTAACAAATCGGGGCCCAAATCCTATCTTAAACATAACAGCCCAAAGAAATGGCCAGGACACACGGTCAAACGCTTTCTCAGCGTCTAAAAATATTATACCAAGGCTCTTCTGTTGTACACTAGCATAGTCAATCATTGCAATTACCCTATTTAAGTGATTGACCGTGCTCCTGGCGGTATAAAGCCATGTTGGTGTATAGAAACCAGTGGGGTAATAACTTGAGCCAACCTAGCTGCCAAAATTTTTGAATATATTTTACCATCCGCATTTATCAGAGATATTGGCCTATACGACCCTGGCAATTCAGCCGGCTTATCTTTTTTAAAAAACCACAATATTGGCTTCGTCCCATGATGGTGGCGGATTCCCAGCTTGGGCTTCTAAAAATGTAGCCAGCATGTCATCCTTTATTACTTGAAAAAGCATTCGGTATATCTCCAATGGTAACTTATCCGGCCCTGCCGCTTACCACTAGCCAGTGAGCCCAGTGCATCCTCAAGTTCTGCCATAGTAATCGGAGCTTCTAAGACTCCCCGCTGTTCCTGTACAAGACCCACTAAATCCACTTGTTGTAAAAAAGTCTCTATGTTACCCTTATTAACTATATCTTGTGTATACAGCTCCTCATAGAACGCATGAAATACCGCTAGAATACCTTCCATATTTTCTACTAGATTCCCCTTTCCATCATCCAGCGATACTATCTTCTGCATAGATTGCCTACCTCTAAGCCTTTGAGCCAGACATCGACCTGTAGCTTCCCCGAATTCATACCTTTCTTCTTTATGGATTTTATATTGACCTGCGATTTCCTGACTCCAAATCCTATTAATCTTAGCTTTAGCACATGCAATCTTAGTTTGTATCTCCTTGACATCCCCACTGTTTCTTATCACTTGTACAAGCTCCCGCTCACCTGTCCTTAACTCCTCCAAAAGCCCCTGCACAAAAATCTTCTGTTTAGCCAACCCATAACTGAGCGTTTCACCTCTCAGCCCCGCTTTCAGTGCATCCCACACCATCGATTGGGCAGTAGAACCTCTGTTACTCTCCAAAAACTGTGCTACCCAGATTTTAATATGTTCATTATACTGACTATTTCCAAGTAGCTTCCTATTAAAAGTAAATGACCTCTGTTTTCTTCCTTGACTTATACTAAGTAAATCCAGTACTACAGGGCCATGGTCCGAAGTAATCCTCGGCCATACCTGCATCTTTGCCCCCATAATAAATAGCCTAGACATAAAAATATAATCCAGCCTAACTAATTTATTATGGGGATATGAATAAAATGTATAACCTGGGTCTCCATTATTTACAACTGCCCACACATCCACTAATCCATGATCCTGCAAAAGTTGTTGTAGCGCTCTAAAAACATTTGGTTTACGCCCTGTGTATTTCTCATACTCCAAATCCCAAATCTTACTTTCCCCATGGATGTTGAAATCTCCACATAGTATCAGCGGGGTATCCCATAAAGCCAATTCCACATTTAGATGTTCCAATGTTTCAGTCTCATCTAGGTTCGATCCATATACCGTACAGATCACTATCTTACTTTCCCCTACGATACACTCCGTTATAGCCCATCTCCCTAAATTATCTGCCATCTTTCTTCCCGTCCCAGAAATTCCTTGTCTAGCTAAGATCGCCACACCCCTATTCATAGTAGATTGTCTGGTTGCTATAATCAATGTATAGCCAAGCTCATTCAATATCTTACATTTGCTCCAGGGCAGATGTGTCTCTTGTACACACAAGATATCAGGGTTTATCAATCTTAAGTCGGCAGCTACTCGTTGCCTTTTGTTTACATTATTCAATCCACATACATTAAATGTACATATGCGTAGCCCCTATCAGTCCCTTTAACTGCCATTTATCCAACAAAATTCCCAATTGCATATCATTCCTATGGAGATCTCTATATAAATCATCTTGTAAATCATATAAAACCTATTAAACCTTTTACACATGCTAAGAATTGAATTTTCGCCCTTTATCTTTACCCCAACCTCCCCCCTCCCCTTGCCCCTTAGTGATCCCTCCCCTCTACCCCACCTCCAACCCCTCAACCCCCCCAAATCCCTTCCCCCCTCATATCCCTCCCCCACTATAGAGATTTAGATAATACTGCTCTGGGGACATTCACAGTACGTAAGATGAATAAAGGAGGGGGGCCAGGAATAGAAGGGATGGACCCTCCTCAATGGGACTTTTCTTCTTCAGGAGAGATGACGCCTGATGGAATGAATTACGCTGACCAGGCAGCGGGAGGTATGGCCGGAAAAGTACAGGGAGAAATATCGCTGGAGTCAATTTACAGATGTTTGTCAGAGCATAGCTTGGAAACGCGATCAGAGAACTTGAAAACTCATACTGCATGTAGGAAACTTCAAAATACGGTTAGAAGGCTTGCAAAAACATGTAATGACTTTACAGAGCGAATGACGGAGGCCGAGACACGCATTTCGGTGCTTGAGGACCAGATGGAGACACAAAAGGGAATCACAGAAACCATGCGTGTCAATAAAGACGACATACAAATTAAACTTGTAGATATGGAAAATCGACTGCGTCGGAATAATCTCAGGATTTTGGGGGTACCGGAGGGGATTGAGGGGCAGGATGTTCGTAAGTTTGTGGTGGAAATGTTTGAAGAGGCTTTTCCAGAACTGAAAGAATGGAATTGGACACTAGAAGTGCAAAGGGCACATAGATTTCCATTTAGACAGCGTGTAGTGAAAGTTGGACAATCAGAACAACGACCACGGGCGATCTTGATATCCCTGAATAACTTTTTGGCACGACAGGCAGTTTATGATTTGGCGCGGCCTGACAGGAAGAGGACCGGGAAGAATACACAATTTTTTGTTCGACCAGATTATTGCCATTATACAGTGGAGAAAAGGTGGCAGATGCGTCAATTGATCAATCCGTTCCAAACGAAGGGGCGCAAGTGTTTTTGCTAAATCCAGCTACTCTTAAGGTTGTAAACAGGGGACAAACACGGTTTTTTACTTCGGACATTGCAGCTAAGGAATATCTTCAGTCCTTATGATAAAGATTGTTGACTCTGCAATGGCTGATGTGACTTTATAACAGTATTTTTTCTTGTGCTCCCCTGTAGATTTATGAGACATGAGAGAGATGGTTATGTTTTTATTTTATTTATTTATTTATTATTTTTTATGCACTATGGGTGGACAGTAAGGTTATCTTGTCAAGGGTAGGCTTAGGAGTTGGATTGTGTTAGGAGATGGGTGAGCACTAGGTGGGCTATTCACCGAACATCACAAGGGCGATTGGCCCGTGTCTAAAGTTTCCTATGGAAATTAACATGGAGAAAACATGTTTTGGGACCCCCCTTTTTTGTCGGCCCCCGCTTGGCGAATCACCCCGAAACTTTCAAGAGAGGAGCTGACCGGAGCACTCCACTAGTTTTGAGAATTTCGCGAAGATTCGTCAAACAACGCTAAAGTTATTGGGAAAACAAAAAATGCTTTTCCTATGGAAAATAGGTCCTAACTATAACTACCTACTGGCGACAGCCAGTAGGTAATATCTATCTATCTATCTATCTATCTATCTATCTATCTATCTATCTATCTATCTATCTATCTATCTATCTATCTATCTATCTATCTATCTATCTATCTATCTATCTATCTATCTATCTATCTATCTATCTATCTATCTATCTGTCTGTCTGTCTGTCTGTCTGTCTGTCTGTCTGTCTGTCTATCTATCTATCTGATCCAGCGCAATGTCAGCCAACAGCATTCATACACCATATACTCACTTGGGCCCATACATTCATACTACACTAATACTTACGCTGGGTGTCAGATGTACTCTTTTATCAAAGTCCCTGCTACCAATTACCTTCTGATTGAAGAGTAATAACTTACCAATGGGTCCTTTGCCAATTGGGAAATTTAAAATGAGTGACATTCAATATAGTTCATAATCCTAAAATAACCACTGAGTCAGGAAGTTTTAAAATGTTTATCTAAAGTTTTAGCAGAGTAAAATACAGAAAACACGGTACTTGATTGAAATACCCAAGAAAAAGCATAGAAATGATTTTGCTAATCAATGACGGTGTTTAAGGAGAGGAGAAGATAGAGACAGCAGCGCAACTAAAGGTTGCAGTATAGTTACCTAAATTGGAGAACCAAGCCCCTTGGCCAAGGAGTTGGAAAAGATAGGACCCAGGAAGGATGAAGAGCAAAGACTTCTTCCAGGATCAGGACAGGACCGGTGACCTCTCTACAACGACGCCTGCGTCGTTCCCTCTCTGATACTCGACTTCTCCTCGATTCTCCCGTTCTAATGGATTCTGCCGCCCCTCCTCAGGACCTCTTCTGGACAGGGATTCAGTCAGCAACCGATCAGCATGGCAGTCTGGAGCTAAGAGCGCTCTTGTAGCATGGACGCCTGTTCTTCGTGAAAACATGCTCTGACTAATTAACTAATGCTATATTCTATTATACCCTTCTACGCCCATGTACCTCCCCTTAATGTTGCTAAAATATGGGGCCACTACTTCTGATTGGACAGGGACAGGGGGTGGATTCTCGCACCATATCGATTTGGCCTAAATTGTAAAGCCTATTGTCTTTACGTTCCCTCCCCTTCAAATTAATACATTCGCTTTATTTCCCACCCGTCTCACGACAAATGTTATACATTTTACAGGGGAAAAGTATAATTTTGTCCACCGGAAATATAAAGTACAGCATCTTCGGCCAATGGGTCATGGCCTTGGGAGACGTCCAAGTTGACTTCACTTGGCAGGCACACAGGATACATGCGCAGAACCATCCGTCTCTCGAGTTACAAGTCACCAACCCAGGCCCAAGTTTACGAATTACTAAAAGTGCAAGAAGAAAATATTAAAATCACAAATAAAATGTTTCACTGTATGCCCACTTTCCCTACTCTATTCCCAATTAGTTATAATACTATCCTGCATTAGTATCATTAAGAAAACGACAATTTAATAATGACATGAGAGCAAGCTGAAGCATGTGAAAACATTTAGCGGCCATTTTAGCGCACACTGCGCAGAAGCAGAAGTTTCCCACCAAGCAAAGAAAGACGTCACACCATGTGATCAGGTTGCGACATGCGCAATGAAGTTCCCGCGCTTTAGCGGACATTTTGGATTACAGACAAGCGTTATTCATTAGTAAAACACATAGGCAAGCTTCTGTCCCTCTTGTGTTTGTGAATGCAAAAGTTAGTATTGACAATACAAATTTAATAAATTAATACTATGAGGAGGATTGCGTACAAGCAAGTTTCATTTTTGAAACCTTGCTCCATCAATCCCCTCTCTGATGGCGTTTCTGAGCCATCAAAAACACTACCCTCAATCAGATGCCAACTTCTAGCAATTCGTTTCATTCTCATTTTTACATTTTCTGTTTTTCACATCCCCTTCCAGCTTTTTGTATAATTCACTTCTCCATTCTTCAAGTTCTATTTCATCTAGTTTTCTCTTCTTTCCTTTTCCTGTCACTTTATATGTTCCATTCTTTCTACAGCATTTGCACCATATTGTTATTGCCAATATTATTATTGCTATCCCTGCTAGGGGTACTAATATTTGACCTATAAGTCCTTTTCCTACATTTGCAAACCAGGTTCCAATTGACGAGATACTATTTGTCAATCTTTCCCATACACTATCAACTTCCAGTGGGTTAAGTTCTTTCTCAAGTTTAGTTATGTTCTGAATATACATTCCAATTTCTGCACTCTTATCAGGAATATAAGTGCAACAATGTTTCGTCTTCAATAATTTACAGACTCCTCCTTCTTTTGCCAATAGAATGTCAAGAGCAAGTCTATTTTGCATCACCATAGATCTAATCGCAACCATCTCTGTATTAATCATTAGAAAACCTCCAGCAGTATCCGTTGATAAACGATCAACCACTGCAGACAATTTACATATTTTCCTTGAGTTCAGAATTATTCCCACTGAAGGTATCAATGCACCAAATATATCACCTACAATTTCTGAAAAACTAGCTCTTTTACTACATATTAATTCATTATTGTTTTCATTGCTTCCAGTGTTTCTTTTTACGTGGTATATCTTTGGAAAAACGATTCCAAAATAACAACTTCCATACCACCGTGCAGAAAGCCTAAAGTAAGCCTTATTCCCGCATACATAATAAATTCCAGGAAAAACTGAATCTGTTCCTCCTTTGAGTCCCCAACCTCCAAGAATTAAAAATTGTGTTCACATTCACTGGTACCGATGAAAACATTGTTATAATCAGTCTTTAACCTATGAAGACAAATTTTCCCTGTCTTTACGAAATCCAGAGCCATTGCAGCTTGAGCCTTGCCAGGTGTGTAACTACCTTCTTTCTCAGCCCAAGGTGGTAAATGAGCCTTATGCTCAGAAGCTTTCTTTTGAAAATCTTGTCTTCTATCTTCTACTAAATTCAAAAATATCTTTTCTTCTTCTAATAAAGAACATGTTAGATTGTGTCTATGTGCATGTGTTATGTCTATCGATTTCATTGTTAAGAAAAATTCTCCCATAAACTGTGCGTCTTGACTACTAAGCACTGGGTTCATACTCTTGCGAATCGGAACCTCAGAAAATATCACATTTAAGTTTGAATAATAATACTGCAGTCTACCTGTTCTATAAAATAAACTTGTTAATACACTACATGAGATGCCATATGTCAGTGGTAAATGATGGTATGTTAATCCTTCCGCTACTGATTCAGGTAACTTCATACAGACATAACAATTACTAACTTCCATTGTCTCTACATACTGAAACAATAACTTTGTGAAAACATTTAAACTAGTGTCGTTATCAGTTATTTCATGATTAATTTCTGCCTCATCTTCTGCCATTAATTCTACTCTATTGCCCTTCATGTTTGCTGTCCTCCCTTTAGTTTCATTATTAATCTTCTTATCTATTATCATAAGGTAAGGAACTGCTACAATCAGGACTAACCATACTATAAGCACCAATACTAGACTACATATGCAGTTTGCACAGCATCTCCTACAACAATTTCGTTTTGATCTCCCAGTAACTCTATCGTCAGGCATTTTTCGACAAGGAAGATTGCTCTTCTTATCTCTTCTTCTTTTCTTTAGAGGATTCTTTTGTTTAGTCAGGGTGGTCTTGTTTCTTCTTCGTATGTTAGTTCTGCACTTGTTCCTTCGCCACCACTGTCACTTGACTCTGAGCTTTCAAAATCTTCAAGAATAATATAAGTCCAGTCAGGACCCTTGAATTTGTTATTCACAAGTCTCAGTCTTTTACTTTTTCTTTTTCCTGACTTTTTCTTTTGTTCAGTTTGACTTGTCACTTCAGGTACTTGTTCTGGATCTTCACTTCTGGTTGTTATGTGGTACTTTACTCTTTTAATGACACTTGGCCAATGATCTCCTTTTCTTGTTTTCTTTGTTGGCACTGTTTCTCTGTTTACGTCTTCAGAGATCTTGTTATTTTCACTGCTCAATACTGTTTTGTTTTCTTTGATTACTGCTTCTTTTGTTTGTTCTTTTTCAGGTCTGATTGGTTTCTCTTCAATAGCTCCACAATGACTTTCAAGATGTTGGCTTTGTTCCTTTTTTATTTCTTTATGTTCATTTGTATCAACCCCTTTTTCTTTAGTGAATTCTTCTTGATCTAACTGCTTATGATCAGGGCTTATTGCACTGTGAACTTCTGCAGCCTGACCGGATTCTTCTAGATCTGTCTGTTCCTGTGTAAAGTCTATTAAATCTTCACTGTTTTGTGTCCAATTTTCTTTCCCTATCTTATTTTGTTCAGGATCTTTTACTGTCTTTTCTTCTTGATCCTGAACTGCTTCTTCTTCACCTATCTGATCTTCTTCAATTTCTTCCAATTTCGCTTGACTTCTTGTTCTGTGTTATACTTCAGGAACTTCTACCACTGGTATCCAATCCTGACTTGTGCTCGGTTGTTCTCCGTCAGCTTCTCTCGAACCTCGATCCTGAGATTCCTCTGCTGGGCAACCTTCAGCTTCTTCAGTGATTGGTGTTGTCTGTGAATTCTCCTCTTCAGGGTCTGGTACTCTCTTTGTGTGGCTTACGTGAATCCAATTAGGAAATCTTGCACACTTCACTGCTGTATTGGTGGTCAATATAACTTGACAAGGTCTGCTCCACCTGGGTGATAGACACGTTTCTATGGTGTGATTCTTCACTACCACCCAATCACCAGGATTCAGATCATGTTCTAGTTCAGGCTGCCTGGAAACTGCGTCTTCTCCAACCTGATGAGAGACAGAACGCACTAGGTCAGCCAATCCTTTGCAATAATCCAGAACCATATCATCAGATATATTTACTAATTTGTTTGTGGGAACATGTGTTTGTCTCATTGCTCTTCCCATCATTATTTCGTGGGGGCTCAATCCTGTGTTTCTGTCAGGTATGCTTCTGAGTCCCATCAAGACAAGTGGCAATGCGTCTGGCCACTCTAATGATGTTGATGCACACATTTTTCCCAATCTTGACTTTATAGTGCCATTTAATTGTTCAACCACTCCAGAAGCCTCTGGGTGATATGCACAGTGCAATTTCTGTTTGATTTGAAATGCTTCACAGATTATCTGGATCACTTCGCTATTAAAGTGTTTTCCTCTATCTGATTCCAAAGATACTGGGAAACCAAATCTAGGTATGAGCTCACGTAACAACAGTTTTGCAACTGTAATACTGTCATTTCTCCTAGTAGGGTAAGCCTCCACCCACTTTGAAAACAGACACACTATGACTAGTACATATTTTAGTCCTCTGCATGGTGGTAACTGTATGAAGTCGAACTGGAGTCTTATAAATGGGCCCTCTGCCTTTCCAATCTTTCCAAACCCAATTATCGTTTTCCTGCCTGGATTATGCATTTGGCAAGTTAGACATCTCTGGCAAAGACTCTCTGCAACAGCCCTGAATTTGGGATTGTACCAATTTTGTCTGAACATCCTAATCATTGCATCTCTCCCTATGTGTGTGTCTCCATGGTGCATTCTAGCCATTTGTGAGAGTAAACAGTCTGGCATGACTGGTCTGCCATCTGCACTGATCCACACTTCATCTTCTCCTCTTTGGGAGCAACCCACTTTAATCCACAAATTTTTCTCACTTTCATCAACCTCATCTTGCAATTTCTTCACCTCATTCCATGTTTCAGGTGGCATATACAGCATAAGTTGGCAGCTGATTCCCATTCTTTCCACCCTCTTATTGACTGATGTTCTGGTTTTGGCACAATGTTGAGCCACCAGGTCTGCATATCTGTTGCCGACTACCACCCAGTCATCTCCTGACTGGTGTGCGGCACATTTCACCACAGCCAATTCTTTTGGTGATTGTATTGCTTCTAGCAATTCCCTTACAAATTGTCCATTTTTAATGGGGGATCCTGAAGAAGTCATGAAATCCCTCTGCATCCACAGTTGGCCAAAATCATGCACAACCCCGTAACCATATTGACTATCTGTAAATATGGTCACTCTCTGATTCCTCCCAATTTTGCAAGCTTTTATCAAAGCAATCAATTCAGCTACTTGTGCAGATTTTACTCCTGGTAAATAGGATGCTTCGACTATTCCAGTTAATTCACATACCGCATAGGCAGCAGTTAGTTTACCATCTTCATGTCTTTGACATGAACCATCGACAAATAGCTCCCTGTCTGGCTTTTTAAGAGGCTGTTCCTCTATGTCTGGGCGTGGTTTTGTACATAATTCTGTAATTTGTACACAATCATGTTCATCTTCTTCGTCATCTTTATTTGTTTCATAATATGGGTCCGGCAATAAAGTTGCTGGATTTATTATTGTACACCTTACCATGGTCACATTTTCAGCACCCATTATTATCCTCTCATATTTAGTCAGCCGACTAGGAGTAAGATGCTGAGTTCGGGTTCTTGTCAACAGAATCACGACTGCATGTGGAACATACACTTTTACAGGATGTCCCATCACAATTGACTCGCTTTGTTCAATGCTCAAACAAGTTGCTGCCACTGCTTTTAAGCATCCTGGCAACGCGGCTGCTACTGGGTCCAATGTAGCAGAAAAGTACGCTATAGGACGTCTGTCTAGTCCATGTCTCTGAGTTAGGACAGAAAGTGCACAATTTTCTCTCTCTTGACAGAATAATGCGAATTCTCTTTTATAATCAGGCATGCCTAAGGCAGGTGCTGAACAAAGTGCATTTCTCAATTTTACAAAAGCTTCTACACTTTCATCCTCCCACTCAACAGGGTCCTTTGCTTTCTTTTTCGTCATGTTAATTAAGGGCTTAGCTAACATGGAAAAATTTGGTATCCATTGTCGACAGTAGCCTACTATTCCTAGGAACATTCGCACTTGTCTTTGGGTTACAGGCATTTGCATTCTCTTTATTAATTCTACTCTTTCAGAGGTTATTCTTCTTTTTCCCCTCTCAATTTGATGTCCCAGATATTTAACAGCTGTCCTGCAAAACTGTAACTTTTCAGGTGAGACTTTATGCCCTTCCTCAGCCAAAAGATTTAATAATGCTATGGAGTCAACAACACAGTCTTCTCTGGTGGTCGACGCCACCAATAAGTCGTCGATATATTGGACTAAGACTGAGCTTCCTGGCATCACTAGTTTTTCCAAGCACTTTTTCAGTATCTGGTTGAAGATGGAAGGACTTTCTGTGTACCCCTGAGGAACACGATTCCACACATAGACCTTGTTCTCAAATTTAAATGAGAAAAGATACTGGCTGTCTGGATGCAATGGTATTGAAAAGAATGCTTGACATAAATCAATTACTGTGAACCATCCTGCATTCCAAGGGATCTGGTATAGAATTACTGCAGGATTTGGTACTATGGGACAACATGGTTCCACAATCTTGTTTATTTTACGCAGGTCCTGAACAATCCTATATTTTCCACTAGGTTTCTTTAACCCCATTATAGGTGAATTACATGGGCTACTCATTACTTCTTTTAGGATGTTTTGTTCTACCATTCGTTTTATTTCGTCAATGACTCCTGTTTTTACTTCTGCTCTCATTTTGTACTGTCTGGTATTTGGGAAAATTGCACCTTCTTTTACCGTAATTTGAACTGGATCTATTTTTGCCATAAGTCCTACTTCTTTTCCGGTGAAATCCCATACCACGGGGTTTACTGTACCTTTTATTTCTTCTGGCAACTCATCTCTTGTTATTAACGAAAACATTTCGTCTATTTCTGTAACTTGTTTTGCAACCATAATTTTATATACATGGTCCTCATCTGGTGTCTGAACTGCCACACCATCTGGCGTGCAGAAAATTGTACAGTTCATTTTGCACAATAAATCCCTACCTAATAAATTCACTGGGCTAGAATCGCACACTACAAATTGGTGCATTTCTCTGAAGTTTCCTATTTTGACTTCCATTGGTTCTGTAAGAGGCGTTCTAATTCTTTGATTAGCTACCCCTACTACTTGAATATCTTCACCAGAGAGAGGAAGGTCTGGGATTTCTGCTGATCTCACCGTAGACCTGGTAGCACCAGTGTCCAAAAGGAAAGTAATATTATTACCTTTCACATTCCCTTCAACATATGGACCTGACTGATCTACCTGTAAGGATGCGCCAAGTATGCACTCCTTCTTCCCCTCTCCTAGGCACCGTCATGAGTTGAATTCACAGTAATTGTCCTGCAAAAGAAATTGTGATGTCATATAATCATTCTTACCACTCCCTCCTGGGTATCCAATGTCTGTACCGTGCTTTGCACTGCTTACATTACCCTGAACAGGTGGAGGTGGTAATTGACTCTGGGGATTTACACCCTGCTGTGAGTCATTCTGCGTCTGTGGATTTAAGTTTTGATTTGGGCCATTATTATTCCGAATCTTTTTACACTCGTCCTTCCAATGCCCCAATTTTCCGCATCCATGACAAGGAAATTTCTTTTTAGCTTCTTCTCTACTCATTCGTCCTCTAAACTTTCCTCCATTCCCAGTATCACCACTCGTTCCAGAATCTTTTCCTTGATTTTCACTCGGATTTTCCAAATTAATTCCCTGCTTCTCTGCCATTTTCCCCTGTGCCCACATCACCTTTTCTTGTAATTTCTTGTGTCTATCCTCAATATCGTCTCCACAATATTTCGTATATTTCAGAATCTCATCTATGGGTTTTCCCTGCCAACACAGCATATGCTGTTTAATCATCTGGCAAATCTCTGGCTTCAGACCATAAACAAATCGATACACAAACTGACTCATGTTTTTGTCTCGAATGTCCTCAAATCCACTATACTGTTTAAACACCTGCAATAGGCGCTCATAGTAAGAATGTACTGATTCACTGGCTTCTTGGGTGGTTCGATCTATTTTCACCCAATCTGTTTCTTTCAGGGGTATTTTCCCTTTCAGGTATGTTATCACCTGCTGATACTTTTTCATTACATCATTTGACGGGGCACCTGTTTTCGGATCTCTGGGATACTCATCACTTGGCCAATCCACTGTGATCTTACAATCTGTCCATAAATTGGCAGGTACCACTATGTCAAACAGACCATCTAAATCCTTCAACAATACCTTTGACACCTTCACAAACCTTTCAACCTGCTTGTACCATTCAATTGGCTTTTCTCTCAGCTTTGGAAAATCATTCGTAAATGATAAAATATCCTGTCTGCTCCATGGGACATGTACATATCCTCCTCCCGCAACTTCTCGCATTGGATACATCTGGTCTGCTTTCCCTGTTTCCTTCATCACATATTCTGATGCTGTTCTACTTGTTCGTGCTTCTTCCTTTTTCTTGGCCCACCTAATTTTCCATTTATCTAGGTCTCCCCATTTTTGCAAAACTAACATTAATTCTCTTATTTGTAATCTTCTTCCAGAGGCATTCATATTTTCTAAATCTTTGTCTGAAAATTCTGCTCTATAGGGTTTCTGTAGTACCTTAGATCTCCCTATTTCTATTCCCATCTGTAGTGATAAATTGGACAATTTTTCATGAAATAACCTTACATTTCTGGTGATACTCCTACATAGGAACAATAATTCTTCTTCATCATAGGTATTTAAACATTCTAGTCCTACATTTCCTGCTATTATTTCTTCTAATTCGACTTTTAATTTATGAATGTCCATTATTTTCGAAGGTGTGCACTGTTTAACTGACCCTTGCACCCATCTTTCTAGATCTTCAGGTGTTACTATGGTAGCACTTTTTGCTCCCGATGAAGTTACTAAACTTACATCTTTTGAACCTCTAGGTACATCTTTTCTTGGAGTACTATTTACAGAACCTCGAATAGGCAAATCCATAAGTGATATTGTGGATTCACAGTCACTAAATTGATCCTCAATTATAACTGGAGCTTCAGGTCTGGGATTACTCACAGGAGTAGGTGCAAGTATGGGTGGAGGACAATTTCCCTGAGTACCATATAATGGAACTACTGGACCAATTGTTACAGGTATGGTCAACGAATCAGGATGTACTTTTATCTGGGTTATTTTCTGTATTAATTCTGCTCTGGTTTTTTCTAGGGCTTCTTTTTCTTTGTCATGAAGTATTCTACTCGTGGTGAATTCATGCATTACCTGTGGCACTAATGGAGTTTTTGGTGGTGCACTTGGGGTGCATCCACTTGTCCCTTCCTGATATGGTGGGGGATTTCTTAACATTTCCTCCATAAATTCGTCTTCAGACTCCTCATTTCTCATTAAATGTTTTGTCTTTTCTGTACATTTGCCTCCTGATTTCTCTCCTTCTGTGAATAATGGATACAGTCCTTCTGTAATCATTGCCCTTCTCCATTGTTTCATCTGACCCTCTCTCGACTCACGTAAATATCTGGGGAAAAATCCTGGGTAACTCCTATTACTTCTAGATCTATCCCGCTCAAATGCCTCGGTTTCCCATTCTTCTAGAGCTTCGTACTGGGTTAATCTAGGTCTGGGTTCTAAATCATTCATCCTCAATCTCAAGTTTTGAAGAATTCTTCCATTGAAGGTACCATTTTCGGGAAAGGCTAATACTCCATCATTTTTGGTGTATTCTATCCAATTCTCCATCCATACACAAGTATGATAACCTCTCTCCATCATCATAAATGATGCTGGCGTTTTGGCTGGTGGAATAATAATTCCTTCTCTAGTTTTGATTGGTTTGTCCTTTTTAAAATAATTCTTAATCTTTTGTAAGAATGACATTTTTCTCCTTTCTCCGTACATTCTATCTAATCTTCTGTGTACAAAATTATTTTCTGTAAAACCTAGGAATCTCCTATCCGGACGAGTTCCTGTTAAAGTCGGATCACGTTTTAACATGCAATTCTTATCCACTAAGAATTTTGCTTCTATAATTTCGACCAATCAAATGTCTGCTATCTTTTATTTCTGAGCCAATCCTTGCGCGGCCTTTTGGTGACGTTTGTCTGTCAACCCCTCCTTTACAATCTGCTCTTTTCTGTCCTCGCTGGTTTAACCAATCCCAGCGCGGCACCTGTGACGTCAGTACTACTCCTGACTACTAACCCCTCCTTTACAAGTATCTCTCCACACCCGCTGTTTCAACCTACCACAGCGCGGCGTTTTGTGACGTCAGCTCCCTCTCCGGCAACTGACCCTCCCTTTACAAAATTTACGCAAACTTATTTTCTCTATAAATCTTAATTTAATTTCAGTAACAACATAAAACATTCGCTATCGTGCCAGTTTCCACTAATTTTGAAAAGGATAGTTTCTTCCACACTTTAGTAAAACCTTTCCGTTTACTAAAACATATGCTACGAGTAAAACACTTCCGTCTACTCTTCACACATTCTCGAGAAGTACCTGTTACTTCTCCAATGTTACCCTTACTAGGTGATATAACATCAAATTTTTATCAGCGTACCCTTTTTGCTATTACTCACACGCATAGAGTCCCTAACGAGTACTGAAAGTCCTGCTTAACTTCTCAGTACTAATTCTGCCTGACAGATAACCTCACTTCAGTATGGCTTCCACTTGCCACCCACTATTCTTTTTACCCCGGGGTATTCTGGACAACATATAACAAACTCAAAATTTTAAGCGGATGTTAGTTCATAAAAATACAAATAAAATTCTCATTACCCAATTAACAAAGAGTAACCATAACCGTCCTCTGCTTACCAGAAAACTGATCCAGCGCAATATCAGCCAACAGCATTCATACACCATATACTCACTTGGGCCCATACATTCATACTACACTAATACTTACGCTGGGTGTCAGATGTACTCTTTTATCAAAGTCCCTGCTACCAATTACCTTCTGATTGAAGAGTAATAACTTACCAATGGATCCTTTGCCAATTGGGAAATTTAAAATGAGTGACATTCAATATAGTTCATAATCCTAAAATAACCACTGAGTCAGGAAGTTTTAAAATGTTTATCTAAAGTTTTAGCAGAGTAAAATACAGAAAACACGGTACTTGATTGAAATACCCAAGAAAAAGCATAGAAATGATTTTGCTAATCAATGACGGTGTTTAAGGAAGAGGAGAAGATAGAGACAGCAGCGCAACTAAAGGTTGCAGTATAGTTACCTAAATGCGAGAACCAAGCCCCTTGGCCAAGGAGTTGGAAAAGATAGGACCCAGGAAGGATGAAGAGCAAATACTTCTTCCAGGATCAGGACAGGACCGGTGACCTCTCTACAACGACGCCTGCGTCGTTCCCCTCTCTGATACTCGACTTCTCCTCGATTCTCCCGTTCTAATGGATTCTGCCGCCCCCTCCTCAGGACCTCTTCTGGACAGGGATTCAGTCAGCAACCGATCAGCATGGCAGTCTGGAGCTAAGAGCGCTCTCGTAGCATGGACGCCTGTTCTTCGTGAAAACATGCTCTGACTAATTAACTAATGCTATATTCTATTATACCCTTCTACGCCCATGTACCTCCCCTTAATGTTGCTAAAATATGGGGCCACTACTTCTGATTGGACAGGGACAGGGGGTGGATTCTTGCACCATATCGATTTGGCCTAAATTGTAAAGCCTATTGTCTTTACGTTCCCTCCCCTTCAAATTAATACATTCGCTTTATTTCCCACCCGTCTCACGACAAATGTTATACATTTTACAGGGAAAAAGTATCATTTTGTCCACCGCAAACATAAAATACAGCATCTTCGGCCAATGGGTCATGGCCTTGGGAGACGTCCAAGTTGACTTCACTTGGCAGGCACACAGGACACATGCGCAGAACCATCTGTCTCTCGAGTTACAAGTCACCAACCCAGGCCCAAGTTTACGAATTACTAACAGTGCAAGAAGAAAATATTAAAATCACAAATAAAATGTTTCACTGTATGCCCACTTTCCCTACTCTATTCCCAATTAATTATAATACTATCCTGCATTAGTAGCATTAAGAAAATGACAATTTAATAATGACATGAGAGCAAGCTGAAGCATGTGAAAACATTTAGCGGCCATTTTAGCGCACACTGCGCAGAAGCAGAAGTTTCCCACCAAGCAAAGAAAGACGTCACACCATGTGATCAGGTTGCGACATGCGCAATGAAGTTCCCGCGCTTTAGCGGACATTTTGGATTACAGACAAGCGTTATTCATTAGTAAAACACATAGGCAAGCTTCTGTCCCTCTTGTGTTTGTGAATGCAAAAGTTAGTATTGACAATACAAATTTAATAAATTAATACTATGAGGAGGATTGCGTACAAGCAAGTTTCATTTTTGAAACCTTGCTCCATCATATCTATCTATCTATCTATCTATCTATCTATCTATCTATATATATATATATATATATATATATATATATATATATATATATATATATATATATATATTTCAACAAAGTGCCCAAAAGCATTGAAGACGCACTCAACTTCAAATAAAACCTTTCGGTTCATTATTGGAGACACAATCTGGCATTTGCATACCAGGCATTTCATTCGCCTGACACGTTTTGAGGCACCAGCCTCTTTCTCATAGGCTTTAATGGAAGCTTCATGGTAGCACTAATTACACTACCGTCTGCATGCTAATGATTGGCGTTGGCCCACAGTGGGCCTACAGGTGAGTTCAACTATTGAATGCATGCTGGGACTTGTAGTATATCTTAGGCAAATTGTTACTCTCCAGTGGGTTCCGTTATGTTTCCATCAATTTTAAAATTATTTGTCACCCTCAGTGGGTCCAGGATGTAAGTCCGGCTTGTCTTGCCTTTATTTGCTGTGCTGTTCGGGGGATTTTGGCAAAGTTCCAGGCCCCACAGCCCCTTATTCCATTCTCGAGGTGGTGCAGCCCTCCACGGCAGGGCTGCCGCGTTAGTTATATTTTCAACAAAGTGCTCAAAAGCATTGAGGATGCACTTGACTTCAAATAAACCCTTCCGGTTCTTTATTGGAGAAACAAACCGGCATTTGCATACCAGGCATTTCATTCGCCTGACGCGTTTCGAGGCACCAGCCTCTTTCTCTTAGGCTTTAATGGAACCTTCATGGTAGCACTAATTACACTACCGTCTGCATGCTGCTGATTGACGTTGGCCCCCAGTGGCCCTCTCAGGTGAGTTCAACTATTGAATGCATGCTGGGACTTGTAGTATATCTTAGGCAAATTGTTACCCTCCAGTGGGTTCCGTTATGTTTCCATCAATTTTAAAATTATTTGTCACCCTCAGTGGTTCCCAGGATGCAAGTCCGGCTTGTCTTGCCTTTATTTGCTGTGCTGTTCGGGGGCTTTTGGCAAAGTTCCAGGCCCCACAGCCCCTCATTCCATTCTCGAGGTGGTGCAGTCCTCCACGGCAGGGCTGCCGCGTTAGTCATATTTTCAACAAAGTACCCAAAAGCATTGAGGACGCACTCGACTTCAAATAAAACCTTCTGGTTCTTTATTGGAGACACAAACCGGCATTTGCATACCAGGCATTTCAATCGCCTGACGCGTTTCGAGGCACCAGCCTCTTTCTCATAGGCTTTAATGGAACCTTCACGGTAGCACTAATTACACTACCGTCTGCATGCTGCTCATTGACGTTCGGTATAGAAAACAATGGTCCTAGACTAATTGCTTTAGGAAGGTATTCATTAAGTCAAAATCTATGAACATGATACACATAGAACTCAAGTTACATCATAAGTATACCCCAGTAGTTTCTCAATTCAATTCAGTATATCCTCAAAATGACACACAAGCACCATAAATAGCTTCAATAGTGACTGTTTAATCTCACAGTTATTATAACAGATCACTGTAGGGAACGTTTCAAAACAGAAAAGAGGGTTGCTCCAGGGGGAGTGTGGAAAAAGGATTGTGCTCATGAGGATAGACTAGATGTATAGGGAGGGAAATCAGAGAGTAGTAAAAACAATCAATTACACATAGTAATGTCCTTAGTAAACTGGTCGTGGTTTACAGTAGCACCAGTTTTACAATGGGGCCTGTCTCTCATGGATTCGAAAGTACTTTTCTGGTTCTTGATGTTGTACAGAGTATAATCTTCTGTAAAGAGGTAGGGATGGGGTGAAGTAGGGTACAGGCCCACTAGGGGAAAGTGTTGACGTTTCGACCCTGGCGCATAAATGGTGGTTTGTATCCTCTGCAGGCGGGTCTTCCTCAGGACGGGGATGGGGGGGGGAACAACCTGTATCAAGGCGAAGTCAGGGTTACAGCCCCTCAGGTGGCGGTCCGCATAATTGTAGCGGTGAATTAGAATAGGTATTGAATTACAATGTGCAGTTTTCAGGACAGCAGTGTCGATTGAATCCTATCACTGGTGGATTAAGGCATCTTAGTAAGCCTCCATATCGCAGTCCCAGTGATCAGCTCTGTACTCCTCCAGCCAATAAAGAACCGGAAGGTTTTATTTGAAGTCGAGTGCGTCCTCAATGCTTTTGGGCATTTTCTTGAAAATATATTACTAAAGCCTTATGGTAGGGGAGCCTGGAGATGGTTTGCACTATCTCAATCTTGCTGATTTCCCCCTCAAGTAAGGCCTGACCCTCTGCGGTAAGACTAGGAAGGTGCACGCCCTTGAGGAAGGCCTCCGTGCAGTTGGCGCTGGCCGTCATCTCCGAGGTATAGGGCATCTGGTAGAATTTAGCGAATTTATTGACTGTGTCTTGTGGATGGGTAAGAGCCTCTCCAGCTACGGAGTGGATGGCGGGGATGGCCATGTCAACCTCCTGTTGGTGCAATTGAGCTGCCAGGAGGCAACCTGTTTTTTAGCCCTGTTCATTGTGGTGACCTCTGAGTCTCTGCAGCGCTAATTCGACCTTGGATGTGAATAATGCGTTAAGGTCCATGCGGGCCTTCTCCTGGCTGCGGCGAGTGGTGGATGAGGGCTTTGCAGTATAGAGGCACATATGTACCACTATCTCACCCTCCAAATCCATCTGGCCTGTTACTCTCTGCGCATTGGCCAGAGCGGCATCCTTTGTGAGCTGGTCATGGACAGTCTTCTTTGCGGCTACCCACGGAATCCTGTGGGAGGAAGCCAAGCCCCTGTTGTCAACCAGGTATGTGAAGACATGGGAGCAGAGTTGGGTTTTGCCCTGGGGGGTGCGGTAGCATGTGATATTCAGGCGCCAGGGCTTGCGGCCCGGGAAGGCAAGGCCAAGGTCCAGGAAAAGTAAGACCAGTGCATGGTTGGAGAGTGTAGGCTCCATGACCTGTGACTCCCGGTTAATGGCAACCACTTGGTGGGAGGTCAGAAAGTTGTTCAATCTGGACTGAGTACCATGCACGGGCAATAAGAAGATGTACTCCAGGTCAGCTGGGTGGGAAAGACGCCAATGATCCACCAAGCAATGGTCAGAAAGCATGTCTCCCAGGAGGGCCCTGTCTTCATTGTTACCCATGTCCAGGGGGCCAGTGGGGTCCACCACTGTGTCTTTCACTAGGTTCCAGTCAACCCTGATTAAGTATTGAGAGGCCCCAATTTCCGACAGGAGGTGGTTGAGCTGGAGGAAAAATAGGCGCTTGGTGCTCGTAGGAACATACACCGGTCCCATGCAGAGCATCCGCTCCCCAAACTTCTGCTTGGCAAAGATGTAGATGCTACCTGGGTCTGACCAAGACTTGAGGAGGCTAACGGACAGAGACCTGCGGAGGAGAACTGCAACTCAACATTTCCTGGTGGCGCCAGAGCCCGGTTCCGTTGTTGCTGGGCAACTGCTGTTGACCCACTATTCCCACCCAATCCTGGTGCAGATTTTCAGATTCTAGGCTAGAGAGGTGTGTCTCCTGTAAGAGGGCCATGTCCAACCATTTTTATTGCAGGTAGGACAGCACCTTCTTACGTTTTATTTAGTGTGTTAGCCCGTTGACATTCCACAAGATCGTGTGCAGGAAGGGGGGCGCGAGCGCAACCACTGCCATCAAGACAGCTCCTGTGCCTGGCAGTGGCAGCAGTGATCCTATGCGGAAGGGCGAGGGAGCAAGGGCAACCTGGGCCTAGAGGAAGGGATGGTGGGGTGGGTGAAGGGCCACAGGAGGGGGAAGAGGGAGGAAGAGAGGGAGAAGAAGAAAAGAAAGGAGAGAAGGGTGATGGGAGTGAGAAAGAGAGGAGGGCATGGGGTGGGTTGCCAAATACGGAGGGGAAGTGGGAGGGAGGGTGTGGTGAAAGGAATAAATAAGCCAGCACTTAACTGGGGGCAGGCCTAAGAGGGGCCGGAAACTATAGTCCATGGGTCTAGGCTTGCGGTATCAGCGGATCGAGGAGGACCCGCAGGGAGGGGCAGGGCAGCAAGTAGGTAGGAGAGATCCAGGACAGGAGCAAGGCTGCGGCGGAAGGCCAGATGGCATCGGGCTGGGGCTTACCCCTGAAGTTGTTCCATAGGCCAGGAATGGCTGTTGGGGGTGGTCAGTTTCAAGTAGCCAGTATGCAGCATGTAGGTATTTCCCATGGCTGCGGGGTAGTAGATGTCTGGGTACTGTCTGATGGGGGTTGCGAGGTGTGAGGAGGTTGGCTCAGGGCCCAACTGAGAAATAGGGTGCGGCAGTCACCAACAGGCCAGCAGACCTAACAATGTAAAACTTCAAAATGCGTTACAGCATAAAACGGTGCAAAAGCATTCAGGTGAACAACAAATAGATCATTTCAACGGAAGGCAGACAAAAGTACAGTCACTCAGAAACATTCGGCAGATAACTGGGCAATGCAAACGGCACTGAGGAGAAATATAGGTAGGAAGCAGGATACTCATCCGTTCGATGCTAGAGGGACACCACCCCGGCGCTCATCACCCAAGGCAAGTAGATGTCTATTTCTGCAACCTGATGAACATCTCAGCCATTGGAGTGCGAGGGCTTCAGCAGTGACTGGAATTTGTTGTGGCCCTGGAGCTGGGTGATGGCAGCCACTGTCTTGAGGGTCAAGTCCCTGTCGTCCTAGGATCAGGGCGGCATCTCTAGATCTCTGCCCCTGTGTTCAGAGGGACAGTATCCCTGGCATGAGTAGTGAGTCCTTCTAGGAAAAAGGCTTAGGGCTTCTGGGTCCAAGAAGTCTTTGGGCCTGCCATCGTTCATGATCCACATGCGGGCAGGTTCAAACAATCTGTACTTGATATCCATTTGGTGGAGCTGGGCCGGAGGTCCAGAAACGCCTTCCTTTGGTCATCAGTCTTCTGTGAGAAGTTTGCTGCTACGCAGATTTCGTGACCCTCCAAGTCATATGGGCCGTGGTCAGAAGCTGCTGCACCTGCTTGTGCTGGAGGAAGCGGGCCATGATAGAGTGAGGCTGCCCCCTTGTATCCTGGTGCTGGGGGCCCATGTGATGTGCCCTTTGGATCTCCCGTGCGGAGCAAAGGTCAGGCCTGTGAGTGTGGCGAGGAGGCTCTTAAGGAAACCCCTGACAGCCGCACCCTCGGCCCACTGAGGGAATCCAAAGAAACAGATATTGTCCCTGCGACTTCTGTCTTCCAAATCGGTGATCTTGTTCCTGAGGTGCAAGAGCTCCTCGTCTCTGTACAGGATGGTGTTGAGGCGGTCCTCTATGCCCCCAAGTGGCTGCTCTATCCCATCCGCCCGGTCCTCGAAGCCTGCTATTCCATGCGAATGAATTTGGCTTTGGCTGCGAGGTTGAAGATTTTCAAGTCCACTCCTTGTAGGCGGTGGCCTACTTCTGTGACCTCCTGCAGGATATTCTCCATGGTTGAATCCTGCTTCAAGCCAGGAGGGGCAGCGGCGGGCCTGGTGGGTGGCACCCCCGTGGGGTGGCCATGGTGCAGTGTCTGGTTACGACCTCTGAAATGAGCATCTGGCGAGAGGTCTTGCCGGTGGACTTGCCGGTGGCATCTCCAGATCAGAGGCCTGAGGCAGCGGTTCCTCGCTCTTCTAGAAGGGGGCATCAGTTTCTCCTCTGACTGAGGACCAGGCAGCAGTGTGTCCCCAGGAAGATGAGGGGACTAATGGCGAGGCTGCATCCCCAGCCACAGAACCCCCCGTTGCCTGGGGTGCAACAGGGCAGTCCTTTCATGCAGCTCACACCCCCAGATCAGGCCAGAGCAGTGGGTGGCAGTATGCTGCCGGTTGGTCAACCTCCGTCTCTGGGGCTGGAGCGTCACAGCATGGGTGGCGGGCTGATGGCTAGTGACTCCCCCTGGCCATGGGGGCAACGTGGATGGTGGTGTGAATGGAAGCCAAGAGCAGTACGTCGTATGCCCAGGGGAGGCCAGTGCTGGTGTCTTGCAGGGGCAGGATGGCCCACTCAGTCAGGCCAGGCATCACCCTGCTGCATGTTTCCCCCCATGGGTGGGGGCATTTTGTGGCATACAGGCTCTTCCCTCCAGGGCCTGGGTCAGTATGCGGTGCTGAGGCAAGTGGCACATTCCCAGGGGGCCACAGGCAAGGTGGGGCCCCCGTCCCTCAGCCGGGTGCTGCCAGGGCTCACACCCCCAGATCAGACCAGAGCAATGGCTGGCGGTGTGCTGCGGGTTGGTCGGCCCCCTCTCTGGGGTTAGAGAGTCGCAGCATGGGTGGCGGACCGATGGCTAGTAGCTCCCACCATGAATGGTGGTGTAGATGAAATCCAAGAGCAGTACGTAGTCGGCCCGGGATAGACCAGTGCTCGTGTTGTGCGGATGGCAGAAGGGCAGAATGGCTCACTCGGTCAGGCCAGGCATCGCCCAGCTGAGTGTTTGCCCCTGTGGGGGGCAATCGGGGCCCACAGTGCTCTGCCAAAGCCATCAGCGCACTCCTAGGGGGCCACAGGCGAGGTGGGTCCTCCATCCCTCAACCAGGAGCTGCCAGGAGCTGCCAGGAGCAACCTGTTGAAAGAGGTGAGGTATGGCTGAGGGGGTCTCAGAGGCAGGTGCGGCCCCGTTGAGTCATCTACATCGGTCCAGGGTGGGCCCCCTAGTCGTTGCGCAGCTGGGTGGCCTCAAAGAGGGCCCATGGTGTCTGCCATCACTTGGTCCCTGACTGCTATGGGGGGGTGCCACGGCCCCAGAACCCAGAGGTAGGATGAAGGATGCCATGGGTTCCTGCCCTAGGTGGAGGGGGACAGCCAAATTGGGCCCACACATGGGTGAGGGCGTTGATTGGGCTTCTTATTCGAAGGCAATACGGGCCCACTGGCAACCACTCATTGGTGACCTGAAATGGGTCAAGGCTATCTCCCAGGTGCCTGCCAGGCCACCGCGGGGCCCCCGCAGCCTGACTCAAGATGGCGACCAGTTTCTGCCAGGCCACTTGGACCGGTCCCAGTAGGCCCACGTGGGTGCAGCTGGTGTAGGGCTACGTCAGCAGAAGATGCAGATGGGCAGGCCGATGGCCTAAATAGTGGGGGCTGAGCATGATCAAGGCCCCTCAGGACAGTGTGCCTAGCTCCTCAGCAGGTAGGCAGGAGCCCGCACAGACAGGTGGCATCCCTAGGCGAAAAGCGGGGGAAGTGCCACTAGAGTGCTCCACATCTTCATGCAGGCCCGCCTCTGCCGCTCTGGCCTAAGCCAAAGGAGCTCTTGCCGTTCAGACTCTGCTGCAATTGCGAGCCCTCCAGCCAAGGCACCAGTGAAAAGGGATGCTGCAGCGGTTGTAGGGAGTCTCCATGGCCTTGGATGGTCTGTCGCTTCCCTGGAGAACCCGCCGGTGCATAGAACTCGGAATCAAGCTGCCATCTTCGTTCATGGCCAGACCATGCCCCCTGCCCTTTCACTTTGGTAGAGGGCAGCGCAGCAAGGCGACTTGCTGTGCTGCCCTGCGCCAAATTCCCATAAATATGCCCCTGGGAGTTTGGTTGGATGCTTGAATATCTATAACTGCCCAGTGAATCCAGTGGTGGAATCCCTAAACTGTTATCTGCAATTACTTAGAGGGGTATGACTCTGTAGGAGATTCGGTTTCTGATTGAGGGGGTTGAAACCCTACTCACACAGGTACAACAATTCTTTTCAGGGTGAAAAACATGATCCCAAACACTGTGTAGATTAGGGAGCTCGGTCATGATGAATTGCCATTAGATCGACAATGACTAACAGCGGCAAGAAACATGTCGACCACCTATGCACAATACTTTCAGCTGACACAGATCTTTATCTCTGCTGTCAGTTGTTACTGTAAATATATGTATGAGCATATATATATATATATATATATATATATTCACAGAAAAAAACAAAGGTTACAGGGATGTTATAGTTAGGCTCAGATTTCATTTGTACAAGACCATTGAAATTCAGCAGTTATAGATACCTGTGCTAACTATAACTTACGCTCCCACAATGCACTGCTTATGAACTCACATATTACATCACTCATGACATGGTCAGTGAAATTACTGATGACATCTCAAATTACATCACTGATGACATCACTCAACATTAAAAACATGGATGAGGCATATTAAATCATTATATAAAAGTGAGGACCCAAGTCCCCTTCCAAAGCATAATGACAACAGCACAACTACATTATCCTTGAGAGAAATCAAAGAAAAATTGAGAAATGTAGAAAGAACTGCTCACCCGGCCCCAATGGGTTTCCTGCAGCTATCTACAAACAAGACTGCGATTTCTGGTGTGCACGTTTTTATTCCTTATTCAATTTCTTTCTAAAGGAAAAGGTAGTTCAAGAATCATGGCGTGGCCCTATCTTCCAACCAATATACAAGAAAGGTCAATACGACTCCCCAACAGCTATTGTATGATCGCCCTTATAGATGTACACTCAAAAATCTTTGCTAGCTTACCACAGGCAGAGCTGGAAGCTTCTGCGGAAAGAGAACAAGCATTGGCATAGCCAATAGGTCTCACCTTTGGGGCCTTATAAGTGTTTAGCCAGAGATATTGAGAGAGTCAGTCAGTCAGTGCGAGAGAGAGTGAGAGAGTAAGTCAGTCAGTCAGTCAGTGAGAGAGAGAGTGAGAGAGTCAGTCAGTCAGTCAGTCAGTGAGAGAGAGTGAGAGAGTCAGTCAGTCATTTAGTCAGTCAGTCAGTGAGCGAGAGAGTGAGAGAGTCAGTCAGTCAGTGAGAGAGTCAGTCAGTAAGTGAGTCAGTTAGTCAGTGAGAGAGTCAGTCAGTGAGTGAGTCAGTGAGAGAGTCAGTCAGAGAGAGAGAGAGAGTGAGAGTGTCAGTCAGTCAGTCAGTCAGAGAGTCAGTGAGAGAGTCAGTCAGTCAGTCAGTGAGAGAGTGAGAGAGTCAGTCAGTCAGTCAGTCAGTGAGAGAGAGATTGAGAGAGTGAGTCAGTCAGTCAGTAAGAGTGCGAGTGAGAGAGTCAGTCAGTGAGTCAGACAGTCAGTGAGAGTCAGTCAGTCAGTTAGTCAGTCAGTGAGACAGAGTCAGTCAGTGAGAGAGAGTCAGTCAGTGAGAGAGAGAGTGAGAGAGTCAGTCAGTCAGTCAGTGAGAGAGAGTGAGAGAGTCAGTCAGTCATTTAGTCAGTCAGTCAGTGAGCGAGAGAGTGAGAGAGTCAGTCAGTCAGTGAGAGAGTCAGTCAGTAAGTGAGTCAGTTAGTCAGTGAGAGAGTCAGTCAGTGAGTGAGTCAGTGAGAGAGTCAGTCAGTCAGTCAGAGAGAGAGAGAGAGTGAGAGTGTCAGTCAGTCAGTCAGTCAGAGAGTCAGTGAGAGAGTCAGTCAGTCAGTGAGAGAGTGAGAGAGTCAGTCAGTCAGTCAGTCAGTGAGAGAGAGATTGAGAGAGTGAGTCAGTCAGTCAGTGAGAGTGAGAGTGAGAGAGTCAGTCAGTGAGTCAGACAGTCAGTGAGAGTCAGTCAGTCAGTCAGTTAGTCAGTCAGTGAGACAGAGTCAGTCAGTGAGAGAGAGTCAGTCAGTGAGAGAGAGTGAGAGAGTCAGTCAGTGAGAGAGAGAGAGTTAGTCAGTGAGAGAGAGTCAGTCAGTGAGAGAGCGAGTCAGAGAGTCAGTTAGTGAGAGAGAGTGAGAAAGTCGGTCAGTCAGTCAGAGAGTCAGTGAGAGTCAGTCAGTCAGTCAGTCAGTCAGTGAGAGAATGAGAGAGTCAGTCAGTCAGTGAGAGAGAGATTGAGAGTCAGTCAGTCAGTGAGAGAGAGAGTGAGAGAGTCAGTCCGTCAGTCAGTCAGTGAGCGAGAGAGTGAGAGAGTCAGTCAGCCAGTGACAGAGTCAGTCAGTCAGTCAGTGAGTCATTCAGTCAGTCAGTGAGAGAGTCAGTCAGTCAGTGAGAGAGAGAGTGAGACAGTGAGTCAGTCAGTTAGTCAGTCAGAGAGTCAGTGAGAGTCAGTCAGTCAGTCAGTGAGAGAGTGAGAGAGTCAGTCGGTCAGTGAGAGAGAGATTGAGAGAGTCAGTCAGTCAGTGAGAGAGGGAGTGAGAGAGTCAGTTAGCCAGTCAGTCAGTGAGAGAGTCAGTCAGTCAGTCAGTGAGAGAGAGAGTGTGAGAGAGTCAGTCAGTCAGTCAGAGAGTCAGTGAGAGTCAGTCAGTCAGTGAGAGAGTCAGTCAGTCAGTGGGAGAGATTGAGAGAGTCAGTCAGTCAGTCAGTGAGAGAGAGAGTGAGAGAGTCAGTCAGTCAGTCAGTCAGTGAGAGAGAGAGTGAGAGAGTCAGTCAGTCAGTGAGAGAGTCAGTCAGTCAGTCAGTGAGAGAGTCAGTCAGTCAGTGAGAAAGTCAGTCAGTCAGTTAGTCAGTCAGAGAGTCAGTGAGAGTCAGTCAGTCAGTCAGAGAGTCAGTGAGAGTCAGTCAGTCAGTCAGTGAGAGAGTGAGAGAGTCAGTCAGCCAGTGAGAGAGTTAGTCAGTCAGTGAGTCAGTCAGTCAGTCAGTGAGAGAGTCAGTCAGTCAGTCAGTGAGAGAGAGAGTGAGTCAGTCCGTTAGTCAGTCAGAGAGTCAGTGAGAGTCAGTCAGTCAGTCAGTGAGAGAGAGATTGAGAGAGTCAGTCAGTCAGTCAGTCAGTGAGAGAGGGAGTGAGAGAGTCAGTTAGCCAGTCAGTCAGTGAGAGAGAGAGTGAGAGAGTCAGTCAGTCAGTCAGTGAGAGAAAGAGAGTGAGAGAGTCAGTCAGTCAGTCAGAGAGTCAGTGAGAGTCAGTGAGAGTCAGTCAGTCAGTGAGAGAGTCAGTCAGTCAGTGAGAGAGTCAGTCAGTCAGTCGGTGAGAGAGAGAGTGAGAGAGTCAGTCAGTCAGTCAGTCAGTCAGTGAGAGAGAGAGAGAGAGAGAGTGAGAGAGTCAGTCAGTCAGTGAGAGAGTCAGTCAGTCAGTCAGTGAGTCAGTGAGAGAGTCGGTCAGTCAGTGAGAGAGTCAGTCAGTCAGTTAGTCAGTCAGAGAGTCAGTGAGAGTCAGTCAGTCAGTCAGAGAGTCAGTGAGAGTCAGTCAGTCAGTCAGTGAGAGAGTGAGAGAGTCAGTCAGTCAGTGAGAGTGAGAGAGTCAGTCAGTGAGAGAGTCAATCAGTCAGTCAGTGAGTCAGTGAGAGAGTCAGTGAGGGAGTGAGAGAGTCAGTCAGTCAGTGAGAGAGAGATTGAGAGAGTCAGTCAGTCAGTGAGAGAGAGTGAGAGAGTCAGTCAGTCAGTCAGTGAGAGAGAGAGTGAGAGAGTCAGTCAGTCAGTCAATCAATCAATCAATCAATCATGTCACTTATAAAGCGCACTACATACCCGCGAGGGTCTCAAGGCGCTGGGGGAAGAGGGGGTGGTGCTGCTACTGATCGAAGAGCCAGGTCTTGAGGAGTCTTCTGAAGGCCAGTAGGTCTTGGGTCTGTCGGAGGTTGGTGGGGAGGGTGTTCCAGGTCTTGGCGGCGAGGTGGGAGAAGGATCTGCCGCCGGCGGTCGTTTTCCGGATGCGGGGGACTGTGGCGAGGGCGAGGCTGGTCGAGCGGAGCTGGCGGGTGGGGTGTAGAAGCTGAGTCGTCTGTTGAGGTAGGCTGGTCCGGAGTTGTGGAGTGCTTTGTGTGCGTGGGTGAGGAGCTTGAAGGTTATCCTCTTGTTGACAGGGAGCCAGTGCAGGTCTCTCAGGTGGGGTGTGATGTGGCTGCGTCGGGGGATGTCGAGGATAAGACGTGCAGAGGCGTTCTGGATGCGTTGCAGCCGTCTCAGGAGCTTAGCCGTCGTTCCTGCATAGAGGGCGTTTCCGTAGTCCAGCCTGCTGGTGACGAGGGCCTGGGTGACTGTTTTTCTTGTTTCGGTGGGGATCCACTTGAAGATCCTGCGGAGCATTCGGAGGATGTTGAAGCAGGATGAGGAAACAGCGTTGACCTGCTTAGTCATGGAGAGGGTGGGGTCGAGGATGACCCCTAGGTTGCGTACGTGGTCGGTGGGTGGCGGGGCTGTTCCCAGTGAAGTTGGCCACCAGGAGTCGTCCCAGGCTGAAGGGTTGGAACCAAGGATGAGGACCTCCGTCTTGTCCGAGTTCAGCTTCAGGCGGCTGGTCCTCATCCATTCGGCGACGGCCTTCATTCCTTCGTGGAGGTGGGCTTTGGCGGTGTGAGGGTCTTTGGTGAGGGAGAGGATCAGCTGGGTGTCGTCAGTGAGAGAGTCAGTGAGTCAGTGAGTCAGTCAGTCAGTCAGTGAGAGAGTCAGTCAGTCAGTCAGTGAGAGAGTCAGTCAGTCAGTCAGTGAGAGAGAGAGTGAGAGAGTCAGTCAGTCAGTTAGTCAGTCAGAGAGTCAGTGAGAGTCAGTCAGTCAGTCAGTCAGTCAGTGAGAGAGTCAGTCAGTGAGAGAGATTGACAGAGTCAGTCAGTCAGTCAGTGAGAGAGGGAGTGAGAGAGTCAGTCAGTGAGAGAGAGAGAGAGTGAGAGTGTCAGTCAGTCAGTCAGTCAGTGAGAGAGAGAGAGTGAGAGTCAGTCAGCCAGTGACAGAGTCAGTCAGTCAGTCAGTCAGTGAGTCAGTCAGTCAGTGAGAGAGTCAGTCAGTCAGTGAGAGAGAGTGAGAGAGTGAGTCAGTCAGTCAGTCAGTGAGAGAGAGTGAGAGAGTGAGTCAGTCAGTTAGTCAGTCAGAGAGTCAGTGAGAGTCAGTCAGTCAGTGAGAGAGTGAGAGAGTCAGTCAGTCAGTGAGAGAGAGATTGAGAGAGTCAGTCAGTCAGTCAGTGAGAGAGGGAGTGAGAGAGTCAGTTAGCCAGTCAGTCAGTGAGAGAGAGAGTGAGAGAGTCAGTCAGTCAGTCAGTCAGTGAGAGAGTGTGAGAGAGTCAGTCAGTCAGTCAGAGAGTCAGTGAGAGTCAGTCAGTGAGAGAGTCAGTCAGTCAGTGAGAGAGATTGAGAGAGTCAGTCAGTCAGTCAGTGCGAGAGAGAGTGAGAGAGTCAGTCAGTCAGTCAGTCAGTGAGAGAGAGAGTGAGAGAGTCAGTCAGTCAGTGAGAGAGTCAGTCAGTCAGTCAGTGAGTCAGTGAGAGAGTCAGTCAGTCAGTGAGAGAGTCAGTCAGTCAGTTAGTCAGTCAGAGAGTCAGTGAGAGTCAGTCAGTCAGAGAGTCAGTGAGAGTCAGTCAGTCAGTCAGTGAGAGAGTGAGAGAGTCAGTCAGTCAGTGAGAGAGAGATTGAGAGAGTCAGTCAGTCAGTGAGAGAGAGAGTGAGAGAGTCAGTCAGTCAGTGAGAGAGAGAGTCAGTCAGCCAGTGAGAGAGAGAGTCAGTCAGTCAGTCAGTGAGTCAGTCAGTCAGTCAGTGAGAGAGTCAGTCAGTCAGTCAGTGAGAGAGAGAGTGAGAGAGTGAGTCAGTCAGTTAGTCAGTCAGAGAGTCAGTGAGAGTCAGTCAGTCAGCGAGAGAGTGAGAGAGTCAGTCAGTCAGTGAGAGAGAGATTGAGAGAGTCAGTCAGTCAGTCAGTCAGTGAGAGAGGGACTGAGAGAGTCAGTTAGCCAGTCAGTCAGTGAGAGAGTGAGAGAGTCAGTCAGTCAGTCAGTGAGAGAGAGAGTGAGAGAGAGTCAGTCATTCAGTCAGAGAGTCAGTGAGAGTCAGTCAGTCAGTGAGAGAGTCAGTCAGTCAGTGAGAGAGATTGAGAGAGTCAGTCAGTCAGTCAGTGAGAGAGAGAGTGAGTGAGAGAGTCAGTCAGTCAGTCAGTCAGTGAGAGAGTGAGAGAGTCAGTCAGTCAGTGAGAGAGTCAGTCAGTCAGTGAGTCAGTGAGAGAGTCAGTCAGTCAGTGAGAGAGTCAGTCAGTCAGTTAGTCAGTCAGAGAGTCAGTCAGTCAGTCAGAGAGTCAGTGAGAGTCAGTCAGTCAGTGAGAGAGTGAGAGAGTCAGTCAGTCAGTGAGAGAGTCAGTCAGTCAGTGAGAGAGTCATTCAGTCAGTCAGTGAGTCAGTGAGAGAGTCAGTGAGGGGTGAGAGAGTCAGTCAGTGAGTGAGAGAGATTGAGAGAGTCAGTCAGTCAGTCAGTGAGAGAGAGAGAGAGTGAGAGAGTCAGTCAGTCAGTCAGTGAGAGAGAGAGTGAGAGAGTCAGTCAGTCAGTGAGAGATTCAGTGAGTCAGTCAGTGAGTCAGTCAGTCAGTCAGTGAGAGAGTCAGTCAGTCAGTCGGTGAGAGAGTCAGTCAGTCAGTCAGTGAGAGAGGGTGAGAGAGTCAGTCAGTCAGTTAGTCAGTCAGAGAGTCAGTGAGAGTCAGTCAGTCAGTCAGTGAGAGAGTCAGTCAATGAGAGAGATTGAGAGAGTCAGTCAGTCAGTCAGTGAGAGAGGGAGTGAGAGAGTCAGTCAGTGAGAGAGAGAGTGAGAGTGTCAGTCAGTCAGTCAGTGAGAGAGAGAGTGAGTGAGAGAGTCAGTCAGTCAGAGAGTCAGTCAGTCAGTGAGAGAGTCAGTGAGTCAGTCAGTCAGTCAGTGAGAGAGTCAGTCAGTCAGTCAGTGAGAGAGTCAGTCAGTGAGTCAGTGAGAGAGAGAGTTAGTCAGTCAGAGAGTCAGTGAGAGTCAGTCAGTCAGTGAGAGAGATTGAGAGAGTCAGTCAGTCAGTGAGAGAGTCAGTTAGCCACTCAGTCAGTGAGAGAGAGAGAGTGAGAGAGTCAGTCAGCCAGTCAGTCAGTGAGAGAGAGAGTGAGAGAGTCAGTCAGTCAGTCAGTGAGAGAGAGAGTGAGAGAGTCAGTCAGTCAGTGAGTCAGTTAGTCAGTGAGAGATTCAATCAGTGAGTCAGTCAGTCAGTGAGAGAGGCAGTCAGTCAGAGTGAGAGAGTCAGTCAGTCAGTCAGAGAGTCAGTGAGGGAGTCAGTCAGTCAGTGAGAGAGTGAGTCAGTCAGTCAGTGAGAGACATTGAGAGAGTGAGTGAGTCAGTCAGTCAGTGAGAGAGAGAGTGAGAGTCAGTCAGTGAGTCAGTCAGTCAGTCAGTGAGAGTCAGTCAGTCAGTCAGTTAGTCAGTCAGTGAGACAGAGTGAGAGTCAGTCAGTGAGAGAGAGAGAGAGTCAGTCAGTGAAAGAGAGTGAGAGAGTCAGTCAATGAGAGAGAGAGAGAGAGAGTCAGTCAGTGAGAGAGAGAGAGTCAGAGAGTCAGAGAGTGTGAGAGAGAGAGTCAGACAGTCAGTCAGTCAGTCAGTCAATGAGAGAGTCAGTCAGTCAGTGAGAGAGAGAGTGAGAGAGTCAGTCAGTCAGTGAGAGAGTCAGTCAGTCAGTCAGTGAGAGAGTCAGTCAGTCAGTCAGTGAGTCAGTCAGTCAGTGAGAGAGTCAGTCAGTGAGAGAGTCAGTCAGTCAGTGAGAGAGAGAGTGAGAGAGTCAGTCAGTCAGTCAGTGAGAGAGAGAGTCAGTCAGTCAGTCAGTCAGTGAGAGAGTCAGTGAGTCAGTCAGTCAGTGAGAGAGTCAGTCAGTCAGAGAGTCAGTCAGAGAGAGAGAGAGAGAGAGAGAGAGTCAGTCAGTCAGTCAGTCAGTCAGAGAGTCAGGACCAATTTTGGCAACGAGGGACAACTAAAGGGAGGTTGTTTTTATTACTACAATAATTATTAAGGTGGTCATTATTATTAGTTCTAGTAGAACTAGTATTAATATTAATTTTCCTGCTGATGATTTAAAGACTAACAAATAGTGTAATGAAGGGCAATAATGTCAATGGCAAAGTTGCTAGGAATAATAATAATAATATTATCATACTTAAGAATAAAAAAGAAGACAAAAGGGCGCCTCAAATGCATATAAACCTTTGCAAAAAAAATAATAAGGGGTTAAAATAACGCGTACGTTTGCAATATATGCACAAGGACAAAAATCATGGGAACAGAAAACAAGCGCGGCCGAAAAGTGAAAGCGACCGTGCTGTGTTTCATTAGTAGCATGATCCACAACAACAAGGGAGGAATGCAGCTGCCACAAAACGTGCCGCTGCTCGCTCCCGACACCAAAACGCCATGGGAGTGACCTTTACACAAGGAGGTTAGACATGCACCCACCTTTGCTATTTGCGTGCTTTCATTATTGAAAGCCACACGCAAAGTCCAATAGAATGTGTGGGAGTTACCAGACCCACACGAAGAACTTTTGGGGAAGGTTGGAGTGCTTACAAGAAGCCTCCCATAGAGCAGCGCATGCGCGCTGAGCTAGGCTCGACCTAAAAAGGAATTCCTTTCAATCAAACTGCATTCAGAGCTAAATCTAGTACTACCGATAACTGAGTCGTGCTTTCGATGATTGCTGAGAAATATATCATCAATAGAAAACAGCTTTATATTTCTGCTTTGTGGATTTCTCCAAAGCATTTGCCAACGTTAACCGCAAGTTCTTATGGAAAAAGCTAGCTGATTGGAACATCCCTGCAAAACTACTATGCGTCATCCAACTACTTTATTCAAATAATTGGGCAATGATCAAACTTGATTCAAACAATGGCATGTCATCTAAAATAGTAGTCAAAAGGGGCCTGAAACAAGGGCGCATACTGACCCCTCTGCTCTTCAATCGGTTTATATCGGACCTAAGTGTACACTCGACGCAGCCAAATTACATCCACCAAGACCGGGACATCATCAGGTGACCTCATTACAATACGCGGAGGATGTAGTTCTGATGAATTTGACAGGCACTACTCTCTAGAGCCTCTTAAACAATCTCCACGCTTACTGTGCCAAAAACAAAATGTTGGTGAACTCACAGAAACCCAGATTGTGGTGTTCGGTAGGAAGGCCCGGAAGAAAGGCAATTGGTTCCTGGGTGGACTGCCGGTCTCAAGAGGCACCTGTTATAAATACCTCGGTGTTTGACTGCAGGAATGCCCCTCCTTTCACTTACATCTAAATTCAACAAAGCCAAAGACAGCCTCAATAATTGCAGCCTTTCAATCCTTACAACACAAACTGCAAATTCCTACTTTGGCTCCTCTTCTTTTAGTGATAAAAGTACTCCAGCAATTAGCTTTAGGACAGTGGCTTTCCCGGGGAAATATAATACACAACAATCCTCACATGGTGCTTCTTTGGAACTGTCTATATAAAACATATGACTTTTTATCCAGTTATTTTGGAAATGGTGTAAGAAAACTCATAATTTCACACCGTTATATTGAATTTGGTTTTGAAATTTGGGAGGTGTCACCCTCCTTAACCTGAACATATCTCAAGGAAGTCACCTTGCTCAGTCTGGGATTACTTTCCACCAGTCTGTAAAGTCATCAACTGTCCTGAATTTATCACAGTTTAACGACTTTGAAGTGAACAAAAAACACTCCGCTTGCCCAGTGAGTAACAGTCAACACAAACCTGCCAGCTTTCTTTACGTTGGAGTTGAGTGTATTTATTTTCAGGCCTAAGGTTTCAATCACTTGCACTTGTGGTTTGCCCACAATTCACGTGATTTGATATGCAGTTGGAAATAATTGCTGGAAGAGAGCTGGCGCCACTGCATGCTTTGTGCCAGGGAGTCTCTCGAGATGGACTGCTGCGGAGAGACGTTCACAGAGTGTGAGGGGATATTACTGGTTCAACATAAGGCCACACATATGGGCATGCAGGGCTGTTTATTGCAAGATGGAAAGGAGTTATTACCGCATTGTTATATTCTCAGTGAGTGTAACACAGGCTTGGTACGACAAAGCGCGAAATTACTGGCGTGTTATGATGACACCCTGTTTCAACTGAGCAAACCAAGCTGCCCAGGTTGGAAGAGGGAGTCGGGCGCCTCTGTTTTGCAGAGGCATGGCAGCACTTTAATTACCTCCACTGAGATTTCTTGCACGGCTGCAGCTGCATTATTTCCATTGACTGTGTTAGATGGTCATGCTCAATTAAAACAGGCATATTTGTTTTCAAGATTAGACAAAGCAAGTCCACAGTGAAGGAAAAACCATCAACTACTAAATATTGCACTCTGTAACTTGGAATAAAGTTTAATACATAATTATAATCGCATGCCTTTTTAATAATTGTTGTTTTATTTTATTTCCAGGGCCGCACTCGGAAGCAGCAGTAAAAATGTTCAAACTAACGGCATATTGCGCCTTATCCAATCAGGCCTAGTTAGGTTGTGGATACAGGTTTTAGGATGATTGCTAGGGTATCCATCCATCCATCCATCCATCCATCCATCTATACAAATGGCAGCATTGATCCTGCAAAGGCAGGGATGAATATGTCTCCAAAACAACTGTTATTTCAATTTTGAACGTGTATAAAAAACAGAAACAAACAAACAAACGTTGGGAAATAATAGCACTGGAAAAACACATCGAGGTTAATAGAGTCCCAAGGGGACTAAGAATCTTCATAATGCCCACTCACCCAGATCTCAAACCGAGTTATTAGAGGAATTGGGTCAAAACAATATGCAGTGTTCTATGAACATGATGAAAATACCCATAAAGCAGGTAAAAATAGATCTTGAGGACGAAGTGCACAAGATCATTGAGGAAATGGAGGGAAAAGTGCCCCTTAGTCCTAATAAAGAGGAGGCAACAAAACTAAGGAAAAAAATGGAAGCCTGCTTAGATAAATACGAAGCGGAAATACAGGAGAGAAAAAAAGAGGACATTTTTACGTGATGAAATGGATTACAAAACAGGCAGGATACTAACATTTGCCAAGAGATTTGATGCATTGAAATACAACTCTCCACAAAGCAAAACCTTACACAGCTAACAGCATCACTAGCTAATTAGATGTTGAATGGAGCGAGGGAGAAGGCCCGAGCACCAACAATCCTCTTCCAAAAACTACTTTTTTAGAGGAAATGAGACTAATGCTCCTAGATCAAGCAATATCAAGGGTAAGAGGAAGAGGAAGGGTTGGAGGCCAGGACGTGAGAGAGGAGATCCGAAAGGTACAAAAACATCAGAAAAACAAGAGGAGCCACAAGAAGGAAGAAAATGTCCTCTCCACAATCTAAAAAAAAAGATATAAATATGGATACCAATCTAGTTGTCAACCTGTCTAGTCATATATTGACAGAAGATGAATAATCAGGCCTCCCTTTCTGCCCTGAACGACAGTATGATTCCACAGAAACTAGGATTCACTTTTACAAATACATACGTAAACTCCAAATAGCTAAAATACATGCCTCAAAGCCTCTGAAACCCATCCCGGGGCACAAATTCAAAAACCCAAATATGACCTCACTTACTATTGAACAAATTCCAGACATAAAGAACATGCTTGATCTCATGTACGATCTTGAGGATGAGGATATGAAAGAGATGGAAATTCTGTAGGAACTATCCATAGATACAGACCAACATCCAGTGGTGGCTCCTCCGCTAAGGCAGAGGAGTGTAGCCCCACTGCTTTTTGCAGTGGAAAAAAGGAAAAATAAAATGATAATAACTCTATGTTGTTATCATTTTATTTTTCCTGCTGCGGCGTCTCGGCGGGCGGGGCAGATCTGCTCTGCTCTCAGAGCAGGGGGAGGAGTGGTGGGCACTATGAAAGTGCACATGAATGTTTGACCGGACCTCTGGGGCCAAACATTCATGCGCACTTTGCATGTTCTCCATGCAGGCTTCATTACAGCCTGCATGGAGAACATGCCCAGCCTCCCATTCCCTGGCTGAGCGCCGGACCATGGCCCTCAGACTAATCACAATGCAGCGTTGTGATTGGCTATCGGGAGGCTGGGAGCCGGGTGCTTCCTGCTTTCTTTGCAGAGAAGAAGCCAGGAAGAGGATGCAGGAGAGGTGGCAGCAGCCAGCCAGTGGCCTCCCTACCCCACTCCTGCTTCCCCAGAGCAGCCGCGCCTGCAAACATCAATACAGCAAACTCAAAAACAAATCAAATCACTGTCACCTAGTAAAAATTTTACATATTCTCAGATTTAATTATCACGGATCTTGATAAAATGAAAAGAATCAAACACCCCAATAAAATAGAAAAACTGACAAAAAAAGAATGGGCAGCACTAAACAATTTGATGAGGAATGAGAGTATTGTAATCAAACTGGTGGACAATGGGGGAACATTGTCCTGCTAAACAAAAAAGTCTATTTGAAGGAGGCGTATAGACAACTGGGTGACACTACCAACTACAAGAGAATTGTTGTGAACCCCATAAATTAGATGACACTTGACCTCAGTAAAAAACTTAAAGAATGTCATGAAATGCAATTGATCAATGATGATGAATAGTATTTTATGCTCAACTATTCCGACAATTTACTTCTTACCGAAGATACACAAGTCCCTATGTGATCCCCAGGGAGACCAATAATATTGTTGTGTGACTCCCTTCTTGAAAAAGTCTCAGTTTATATGGACCAATACTTGGCGCCTATTGTTCATGCCCTAATCTCCTATATCAGGGATACAGGTGACTTCCTGCGCATACTCACCAATCTACACTGGAGTGAAAGCTATTTGCTAGTGAACATAGACGTGGTTACTCTGTACTCTTCTATTAAACATGAAATAGATCTACAAGCATGCACATATATTTTTAACAAAGACATGTAGAGAAATTATCACACTCACACATGCTGCAATGGGACAACGAAACTTGAGAGGGACTCCCTGCACAGTACATGGAGGGGGCCCTTTCCGACCACACTCAGGAGCTCTCAGGCCAGGGCACTGTGCTGAGGGGGCCCCCTGGAGCTCGGTTCCCCCCCCAGCACCGCAGGGGCTTCGCGGGCCTTTGTTACGCCACCAACATGCTGTTGACTATGATAGAAATGTACCTAATCAATAATGTGTTCCTCTTCAACCAAGACATGTATCATCAACAATGTGGGACTGCCATGGACATCTCATTTTCCCCAACCTATAAAAACCTAGTAATGGGGTGGTGGGAGAAAGAGAATGCCTGGGGACAAGACAACCAACGGGAATTAGAAAAATAATTCTATGGATGAGGTACATCTATGATTTGTTCTTCATTGGACTGGAGAAACCAGTGAGTTCAAAGAATATTTTATAAGACTGAATGAGATTACAATTTACATGCGCCACCAGCAGATTAAGAATCTATTTCTTAAATGTACAAGTGTATTTACAAGAAGGCCAAGTACATACCACACTACACAGGAAGGAAACATCTACAAACAGTATTCTGCATTGGACAAGCTTCCACCCTAAAACACTGATAAGAAGTATGGGGAACTACTAAGGATGAGGAGAAACTGTTCCAGAGATACAGATGCAGAGGAAATATTTGATGAAACAATACGACGATTGAAGCAAAGAGGATATGAACAGAGAGACTTACAAAAAGTCTGCAAAAGTGAGAACAAAATCTCGTGCAGAAACACTAATCACACAGAATGAGATCTTAAAAACAACAACAAAAAACCAAGAGGTGCCTAGATTACTGTTGACATACAGCAAAGAGAGTAGGAAAATTACTAACATATTTTGAAAACATTGGCATATAATATCTAAAGAACCGGATATTGGTATTCTCTTAGGACGACATCTTCAAGTGACCAATAGGAAAGCACAATCAATACAGGATCAATTGGTTACGAGTCACTTTCAAGAGATTCGACCAAAAAATAAATTAGAAGAGCGACAATGTGGATTCAGGAATTGCAACAGTTACAAAGCTTGCAAAATCGGCAATAACATGCAGTCCTTTGTGGATAGGGACCAAAAGATTATCTTAATCTAAAAGAAAATAACATGTAATATACAACATAGTATACATAATTGAATGTGACTTCCCACGTGGCGAAGCACAAGTTGCATGCTAAAAAGCGCATATTGGCGCACACAAGGGCAGCAAAACTTCATGACCCAACATATGCAACAGCAAAACACATATCACAATATCAAGGAAATGATTTGCGGACAATGAGGTACTACAGCATAGTCATGATTCCACCGAGTGTACACGGGGCAACAGGACACAAAGATTGAGATGCCTTGAATCCAAGTACATCATCAGGCTCAAAACAAAGGCTCAGAATGGCTTGAATAACGAAGAACGTTATGTACACTTATGACATTGACTATCCATGGTTATGAGAAAAGTTGATTTAATGGAACCAACCATAATTGTTCATACAAACCGAGACACATTTGGAACCTAGAATATTCAGAATGATTGTTGAGAACACAGAGAACACGTGAGGCACTTGGCTTCCAAATAGCTTGTCCAATACATTAATATTCAGTTAGTAGACACTTATCACTTCCTAGATAGCAATGGCGACCCAGGACACAAGTGGCACTAAACCGAAATAGCATTTATTCTTACATATAACATAGAGAACACATGAGGCACTTGGCCTCCAAATAGTCTGCCCAGTAAATAAATATCCAATTAGTAGACACTAGTCACTTCCTAGATAGCAATGGCGACGTACATTTGTACATGATGATATGAGTACACTTGGATATGCTATGTGTTACTGTACATAACTTTTGGGACTATATATAAATGACTGTACTATACCCATGAATTAGCATGACAAACAAGAGATTGGTTGCAAATTACAGTTGTTATTTTCGTAAAAAAGGTTTGAATATTGTTTGTAACTGTGGGGCATATTACTAAGGTCCGACGATAATTATCGCTCAGCGCGATTAGCGCGAGGATAATTATCGCCTGACTAACGCTGAATTTTATCACTGAGATAGCGTGCTATCAGCAACGCTCATCTCAACAGTGATAAAATTGCAAGCGCTAACTGCCAAATGTGCGATTATCGCTGGAAATCCAGCGATAATCACACAACTTTGGGCGATAGCTTGCTGATAGGGCAGGACAGACTCAGCCATGATATCCACCTTCCATTGGATATCATGGCTAAGTCATACTGAGAGCAGGCGTTAGAAAAGTAGCGCTACTTTTCTAATCGCTCTGCATGTTCGCCTGCAGCTTGATAATAGGAGAAATGTCGGTTAGCGACATTTCTCCTGTTATCCTGGGAAGGAACGCCCACTTTGCATCTCATTAGAGACGCAGAGCGAGGCGTGGGGAAAACGGGTGCTAACATGCGTTAATGCATGTTAGCACCCGCATTGGTAATAGGGCGGTAATATTATCTCCGCTTTTTTGGCTCTTAAAGCCAAAAAAGCGGAGATAATGGCCCTTGCTAATATGCCCCTGTGTTTTTAAAATTGGACCACATATCCCACGATGCCTTCTAATGGGCAGTGAAGGGAGTAGTATAAATGGCCTTAGAAGATGGACTCACCTACCGTGCCAAAGACCCGAGTCAAAATGCGTTATTGGAGGGTTTGTAAAGCTGCAATAAATCTTTGAAATCCATTTCACTGAGTGCAGCATCTCATTGTTCAAAATTAATGTTGAAGGGCGAGTGCTCTAGCCCAAACACCAGCACCAGCTGTTGAGCGTGCTAATTAATTTGCGACTGAATTGTTGAAATATATATATTTCCGTCACGCAGGGCCCGAGAAAATGGTGGGGTCTCAAAACATGTTTTCTCATGCAATTTCCCATAGGGATTTTAGACATGACTACAGCCCGAACCGCTGAACATAATGTGTATTATTTGAACAGAATTACACCCAATTTGGCAGAAAGCTAGACCTTGGTCCAGAAAGAGTGCTTTTTTTCCTTTTTTGTAAATCTGTCCAGTAGGTTGGGAATTATTTCAAGTAAAAAGATTTATATATATCTAGAGACTCAGATCCACCATGGATCCTCTATGGATCTGGGCAGATTCGCCGATCCATGCACCCAAAGCAATGCCGTGATTGGCTGACCACAAACAGAGAGGAATGTTGCGGCCACAATTTCATTTTGTTCATCAGAACTCGGTACCTGGGGGGAATATAAAATGTAAAAGTGATAGAAAGGGTCAGGGTAGAGATACCCTGACCCCATAGGACTGATGGAGCGGCCTGTGAGGGACCCCTCATGGGTAAGAAATGTCTCAAAAGCTTCATTTTTTGCGCACAAGGTTTTGGAGATTCACCCGAATCCACCGGGATCCTCATGGATTTGGGCGGATTTGTGTGGATCCTCAGAGCCAGATAACATTTGAAATAAACCACATACACCCACTGTCCTAATATATGGGATGTATGAGACAAGGAAACGTCTTTAGTTATGATATATATAGAATGTCTTTTATTTTAATATCAGAAAAATCAAATATGGTATCCCAATGTTCTTCTCTTTTCTTCTTTGCAGGGCTAGAAATCCAGGTCCACCATAAGGGAAGACATCCCACTCAAAATAAAGAAGAAATGCCACAGGTAAGTGTTCAAGTTTTGGATCACTTTGGGGCAGATTTACAAGCCCCTTGCGCCACTTTTGCGTCATTTTTAACATGGGAAAAGTGACGCAAAAGTGGCGCAAGGGCCTTGTAAATCTTCCCCTTTGTCTTTGGGAAAAGGTTCGTGAGGGATGCACTCAAGTTACACTCCTCTTCCTATCCCATCACCAGGTGTACGGGAACTGAGGGTATAGTAATATCTCTCTTCGTTATCTCACTAGATTAAGTCTTTATCAAAGCAAAAACACCAGCTCATAACAAAAAATAAACGCTCAGACGTTTAACACTTTCTATGGTGAACTGCTCAACACTCAATCAATTTGAGTGAATACCTATGGGCACTTCGAGGGAAAACACTCATACATGGGAACCCTCCACCTCTTGGGCCTCTACTTCTTCCCAACCATCACCCTTTCGCCTCCCGCTTCTTCCCAATAGACAGTGACGTACCTGGGCTAGCCACGTTCCTCCTGGAACGTGAAGGGGCGGTTCAGTATAACGGTGGCCTCCTGGCTTTCCTCCTTCGTCCTTGGCCAGATCTGCTTTCTCTTCAGAATTTGGAACTTTGGTTCCAATGGCGACTGTTGTTCCAGTGTCCTCTTCTACGCTTCACTCCGTTCCCCTGATTGTAGTTCTCCTCCTCCTCTTTGTTCCTGAGGCCTCTCTCCATTCGTTCCGATCTTTGTCACATGATCTTCCAGTCTAGTGCTATTAAAGTGCCTGCCATCTTGCCAGCCTATCAGGATTGGTTCTCTATCTAGGCTTCCTGATTTTGAAAGGGAGAATGGACTATTCATCTTGACTGCTCCTGCCTGTCTTCCTGTTATCGTCTGAAAACAGAGAAGATTGGATTCAGTGTTTGTAGAGCCAGCAAAAGGGTACCAAGCAATGTCAGTTTCATCATGCCCCGTTGTTCAGGAGAAAGGTCTGTTCGACACACACTTTCAGACCCACACTTACACACTTCCTCACACACCAACTTACACACCCACACAACCACTCACACACCAACTTGCAGACCCACACAGCCACTCACACACCCACTCACAAACCCACAAAACCACTCACATACCCACTTACACACCCACACAACCACTCATACACACACTCACACACCCACTCATACACCCATACAGCCACTCACAGACCCACAAAACTACTCACACACCTACACACACACCTACACAGCAACTCCCATACTCACATACACACCCACACAACCACTCACTTACCCATATAGCCACTCACACATCCACACAGTCACTCACGATCTCACTCACAAACCCAGACACAGGCATTGATACACGTATATAAATTGCTATAGCAAATGTTTGTATTAAATGTATTGCTGTTTTAATATTGAATGTGCACAATATAACCGGCAGACCGCTTATTTGTCTAAGGATTCTCGACAGATCCACTGGTCCATAAAATTTTTAGTTTTAAAATATATAATAAAAATAAATGTGTGAATAAAATGTATTTATAAACTTGTGAAAATGTATATTGGAAAATTGGAACTTGTGGGTGAAATCGTAGTACAATTTATAATTTAAAAAACTGTGAAATTCTCTAATAAACCAATGGTTGCAGGGACATTATAGTTAGGAAATAGCATTCAAAAACCATAGAAATTCACTGTAAAATCCCAAAGGTTACAGGGACGTTATAGTTAGGAAATGGAATTTAAAAAACATTAGAAATTCACTGGAAAAAAGTAAAAATCCAAAGGTTACAGGGACATTATAGTTGGGTTAGGATTTTACCCACACAAAACCATAGAATTTCAGCAGTTATGGTACAAATCTCTTCATTCATTTATGCCAAAACATACAATGCAAATGCAACACCGTGTGCAGCACTTCATACCAATCTAGAAATCTTGGCTTCGATTAATAACAAATGGAAACAATCCCCATCCCGGCACCTCTCAACTCAAAACACTCAGCTTGCTTCCATAAAAGCGCACCAACCGCAGCACCAAGTTCATTTCATGAGTCTGTCTCTGAGCTGGTGGTGGGGGTTAGCTCAGATAGCCACAGGATACAGAGGTATTTAGGGCATGTCAGCTCCCAGAAGTCCTACAAGAGGAGAGACAGGTACGGATGCTAGAGGTCTCCAAAAGATGCCCCTTGATTGGTAAAAGTGAGTGCAATCTTTTCCATGCCGAGGATATACCACAGACAGTGAAGCCATCCCAGGTGAGTAGGTATATGTGTGGTCCCTCAACATGTGAGTATATTCTGGATCGCTGCACCCAAAGCTAAACCAATCTGCCGCCCTCGTCTGGATTTTAGGGGGTAAGTGAGAGAGTTATGTAAGCCAAACAGCGTGTAAGAAGGAAATCAGGAAAGTTGAGTGTCAAGGGGTCGGGCAATGTCATTGAGTACTTGAGTCCATTATGCTTGAATCCGTGGACACTCCCATAAGAGATGCACTAGGGTCCCCATTGTTCCACATCCCCTCCAGCAGTCTGCGCTTTTGTTCGAGTCAATCCTGTGCAGTCGTTCAGGAGTAAAATGCCAATATATAATTACTTTAGTATGCATTTCAGTAAGGGCTGCGTTATAGGCGGTATTCAGGGCCCTATAATATATATCCTCCCACTCCTTGGTGGTCAACTCTCTCCCAAGCTCTCTCTCCCAGCTGGTTTGATTAGGTTTATATATGTGTCTAGTGGGCTGGAGTAGGAGGGCATATAGCTCAGATATCAGCTGTTTATCAGAGGCTTTAGTGATCAGCCACCTCTCATAGGGAGTGAGGTGTCTTTGAGTGGCAGTCTTGTTGTCAGTATGGAGAATCCAGTGGTGGAGTTGCCTGTAATGTAAACGTCCCATCTCAGGAAGTGAAAAGTCAGCACGTAACTTTGTGAATGGAATCACCCCCTCCTCAGCTATCATATGTCCCGCTGAGCGGCACTTTGTCTGGCGCCACTTATTAAATGCCTGAGGACCATGTCCGTGGCATGAAATCTGGGTTGCCGAGCAGGGGTGTCAGCGGGGAGGGAAAGGACGAGGCGTCCATAGTCGCTTTGGTGATCGGCGAGAGGTATAAACTCGGAGGTCTATGTGATCTCTTCAAAAAGGGGATTTTCCAAAAGGAAATGCCAGCCACCAGCCGATCCTGGAAGAGCCAATGCCGCTCCAATTCATCTTTGTTCCACTCAACCAGATAGCTGAGCTGGGACAACTGAAAATATAGTTGGAGATTCGGGATACCTAGGTCACCAGTGTTCGGAGGGAGATAGCTAATTTCTCTCCTCATTCGAGGCCTCTTCCCAGCCCATACGAATTGGCGTAATTCGGCTTGCTGCCTGGGTATCATCCCTTTCGGAGTTGTCAAGGGGAGTGTTTGGAACACATAGAGAATCTTAGGCAAGATATTCATCTTAAGGGCTGCAACTCTTCTGAGCCAAGAAATCGGGTGGTGCCTCCACCGAGTGAGCTCAGTTTTGATGTGCTTATGTAGGGACTGGCAATTAATTACGGAGGTCATCTGAATAGAGGAACCAGTCAGAAGAAGGGGACCGCAGTCTTCGTCCATTGGATGGGATAGTGTGCTGCAAGTTGGCCTTCCAGCTCGGGGGATTGGGATAAGTTCAGGGCCTGGGATTTAGCAACGTTGACTCGGAATCCCGAGGTGAGGCCAAGTGCCTCCAGCTTGGACAGGAAAGCTGGCAGTGCTGAGGCCGATTTGTCCAGGGTCACCAGCACATCAGTGTACAGGCTGATCGTGTGTTGCTCCCCACCACCCCCCGAATGTGGTACCGGTAATCCCGGGGTTAACTCAGACTCTCTGAGCCAAGGGCTCCATATAAAGAGCAGACATCAGGGGTGACAGCGGGCACCCGCGCTGAGTACCCCTGCTAATGGAGAAGGGAGTGGATACAAAGCTGTTTACCATGACAGACTCCGAGGAGAAGTGGGAGCAGTTTAACACCCAGGTTTGAAGTCTCTCGGCTATTCCAAAGTGGGCCAGAACCTGTTCTAAAAAGGGCCAATGAACCCTGTCAAACCATGTCAAAGGCCTATTCGGCGTCAATTGCTAAAAGCATAAACTCCCTTGACGTGCGTGAGGCCTTTTCTATGATGTGCAAAACGCGCTTTGTATTGTCGCTAGTCTGGTGTTGGGGAATAAAGCCTGCTTGATCCGGGTCTATAATAGATGGTATGTGCGGGCCCAGTCTAGCTGCTAAGATGCTAGTGAACAGCTTGAGGTCCACATTTCAGAGAGATATTGGGCGATATGAGCAACACTGTTGTCTATCTTTGCCGGGCTTGGGAATGACTGCCACCAAAGCTGTCCGCATCCAGGGGGTAAAGGCCCCTGGAGCCAAGAAGGAGTTATATAACTGAGTTAAATTCGGAGCAAGCACATGGCAAAACATTTTATAAAAGACAGATGAGAATCCATCTGGTACTGGGGATTTCGAGAGCTTTTGTCAGGAGATCGCTGAGATGACCTCCTCCACACGAATATCGTGGTCTAGAGCATCTGCTTGGTCTGGGGATAGCGGTGACGTTAGGGATTCACCAAGATATGAAGCGCTAATTGCGGGATCTAGATTTTGGCTAGTATATAATTCTGCGTAAATGTTTCTAAATAAGTCAGCAATGGAGTCGTCATCTGTGATTCGCATCCCAGTCGTGTTGTGGAGTCTGTGCACTTCTACATTTTGCTGCTGGATGCGCAGTTTGTTAGCCAAGAGGCAGCCCCCCTTATCTCCCCCCATGTAAAAAGCATGGCACAGACGAAGTGCTGCATACTCGGCTCTATCGAGGTCGATGCTTGCTAATTGTGCACATGCGGCTGCCAATTTATGCCAAACCCTTGGCGCTCCTGTGTGCTGGTGTATGACCTCGAGCTCTCTCACTTGTCTGGATAAATAGTCTCTCTTTTCTTTGCATATCCTATTGTCTGCTTCCGAGATAGCAATGAGTGCCCCGTGAATGATCGCCTTATGTGCCTCCCAGAGAGTGCCAACCGAGATTTCAGGGGTGTCATTCAGCGCAAGGTAGTCAATAATGGCATGGCTAACCTTGTTTCACCACATCAGAGCACTGTAGCAGTGTGTCCCTCAGTCGTCAGGTCCGTGTTGGGTGGCAGGTAGGGGGAAGTATCATTGTAAGGGAAATCGCTGCATGGTCCAACAGTGCAGCTGGAAGTATCTCGGAATCAGGGGTGAGTGTGAGGATATCCTTCGTACCCAGAAAGAGATCCAAACATGCGTAGGTTTTGTGTGCATGGGAAAAATAAAAATATTCATGCTTCTGGGGGAGAAGTGTTCTCCAGATATCTTGGAGTCCCATATCCTTGGGCCACCTGTGCCTCTCTCTCGTCAGTGCTCCAATTTGGCCATGTCTATGTGTTGACCTGTCATGGCCATTATAAAAAATCAGGTTAAAGTCCCCTTCAACTAGAACCCGTCTTTCTTGGATGGACAAGACCTCTGTGAGCGATGAGTGTAGGAATTCCTCTTGACCCTCGTTTGGAGCATAGATGGAGGTCACCACAAATGAGCAGTCTTTGAGGGTGAGGTGAAAAGCGAGGAGACGGCCCTTCACTTCCACCACTTTGAGGCCTATTTTCCCCTTAAAGGTATGCGCTATGAGGAGGACCACCCCTGCTGTCTTGGTACGTGAAGAGGAAAATAATTGGTGTGAAAAGATGTGTTAGCGAAGCCTGTGGTAGTCCTGTGGGAGGAGGTGTGTCTCTTGGAACAAGCATATGTCCGCACCCGAATTCAGGGTATGCCCAGACGTGGGTTCCTTGCTCACGTTGTCACTGGATTCAAGCTAGCCAGGCTGATGAGGGTGCTACCCTGAAACCGGTCCCGGGATGCTTGTTTCCGGTACAGGGAAGACCTGGCTTGGGAGTTCGGGCTGGACTGTTCCCATGATGAACAGGGTCAAGACTGATTTGCATATGGCTGGGTCTGAACTGGGGTGGCAAAGTGAACTAAAGAACGATAATGGATTCAACCCAGATCTGTGACTGAGGTTGAGTGTCTGAAAAGTTTCAGCGCTCCGTCCATCATCTCTTTGTGTTTGCTCTTTCCTGGCAATGTAGGTAGGCCTTGGGGCTTCTCAGGCGCGGACCCCAGCAACTGCTGATCTCAGGCCTTCCCCGTGCCAGGACTCACCCTTGCCCAGACTTGCGGATCTTCAGGGGCTCCTGTTGGGCTGTCCAGGCTGCCTCCATAGCGGGCTTGAGCAGATGCGGCAATCTGGGCCCGATCCCCATGACCGGGCAGCCCGTCCACGGGAGAGCACGCTACAACATGCTGGCCCCTTTCGGGCCAGGCCTCTCCCCCACAGCACCGACTCCCGGCCTCTGGCTGCCGATACAGCCAGTGGAGCCGCCCCACGCTCCTCTGGATATATTTTTTGAAGAGCAAAAGCCCAGCACGTTGGTACCCAATCCTCGGTTACTCCGGGGAGAGCTGTACCAGGGCAGTGGTGTGGTGTATGGCGGCAGGAATCAATGGCGGCACCGGAGAGACCGGAAGGACGTCTCACTCAGTCGCCTTCTTGGCCACGAGTGAAATTCAGCAGTTATCTCAAGTAACTATAACTCATGCCCTAAGGTACCTATAAATTTCATCCTTGCCGTGCACTGCTAATTACCCCACATATTACATCAGTCATGACATCTCCTATTACACCATTGATAATATCACTGCAACATTTACAGTGACATTGATGAGAAAACTGTCCATGGTGGGGGCGTGAGTTATAGTTACCTTAGGGCACGAGGTATAGTTACTTGAGATAACTATAACTATAACTGCTGAATTTCTATAGTTTTGTGTGTGTGAAATTTGAATAATTATTTTCATATATGAACTACAGAGCAGTTAAAATGGAGAACAACACAATGAAGCAGAAGGTAAGTTTCTAGCACATTGTGGGACGGAGATACAAGTCCAAACAGTTTTTTACTTCTTATATGGCAAGGTTCAAAATTCAGGACAATTGATATCCATGACAATGGTATCTTAAGGGGGAAGGCAAGTGAGTTCACAGCTGTCCTATAAAATATTAAGTTCAGTAAAGAGATATGAAGACAATGGGCCTGACTACGACTTTGGCGCAGTTGCGCTGGCTCTCTGCAGGCACAGCTGCCCCAAAGCTGTGCAAGGACTGCCCGCCTTATTACGAGTTGAACTCGTGTAAGGTGGTTGGTCCTTTGCCTTTCCCATGGCAGTGCCTGGAAAATAGACACCGCAATGGGAACGACAAAAAAGTTCCAGCACAGCATGGACAGTGACGTCCATGCTGTGCTGGAACTTTGGGGGAAGGCACGGTGCAGGGATGTTTAAAAACTTCAATCTTTCAATGGGAGATTGTGCTATTGGTGGTTTCAGCCCGCTGCACAAGCTCCCATTGAAAAATGGAAGTTTGCGACTGCACCATGTGTGGTCGCATCCTAATTGCGCAGTCAGAACCGCCGACCTATGGTCGGGGGGTTCTTTCCCCGAAACGATGTCGGTTGGAGGCAACTCTGACCAACATCGTAATGAGGGCCTATGTTGAAAATATGAGAAAAAAAGTTAGAGTTAGGGTTAAAGTTAACTTTAGGGTTTATGACATATTTTCTTTATTATATAAAAATCCTATATTATGGGTTGGCCTTCATTGTAAACTTAATTAAGCAAGCAGAGGTAAAGCCAATTGAGCTGGAATGTTCTTTGTCATAATTGCTGTTTATTGGTTTATGATATGTTTTGATATACTATCAGAAAATACAACCAAAGCACCCAATATTAGTCGTCTGGTGGCAGTGTTAAGCACAGGATTCAAGTTCTCGTGTTTTAGGCCATGCTTTCTTAAAAAACAATAAGTCATATTCATTGCAAAGGGCTCCTAGTTAGGCTTCTTAAACTTGCTCCTCGTAGAGAGCCTCCACCCCTTTTTCGCGCCACTTGAGCATTCATCTTGGCTATCATATCTCACACTATGTGTTGTCTACAATTACTAGTAGCAGAACCTACAGCCTGACTACTTTGCATGGTCTGCTCATTCATGTTCCACTTTTCTTGGTCTGTAATTCTTTCACACGTCTGCAAGCAGCTGTTCCAAAAGAAGCATAGAATTTTTAGCAGATGAGTTTCGTAGGCACAGCAAATGTCACGTTTTTCCTACATTACAGAATACGTCATTACATTCTAATCCACTCTCACAAAGTGACCAACCTTGATGTGGCCTATTCTCCAATCACAATTTCTTTTATACATTTCTTGAGCAGCTTCTCTTTTTCCTTCAATGTATCCCTTGCACAACCCACTTTCACTGATCTCTTCCTCCACCCAGGAGGCTCCTTAGAGCTTGCTGCCCTTCCACTCATCACAGCAAATGAAATATATTCCTTAGTGTCTTTCACAGTTGTGCTATATGACCATGGTAGTTTCATCAATTCTTTTACTCAGTTGAGTTTACTTTTCCCCTCTAGTTGTATGGAAAACTAATTACCCTATTAAATCTTTCCAGTCTGGTTTAAGTGGAATGGTACAAGGAAGTGGTTTTATGAGCACCTTCTATTTTCTTCAGAAATTACTCCAATTTACCAGACTTGGGAGCTTATTTATGAGCCCCTTGCGCTGCCGGTGCTTCACTTTTTGTGACGCATCGGCAGCGTAAAATATGCTAATAACCACATGAAATCCTCGGGTCTAAGAACATACATATGCCTGAACAAGAGACAGCAAAGATGATCTCAACGTGCTACTAAAGGGGTCCCTTAATTAGGACGTAATCCCATCACCCACCGAGGTGGCATGCTTCATCATCTGGGATTCTCCTCTTGACGGGAAATCCTAGCCCCGCCAAAGGCTACTACCCCCTCACTGTGAGGGAGGAGCTCAGGGATGTTTTTTATTCCTACACTGTTTAGGATATAATAAATCCTACAGATGAGAAGACTATTAGGTAGGTTGGGTGGCGAGCGCAGTGCAAAACTAAAGAAGTATTAAAGTGGGGAAGTGATGTTAAAACTAACTACCAGAAGCAATATGAATTTTATTGGTTTGCTCCTGGTGCTAGGATTAAAAACAGAGCACCTGCAGTTTAAAATAATAACTGCATCTGCTGAACGTGAATGGGTCTACATGTTTCAGCCTCAATGACCCTGCAAGGTGTCACGGCTTTCATCAGGACTAAATAGATACTCTGTGCTACTGCGAAAAAAGCAATATCAAAAAAAGTTGTGGTAACATGTACGGAACACTAATAGTGTGTATACATAACCAGTAATCCCACGTTTGGTGTATTCGGTTTACTGGTCATACCCGTGGTGTACGGATAAGTGGCCTCACCTCAACCTGGCAACAGCTCAGGGGAGGGGCATCGCTCTCTCCGTCGATACCCCGGGCTTTCAGTGAGCTGGACCGGAGGCATATGTCTAAATTGCAAGCATCTAAATGGCATTACAAACACCATCAAAGTCATGCTGCTTCTATGTATGGTCTCGTTATAAGTTGCATAGAGGTCCGGGAACATATCTACCAACAACTCATGCAATCCAGTGTAGCAGCCAAATAGAGGGAGAGATCAGGAAAGCGCCATATCTAAAAAGAAATGTGGTACTGTCCTGTTCTCTTTCTAGTGCTGGTGCTGCCCAGCTCCACGCACATACCATTGCACCATAGTGCAAGGGGGTGTGTGTGATGTCTAGCATAGGTTTTGTCTGGGCGGGTACCCTTCCAGTACAAAATGCTATGCCTGAACAAACATTTTTTTAACACCTTTATTTTCGTTTTCAACAGTTTTGCAGCATATTAACTGACAGGATAGGCAGACATTTGGCAGCAATCAACTGAACATTCACATGTAAGTCAGCTAGAATGGTACAGGACTGTACTTTTTTCCAGCGGCACCGCAGGAGTTTGCACTCCAAGGTATGGAATTTTGCTACATTCAAAACTGGAAAAAAATTCTCAATATTAAAACGTTCTGTCTTTGCACTACCTAACTGTGTGCCAACTTGTAAATTAAAACAGGCCCTATCCTCTCAAGATATGAAGGCTTTCTGGTGTATAGTCAATACAGGTAGCAGTGAAGGGAAGCAGGCCACTGAACCAAACATTGCAGCTGAAGTCTGGAAACAACACTTTGAGGCCCTGTACTTAAGGTTGGAGGATGAGGGCACTGGTACAGCTAAAGATATTTCTCCACCGAGGCCCCTCAGATAACGCTAACAGAAATAGCTAATGCCATAAGCAAAATTGCCCCTTCCAAAGCTATAGGTCTTGACAAGATCCCAGGGGATCTCTTCCGCACTGAGCCAACTATCTGGGGCCCCTATCTGGGGATCTTGTTTAATGCCATACTGCAGGGAATGGAAATCCCAGCAACGTGGGCTGTCGGGGAAATTCTGCCGGTTCACAAAAAGGGCTCACCACTTCTTCCCTCCAACTACAGACCCATAAGTTTAATTGACGTATGCCAGAAAATCTTTGCCCGGGTATTGTTGGTTCGTCTTCAGACCTGGATGGACGAATTTAAATTTTTTAGCCCATTTCAAGCTGGCTTTCGGAAAAACACGTCCACCATTGAGCAAATATTTAGGCTTCAACTCTTGTACTGGAAAATGGTGACTTTAGAGGGTGGCAGCCTCTATCTGATCTTCGGGGACCTACAATCTGTGTTCGATCTAGTACCAAGAGATAAACTGTGGGCTGTCTTAAATGATCTGGGGGGTGCTGTCCTATCTTTGCTATATGCTCAGGCATTTGCACGAAGGCAATTATGCCCAAATCAGGTTCGGCAAACATGGTGAACTTACCACTCCCATAGCTATAGATAGAGGGGTAAGACAGGGTTGTGTGTTAGCGCCCACCCTTTTTTGCCTATTCATAAATGCACTAGTAGACACACTGAATTCAGGGAAGGATAATGATGTACCCAAGATAGCGAACAGTAAAGGCCATGATGTTTGCTGACGACACTCTCTTGCTCTCAAAGTCACCGTTGGGCATTCAGAGGATCCTCGACAACTTCAAGGCCTTCTGCGATAGTAGGGAGTGCGAGATTAACTGCCAAAAGATCAAATATATGGTCTTTAATCCAAACAGCTCAACACGTCCTAATCCCAGCTTGACCGATATTCCATTGGAGAGGGTTTCTGTATTTGAGTACCTTGGGGTCACTTTAACTGAAAAAATGGACTGCGGGCTCAAATCAATAAAACAAGTCTGAAGCTAGCGCAGAACACAGGAGGGTTGATTAAGCTATTTAGGAACTCTTTACATAAACCGATTGGGCCACTCTTGGAAATCTACAAAGTGCAGACAAGGAGTGCTGCAATGGGGCTGAACTCTGGGGCATAGTTCTCTGAGAAATATCATCAAGGCCGAGAACATTTTACCAGGCAGCTATTTGGTCTCCCCCTCAGTTCTCCCCTTAACACCAATTCGTTTGGACTTGGGGGTAAGGCCAATTGCCAACCCCTAATTTTTGGGCGTCACATTTGGGTAACCCCGGAAATGGCTGTGGATAGGGACGAGTTAAAGGAGATCCTGGGCCTGCATGGCACTGGGAAACTACTGTGGCTAGCATATGTCAGGAACTCATTTCTGGAGTTGGGCAGAGCAAGTCTATGGCACAACCCTGAGGAACCCTGTACCACAATCTCTAGAAAGGAACTAGTTTGGAGTTACAGGGAGGGCAAACTTGCACGATTACAGGCGTGCCCAGCAATAGGATTGATGGAGCAAGGTTTCATAAATGAAACTTGCTTGTATTCAATCCTCATCACAGTATTAATTTATTAAACTTGTATTGTTAATACTAACCTTTGCATTCACGACACGAAAGGGAAGGAAGCTTGCCTATGTGTTTTACTAATGAATAACGCTTGTCTGTAATCTAAAATGGCCGCTATGCGCGGGAAAACTCAATGCGCATGTCGCAACCATATCACATGGTGTGACGTCTTTCTTTGCTTGGTGGGAAACTTCTGCTTCTGCGCAGTGTGTATTAAAATGGCTGCTTGATGTTTTCACATGCTTCAGCTTGCTCTCATGTCATTACTAAATTGTCGTTTCCTAACGCTACTAACGCGGGTTAGAATATATAATTAAATGGGAATAGAATAGAAAAAGTGGGCATACAGTGAAACATTTTATTTTGTGATTTTAATATTTTCTTCTTGCACTTTTATTAGTTCGTAAACTTGGGCCTGGGTTGGTGACCTGAAACTCGAGAGGCAAATGGTTCTGCGCATGTGTCCTGTGTGCCTGCCAAATGAAGTCAATCTGGACGTCGTCCAAGGCCGCGACCCGATGGCCGAAGATGCTGTACTCTTGCCTTTTCTGTTGTACATTGATACATTGTCTATGAAAATTGGTTTACATTTGTCATGAGACGGGTGGGAAATAAAGCGAATGTATTAAATTGAAGGGTGGGAATTTAAAAACAGTAGGCTTTACAAGTTAGGCCAAATCGATATGGTGCGACAATCCACCCCTGTCCCTGTCTAATCAGAGGTAGTGCCCCATATTTTAGCAACATTAAGGGGAGGTACATGGGCGTAGAAGGGTATAATAGAATATAGCATTAGTTAATTAGTTAGAGCATGCGTTCACGAAGAACAGGCGTCCATGCTGCCAGAGCGCTCTTAACTCCAGACTGCCCAGCTGATCGGTTGCTGACTGAATCCCTGTCCTGAAGAGGTCCTGAGGAGGGGGCGGCGGAGTCCATTAGAAGGAAGGCACGGGAGAATCGAGGAGAAGTCGAGTATCAGGAGAGGGGAACGACGCAGGCGTCGTTGTAGAGAGGTCACCGGTCCTGTCCTGATCCTGGAGGAGGTCTTTGCTCTTCATCCTTCCTGGGTCCTATTCTTTCAACTCCTTGGCTAAGGGGTTTGGTTCTCGTACTTAGGTAAATATAATGCAACCTTTAGTTGCGCTGCTATCTCTATCCTCTCCTTTTCTTTAAACACCGTCATTGATTAGCAATAATCATTTCTATGCTTAATCTTGGGTATTGCGATTAAGTACCATGTGGCTCTGTATTTTACTCTGCTAAAATCTTTAGATAAACATTTTAAAACTTCCTGACTCAGTGGTTATTTCAGGATTATGTACTAAAATGAATGTCACTCATTTTAAATTTCCCAATTAGCAAAGGATTCATTGGAAAGTCATTACTCTTCAATCAGAAGGTAATTGGTAGCAGGGATTTTGATAGAGAGTAACAACTGATAAAACCCAGCGTAAGTATTAGCGTAGTATGAATGTATGGGCCCAAGTGAGTATCTGGTGTATGAATGCTGTTTGCTAATATCGCGCTGGATCAGTTTTCTGGTAAGCAGAGGATGGTTACTCTTTGTTAATTGGGTAATGAGAATTTTATTTTTATGAACTAACATCCGTATATTCGAAGTTTTGTTTTATGTTGTCTAGAAACCCCGGGGTAAAAGGAATAGCGGATGGTAAGTGGAAGCCATACTGCAGTGAGGTTATCTGCCAGGCAGAAATAGTACTGAAAAGTTAAGCAGGACTTTCAGTACTCGTTAGGGACTCTATGCGTGTGAGTAATAGCAAAAGAGTACGCTGGTGAAAATTTGATGTTATATCACCTAGAAAGGGTAACATTGAAGAAGTAACGGGTATTTCTGGGGCTTGTGTGAAGTGTAAACGGAAGGGTTTTTACTCGTAGTGTATTTTAGTAAACGGAAAGGTTTTACTAAAGTGTGGAAGAAACTATCTTTTTCGAATTTAGAAGAAACTGGCACGATAGCGAATGTTTTATGTTGTTACTGAAATTAAGAATTGTAGAGAAAATAAGTGTGCGTAAATTTTTGTAAAGGGAGGGTCAGTTGCCGGAGAGGGAGCTGACGTCACAAAACGCCGCGCTGGGATTGGTTGAATCAGCGGGTGTGGAGAGACTCTTGTAAAGGAGGTGTCAGTAGTCAGGAGTAGTACTGACGTCACAGGTGCCGCGCTGGGATTGGTTGAACCAGCAAGGACAGGAAAGAGCAGATTGTAAAGGAGGGGTTGACAGACAAACGTCACCAAAAGGCCGCGCAAGGATTGGCTCGGAAATAAAAGATAGCAAACATTTGATTGGTCAAAATTATAGAAGTGAAATTCTTAGTGGATAAGGATTGCATGTTAAAACGCGATCCGACTTTAACAGGAATTCGTCAGGATAGGAGATATTTAGGCTTTGCAGAATATAATTTTATACATCGGTACTTACCCAAGATGTACGGAGAAAGGAGAAAAATGTAATTTTTACAAAAGATCAAAAATTATTTTAAAAAGGACAAACCAATCAAAACTAGAGAAGGAATTATTATTCCACCAGCTAAAACGCCCGCTTCATTCATGATGATGGAGAGAGGTTATCATACTTGTGTATGGATGGAGAATTGGATAGAATATACCAAAAATGATGGAATACTAGCATTTCCCGAGAATGGCACGTTTAATGGGCGAATTCTACAAAACTTGAGATTGAGGATGAATGACTTAGAACCCAGACCTAGATTAACTCAGTACGAAACTCTAGAGGAATGGGAAACTGAGGCATTTGAGCAGGACCGATCTAGGAGTAATAGGGGTTATCCAGGATTTTTCCCCAGATACCTACATGAGTCTAGGAACGGTCAGATGAAACAATGGAGAAGGGCAATGATTACAGAAGGATTATATCCATTGTTCTCAGCAGAGGAGAAATTAGGAAGTAAGTGCACAGAAAAGACAAAACATTTAATGAGAAATGAGGAGTCTGAAGACGAATTTACGGAGGAAATGTTAAGAAACCCCCCACCATATCAGGAAGGAACAAGTGGATGCACCCCAAGTGCATCACCAAAAACTCCATTAGTGCCACAGGTAATGCATGAATTCACCCCTAGTAGAATACTTCATGACAAAGAAAAAGAAGCCCTAGAAAAGACCAGAACAGAATTAATACAGAAAATAACTCAGATAAAAGTACATCCTGATCGTTGACCATACCTGTAACAATTGGTCCAGTAGTTCCATTATATGGTACTCAGGGAAGCTGTCCTCCACCGATACTTGCACCTACTCCTGTGAATAATTCCAAACCTGAAGCTCCAGTTATAATTGAGGATCAATTTAGTGACTGTGAATCCACAATATCACTCATGGACTTGCCTATTCGAGGTACTGTAAATAGCACTCCCAGAAAAGATGTACCTGGATGTTCAAAAGATGTAAGTTTAATAACTTCATCGGGAGCAAAAAGTGCTACCATAGTAACACCTGAAGATCTAGAAAGATGGGTGCAAGGGTCAGTTAAACAGTGCACACCTCAGAAAATAATGGACATTCATAAATTGAAAGTCGAATTAGAAGAAATAATAGCAGGAAATGTAGGACTAGAACGCTTAAATACCTATGATGAAGAAGAATTATTGTTCCTGTGCAGGAGTATCACCAGAAATGTAAGGATATTCCATGAAAAATTATCCAATTTAGCACTACAGATGGGAATAGAAATAGGGAGATCAAAAGTACTACAGAAACCCTATAGAGCAGAATTTTCAGACAAAGATTTAGAAAATATGAATGCCTCTGGAAGAAGATTGCAAATAAGAAAATTAATGTTAGTTTTGCAAAAATGGGGAGACCTAGATAAATGGAGAACTAGGTGGGCCAAGAAAAAGGAAGAAGCACGAACAAGTAGAACAGCATCTGAATATGTGATGAAGGAAACAGGGAAAGCAGATCAAATGTATCCAATGCGAGAAGTTGCGGGAGGAGGATATGTACATGTCCCATGGAGCAGACAGGATATTTTGTCATTTACGAATGATTTTCCAAAGTTGAGAGAAAAACCAATTGAATGGTACAAGCAGGTTGACAGGTTTGTGAAGGTGTCGAAGGTACTGTTGAAGGATTTGGATGGGTTGTTTGATATAGTGGTACCTGCCGATTTATGGACAGATTGCAAAATCACAGTGGATTGGCCAAGTGATGAATATCCTAGAGATCCGAAGACAGGTGCCCCGTCAAATGATGTAATGAAAAAGTATCAGCAGGTGATAACTTACCTGAAAGGGAAAATACCCCGAAAGAAACAGATTGGGTAAAAATAGATCGAACTACCCAAGAAGCTAATGAATCAGTACATTCCTACTATGAGCGTCTATTACAGGTATTTAAACAGTATAGTGGATTTGAGGACATTGGAGACAAGAACATGAGTCAGTTTGTGTATCGATTTGTTTACGGTTTGAAGCCAGAGATTTGTCAGATGATTAAACAACACATGCTGTGTTGGCAGGGAAAGCCCATTCATGAAATTTTGAAGTATGCAAAATATTGTGGAGACGATATTGAGGATAGACACAAGAAATTGCAGGAAAAAGTGATGTGGGCTCAGGTGAAAATGGCTGAGAAACAGGAAATTAATTTGGAAAATCCAAGTGAAATCAAGGAAAAGATTCTGGAACGAATGGTGATACTGGGAATGGTGGAAAATATAGAGGACAAATGAGTAGAGAAGAAGCTAAAAAGAAATTTCCTTGTCATGGATGCGGAAAATTGGGGCATTGGAAGGATGAATGTAAAAAGATTCGGAATAATAATGGCCCAAATCAAAATTTAAATCCACAGACGCAGAATGACTCACAGCAGGGGGTAAATCCTCAGAGTCAGTTGCCACCTGCACCTATTCAGGGTAATGTAAGCAGAGCAAAGCATGGTACAGACATCGGATATCAAGGAGGAAGTGGTAAGAATGATTATATGACATCACAATTTCTTTTGGAGGACGATTTCTGTCAATTCAGTCCATGACGGTGCCTAGGAGAGGGGAAGAAGGAGTGCATACTTGGCGCATCCTTACAGGTAGATCAGTCAGGTCCATATGTTGAAGGGAATGTGAAAGGTAATAATATTACTTTCCTTTTGGACACTGGTGCTACCCGGTCTACTGTGAGAACAGCAGACATTCAAGACCTTCCTCTCTCTGGTGAAAATATCCAAGTAGTGGGGGTAGCTAATCAACGGATTAGAACACCTCTTACCGAACCCATGGAAATTAAAATCAGAAATTTCAGAGAAATGCATCAATTTATAGTGTGTGATTCTAGTCCAGTAAACTTATTAGGTAGGGATTTCTTGTGCAAGATGAATTGTACAATTTTCTGCACACCGGATGGTGTGGCAGTTCAGACACCAGATGAAGATCATGTATATAAAATTATGATTGCAAAACAAGGTACAGAAGTAGACGAGATGTTTTCGTTAATAACAAAAGATGAGTTGCCAGAAGAATTAAAAGGTACAGTAAACCCCATAGTATGGGATTTCACTGGAAAGGAAGTAGGACTTATGGCTAAAATAGATCCAGTTAAAATTACTGTAAAAGAAGGTGCAATTTTCCCAAATACCAGACAGTACAAAATGAGTGCAGAAGTAAAAGCAGGAGTCATTGAAGAAATAAATCGAATGATAGAACAAAATATCCTAAAAGAAGTAATGAGTAGCCCATGTAATTCACCTATAATGGGGTTAAAGAAACCTAGTGGAAAATATAGGATTGTTCAGGACCTGAGAAAAATAAATAAGATTGTGGAACCATGTTGTCCCATAGTGCCAAATCCTGCAGTAATCCTATACCAGATTCCGTGGAGTGCAGGATGGTTCACAGTAATTGATTTGTGTCAAGCGTTCTTTTCAATACCATTACATCCAGATAGCCAGTATCTTTTCTCATTTAAATTTGAGAACAAGGTTTATGTGTGGAATCGTGTTCCTCAGGGGTACACAGAAAGTCCTTCTATTTTCAACCAGATACTGAAAAAGTGCCTTGAAAAACTAGTGATGCCAGGAAGCTCAGTCTTAGTCCAATATATCGACGACTTATTGGTGGCATCGAATACCAGAGAGGACTGTGTTGTTGATTCCATAGCATTATTAAATCTTTTGGCAGAAGAAGGACATAAAGTCTCACCTGAAAAATTGCAATTCTGTACAACACGCTGTTAAGTATCTGGGACACCAAATTGAGAGGGGAAAAAGAAGAGTAACAGCTGAAAGGGTAACTTTAATAAAGAAAATGCAAATGCCTGTAACACAAAGACAAGTGAGAATGTTCCTAGGAATAGTAGGTTACTGTCGACAATGGATACCAGGATTTTCCATGTTAGCTAAGCCCTTAATTAACATGACAAAAAAGAAAGCAAAGGACCCTGTTGAGTGGGAGGATGAAAGTGTAGAAGCCTTTGTAAAATTGAGAAATGCCCTATGTTCAGCAATGCCTGATTATAAAAGAGAATTTGCATTGTTCTGTCATGAGAGAGAAAATTGTGCACTTTCTGTCTTACCTCAGAGACATGGATTAGAAAGACGTCCTATAGCATATTTTTCTGCTACATTGGACCCAGTAGCAGCTGCGTTGCCAGGATGCTTAAAAGCAGTGGCGGCTACTTGTTTGAGCATTGAACAAAGTGAGTCAATTGTGATGGGACATCCTGTAAAGGTGTATGTTCCACATGCGGTTGTGATTCTGTTGACAAGAACACGAACTCAGCATCTTACTCCTAGTCGGCAGACTAAATACGAAAGAATCATAATGGGTGCTGAAAATGTGAATATGGTAAGGTGTACTATAATAAATCCAGCAACCTTACTACCAGACCCATATCATGAGAGAATTAAAGATGATGAAGACGATGAACATGATTGTATACAAATTACAGAATTATGCACAAAACCACGCCCAGATATAGAGGAACAACCTCTTAAAAAGCCAGACAGGGAGCTATTTGTTGATGGTTCATGTCAAAGACATGAAGATGGTAAACTAACTGCTGCCTATGCGGTATGTGAATTAACTGGAATAGTTGAAGCATCTTATTTACCAGGAGTCAAATCTGCACAAGTAGCTGAATTGATTGCGTTGATAAAAGCATGCAAAATTGGGAGGAATCAAAAAGTAACTAAATTTACCGATAGTCAATATGGTTACGGGGTTGTGCATGATTTTGGCCAACTATGGATGCAGAGGGATTTCATGACTTCTTCAGGATCCCCCATTAAAAATGGACAATTTGTAAAGGAATTGCTAGAAGCAATACAATCACCAAAAGAATTGGCTGTGGTGAAATGTGCCGCACACCAGTCAGGAGATGACTGGGTGGTAGTCGGCAACAGATATGCAGATCTGGTGGCTCAACATTGTGCTAAAACCAGAATGTCAGTCAATAAGAGGGTGGAAAGAATGGGAATCAGCTGCCAACTTATGCTGTATATGCCACCTGAAACTTGGAATGACGTCAAGAAATTGCAAGATGAGGTTGATGAAAGTGAGAAGAATTTGTGGATCAAGGTGGGTTGTTCCCAAAGAGGAGATGATGAAGTGTGGATCAGTGCTGATGGCAGACCAGTCATGCCAGACTGTTTACTCTCACAAATGGCTAGGATGTATCATGGAGACGCACACATAGGGAGAGATGCAATGATTAGGCTGTTCAGACAAAATTGGTATAATCCTAAATTCAGGGCTGTTGCAGAGAGTCTTTGCCAGAGATGTCTAACTTGCCAGATGCATAATCCGGGGAGGAAGACAGTAATTGGATTTGGGAAAATTGGAAAGGCAGAGGGTCCATTTATGAGACTTCAGTTTGATTTCATACAGTTACCACCATGTAGAGGGCTGAAATATGTACTAGTCATAGTGTGTCTGTTTTCAAAGTGGGTGGAGGCTTACCCTACTAGGAGAAATGACAGCATTACAGTTGCGAAACTGTTGCTACGAGAGCTCATTCCTAGGTTTGGTTTTCCAGTAACTTTGGAATCAGATAGAGGAAAACATTTTAACAGTGAAGTGATCCAAATAATCTGTGAAGCATTTCAAATCAAACAGAAACTGCACTGTGCATATCGTCCAGAAGCTTCTGGAGTGGTTGAACAATTGAATGGCACTATAAAGTCAAGACTAGGAAAAATGTGTGCATCAACATCATTAGAGTGGCCAGATGCATTGCCACTCGTTTTAATGGAACACAGAAGTATACCTGACAGAACCACAGGATTGAGCCCACATGAAATAATGATGGGAAGAGCAATGAGACAAACACATGTTCCCACAAACAAACTAGTGAATATATCTGATGATATGGTTCTGGACTATTGCAAAGGATTGGCTGACCTAGTGCGTTCTGTCTCTCATCAGGTTGGAGAAGACGCAGTTTCCAGGCAGCCTGAACAAGAACATGATCTGAATCCTGGTGACTGGGTGGTAGTGAAGAATCACACCAGAGAAACGTGTCTATCACCTAGATGGGGCAGACCGTGTCAAATCATACTGACAACGAATACAGCAGTGAAGTGTGCCGGATTTCCTAATTGGATTCATGTAAGTCACACCAAGAGAGTACCAGATCCTGAGGAAGAGAATCCTCAGACAACGCCAATCACTGAAGAAGCTGAAGGTTGCCCAGCTGAAGGATCTCAGGTTCGAGATTCCAGAAAAGCTGAAGAAGAACAACCGAGCACAAGTCAGGATTGGATACCAGTGGTAGAAGTTCCTGAAGTATATCACAGAACAAGAAGTCAAGCGAAATTGGAAGAAATTGAAGAAGATCAGATAGGTGAAGAAGAAGCAGTTCAGGAACAAGAAGACAAGACATTAAGAAATCCTGAACAAGGTCAGATAGGGAAAGGAAACTGGACTCAAAACAGTGAAGATCTAATAGACTTTGAACAGGGACAGACAGGTCTAGAAGAATCCGGTCAGGCTGCAGAAGTTCACAGTGCAATAAGCCCTGATCAGAACAAGTTAGATCAAGAAGAGTGCACAGAAGAAGAAAAGGTTGAAAACATGAACTTGAAGAAATAAACAAAGAACAAAGTCAATTATTGGAAATTCACAGTGGAGCTGTTACAGAGAAACCAATCAGACCTGAAAAAGAGCAAACAGAAGAAAAAGTAATAAAAGAAAACGAAGCAGTGCTAAGCAGTGAAATTAAAAAGATTTCTGAAAACGAAGATAAAGAGACAGTTCAAACAAAGAAAACAAGAAGAGGAGATCATTGGCCAAGTGTCATTAAAAGAGAGCAGTACCACATAACAACCAGAAGTGAAGATCCCGATCAAGTGAATGAAGTGACAAGTCAAACTGAGCAAGAACATAAAACTGCGAAAAGAAGAAGTAAAAGACTGAAACTTGTGAATAACAAATTCAAGGGTCCTGATTGGACTTATATCATCCTTGAAGATTTTGAAAGCTCAGAGTCAAGTGACAGTGGTGGCGAAGGAACAAGTGCAGAACTGACGTACGAAGAAGAAACAAGACCACCCTGACTAAACAAAAGAATAAGCTAAAGAAAAGAAGAAAAGATAAGAAGAGCAATCTTACTTGTCGAAAAATGCCTGACAATAGAGTTACTGGGAGACCAAAACAGAGATGTTGTAGAAGATGCTGTGCATTATGCATATGTAGTCTAGTGATGGTGCTTATAGTATGGTTAGTCCTGATTGTAGCAGTTCCTTACCTTATGATAATAGATAAAAAGATTAATAATGAAACTAAAGGGAGGACAGCAAACATGAAGGGCAATAGAGTAGAACTAATGGCAGAGAATGAACCAGAAATTCATCATGAAATAGCTGATAACGACACTAGTTTAAACGTTTTCACAAAGTTATTGTTTCAATATGTAGACACAATGGAAATTAGTAATTGTTATGTCTGTATGAAGTTACCTGAATCAGTAGCAGAAGGATTAACATACCATCACTTACCACTGACATATGGCATATCATGTAGTGTTTTGTCTAGTTTATTTTATAGAACAGGGAGACTTCAGTATTATTATTCAAACTTAAATGTGATATTTTCTGAGGTTCCGATTCGCAAAAGTATGAACCCAGTGCTTAGTAGTCAAGACGCACAGTTTATGGGAGAATTTTTCTTAACAATGAAATCAATAGACATAACACATGCACATAGACACAATCTAACATGTTCTTTACTTGAAGAAGAAAAGATATTTTTAAATTTAGTAGAAGATAGAAGACAAGATTTTCAAAAGAAAGCTTCTGAGCATAAGGCTCATTTGCCACCTTGGGCGGAGAAAGAAGGGAGTTACACACCTGGCAAGGCTCAAGCTGCTATGGCTCTGGATTTTGTAAAGACAGGGAAAATTTGTCTTCATAGGTTAAAGACTGAATATAACAATGTTTTCATCGGTACCAGTGAATGTGAACACAATTTTTAGTTCTCGGAGGTTGGGGACTCAAAGGGGGAACAGATTCAGTTTTTCCTGGAATCTATTATGTGTGTGGGAATAAGGCTTACTTTAGGCTTCCTGCACGGTGGTATGGAAGTTGTTATTTTGGAATAGTATTGCCAAAGATATACCACGTAAAAAGAAACACTGGGAGCAATGAAAACAATAGCGAATTAATACGTAGTAAAAGAGCTAGTTTTTCTGAAATTGTAGGTGATATATTTGGTGCATTGATACCTTCAGTGGGAATAATTCTGAACTCAAGGAAAATATGTAAATTATCTACAGTAGTTGATCGTTTATCAACGGATACTGTTGGAGGTTTCTAATGATTAATGCGGAAATGGTTGCGATTAGATCTATGGTTATGCAAAATCGACTTGCTCTTGATATTATATTGGCAAAAGAGGGCGGTGTCTGTAAATTATTGAAGACGAAACATTGTTGCACTTATATTGCCAATAAGAGTGCAGAAATTGGAACGTATATACAGAATATAACTAAACTTGAGAAAGAACTTAAACAACTGGAAGTTGATAGAGTATGGGAAAGATTGACAAATAGTATCTCGTCAATTGGAACCTGGTTTGCTAATGTAGGAAAAGGACTTATAGGTCAAATATTAGTACCCTTATCAGGGATAGCAACAATAATATTGGCAGTAACAATATGGTGCAAATGCTGTAAAAAGAATGGAACATATAAGGTGACAGGAAGAGGAAAGAAACGAAAGGTAGATGAAATCGAACTTGAAGAGTGGAGAAGTGAATTATACAAGAAATTAAAAGGAGATTGTAAAAATGGAAAGTGTAAAGATGAGAATGAAGTAATTTCATAGAAGTTGGCATATGATTGAGGGTAGTGTTTTGATGGCTCAGAAACGCCATCAGAGAGGGGATTGATGGAGCAAGGTTTCATAAATGAAACTTGCTTGTATTCAATCCTCATTACAATATTAATTTATTAAACTTGTATTGTTAATACTAACCTTTGCATTCACGACACGAAAGGGAAGGAAGCTTGCCTATGTGTTTTACTAATGAATAACGCTTGTCTGTAATCTAAAATGGCCGCTATGCGCGGGAAAACTCAATGCGCATGTCGCAACCATATCACATGGTGTGACGTCTTTCTTTGCTCGGTGGGAAACTTCTGCTTCTGCGCAGTGTGTATTAAAATGGCTGCTTGATGTTTTCACATGCTTCAGCTTGCTCTCATGTCATTACTAAATTGTCGTTTCCTAACGCTACTAACGCGGGTTAGAATATATAATTAAATGGGAATAGAATAGAAAAAGTGGGCATACAGTGAAACATTTTATTTTGTGATTTTAATATTTTCTTCTTGCACTTTTATTAGTTCGTAAACTTGGGCCTGGGTTGGTGACCTGAAACTCGAGAGGCAAATGGTTCTGCGCATGTGACCTGTGTGCCTGCCAAATGAAGTCAATCTGGACGTCGTCCAAGGCCGCGACCCGATGGCCGAAGATGCTGTACTCTTGCCTTTCCTGTTGTACATTGATACATTGTCTATGAAAATTGGTTTACATTTGTCATGAGACGGGTGGGAAATAAAGCGAATGTATTAAATTGAAGGGTGGGAATTTAAAAACAATAGGCTTTACAAGTTAGGCCAAATCGATATGGTGCGACAATCCACCCCCTGTCCCTGTCCAATCAGAGGTAGTGGCCCCATATTTTAGCAACATTAAGGGGAGGTACATGGGCGTAGAAGGGTATAATAGAATATAGCATTAGTTAATTAGTTAGAGCATGCGTTCACGAAGAACAGGCGTCCATGCTGCCAGAGCGCTCTTAGCTCCAGACTGCCAAGCTGATCGGTTGCTGACTGAATCCCTGTCCTGAAGAGGTCCTGAGGAGGGGGCGGCGGAGTCCATTAGAAGGTAGGCACGGGAGAATCGAGGAGAAGTTGAGTATCAGGAGAGGGGAACGACGCAGGCGTCGTAGAGAGGTCACCGGTCCTGTCCTGATCCTGGAGGAGGTCTTTGCTCTTCATCCTTCCTGGGTCCTATTCTTTCAACTCCTTGGCTAAGGGGTTTGGTTCTCATACTTAGGTAAATATAATGCAACCTTTAGTTGCGCTGCTATCTCTATCCTCTCCTTTTCTTTAAACACCGTCATTGATTAGCAATAATCATTTCTATGCTTAATCTTGGGTATTGCGATTAAGTACCATGTGGCTCTGTATTTTACTCTGCTAAAATCTTTAGATAAACATTTTAAAACTTCCTGACTCAGTGGTTATTTCAGGATTATGTACTATAATGAATGTCACTCATTTTAAATTTCCCAATTAGCAAAGGATTCATTGGTAAGTCATTACTCTTCAATCAGAAGGTAATTGGTAGCAGGGATTTTGATAGAGAGTAACAACTGATAAAACCCAGCGTAAGTATTAGCGTAGTATGAATGTATGGGCCCAAGTGAGTATCTGGTGTATGAATGCTGTTTGCTAATATCGCGCTGGATCAGGATCATTAACAGTTGCGTTTTTGAGAATAAAAGACCAGTACATCCTGGAGACTGCCCTGGACGAGATACAACCTGCGCTAGTGAGGAAACTGTATATTCAATTTAGGGACAGGGTTCTCCCGCTGCGCATTTGCTCTAACAAATGGGCATGTACATTCTCTCTAGGTTGTCCGGCCTGTAACAATGCAGAGGAGTCAGAGATGCATGTATTCTTTTTCTGCCCTGGTTACAGAAAATCCAGACGCCGTTGGCTGATATATGTAGAAATCAGGGGACCAAACACTGTCTAGAGGCATTTAGGTTGTTTAAATACAACACTCTATCCCCAATTGTATTTGCAGTGTCACGCTTTCTGCTCTCTATGTGGTGTGTGCGCAAGTCGCTTCTGAAAACTACAGGACTAAGCTGACAAAATCTTTTTCTCTATTTTTAATCGGGCTTGTGCCATTTTTTAATGCAATTTTTATTTGTGATTTTATAGAGTGCTTTTTTAGTGTTTGCCAATTTGAAATGTATCAGCTTTATCTCTCTATATTAACTGTACATTTTATTAATATGGCACCTTGTTTGTGTTGTTATGTATTTTGCTTATTTATTGGGGTGTGGGCTAATAGGCTGCAATAGTAATATAGGATCCTGGGGCCTTGAGTCTAGGCACTGGAGGTTGCTTGTATGTATCGCTAATTTATTGCACTTGCACTGTTATGGTCTAATGACCGCAATAAAGTATTTGAATGAATGAAAACTCGAATTTGGCCTGATCAATCTTACCCCACCAGTCGATTTGCAGTTCTTCAAATACTGCCTCAGGGTAAAAAATTCGACAACAGAGTCCTTAAAAAATCTGCTATGAAGAGAGGAGAGAGCTAAGCGAATATCCAAACATTCACATTCACAATATCAGTCATTTGTACAGAATACTTAAAACGATGGGGTTGATGGATGCTTGGCAAAGTATTCTGCAGTACAATTCCTTCAAGATCCTGGGCAGGAAAATCGAAATCCGGACCTCGTTTGACACAAACATAGAGGAACTAAAAAATCTTTCATGTGGCCAACTACTATGATAAACCTATACATCACCCGTTTCTTAGCCATAGATGCGAATGAAAGTGAAGCATCGAGTATGATCAGCGTTTATAAGGCTCAGCTGCCTTTTAGTTCCTCTAGCAGCTGTTAGATATGGACTGAGAATGATCAGGAACAACTGTTGCAGATGTTGTCACTATCATCATCAAGAGCCGCCGGCTCTTGTTATCTGTATATGCCCACACTTATTGAACCTTCGTAGAAAATGCTGCATCCAGCTTTGCCAGATTGGGCACTCGTAAAGTTGAAAATACAATAATGTCATCCCTACGGGGCAGGACATCAATTGGTAACTCATCTGCTGCTTGGTTAAATACTTAAACAAAGCCTTTAAGGAACTGGGTACAGGTAACAGCAGCCCGAACTCTGTGGATTGCTGAGAACGTGTAATGACTGAACTGGGTGATTTCAGTAATTTATAAAGTGACTAAGGTTTCGGAGCAGCGAGTAAGCTTAGTAATCATGTTCCCTCTTTAGGTCGAGCATTTGAGACGTCGTGTAAATACTTTACTATATACTTATATGTGTATGTACTTTGTGGGCTCTGGAGATCAGCCTTAGGACTTGTCTGCTTCCGCTTAGGGACTTTTTTTTCTGTTCAACTGCCTCTATTTAACTGTCTTGATAGAAAACGACCAGTAGAGGTTAGTAAAATACCAGAATTGTTTTTTTCTTGTTCAGCTGCCTCTATTTAACTGTGTTGATAGAAAACGACCAGTAGAGGCTTTAAAATACCAGAATTGCTTTCTGCTGAGGGACTTTCTTTTTCACATTTTTCTGGCAACTGCCTCTATTTAACTTTCTTGATAGAAAACGACCAGCAGAGGTCAGTAAAATACCAGAATCTATTTAGCATTCTCTAGATTCCAGTCCATAGAAATTGTCTTCCACGAGCACCCGTAGACAATAATATTTTTTTCAAATCTTGTATTTTCAGTGATTTGACCAACGAAGGCCCTGAGTTTATATTAAAAACAGAGCTTCGGACTATACCATTTCCTGCTGAAAGGCAATATTTCGCTCCATGTGTTCCCAGACCTGGCGTGTCACGCAGTTTGGTGCTTACTTTCCCTCCATGTTAAAGAACAGTAGATGTTTCAGCACCCAGGCTAATGTGCTGCATAGCTAAATACATATAATGCTTGTTTTTGCTAGTGGTTAGTTCAGCTCAAAGACTGCTTCAATATTTGGACTATCAGGCCCTTGACCTGTTATGAACAACGCTAAATTGGGGCTTTTTCACTCTGCACGAATGAACAGCTTAAGCTTTGTAACTGAAGTGACAATATAGTAAACTCTGTGTTCAACATTGAATCTATAACTTTGCACAGAGGAAAGGTAAATATGTGCTTATAACTTTCCAAAACTAGACTGATTCTAATCTTTTGTAATAAATTTGAGGTTACAATGAATTTTGTGTTTTTAATGGTGTTTTAAGGTTAAAAAAAATCCTATTGCGTCGCATTCCTAAAACAAATCAGATTTAACATAATATTGAACGCAAAATTTACAATGATTTGTATTAGTCAAACGAAATAACTAACACTTGTTTACTAACTTTTTCACAAATTGGCTTTTTAAAGTTGCTACAGCCAGAAAGGGATGCCAAATGGAAATAAATTACTCTAGCTGAGAGCTGGTAAGTCCAGCACCACACACTGGTAATACAACACCCTCCCATAGAAATAAATCGAGATAGGGACTTAAAATTAAACCCCATGGAAAATAATGCTAAATTCATTTAAATTATTTAAAATAAGATAAATATATAAGCAAATATAATATCATGTATGTTAGAATAGAAATGATTTTGTTTGTGCATTGCTCTGTGTAAGTTAGCATTCGTGGCACCATTTTCAATTTGGGCACCATTTTGAATTATGATCGAAACTAATCCTTTGCTATTTCCGAGAAAAGGCCTCTTCTAAGTTATGTTTCTCCAAAGTTGAGTTTTGCTACACTAATGAATACACTGTTCTTATTAGCGCATACCTTTCCCACTAGATAGAGGCCTTCTCCCACTTGTCTAGTGGCAGGGACGGGCAGAGCGACCTTGGGTAGCAGATAGTGTGTGCCCGGCCTCAGAATCGAAACTTACTCCTTGTATTTCAATGTTTAGCTGCACCTGCCTGGAAAATTCTACTATGGGCGTGTTTTAGCCCAGTTGCAAGAAGTACATAATGTATCTTAATGCTTGTCGATTTCAGTCCCTCTGCAGCACTCCTAGCAACTGGGCAGCCCGGGATCCGCTCTGAGTGTATATGAATAAACAGTTATTGGTTTGTATTCTCTACTGTCTGACCGACTCTTCATTTTGTATGGAAGGCTGAGAGGTGGTCATTAGTGACCAGGGTGACCCTAAACGGGTAACTTTCTTCAGTTGGTGCCCGAACAGGGCCTCCTTTGGGTGATTGATCCATCCCCTTCTGTGGACGGTGGGGGAGGTCGAGGCTATCGTCGGGTCAGACTGATGGATCATGGATCCCTGCAAGAAGAGTTTCTGGTACTCGCAGCTGCCCCTTCTGTCCTGACGGACAGCACCTCGCCCAGTGGTCATCCCGACTGGAGTCCTGAATGGCGAAACCCTTGGATCTGACCGTTTGGTCTGAAGAGTCGGCAGTGGAGAATTGTCTCGTTTGTCCTACTCATATCAGGTGAGTTTGTTTTGGTTCTTTGTGGATATGGTACCATTGTGGTTTGTGTTTGGTGCAGTCTGAGGACTGTTTTGGATAAAAGCACTTACAATTGCTTTGCCAATCAAAAATAACGAATTAGATCTCTTTTGAAAATGCCTGGGTTCAGTAGAGTTTTGTTTTCCTGCTGTCGTTGTTGTTCTACAGATGCTCGATTGGAAGAAGCACAGCCGGAGCCTCCAGAAGGCACTCCTAATTAAGATATGTATGTTAAGCATGGTATTGGCCCTATTATTTTTAGTACGCTATGGCACAAATATACGAGGGGCAATGCCGAGTTACAGTGGCCGTTGACGAGCACTTTTGATGAACCAAAGATTGGGTTTTTACAGGAACAGTTGTTTAAGAGACGAAGTAGGCAGTCAATGTTTGATTCTCTTAGGACATGGCAGAAAGCAGCCAAACAGAGATGACTGAAGATGGAGAAGGATGCACGAAAGGGGAGAATGCAGAAATTGACTCAGAAAGCTGTGGCATATGACAGAGAAAAACAGGAGGCAGGAGTTGAATGTGCAGATAGAGGGTTTTGGTTAGAAATTGACAGGTCTTATATGGCCCAAGAAGAAAATGATACTTTTGTGGAAGAATTATTAGATACTCGACTCCGACCCCCGTATGCCCCACAAAGGATTTATCCTGTTATTCCCTCACAGTCACCACAGCCTGTTACACTTGCTCCCACTGTTCCTGTATCTACAGTCATTGCTTCAACGGCTGTGGCTTCAGCACCCCCTGCTTCTTCTTTGGCTTCGCCATCTGTGGCAACTGTGACTGTTAGTACTCCTATTGTCTCAGCTGCTATATCTCCTGCTCTCTCCCCTCTGGCGAACCCGCCAGCGACGCTTGTACCTATTACTTCTGCAGCTTCTCCTAATTTAGTTGTACATCCTCCAACGTCTTTGAGTAGTGAAACACCAGTTCGTGACTCTGAGGATAGAACCTTGATGATATTCAAGGAGCGTATGGGCCCGTTCATTCGATCTGAGGTGGGCGATGAGGAGAAGAAGGTAGTAGCTAATCAGGCTGCGCAGTGGGATCGTAATCCCATCTACAGTGTGGAGGATGTTTGGGAAGTTATGCAAGACTATGAGCCCTTTGTACAACAACATGCCCTTAAGCATATGTCTGCCACGTTGATTGGCCTTTGGCAGCAACATTTTGAAGACGATGTCCAGCAAATTTTATTTTATATTAGAGATCGTGTGCATGCTAGTGGTATGGAGCCTGGCCAAGTTTTCGCGAGTGTGGCTACATTGGTTGTTTATAGGGGTTGTTTGCATGTGAAGAGTCCTACCACGGTATCCCAGCTTCTGATGCGAGAGGTCCATCCTATATATCATCCAGAGATACCGGAGTTAACGGATGGGCATGGTAATGTCACTAGAGCGAGTGTTGTGGCCCGTTTTCAAGAATAATGGGTTTACACTCCGTGGAAAAGAAGTGAGGTTCCATCCCTTAAGATTCATTTGCCTGACCCTAGGAAAAATCCTACTGCTTATTATAAAGAATTGACTGAAACTGCCTCTTCTACTGTAATGACTCTTGCTGATATTGAATTGTTCTTTAGTCTTCTGGTTCCGGTTGATATTTGGAGACAGGTACATACTCAAGATCATGTTGCAGAGTTAGGTGGTACATGGGATGTAATTAAAGGATGGCATCAGGAAAGGAAGCCAGGTGATAAGCCTCGAGCTGAGATACTTGCTTTGCCCAGCCGCATTATTACATATATGCATTCTCTTATTCCGCCAAAGACGGTAAGTTGGGATAAATTGTCGGCTTGTAAACAGAAGAAAGATGAAAGCGTGTCTGATTTCTTTACTCGGTTTGAAGATACGTTCTTGGACTATAGTGGACAGAATTTGTCTATTGAGGGAGGAGTTCGGTTGTTTGTTGATAGATTTGTTTCTAATTTACTTCCTGAAATTGCGACTCGTTTAAAGGCATCTGAGAGTACTTGAACCACCTCTTCCCCCTCTGTTATTTTAAAAATGGCTCAATATTATGAGCATCGTGATCAGGAGGAGAAAGAAAAGGCAGATAAAAAGCATAAGGAGTTGAAAACGAAGATGTTGTTACAGCAAGCGTTTAGGGGGAATGGCAGAGGTCGTGGTGGTCCTTCCAGACAGCTTCCGCGCACTAGCAGACAGCCGACCACGACACCCTTGGGGCCGAATCATTGTGCGTATTGTAAGGAGGAGGGCAATTGGCGTAGCGAGTGTCCTGTGCTTTTGCAGAAGGTTGCAGCTCCTAGAGGGTGAGGTTCTCGTGGACGAGGTCGTGGGACCGATGGAGCAAAGAGTGCAGAGATTTCACAGGGTTGTTCTGATGGCAATTATTTTAATGACCCTCGTGATGGACAGTATTATCATGATGATTATGATACAGATGAGGTCACAGGGATGTCTTATAGCTAGGACAGCCAGGGACAGAGTGAGGGACCAGTTCCGATACCTGTAGATCAGCGTGGTCCTTATGTCACTGCAGATTTTCAGGGTACAGCTAAGGAATGTTTGGTGGATACAGGTGCGACGAAAAGTTCTGTTTCTCGACATATGGTCCCTGGGGCGGCTCTGTCTGGCCAAAATAATGTTTCGGTAGGTTTTTCAGGTGTACCGGTTGTGAGCCCCATTTCGCGCCCCTTGCATTGACTGTTGGTCCTTTTACTGTGGATTCTCCGTTTTTGTTAACGTCCAGTTGTGGTGAAAATTTGATGGGTTTGGATTTGTTGAAAAAATTGTATGCTACTTTTTATTGTTCTCCGGCTGGTGTTTATATGACGATGGGTCCCAGTGTAGGTACTAAACAGTGTTTCTCTCCTCCTCTTCCGGCCAAATTTGCTGATGTACCATCCACTTTATGGGCGACGGGTGATACAGATGTGGGACTGTTGCATATACCACCGGTTTCGATTCAAGTTAAAGATAATGCTATTTTGCCTCGTATTCCCCAGTATAAGATACCTCAGGCGGGGGAACGAGCCCTTGTACAGATTATTCATGATTGGATATGCAAAGGAGTAGTTGAGGAGACGTCTGCCAATATTTGTAATAGTCCCATTCTTCCGATTCTTAAACGGACGCCTTCAGATGACTCTGATGAGCACGAGGATGTTTACCATTTTGTGATTGATTTGTGCGAAGTTAACAAAATTGTGGTTCCTCAGTTTCCAGTGGTTCCTGATATCACTATGCTTCTGACAATGATTCCATCTACTGCTAAATTCTTTTCTGTTACTGATTTGAAGAATGCATTCTTTAGTATTCCTATTCATCCAGACAGTAGATATCTGTTTGGGTTCACCCTAGCTGGTATGAGCTTTAGGTTCTGTCGAGCTCCTCAGGGCTATACTGAGAGTCCGAGTATTTATAGCCAGGCATTGAAAAGTCAGTTGGATTCTTTGTCACTTCCCTTAGGTAACGTATTGGTGCAGTATGTTGATGATTTGCTCATTGCTTCTGACACAGAACAAGGTTGCAGGGACAGTACAGTTAAATTATTGTTACATTTGGCTCAACATCGCCATAAAGTTTCTCTTTCTAAATTTCAGTATTGTCGACAGGAGGTCACCTATTTACGTCACCTGCTGTTGAAAGAGGGTAGGAGGTTGACCCCTAAGCGCATCAGCACCATTGTTAAAATGTCCATTCCACAGACTCAGAAAGATGTGCGCGCTTTTATAGGTATCACTTCCTACTGTCTGCAGTGGATACCTAATTATTCCTTATTAATTAAACCTCAGCTTGCACTAACAACAAAAGAAGTGCATGAACCCTTGCCTTGGACGCCTGAATGTCAGCAGCCTTTTGAGCAATTGAAAACTGCGATTTGTTCGGCTCCAGTACTTTGCACCCCTAAATATGCCAAACCGTTTGTGTTGTACGTCCATGAGATGGCTGGTTGTGCTCTTTCTGTTTTAACACAAAAATATGGGGTTAAGCAATGGCTGTGTGGTTATTTCTCTGCAGTGCACGACCCTGTCGCAAGAGCCCTTCCGAGCTGTCTGAGAGCGGTCGCAGCTGTGGCCACTTCAATCTGACAATCGGCTGGACTTGTGCTTGATACTGACCTCACAGTCATGGTACCCCATGCTGTGGATACAATTTGAACAAAACGATGACACAGCACCTCACCAGTGCACGTCTTACTGGCTATGAATTGACATTGTTTGCTAAACACATCACCATTAAAAGATGTGAAACTCTGAATCCAGCCACATTACTACCCCTCCCTTCCGAGAGTGATGAAGTCGATAAACATGACTGCATCTTCCAGACGGAAGAAGAAACGAAAGGACGGGTAGACTTGACTGACGTTCCCTTATCTGACCCACAAGGGAACTATATGTTGATGGCTCTTGTTTCAAATTATCAGATGGCACTACAACTGCGGCTTATGCCATTACCACATTGCGTACAGTAGTAGAGACATCACGGTTCCCTTATCAGTCGGCTCAAGCCTCTGAACTTGCTGCCCTTATTCGAGCTTGTGAGTTGAGTGAGGGACTGGTTGTCAATATCTATACTGACAGCCAGTATGCTTTTGGGGTCGCGCATAATTTTGGGCGACTCTGGGCTGAGAGAGGCTTCCTTACTTCCCATGGTACAAAAATCCAGCATGGAAACCTTATATTGAGACTTTTGTCTGCTTTGACACTCCCCAAGAAATTTGCAATAGTGAAGTGTTGCGCCCATCGGAAGGTCACTGATGATGTAGGTAGAAGGCATGCTTTTGCTGATCAGACAGCTAAGGAGACGGCCCGGACAAAGATAAAAAGAATGTATGTAGCAGGTCCAGCTAGGTAGGTTCCTGAAGTTGTCATGTTTCAGGACACAGTTGAAAGTGTAAAGGATATACAAAGTGAAACCACGATAGAAGAATTAGCGGTGTGGCAGGAAAGTACAGCACAACTGAATGACGAAGTATGTTGGGTTGATAAGTCAGGGAAACAGAGATGGATGTTGCCAGATGCATATGTGCTTCCTGTGGTTACTTTGGCCCACGGTCCAGCTCATATCAGTGTTAAAGGAATTTGCAAATTGTTAGACTCAGTGTGGCAGAATGATAACATCTCGAAGACAGCTGCCCACTTAGTGAAGTACTGTATGATATGCATGATGCATAATCCTGGTAAAGGTACCCCTACACCCTCTGGTAACTTTGCACCACCCACTTTTCCTTTTGAGGTCCTTCAAATGGACTATATAGAATTTGAGGGATGCAATAATTTGAAGTATGTTTTGGTGGTTGTATGTGCATTCAGTAAAGGAGTTGAGGCGTATCCTACTAAAGGCAATACATCCATTACAACTGCAAATGTACTCCTGAAGGAGTTCTTTCCTCGTTTCGGCTTGCCCCGTGTGATCTGGAGTGACAACGGAAGTTATTTTAATGCAAAAGTGATTCAATTGATTTGTGAAGGCCTTCATATTAGCTGCCAATCATCTGCAGTCAAAAGGTTTGGTTGAGAAGTACATTGGTACTCTCAAGCTCAAATTGGCAAAAATTCAGTGGACGACAGGGTTAAAGTGGCCAGATTCTTTTCCATTAGCACTTTTGTCAACAAGAACGACAGCACATTCTAGGACAGGATTGTCAATGTATGAGGTTGTGTTTGGACGCCCGGCAAATGTCTGGGGCGTCCCGTGCCCTCAGCGGTTCTCTGATATTGAGTACCTTATGTTACTTGACTATCTTGGCCAGTTAACCGAAAGTTTACGTTCTATTCACCAACAGGTTCGGGATTCCCTACCTCCTACGCCAGAGGGACCCGGCCATGGCATTCAGCCTGGGGATTATATCTTAATCAAGAATTCCCAGCGGAAGAAGACTTTGGAGCTGCGGTGGAAGGGGCAGAAACAAGTCCTTTTGGCTACGCGGCTCAGTTAAAGTCGTTGGTCGTAAGAATTGGATCCATGCGACTCACTGTCGCAGGATCCCTTTGCCCTTACCTTATGATCAGTGGGTAAGGGATGGCATTGGGGACTCCGAGACTGAGCAGGTGCCTCAGTTTGTCCCGTTTAGTGATGCCCAGCAAATTTGGATCCAAACAGATAAGGAGAAGGAAAATGTGATGAATGCAGCTGTTTCTCTGGAAATACGAGCTATCCAGGAGCCTTTATTTGCTGATCATTCTGTGCCTGGGGTCACCAGGTACAATCTGCGCCCTCGGCTGAGGAAAATTGCATCCAAGGAGAAAAGAGATTAGGGAGAGACTGTGTAAGATAGGTTGTGCTGAGTTGTGGTACCAACGAAATTAGCTGAAACTGGCGTAGTACATTTGATTATCTTAGTTTAGTTGTTTGGGCATTAGATAGGTAGAGCCAAAGTTTACCCTGGAGGTATACCATCGAGATCGACGTGGGATATGAGCTTAGGACAGAGCAAGCTCAAGAGTGCCATTGTATTGATGGACAATAGGAGCCTGTACCAGTGAGGCTCTGACGGACACTGGGAACTTGTATATTTTTCTTCCATTTTGCCCCCCATCTCATCATTTGATATACATCCCTTTGGTAGAATGGTTGCTGAAGAAGAGCAGCTAGTGCTTCTTGTTGCCCAGCACAATGCAGTGTGGACCGGCAAACAAAAGTTAACGTATTGCTTTTGTGATTTTGCTATTAATCATATTGTGTGGAGTATCATGGATTTTGGAAAATGATCAAAGTGTACCGTTACATGGTAAGGTTAAGGTTATTCATCAAATCCGAAAGAAAAGGACAGCCCCAAGCAATGTGGTTTTAGATACACACAAGAGTTTTTTTGGAGAAGGGAATGCATGTTACCCTACTATGGGGCCGATTCCGATCTCGGCCGGTAGGGCTCCGAATCGGATTCGGCTTTACCACATACGATTCGGAGCCCTATTTCCCGACCGAATCGTACGTGCGTCCGGGCGAGCGAGTACGATGCGTGCGCTCGCAAAATCTCCGACCGACTCGTTCGCAGGACCCGACCGCTCCGACCGACTCGCACGGGGACGACTCGCACCGCGCAATGGAGACGTACCCCGGCCGGGTAAGTACGATGCGCACCTCGACCGCTCCGACCGACTCGCGCAGTCCGGCTCCAAGGAGCTGTCGGAGCCGCACTTTGGGGGTCCGTGTCAGACCCCCCTGGAAGCGTAGGTGCACGAGTCGCACACAGGGGGGACCCATGGGTCCCCCCTACACGTGCATGTATGGCGCGACCCGCATCGACGTGAACACCCTGTAGGGGGCGCCCTTGTTCGCGTCGTGCCCATTGAGTCAATGGGAGCCCGTGTATGCGTCGTACGACTGGCTCCCATTGACTTCAATGGGAGTCCGACCGAATCGAGTCCGATGGCATACGTGCGCATCGTACTCGTTCGGTCGGGCTGCTAGGGTCCGATTCGGTCGGGAATCTCTCCGGGTCCGGCTCGGTCGGAGAGATTTCCGGCCCGAATCGGAATCGGCCCCTAAGTCTGTTACTAGTTTATGGACAGCATATCCATTGTCACTTGTCAATTACACCTACACTCGTCCACCACAATTTACTGCAGTGGAAGGAGTATTTGGGTTTGGCTCTCCAGGTCCTTGTCTATATCATAGAAAGCCATGAAGCATGCGTTACCCGGGGTGTGACAACAACACTTATTGCAACAATTTCTATATGTTAAAACAGAATGTGACTCTGATAGGTTGGCATTATAAGGAACTCATAGTTTCCCGGGAGGCTGGTTATTACCCTGCGTGTTGTCCTATTGTAAATAGTACAAACACTTCCCTGTATATTAATTGTTCTGGAATAGTGCTGTACAAAAATACAATACCCTTAGTGAATGAGTAAGATCAGAGTACATTAGGAATGAATACCAGATATGCTGCAGTTGATTATGAAAGACCGATTTATGCACATCCAGGGTTTTATTTTTGTCAAACAGTACCTATTCTAATGTTCATAATGGTGCCGATGATGTTGCTCTTGGGATGGTGTTGCCCTTAGGTGTACCCTGTAAATATGCTAAGCCTAATGTCCATTGGGTAAAGAGAACTCTGACCAAAGAATTCTGTGAGGGAGTGACTGATATAGAGGTCAATAATTATAGCAATGGAATTACCTTTGGATATTTCCTTTCTTCTATTGTTACATTGGGTGGTACTTCTATGGCCCGAGGTGAGAGAGCTCGAGAATATTTTGGATGCAAGCTCCACATTTAGTCCAACTCTACTGTAGCAGCCTTACATGACATCACCACTCAGTTAGAAAGTATGCAAATATATTCCGAGCAGACTAGATATGCAGTTGACTTCATCCTAACTAAGAGCGGTGGTGTGTGCGCGGTAGTAGGAGACCAGTGTGTAGTCGGGATCACCAATATGGGAAAGAATATTACCCAACACATTTTAGACATCCTAGAGAATGTTAAGGGAATGGAGATTGGGAACTGGAGTTGGTCTCTTTTTGGCAGCTGGGGTTGGATTCTTGAAAAGGTGATTTATTTCATTTTGATTTTGGTTTCTTGTTGTGTCCTTGTTCAATGTTTTCCCTTCTGTTGTTCCTATTGCACCACTCTTCTCACTCCTAAGAGGAACATATCGGTTCATGACACCAATGCTGCAATTATGCTGCAGAAGGAGGTAGACGATCTGATGCAGATAGATGAGGGTATTTTTGAGACTTCTTCCCTCCTTACAGCCTCCCTTCCTGACGTTGAGAATATGGAATGATCATAAAGTCTGATTATATATGTTTGTTCTTTCCTCTTGTTAAAAATAGTTTAGCTCATGCTAAAAGGAGGGTCTGTTAGAAGAGAAATGATTTTGTTTGTGCATTGCTCTGTGTAAGTTAGCATTTTTAATTTGGGCGCCATTTTGAATTATGATCGAAACTAATCCTTTGCTATTTCAGAGAAAAGGCCTCTTCTAAGTTATGTTTCTCCAAAGTTGAGTTTTGCTACACTAATGAATACACTGTTCTTATTAGCGCATACCTTTCCCACTAGATAGAGGCCTTCTCCCCCTTGTCTAGTGGCAGGGATGGGCAGAGCGACCTTGGGTAGTAGATAGTGTGTGCCCGGCCTCAGAATCGAAACTTACTCCTTGTATTTCACTGTTTAGCTGCACCTGCCTGGAGAATTCCACTATGGGCGTGTTTTAGCCCAGTTGCAAGAAGTACATAATATATCTTTATGCTTGTCGATTTCAGTCCCTCTGCAGCACTCCTAGCGACTGGGCAGACCGGGCTGCGCTCTAAGTGTATATGATTAACAGTTATTGGTTTGTATTCTCTACTGTCTGACCGACTCTTCATTTTGTATGGAAGGCTGAGAGGTGGTCATTAGTGACCCAGGTGACCCTAAACGGGTAACTTCCTTCATGTATAGCACATATAAAATACTACATAGTTATTATTTAATTATAAAGTATCTTATTTTTTGCATGAAAAATTAATGTAAGATTACCTTTTAATTAAACATAATTAACTTATTTCTTAAATAATTCTATGCACTACTTTCAACAATTAATGCATAATAAATTGAGGGGAAATTTATATTTTAATGTAAACTTAAGCTACATTATTTAAATTTAACATACATAAATAAATGTAACTTCTAATTCAAAATTAAGATATTAGTTCTCTAACATTTGTTTCTTTAGTTCCACATTTAAAATAAATAGATAAAATATATTTACATTAATATTTAACATAAAAAATATTTAAATATTTTTTTCAATTTTTCAATTTGTTCTAAGTTAAATAAATTGTTGTAGTTTACACTTTAACTTAGGGAGAGTCTGCAGTCATGGCAGATATCCCCATATGGTAAACCATAGAGAGAATTTCCCTATAATTTACCGTAAGGAGAACTCTACCCTGGTGCCAGAGATCTTGGTATAAGAAAGTATAGGAAAAATGTAAACAGTTTCTTACATTTGGAAAACGTTTGTAAAATTATTTTTATGTTGAGTGGGGTCCAGTGGTCTTCTGGCATGGACAGGGTACCAAACCTGCCTGTAATTTCTAGCAGCCTTCCGAACCAGGAATTGAATGAATCAGATAAACATGCTCTGAATTTATTAATGATTGCTGCAACATGTTTATCAACTGCCTTGTTATATTTTAATTTAAGGGATGCTGACATAACATGTTTATATGTGTAGTGTATGTACGGTGTAAAATGATTTGCATAACCTGTAAAAATATTTCATGGTACTCAATGCACTGCTGTAGTAGGTACATACATGGGTTCTTTCTGGGTCTGTAAGTATTTATTGTGCCTGCAGTTGGGTGATGTGTACAAGAGCTTTCTCAATGGTCTTGTCAAATGGTAATTATAGGTACTGGGGTGTCCTTAAATATCACACTGTGTGACAGTCACTCATAAAGGGGTCTCAACAAGCACTGGAGTTGCATTTTGTGATGAGGCAAGTATCGGTCATCTCTTTGAAAGTTAGAGGCATATTTACAAGAAAATGGCGAAGTGCAGCAAATTTATCAGTGCTCTGCCATTTCCAAAAGGCAGGGATGCTCTGTATTTATAACAATACGGCACACCCCTGTGTTTTCCCTAGTGCTGGCGCAAAAAATAGCTGCTTAGCACCAACATAGACACTCTTGCGCCATAGTGCAAGGGTGCCTGCATTGCAGTGAATAATTATTTATGCTCAGGAAGGTGTCGCTTCCTGCGCATAAACAATCAATAATGGCGATTTGTTACTTCTATGTTTGCTGCATTCTGCAGCACACATAGAAGTAGCAAATCATCAATATTTAATAGTTGTTTAGGTGCACCTTCCTGCACACAAACAGTCATTAAAGGCATTTTGCTCATTCTATGTGTGTTGCAGAATGCAGCACACATAGAAAAAGCAAAAACGAAGAGAAATGAAAGTATTTCTCCTCGTTCGCCAATCTAACACCAGCTATTGCATGGCGTTACTTTTTAGCGCTGCCTCAGATATACAGATCCTTGTAAATCTAAGGCAGCATCAAAAAGCAATGGGTGTTGTGTTGGAACACCGACAGCAACACCCATTGCATGCCCCTTTCACACAGAAAACTGCGTGAAAGGGTACCATATTTAAAAAGCGTCGTTAAGCCACAAAAAGTAGTTTAATGCCACTTTGTAAATATGGTGCAGGGCATTGTGCCACCGGAACCTCATAAAAAGTGACATTCCCATGGCACAATCCCCTTGTAAATATCCCCCTTAAAGTGTCTCTAGAAAGACTGTTAAAAGCCACATTCCATTACAACGGAATTTAAAATGTTTCCATCAACAGGTTTACATCCACAGATTGCATGCTTTCTCAAAGACTCCTCCTGCTATCTTCCTAAAAGCCAGCATGAAAAAAATGACCTTGTATTGAACTTTCAGTTTTTCAATTTTTCATTGCTAGACCTGTCAGTCTTAGTGGAGTCCCTCAAATATTTTGCTTACTCTTCTCCAATTTTTGCTGGATTTCGTTTTTGTTGGCCTTAGGACTCTGTTAATTTTATCACAGCTAACAGGTGCTAAAGTGCCTGTGCTAAAATGCATGTGCTCACTCCCCTAAGCATGGTTTGATTGGCAAATGCCTAATTGACATATTTAATTTACTTATGAGTCCCTTGTAGAGTGGTATACCATATACCAAGGACCTTTAAATTAAATGCTACTGATGGACCTGCAGCACTTATTGTGCCACCCACTTAAGTAGTCCTCCAAAACATGCCCCAGGCCTGTTATTGAAGCCTGAAGGCAGTGCCACAATGCCATGTCTACTTGGCATTTAAACCCCCTTGCCAATACTTAAACTTCCCTTTCTTTACATATGTCACCCTTAAGGTAGGCCCTAAGTAGCCCATAGGGCAGGGGGTTGTGCAATTAAAAGGTTGGGCATATACTTTTTAGTTTTACATGTCCTGGTAGTGAAAAACTCTCAAATTCATTTTTTACTACTGTGAGGCCTACCCCTCTCATTGGATAACATTGGGGATTCCTTATTACATTTAATAAGCTGTAATTCCTAATTGGGAGCAGGTAGATATTTCATGTTTAGTACCTATGAAATTATAATGACAAACTCCCTTCAATGGTAAGGTCGGATTTTTCATTGTAATTTTGAAAATGGCACATTTAGAAGTTGCCATTATCCTGCCCTTTGTGCCTGTAGCCTGTCTTGGGTCACATAACTGGATGTAGCTGAGAGTTAGACTTTGTGAATTCCTCCCAGACAGTCACAAAATAGTGGGATTTGGTGTGCCTGAATGGGCCATCTGCTGGCAGGATGGAGGGTGGAGCTTAGCACATCTCCACTTACACTTGAATAGCCTGTGCTCTGTCTTAACACAAAGGGCCTAACAGCCTTGTATTATCACTGCAGCCAGCTTGGAGCCAGGGCAGGGAAGTCAGGAAATTCCATGCAGTTCAAAGAACCTTTCCAGAAACGCCTCCCACCTTCCAGGAGAAGGGAACCAGGATATAAAAGTAGGACCTTCCCCTATCTCTTCAGTATACTTCTTGACCTGTGGATACTCTGCCAGGAAAAAAGATTGCTATTCTGCTACAAGGACTGCCACTTTGCTGCACTGCTGCTCCGGAAGAACTGCTGTCCTGCTGTGCTGGTCTACTGCCTGCCGCCCTCTTGCCAGGGTGTTAGAAATTAGGTCTCTAGTTGGCAGAAGTATACAACCTGTCTTAGTAGAAACCACAATCCTTGTAATGGCAAGTCAGTTACTCACCATAAATTAACCTGTGCTTGCTTGCCACAGAGCAGGCAGGCTTAACTTAAGAAGCAATGTGTAAAGTACTTGTGCAACACTTAAATCACAATACCACAGTGAAAACACCACAAAAAGCCTCCACATCAGATTAGAAAAATTGATTATGATTCTATAAATAAAACAAGACCAAAATGACAAATATTCAATTAGTAGAAGTCGAAATATGAATTTTTAAAGATTAGATGTAAAAATAGCGCTTAGAAGCAATAAGCACCTATGGGGGTTATCTGGTCACATTGGACAGGGACAAAGTCAAGAGTTCAGGTCAACTGCGATGGAGTGTGATCCGGATACAGGGGCCACGCAAGACTTGCTGAACAAAGTACCTAGATCCTGGTTGCAACAGCGAGATGCGGGGTGCAGCCAAGCGATGCATCAGTGTCGACCCCACAGTCGAGGTGATACAGAAAGGGCGCCACCAGCCATCTCATGGACGTACAACACAAACTGCTTAGCATAGTCGGGGGTGCCGAGTACTGGAGCCGAACAAAGCGCAGTTTTCAATTGCTCAAAAGACTGCTGGCATTCAGGCGTCCAGGGCAGGGGTTCATGCACATCTTTTAGTGATAGAGTAAGCAGGGCTTAATTAACAGCGAATAGCTAGGTATCCACTGCCTGCAATAGGAAGTGATACCTATGAAAGTGCACACATCCTTCTGAGTTTGCGGGATGGGCATTTTAACAATGGTACCGATGCGCTCAGAGATCAATCTCCTACCCTCCTTCGACAGTAGGTGACCTAAATAGGTGACCTCCTGTCGACAATACTGAAATTTGGACAGGGAAACTTTATGGCCATGCTGAGCTAAATGTATCAACAATTTAACCGTACTGTCTCTGCAACCTTGTTCTGTATCCGAGACAATGAGCAAGTCATCGACAGGCTGAAGCAATACATTACCTGTAGGGAGCAACAAAGAATTCAGTTGACCTTTCAATGCCTGACTATGGATACTCGGACTCTCTGTATAGCCTTGAGGAGCGCGACAGAATCTAAAGCTTCTACCAGCTAGGGTAACCCCAAACAGATACCTGCTGTCAGGATGAATGGGAATACTGAAGAATGCGTTTTTCAAGAAGGAATCATTGTCAAAAGAGTCATAACGTCAGGGACCACCGGAAACTGGGGAATCACTATTTTATTAACTTCACGCAAGTCAATCACAAAGCGATAAGCATCTGCCTGATCATCAGAGAAACCCGAAGGTGTCCTTTTGAGAATGTGAAGAATAGGGCTATTACAAACATTAGCAGTCGTCCCCTCAACCACTGCTTTCTAAATCAAGTCCTGCACAATTTGCAATAAAGCTCGCTCACCCACCTGCGGTATTTTATACTGAGGGATGCGAGGTAAAATAGCATTGTCTTTAACTCGAATTAAAACTGGCGTTATCTGTAACAGTCCCACATCTGTGTCACCTGTCGCCCAAAGAGTGGGCAGCACATCTTTAAACTCCCCAGGAAGAGGCGCATCTTTGGACAGGCACTGCGTAGCGCGTACTACATCCGGACCCATTGTCATGTAAAAACCCGCCGTGGAGCAGTAAATCGTAGCATGCAATTTCTTCAACAAATCCAGACCCATCAAATTTTCTCCACAATTAGAAGTCAGCAAGAATGGCGAATCCACAGTGTGTTATATGGGGTTAAGTGGCCCTTGGATACATTGTCGACATTGCTAAGTTAGCATGAGTTTTTGCTTGCCCTATGCTGCTGCTTTTGCGCACGCCTCTGCTAAGAGTTTGTTTTCGCGACAATTTGCCTCTGCCCTGTACATGATAACAGATTGTTTTTCACGTTCTCAGCCTTCCCTTTGATTCTGTCTGAACATAATGTGCAAGGTCGGTCAACAATGTCTCTTGTTATTCTGTTCTGGTCAGTCCCTATTACCTAGACAAAACTTGTAACCAACAGCTGCAATGCGGAAGAATCGTGCTTTGATATAACGTTGTTGCATGTTTTTGAAGCACACTCGAAAAAAGCCGTTCCATGGAGCTGAGCGCTGCTGTTCCTATGATGTAAACCCTTGGGTTTAGGCTTTCAGGAAGGCGTCTGCTAATAACGCCTAGAGATCTTCTGTTATATAAAATAACTTCTTACTGCCTTGGGGAGGGTGATTAGTCCCAGTTATTTAGCCTTTTTCACAGTCTTTATAAAATGACGACTCCTTTTATAGTCTATGGTATTGTAACAATGCTAATGATTCTTGCTTTATGCATTTTGCTGCTAGTTGTGGTTCGCATACTGTATCATGGATCATTATAGTCAAATTAAACATTTTGAACTTATTTAGTGACTCTGATTATTTTTATTGTGGACAAGTACGTGAGAGCGAAAGAGTGTCTCGTTCCTGCGACTCTGAGGTGAGTCGGGAGTGCTCGTGTTCTGGGTTGTCTAAACATTCGTAGCTTCTTGATATTTGTAGGAGACCGAATGAGACACTATTGCTAGTCGGTTGGGATTTTGGGTACTAAGGTGATAGGAGGTACATCCCTATTTACTGAGGTCCTGTTTTCTTGTGCATAGTTCTGTGTGTGAGCAGAATCCCCGCAACATGGCGCCGCCAACACTTGGTCTGGTTCTTATCTGCGAGACGCTTGAGTAGTGCTAGTGCTGGTCCACAATACCCTCACTTCTGTTTCCGGAGACAGCTGTGACGGAGTAACCTCCTATATTGACGTTTTTATAGGTTTATTCAAGCTTGAAGTTTTAAAAGGTATTTTTTTTCTTCTGACCCAAGTTTGCGCTGCCACTTTTTAAGTTGTTCTGCTTTCTTCTCTCTCATGGCTGTGGTTGATATTCCTGCTCATAGCAGAGCTGCGCTGAGGGCGCACTTGACTCATTATGCGGTTCCTGATGCTGGGGCCGCACTAATTTTTGTGGTGGAAGCCGATCCGGCTCACCAGTTTGAAGTTTTTTACTCTTGGGTCACATTTCCGGCGGTGGATGGCACTTATGATTTGTTTCACACGTATGCTGCCACCACCGTTCCTCAGCAGTATCAGCCTTATAGAGCGCTGTGATACAGTACGTAACACGTACCGTCCAGGTGGGACCACCTGGCGCTGCGGTGCTACCTGCGGGACCTGGTGGCGTAACCATCAGTCCCGTTATTGTTAATTCTGTCATGGGCAAGCGCCCACAGAATAAGGATGAATTTCCTTATTGGCTTGCCGAGAAATTTGGACAGATAGAAGCTGTCTTTCCTAATACCACTTGTGAGAAGTTGGCCTGGTATATGCTGTCCGCTAATTATAGTGGGCACCTTGCACCAGTCCAAACAACCCCTTATTGGAGATAGGTTAAAGACAACCTTTATTGAAAGCTACCCTAGTGGTAGCTATGGAGAGCAGCCTTCAGGCTAAGTCTTGAAGGAATGTAAAGCAGCTTGTTTTACCAGTCTATAATCTCTTGAGTGACCAAATGAAAGAGGACCACACCAGGTATATATTCAAAATATATGTATTTATTGCTAAACACACCCCTCTAGTCTCTTTATGAGGCTAGAGTTCGAAGTACATACGTTATAAGTTAGTTATCTACAGTAATAGCACAAATACACGTTTGAGCCCTAGGGGCGTACCAAACCATATACCAATAAAGTGGTATAAGAACCACGACTGAGCTAGACACAGGGCCTAGAGCCTGTAGAAGTGCTTGGACCACAAGGAACCACCCAAGGTAGTGACACAGGGGACCCACGGGGGACGCGTGCAGTGTATGAACACAGCCGCGAATCGCCGTTGACTTCTATGGGGAAAGTCGCGGTTGGAATTTTAAAGAAAAGGGACACTTAGAGGAGGACTTGGAGCAAACCCTTTTAGAACCAGGCTGTTCTAGTGTCAATACCCAGGGGAGCACCGGAGTACTCGAGTTACCTCACCCAGGGGAGCCGGGTGCATAGGTGCCTTTCGGGGTCGGGTTTCGTCGTCGTTTTCAATGGCGATCTGCTGCAAAGTGCTGCTGGCGGCCAAGTCGAAAGTGTTCGGGTGGATCCAAAGGTGGATCGAAGATCTGAAGAACCTGAAAGCAGAGGGGACAGAGTCTGGGTCACTAGCCAGTGACCAGGAAGGCGATGAGCAGATGCCCACCGATGTCGAGTGCTTCAGGTAGGTTGACGGTCGTCTTGACTCTTCAGCCACGAGATCCAGGAGGTGTCGACGATGACCAGGAGCTGGATTCGAGCTGTGCCACGACGTCTGTCGATTGCAGGGGTATCGGCGACCGGATTGGATCCAACAAGCCTTGGCAACGGCAAGTCTTGTGGAAATGAAAGAAGGACAATGGTGCAGACCAGCAAGGTCTGTGGGACTCACCCAGCAAGGGTAAGTCAGGGCACGCCTGGAGCAACCAGAGAACCCAAGCAGAAGAAGATTGGCCTTCGGGAGGGCCTACTAGCCGACGGACTAGCGACTGCGAAGGAGCCTCGAGTGGACGCACTTGGAGCTGGCTCACAGGACACTCGTGGAGTAGAGGCCAGTGATCTTCAGTGCAGTCGGTGCTGGAGGCTGGGGCTACTCGGAGCCCAAAGCACAACTTCGTGGGAGACCCAGAAGAGGATGCACTTGCAAATGCAATCGGTGTCCAGGGGTCACGGTTCCACGTTACCCATGACAGCTACGGGCCTCAGCTTTGCTGGGGCCTCAGGGCAGCCTCGGGGAAGTCTGGAAATCTACCTCTGGTGATGCAAAGACTTCGGCGTCCGGCGGGAGCTTCAGCGATGCAGACCAGACAATTGCTTTGTTGGTGCCTGCCAAGCAGGGGAGTCACTCCTTGACCCCAAGGGAGATTCTTCAGTCCTCTAATCTTAAAGTAGAGCGTTGAAGGTCCAGGATTCTGTGTCAGAGTTTCGTCCAGGTAAATCTAAAGTCCTAAGGACTGGGGTCCCATACCAAGTTAGGGGGTTGGACATACTCTGGGGATCCACCTATGGGAGGGTCAGGGCAGAGGGGTGGTTACACCCCTTTCGTTTTGTCCAGTTTCGCGCCAGAGCAGGGGCTGGAAGCCCCTGAGCCGGTTTGAACTGGGGTATGCACAGGGACACCAAATGTGCCCCCAGTGCAGGACTTCAAAGCACCAGAGAGTGCTCCCGCCCAGCCCCAATACACACTATCCTGTCTGGGGAGGCGGTTACACCTCCCTGAGACAGGAAACCTATTGTCCAGGCCTCCCCTGCCAGAGTTTCGGTCAGCAGCAGGAGGCCAGACTCGTGTCTGTGGCAGCGGCATCCATTTTGTGATGCCAGGGCTTGGAAAGAAGTTACCGGGCAGGCCGGTGTGTACATGTCTCTCCCTCTAGAAGGGTGGAATGCTACCCCCGCCGCAAGAACTGGCGGGGGGTAGTATTCCAAGATGTTTGACACCAAACACGACATGTTTCCGTGCAGCCATCCCAAAGTTAGCATTTAACGCGAGGTTATAATGCGCTTAAGAGTATATGGTCAGGCTGCACTACAAACAGCATCAGAGAAGGGTCTCCGAACGCTGCAGAGGGGCCCTGCTCATGCAGGGGCACCCTCTCACATAGGAACCACGCACTCTGCCTCCAGGATTGATAAGGCCTGCCATAGGAGTGACTTATAGGTTTATATGTGTGTATGTATGTAGTGATATAGGTAGCCTATATCACAGTAAGGGGTGCATGCACCACCTTACCCAGGCTGCAGTAGCAGACCTGTGGTGTCATTTTGGATGGCCTTCCAGGGGTGGCACAATACATGCTGCAGCCCCTGGTAGGCCTCTGAGGTACCTATGCCCTGGGTACATAGTATACCATATACTAGGGACTTATAAGGGCACTCCAGATTCCAATCAGAGATGTGCCTAAGGCACAAGGAAACCATTTTAGAGAGGAAGCAGCTAGGCTGGGGTTCTGATTAGCAGGGCCCCAGCCAGACTAAAGTCGAAAAACAGTGAAGCATCAGCAAAAAGTGGGGGTACCCATGTGAAGCAGATCCTACTCTCCTACACAACCCCCCCAAACGTAGGGACATTAAACTAACCTTGCCCAGTTAAGTCTTCATGTTCTAAGTGGAAGTACCTAGAGAGTCCATCTGCAATGGCATGGTTACTCCCAGGTCTATGTTCCACTGTGAAGTCCATCCCCTGTAGGGAAATGGACCACCTAAGCAGTTTGGGGTTTTCACCCTTCATTTGTTTTAGCCATAAGAGGGGCTTATGGTCTGTTTGAACAAGGAAGTGAGTACCAAACAAGTATGGCCTCAACTTCTTCAGAGCCCAGACCACAGCAAAGGCCTCCTCTCAATGGCTGACCAACGTTTCTCTCTAGGGGTCAGCCTTCTGCTAATAAAAGCTACTGGCTGATCCTGACCTTCATCATTCAATTGTGACAGTTCAGCCCCTACCCCCAATTCAGATGCATCTGTTTGGACAATGAACTTCTTGGAGTAATCAGGACTCTGTAGAATGGGAGCAGTGCACATTGCCTGCTTTAGGTCATCAAATGCCTTTTGACAGCTAACTGTCCACTGAACCTTTTTGGGCATTTTCTTGGAAGTTAAGTCATTCAGGGGTGTCACTATTGATCCATACCCCTTGACAAATCTCCTATAATACCCAGTCAGGCCTAAAAAGGCTCTCACCTGAGTCTGGGTAGTTGGAGCAGTCCAGTCCATGATGGTCTGGATCTTGCTCTGCAAGGGTTGCACCTGGCCTCCACCCACAAGGTGGCCCAGGTACACAACCTGACTCTGCCCTATCTGGCACTTGGTGGCCTTGATAGTCAGGCCTACTCTCTGCAGGGCCTGCAAAACATTTCTGAGGTGGACCAGGTGATCCTCCCAGGTGGAGCTAAAGACAGCAATATCATCTAGATATGCTGCACTATAGGCTTCCAGACCTGTAAGGACTGTATTCACCAACCTCTGAAAAGTGGCAGGTGCAATCTTCAGACCAAAGGGCATCACCACAAATTGATAATGCCCACTAGGGGTTGAGAATGCTGTCTTTGGCTTTGCATCATCAGCTAGTCTGATCTGCCAGTAGCCAGCTGTCAGGTCAAATGTGCTTAGATACTTGGCTGAGGCCAAAGTGTCTATTAGCTCATCTGCCCTAGGTATTGGATGGGCATCAGTCCTACTGACTGCATTGAGACCCCTGTAGTCCACACAAAACCTCATCTCTCTTTTCCCACCATTGGTGTGAGGTTTTGGCACAAGGACCACTGGACTAGCCCAAGGGCTATCTGAGGGTTCAATAACTCCCAAATCCAACATCTTCTGGACTTCTGTCCTGATACAGTCCCTGACATGGTCAGGTTGCCTATAAATCTTATTTTTAATAGGCAGACTGTCCCCAGTGTCCACTTCATGAGTGCACCAGGTGGTCTGACTGGGTGTCAGTGAGAATATGTGCCTGAACTGATTGAGCACTTGTCTGCAATCAGTTTGCTGCTGGGCAGTGAGGCTGCCTGCCAAGGCTACACCATCCACTGACCCATCATCAGGGTTCTGTGAGAGCAGGTCAGGGAGTGGGTCACTCTCTTCCTCCTGTCCCTCATCAGTAGCCACGAGCAAGCCCATGTCTGCCCTGTCCACATATGGTTTTAACCTGTTGACATGGAGAACCCTGTGGGGACTCCTGGGTGTTCATAGGTCTACTAAATAGGTAACCTCACCCTTCTGTTCAACAATGGTATGGGGTCCACTCCATTTGTCTTGGAGAGCTGCTGGGGCCACTGGCTCCAACACCCACACCTTCTGTCCTGGCTGGTAAACAGTCAGTACAGCCTTTGGTCATGCCAGGCTTTTTGAAGTTCCTGGCTAGCCTCAAGGTTTTTAGTTGCCTTTTTCATGTACTCAGCAATCCTGGAGCGAAGACCAAGTACATAGTCCACTATGTCTTGCTTTGGGGGCTTGAGAGGTAACTCCCATCCTTCCTTCACCAAGCACAATGGACCCCTGACAGGGTGACCAAACAAAAGTTCAAAAGGGCTGTAGCCAACCCCTTTTGAGGCACCTCCCTGTATGCAAATAAAAGGCAGGGCAAGAGTATGTCGCATCTTCGCCTAAGCTTTTCTGGGAGCCCTTTAATCATGCCCTTCAAGGTTTTGTTGAATCTCTCAACTAAACCATTGCATTGCGGGTGATAGGGTGTGGTGAACTTGTAAGTCACTCCACACTCCTTCCACATTGCTTTCAAGTATCCAGACATAAAGTTAGCACCCCTGTCTGATACAACCTCCTTAGGGAAGCCCACTCTTGAGAAAATTCCCAGGAGGGCTCTTGCCACCACAGGTGCTGTAGTGGTCCTAAGGGGAATAGCCTCTGGGTACCTGGTGGCATGATCCACTACCACCAGGATAAACCTGTGCCCAGATGCTGTTTGGGGATCCATGGGACCAACAATGTCAATCCCCACCCTTTCAAAGGGAACCCCCACCACAGGTAGTGGTATCAGGGGGCCTTTGTAGTGCCACCTGCCTTGCCACTGGCCTGGCAGGTTACACAGGAGCGACAAAACTCCTTGGGGTCTTCAGACATGTGGGGCCAGTGAAAGTGAGGGACAATTCTGTCCCAAGTCTTGTTCTGGCCCAGGTGACCTGCTAAGGGAATGTCATGGGCTAGGGTCAATAGGAAGCCCCTGAACTTCAGAGGTATAACCAACCTCCTGGTGGCAACAGGATTGGGGTCTCTACACTCTGAGTACAAGAGTCCATCATCCCAATACACTTTATGGGGACCACTAGCTTTCCCAGCAGCCTCAGCAACAGCTTGCTGTCTGAGGGGTTCAAGAGAGGGGCAGCTCTGCTGCTCCTGGCTCAGATCTGCCCTGGAAGGGCCCCTGTCCCCAAGAACTCAACCTGGTCAGGTTCAAGCTCCTCTGGGACAGTTCCTTCCTCAGGACTGAGATCATCCCCCTCAAGAGTCTGATCTTCCTTCTAAGCCAAGGGGAAGGCACTGCCTTTACCCTACTACTCCTCTTCTTGGAGGGCACTTGGTCCATTATTCCAGAATCCAAGGCCTGTTCAGTGTTAGACATTTTGGCTTGTGACCTGGTCACAGCAAACACATCTGCAGGGATGCCCAGCATTTCTGCATGGGTCCTGAGCTCCACTTCTGCCCAAGCTGAAGTTTCTAAATCATTGCCAAGCAAGCATTCAACTGGTAGGTCTGCACTTACCACAACCTTCTTAAGGCCAGTTACCCCTCCCCAGGAGAAGTTAACAACTGCCAGAGTATGGTCTGTTCTGACATTGCTAGCATTGGTCACTTGGTACATTTCACCAAGTATAATCTGCCCAGGATCTACAAGGTCTTGTGTCACCATGGTGACACTTGCCCCTGTGTCCCTAAATGCCAAAGCCTCTTTTTCCATTGATTAAGGGCTGTTGCCTGTACTTGCCCAGATTACTGGGACTCACAGAGGAGGTCACATCCATGCCTCCATCACAGACTAGGACAGCCTGAGTGAGTTCTCTGACTAGGTCAGAGCTCATCTCCTTACCCAGGGTCAACCCTACTAAACCCTTGGCTTGTGTAGTCCCACCACCAATTGTAACTGCACTAGGGGGAGCAGGTGCCTTAGGGGCATTGGTGGGGGCTGGAGTAGAGTCTTTGGACTTGGTGCAATCACTGGTCCAGTGGGTCTTTTGCTTACAGACCTTGCACCACGGTTTCTTTTGGCCTCTTCCCTTGTTAGACTGTGAATCCCCACCTGAAGAAGATTTGTGGGGGCCTTGTGAAGACTTCTGGTCTTTACCCTTCTCCCCACCCTTATCAGAGTTTTTAGAATCTTGCTTATTAGGGTCACCACCTTGGTTCTGTACCTTCTGCCTCACCCTGGTTCTGACCCATTTGTCTGCCTTCTTTCCCAATTCTTGGGGAGAGGTCAGATCCGAGTCCACCAGGTGCTGATGCAACAGCTGATTTTGACAATTATTAAGGATCTGCTCCCTCATGATAAGATTGTACAATCCTGTGAAGTCACATACCTTACTGCCTAATAACCAACCTTCCAGAGCCTTGGCAGAACAATCAACAAAGTCCACCCAGTCTTGAGTCTGTGCCTTTTGGGTATCTCTGAACTTTAACCTGTATTCTTCAGTGGTTAGGCCAAACCCATCAATCAGAGCACTCTTTAAGACTGTGTATTTATCAGATCCTCCTCTTTAACAGTGAGGAGCTTATCTCTACCTTTGTCTGCAAAGGAGAGCCACAAGATTGCTGCCCACTGCTCCTGAGGGACCCTCTGTACTTTACAGGCCCTCTCCAGTGCAGTTATCCATTTGTGGATGTCATCCCCACTCTGGTAGGGAGGGGCAATCTTGCTCAGGTTTCTATGGTCATAAGACCTTTCCCTATCTCTGGGGAAATTGCTGCCACCATGGGACTCTAGTCCCATCTTTTTCTCTCTTTGTAGAGATCTAGGGACTCCCTGTCTATAGCCAACTGCTGTTTTCTGAGTTCAAGCTGGGCTTGCTCATACTCAATCAGTCTCTTTCTCCTGTCATGAGAGGATTCTCTCCTATGAGAAGAGACAGAGGTCCCTATTGAGGTGTCAGAGTGGTTAGACTCCTGAGAAGGAGATCTAGACCTTCTGGGCACACTCACAATTCTTCCTGGGGGGACAAAGGGGAGGTCATTCTGATCCTCCTCCTCCACAGGAGGAATTGGGTTCTACAGGTCAAGGTCATTTTCACCTTCCTGGCCAGTTTCAGAGGGGGGGTCCTGGGTTTCTTCACCCCTGACCCCTTCCTCATCTTCTGCCCCACCCTCTCTGCCTACCCCTTCAGACCCTAGGGGCCTGCTGAGATCATCAGCTAGTAGCACCTCTCTGAGGTGTTGGGTGCTGGCACTTTTGCCTGCCTTCAGCTTCCTAGTATTGCATAATGCTCTCAATTCCAAGAATGGGAGTTTATCATACTTGGAGGGAAGAAGCCCACTGGCTTCTGGCAAGGACTCACTGGGTCCTGGCTTTGAAGACATTACTAGTGAGGTGTGGTGTATGCACTACCTACTCTAGTGTGGCCTACTAAACTCTCTGAGTTGTAGAAAGGGTGTGCTATCCCTTAACACACAACTCTAAGTTCAGTAGTACTTACTGTATACTAAGCTTGATTTATATGTACCTAAGGTACCCTTAGTGGTTTTCAGTTGATCAATTCAATTGAGATTATCTGGTAAAACAATAGCAAGCTGGAATCCCACACGCTGCACACCAATGTGAGAAGTTGGCCTGGTATATGCTGTCCACTAATTATAGTGGGCACCTTGCACCAGTCCAAACAACCCCTTATTGGAGATAGGTTAAAGACAACCTTTATTGAAAGCTATCCTAGTGGTAGCTATGGAGAGCAGCCTTCAGGCTAAGTCTTGAAGGAATGTAAAGCAGCTTGTTTTACCAGTCTATAATCTCTTGAGTGACCAAATGAAAGAGAACCACACCAGGTATATATTCAAAATATATGTATTTATTGCTAAACACACCCCTCTAGTCTCTTTATGAGGCTAGAGTTTGAAGTACATACGTTATAAGTTAGTTATCTACAGTAATAGCACAAATACACGTTTGAGCCCTAGGGGCGTACCAAACCATATACCAATAAAGTGGTATAAGAACCACGACTGAGCTAGACACAGGGCCTAGAGCCTGTAGAAGTGCTTGGACCACAAGGAACCACCCAAGGTAGTGACACAGGGGACCCACCGGGGACGCGTGCAGTGTGAGAACACAGCCGCGAATCGCCGTTGACTTCTATGGGGAAAGTCGCGGTTGGAATTTTAAAGAAAAGGGACACTTAGAGGAGGACTTGGAGCAAACCCTTTTAGAACCAGGCTGTTCTAGTGTCAATACCCACTGGAGCACCGGAGTACTCGAGTTACCTCACCCAGGGGAGCCGGGTGCATAGGTGCCTTTCGGGGTCGGGTTTCGTCGTCGTTTTCAATGGCGATCTGCTGCAAAGTGCTGCTGGCGGCCAAGTCGAAAGTGTTCGGGTGGATCCAAAGGTGGATCGAAGATCTGAAGAACCTGAAAGCAGAGGGGACAGAGTCTGGGTCACTAGCCAGTGACCAGGAAGGCGATGAGCAGATGCCCACCGATGTTGAGTGCTTCAGGTAGGTTGATGGTCGTCTTGACTCTTCAGCCACGAGGTCCAGGAGGCGTTGACGATGACCAGGAGCTGGATTCGAGATGTCCCACGACATTTGTCGATTGCAGGGGTGTCGGCGACCGAATTGGACCCAACAAGCCTTGGCAACGGCAAGTCTCGTTGAAATGGAAGAAGGACGATGGTGCAGACCAGCAAGGTCTGTGGGACTCACCCAGCAAGGGTAAGTCAGGGCACGCATTGAGCAACCAGGGAGCCCAAGCAGAAGAAGATTGGCCTTCGGGAGGGCCTACTAGCCAACGGACTAGCGACCGCGAAGGAGCCTCGAGTGGACGCACTTGGAGCTGGCTCACAGGACACTCGTGGAGTGGAGGCCAGTGATCTTCGGTGCAGTCGGTGCTGGAGGCTGGCGCTACTCGGAGCCCAAAGCACAACTTCGTGGGAGACCCAGAAGAGGATGCACTTGCAAATGCAATCGGTGTCCAGGGGTCATGGTTCCACGTTACCCACGACAGCTACGGGCCTCAGCTTTGCTGGGAACTCAGGACAGTCTCGGGGAAGTCTGGAAATCTACCTCTGGTGATGCAAAGACTTCAGTGTCCGGCGGGAGCTTCAGCGATGCAGACCAGACAATTGCTTTGTTGGTGCCTGCCAAGCAGGGGAGTCACTCCTTGACCCCAAGGGAAATTCTTCAGTCCTCTAATCTTAAAGTAGAGCGTTGAAGGTCCAGGATTCTGTGTCAGAGTTTCGTCCAGGTAAATCTAAAGTCCTAAGGACTGGGGTCCCATACTTATACCAAGTTAGGGGTTGGACATACTCTGGGGACCCACCTATGGGAGGGTCAGGGCAGAGGGGTGGTTACACCCCTTTCCCTTTGTCCAGTTTCGCGCCAGAGCAGGGGCTGGAAGCCCCTGAGCCGGTTTGAACTGGGGTATGCACAGGGACACCAAATGTGCCCCCAGTGCAGGACTTCAAAGCACCAGAGAGTGCTCCCGCCCAGCCCCAATACACACTATCCTGTCTGGGGAGGTGGTTACACCTCCCTGAGACAGGAAACCTATTGTCCAGGCCTCCCCTGCCGGAGTTTCGGTCAGCAGCAGGAGGCCAGACTCGTGTCTGTGGCAGCGGCATCCATTTTGTGATGCCAGGGCTTGGAAAGAAGTTACCGGGCAGGCCGGTGTGTACATGTCTCTCCCTCTAGAAGGGTGGAATGCTACCCCCACCGCCAGAACTGGTGGGGGGTAGTATTCCAAGATGTTTGACACCAAACACGACATGTTTCCGTGCAGCCATCCCAAAGTTAGCATTTAACGCGAGGTTATAATGCGCTTAAGAGTATATGGTCAGGCTGCACTACAAACAGCATCAGAGAAGGGTCTCCGAACGCTGAAGAGGGGCCCTGCTCATGCAGGGGCACCCTCTCACATAGGAACCACGCACTCTGCCTCCAGGATTGATAAGGCCTGCCATAGGAGTGACTTATAGGTTTATATGTGTTTATGTATGTAGTGATATAGGTAGCCTATATCACAGTAAGGGGTGCATGCACCACCTTACCCAGGCTGCAGTAGCAGACCTGTGGTGTCATTTTGGATGGCCTTCCAGGGGTGGCACAATACATGCTGCAGCCCCTGGTAGGCCTCTGAGGTACCTATGCCCTGGGTACATAGTATACCATATACTAGGGACTTATAAGGGCACTCCAGATTCCAATCAGAGATGTGCCTAAGGCACATGGAAACCATTTTAGAGAGGAAGCAGCTAGGCTGGGGTTCTGATTAGCAGGGCCCCAGCCAGACTAAAGTCGAAAAACAGTGAAGCATCAGCAAAAAGTGGGGGTACCCATGTGAAGCAGATCCTACTCTCCGATACCACTCCTGTGGATAAGCACAGGATCTTAACTATTAGTTTACCCAAAGACTTAATTCCCGAATTGGCTGATTGTAACACCTGGGGCAGGGTGTTTGCAGCGGTATATTCTATGTGTTTCGGCACCCCCTCCATGACCGTACTCCCCTCTGTGATAAAGCGCGTTCAAGATGAACACGGTGCAGAAGCGGCTGTTGAGCTGGGGTTGAGACTGGTGGGAGTGTTCGACGTGGTTGCTGATATGATCCTTGCGAATGTCAAGGGCGATGCCGTTAGCTTTCAAGTAGCAAACCGCCTAGAGGCGGTCGCGGAGCCCGACAGGCCACGTGAATTACCAAAGATTATTGCAAAGGCTTACAAAACCATAGGCCGCAATAGTCTGGGAAATAAGCCTACAACTCAAACACAAACGCAGTCTCAAGTACAACAGAAAGCCCAGCCTGACAAGGATGGGTGCCCTTTCTTTCCTAAAAAGAGTTGGCAAAGAAATAAGAAACAGGGTTCCCAACAACAGAAGCAGGGTTTGGTTGCTAGTTCACCGACCCCTGATGCTTCTGAGCGTACTTATGACTTGCGCGATCGCGCTAAAATGAAGTCTCCTGAAAGATTTCAGGTTCCTGATCAGCGTTCTCCTCGTTCTTTGCAGGAAACATCAGGCTCACAAGCCGGTGGAGGGGATCGCCAGGATCGGGGTAGGAGTCAACCTGCGTCACATCTTCGTGAACAGCCTCGACAGTTTGAAGTCAAGGACAAGCAGGGTGATTCCGCACGAACCCGTCCTCCTTTTCAAAAGAGAAAGGTTGCCGCTTTAACAGCAAGATATGCCACAGACGGTAAGGACGCGACTCCTGGATCGGACTTGGGCAGTGACTCTGCTCGACAGTGCGGCGGAAGTTACCATAGTCCGGGAGGCTCCAAGTCCCCGTCTGGATGTGACAGCAACTGACACATTTGTTACAATTGAGACTGCCGATACCCGGGTTGCCCCCCCGGATAGACTATGCGAAGTCCTTTTCCAAATTGAAGGTGATATACTGCGTCCCATTAAAGTTGTGTTCTGGGAGAATGTAACCGCTACATATGACTTTTTATTGGAGGAGAAAGATTGGCCGCCACCCTTTGTGTTATCCGCTTCTCGGGGGGAAGATGTGATACTTCCGAATTTTTCACGTTGTGTCCCTGAGGAACAAGCGCAGGCTTTCGCGGAGGAATGGGCTTTGGCCTTAGCCCCAGCGGTGTATCGCAATCAGGTGGGTTGGGACGTTGATTCGCCAGCTCATGAAATACCATTGCGCTCTATGCCACAGCCTCAACCTCAATATCCCATCAAACATGAAGCGAAGGCTTCGGTTTGTGACATTCTAAGACAATTGGAGTATCAGGGGGTCATTGAGTCATGTGTATCACCTATGAATAATCCTCTCTTTACTGTCCCTAAACCTGATGGTACTTTTAGGATTGTTTTGGATTATAGAAATTTGAACAGCAATTGCCGCACCTTTGCGGTACAAAACACACACAGCTCAGCGCTGGTGAATAATGTTGTTCGTAAAAAATACAAAACGACACTTGACATTTCCAATGGTTTCTACAGTCACAATCTCGACCGTGCGAGTGGTGACCTGACAGCATTCAGTGCCGTCGGAAATCAGAAAAAATTCACAAGATTGCCAATGGGCTACAAGAATAGCCCCGGGGCATTTGCGGCACGCATTGTGTCTTTGTTGCATGACATTGACCCCGAGGCCTTGTCGTATGTTTATGACATCTATTTGACTGACGACGACCTCGCCCCGCATCTTGACCGAGTCGACCACATAATATTGTCTTTTGCCGACTACGGTTACAAATTAAATTTTGCAAAGTCACACATTGCCCATCTGGCAGTGCTCTTTTTGGGCTATGAGCTCAATAATGAGGGAAAGGGTCTAGCACTTCATTTCCTAGAGAAGTGTGCACATTTGCAAACACCTTCTTCTTTGAAAAAGTTACAATCCCTGCTGGGTTTTTTAAACTTCGGGAGGACTTACATTCCCGATTATACCCAGCGTATCAAGCCGCTTTATGCGTTGATACAACCTAAGTTTTCTTCTGCCAGCTGGCTTCCGGAACATACTTCCGTTCTGCATGCTTTGCAGGCGGATCTGCTTGCGACTAACTTCTTAATGACTTGTGATAACACCACCAACCTGGTAATACGTATCGTTTCTGGGGCAGTGGGTTTCACGTACTTAACATTCAATGAAGGTGACACAATACCTATTGCATACAAATCACACTTGTACACTGCGGCTGAAATGCGTTTTTCCTCTGTAGAAAAAATCTTGACGGCAGTGCAGATGGCGATTCTAAAGGAACGCTCACTGGCGCAGGGCAAACGCATTCTTATGGTCACTCCCTTCCCTGCTTTGGAAGCAGTGACTAAAGCTAGTGTGCCTAACTCTAAAGCATTGCACCCACGTTGGATTCAGTGGGCTACTTCTTTGACGTCTTCGGATGTCACATTTGTCTTTGATTTTTCTCTTCAGACTCAGGAGTTTTTGCAGTATGAATTTGTTCATCCTCCTCCTTTGTCGCTTCTTCCTCTATGTGAATACAAATGCATTATTTATACCGATGGCTCGGCGCAACCGGCCACGGGTTCCAAACATGCTTATTCGGCAGCTTGTGCTATTGTGGCTGGCTCCATTGAAGATGGAGAGTTTAAGTCTTCCATTGTGCACACACAGGCACTAGGAGACTGCACGGCGCAATTGGCCGAGCTACGTGCTCTTGTTCTAGCTTTAGAGTTTGCAGATCCTCTTGTGAATACTCTTATTGTGTGTGATTCTTACTATTGTGTCCAGTCGTTCAATGACAACTTATTCTTTTGGTCTCAAAATGATTACCGCGAATCTAAAGGCAGCGCAATCAAGCATAAAACGCTTTGGGTTCGAGTCGCAGATCTTAAACAACGTCTGCCTCTCACACATGTTATTCACACTCTTGGCCACCTGCGTATCGGAACACACGCTCTTGGTAATTCTCTGGCTGATGAAGCGGCCAAGTCTGCAGTAGCCACGTGTTCTGTAGCAGCAGTTACAAGATCTATGACTAAGGTTGATAATGAAATTCTGGCAGCGGTCGCTGCAACTAGGGAGGGAGGTAATTATCCTGCGGGTTTCCCTTCCAAATACTCTTATCATGTAACTCCCGAACAGGTTCCTTATGCTACCATTCCTTCAGTTGGGGATCGGCTGATTCTCAACTCTGACCGCAGACAAACTTTGATCAAGACCGCACACGAAGGCATTGCTTCGGCACATGCTGGTGTGTCGGCAACAGTCTCTATTCTTCAGCAATGTTACTGGTGGCGTGGTTTATATAAACAGACTCGTAACTATGTTCTTTGCTGTGATGTTTGTCAACAAATCAAGCCTTCGACTGTCACACGTCCGCCACAAACACAGCTGTGTATTTCTAATAGACCCTTTGGCTGTGTCTATCTTGATCACTGCGGTCCTCTTTCTTCTGATACTGCATACAAGTATATCTTGGTTGCGGTTGATTCGTGCACTCGATTCCTCTGGGTATGGCCACAATGTAGTGCTGACGCTCAAAATGTCATCAGGGATTTGCGTGTCTTTATCGGGATGTTTGCCTGTGGTACCTTCCATTCTGACCAAGGTCCAGCGTTTGCCTCTAAGGCTTACAAGGATGCGATTAAGTCGTTGGGGGTACAGGTGCAGTTTTCGTCTCCATACAGGCCTGAGGGCAATTCAGTTGTGGAGCGAATGAACCGTGACTTAAAGCAATCCTTGACAGCTAGAGTCTTAGGTACTGGCAGGGACTGGCTATCCCACTTGTATGGGGTCCAACGTGCATTGGGTAATCTCCCTAGAAGATCTCTGGGTGGGCGGACCCCTTGCGAGGTGCTCTTTGCCTTTCACATGTTTGTTCCTGACCTTGATGGTCTGGACATTGTGGCGGCTGCCTCTAGGTTTGACGTGGATAGTCATTCTGCTACGTTGCGGGATCTACAGAGGTCCCGTGGTGCCCTGGCGGCTGAGCATTTGCCATCTTCGCCTGCTGATGTGCAGCTGATTCCTGTTGCCGGTTGGCTTCCTAGGGTTGGAGATCTGGTGCGGGAGAGGATTGAAGACAAGGGAGAATTTGGTCCCTCTTGTCCTCCGGTTTCTGTGCTTGGACTGAGGGGTGCTCGTGCTGTCGTTCTGCCACCATTGCCAGGTCGCAAAGACAACAGATACATCTCAGTGGACAATGTCAAGTTACACCGTGTGGCCGATTCTGAATAGTGTGGCACCTGCAGTTTCGTGCAACACGATATCCTTGGCGCCATTAACTTTGTCATCATCTGCTGCCACACGGATGTCTGCTCATTTGATGGACACTGTAATTGATCTTCAGCCTGTGCGACGAACATCTTCTGCGGTGGATCTTGTGTGTCCTTTTCCGGCTACTGGTTCCGTGTGTGTGTGATTCCATCTGGCCCAGGTGTGCGAATGGAGGATTCAGCGCTTTCACCTTTGCTTCCGGGTCCAGTGAGTGCCTGTGAGGGGGGTCCGGCGCACCTTTCTTCTGCCTCGTCCTCCTCGTCATCCAGTTTGCCTGGTGCACCTGGGTCTGGGTTGCGTATCTTTTACTCGTGGTTCGGGAAGACGTGCTTCGTTCCCCCATGGACCTACATTTGGTTGGTGCTTGTCCTGGTGTTTCTCTTCATGTCGGTTGGATTTGTGACGGTGTTCTTTTTGCTTGTGGGTGGCCGTTGTCTCCCTGAACGCTCTGCGGTGAAAATGGTCGATGTAACTTTGGCTCCTCACACATCGTCCCATGTCATGAGGCGTGACAAAACTTTTGTGAATGTTTCAGCTTTTCCTGTTCATGATGGCATCATTTGGGACAAAGTGGCTTGTGAGGTCCATGGCCCGACAGAGGTCCTTAGAGTTCCGTACGTGTTTCGCGTCTCATTGGGGGATGTGGTGACACGGGACATGCATTCGGGTGATTGGGATGTGCAGGCCGTTCATGCATTGTTTTCAGATTTAAAATATTGTGCTGCCTTTGATGCTGAAGATTTGTACTTGAATTCTGTCAGTTATGGTGATCTTTTTTGCTATCAACATTGTGGGCATCATTTTTTACACAAATCGAACGCCATGGGACCTGTTTTTGGTTTTACCGAATGGGAACATTGTCCAACTCCCTTACAGGGGAGTTCTAGGGCGCTTGGGGATGGGTTCACCTGTTTTTCTAACTATGGTTTGACTGGTCCTGAGTCCTATTATTTTGGGCTTCAAAAGTCCCCTGCATCGAGGTACCTGTTGTCACACACTGAGCTAATTTATGCCAACTCGTTTGGAGCGCAGTTGGCCACACTCGCTTGTGGCCATTGGAGACAGACTATAGATTTGAAGTCCATCTGGGGCATGGGGCCGTGGCGGGTTCGGGGCGCTGGGGTGTTGCATCGTGCCTGCCTGATCCTGACTCAATTGCTGTTTTTGAATGAAACCGTTTATCAAACGCCCTGTTGTTGCCTTGTAACTGTCAAGAATCTAAATGCCCCCTCAATTCCAACATTGGCTGAATATGATAATTGGCGGTTGCATAGTGGCTACGCCATGGAGGCTTTGCGGGCTCTACTTCGGAATGCCTCCTTTGGTGTCTCTGGGGTCGGTCCATTGGGATGGTTGTTGTGGCGGTCTGGTGCTGATGCATGCCAGTTGCGTTTCTGTGGTGTTGCACCTGGTTTCTTTCGGACTGGGCCGGACCCTCGTTGTCCACCTCGTCGTTCTGTGACTACATGCTCGGTGGGTGGATTGTGCCAGCAGTGGCTAGAGCACTCTGACCTTGCGTCTGTTAAGCAGCACCTTTCCATCCTGTCGAGTGATGTTGATTTGGCTGATTTTCTGCTGGGCCCACGTGGTCCAAGGGCCAAGAGATTTCTTTGTGCCTCTTGTAGTGAAGTTTGGAGACTTTCGCGGAGTGGGGCTGCCTTCCATCTGCGTTGGGTTGACCAGGCAGGCTTGGAGGGGGTCCTTGCTGTGGTGTACAGCAGCATTGATGCACTTTCTTCGCGCGTTTGCACCTTGGACAGTATTGTTTCTTCTGTAGTGGATGTTGTGCGAGGTGATGTTTCTGTGTTATGTCATGGTCGGGGTCGGTTGAGGTCAGTCATGCGGTTTGCTTGGACGTTGCAGACGCTGGGAATGGGTGGATTGCCTTGGGATTGTTTGAATGCCACTGCTTTGTTCTTGCCTTTTGACCTGACTGATGGACAGAGGTTTGTGTCCATGGGGGATGCTGTATGTACGCTGTTACGTGTTGAGCGATTGGAGCCTTTGCCGTTCTCTGTGGCGGAGGCGGACTCTGCTGTTTGGTTGGTTCATGGCGTTGTCACTTTGCCCTTTTTGCTTTTTCAGTTTAGATCATGTGTGCAGTACTTTCCTGTTGGCCGCTTTGAGCCGCTTGCCACTGCTTTTCTGCATGAATTGTGGGTCCTGCCCTTTGCTTGTTGGTGTTTGAGGGAGGATGGAGGGGTTTTCCTCACGGGGGAGTAGTGTGGTTCGGTGCTGGGTCGCTCTCTTGTGTGCAGGCACGTTGAGTTGCACGGCGAGTGTGATATGTCGGCACCCAATCTAGCTTGCTTTTTGAAGGGGACCCCAGTGCCATCCATCACGCCTGTCTTTGCATTGCTTACTAGCGGCAGCTGTCTCATTTTGAACAGTCGGGACTGCTGTGGTTTGCGGGCGGGTGTCCCATGCTTGGTGGCCGTTTCCCAGCGCGTAACTTGCTGTGGCGGTGTCCTTTTCCCGCCCGCATGGGAGTTTGGATTCTTCCCTTTGGCCTTCCATTCCAACTTTGAAAGCAGAGTTCAGCGGGTTGAGCAGGCTCGGGGCCCTTTTGTTCCGGCAGGAGGTGGCCCTCGCTTCCGCCCGTGGGGCATTCCGGCTGCGGGTGGCTCGAACCTCGAGTGAGATACAGTCGCTTCTTGACACTGACCTCCCACTTCATTTTGGGGAATTAGTTCACCAGGTATTTGGTGCATCTGATACGACGGGCCTTGCCCATTTCTTTGGATGTGTGGGATCTGGCCTGGTGTCTTCCTTTCAAACTATATTCGGGGTAATTCCGGCTTTTGTTAATTCTGTATTTTCCAGCATCTTCGGGGGGTTCCCCTTGGTGTTGGCGCTCGCAGCTGGTGTCCTGCTTCTCCTTCTTGTGTTTCATAGTGGCTGCTCGCTTTGTGGCTCTGCGTGGGCCGGACCAGCTTCATCTGTGCCGTGATCGCCTGTATGGGGCTTTTGGATACTTGCCTTTGGCAACGCTTGGCATCGGTTGCGACTTGACATTCCGCTTTGCCTACTTTGCTTGCGTGCAACCAGTGCTTCATTGCGAGTGGTGTCGTTTCTCATGGGCGATGGAGCTTTGCTTGTCTGGCACGTGGTGTCCAGTCCCTTATTTCGGCCGGTTGATGGGACCCTTGGGGGCTCATGGCGTGGCTTGTTCTGTGGAGGGTCCGATGACGCGTGCAGCTTTGCTTGGAGTCTTGGATCAATGGGATATCTGTGCAGCTGCGCAGACTTTCCTACAACGAAGTTTCATTGAATATCACGCAAGTTTGCCTTTTCTATTTTTGGATGCTCCTGTTTGTGAGGAACATGATTGTTCCTTCGGCTTGCTAAATTGGATGTCATCATTTTTATCCACCAGTGACAACGATGCACTATTGGAAGGAATTGCATTCCTTTGCACCCAAACCTCCATGGATTAAATACTTGGGTCGTCCCTACTCCACTGTCTGAAATACAGACTCTTTTGTTTCAAGCTCACCATGCCTTCAGCTTTTTTCGAACTTTCCCTTTTTTCTCCGATTTGATTTTTTTTAGAAAGTCCCTCACCAATATTTTAAACAATGCCTGACTTCTGAACTCTGTTTTTGTTCTTCTGTCTTTGTCCTACTGACTTACCAGGGGGAGGGTGTTACATGGGGTTATATGGCTCTAAGACACATTGTCGACATTGCTAAGTTAGCATGAGTTTTGCTTGCCCTATGCTGCTGCTTTTGCGCACGCCTCTGCTAAGCTTTTGTTTTCGCGACACTTTGCCTCTGCCCTGTACATGATAACAGATTGTTTTTCACGTTCTCAGCCTTCCCTTTGATTCTGTCTGAACATAATGTGCAAGGTCGGTCAACAATGTCTCTTGTTATTCTGTTCTGGTCAGTCCCTATTACCTAGACAAAACATGTAACCAACAGCTGCAATGCAGAAGAATCGTGCTTTGATATAACGTTGTTGCATGTTTTTGAAGCACACTCGAAGAAAGCCGTTCCATGGAGCTGAGCGCTGCTGTTCCTATGATGTAAACCCTTGGGTTTAGGCTTTCAGGTAGGGGTCTGCTAATAACGCCTAGAGATCTTCTTTATATAAAATAACTTCTTACTGCCTTGGGGAGGGTGATTAGGTCCAGTTATTTAGCCTTTTTCACAGTCTTTATAAAATGACGACTCCTTTTATATTCTATGGTATTGTAACAATGCTAATGATTCTTGCTTTATGCATTTTGCTTCTAGTTGTGGTTCGCATACTGTATCATGGATCACTATAGTCAAATTAAACATTTTGAACTTATTTAGTGACTCTGATTATTTTTATTGTGGGCAAGTACGTGAGAGCGAAAGAGTGTCTCGTTCCCGTGACTCTGAGGTGAGTCGGGAGTGCTCGTGTTCTGGGTTGTCTAAACATTTGTAGCTTCTTGATATTTGTAGGAGACCGAATGAGACACTATTGCTAGTCGGTTGGGATTTTGAGTACTAAGGTGATAGGAGGTACACCCCTATTTTCTGAGGTCCTGTTTTCTTGTGCATAGTTCTGTGTATGAGCAGAATCCCCGCAACACTAATGTGCTGCATAGCTAAATACATATAATGCATGTTTTTGCTAGTAGTTAGTTCAGCTCAAGCACTGCTTCAATATTTGGACTATCAGGCCCTTGTCCTGTTATGAACAACGCAAAATTGGTGCTTTTTAACTCTGCACGAATGAACAGCTTAAACTTTGTAACTGAAGTGACAATATAGTAAACTCTGTGTTCAACATTGAATCTATAACTTTGCACAGAGGAAAGGTAAATATGTGCTTATAACTTTCCAAAACTAGACTGGTTCTAATCTTTTGTAATAAATTTGAGGTTACAATGAATTTTGTGTTTTTAATGGTGTTTTAAGGTTAAAAAAAATCCTATTGCGTCGCATTCCTAAAACAAATCAGATTTAACATAATATTGAATGCAAAATTTGCAATGATTTGTATTAATCAAACAAAATAACTAACACTTGTTTACTAACTTTTTCACAAATTGGCTTTTTAAAGTTGCTACAGCCAAAAAGGGATGCCAAATGGAAATAAATTACTCTAGCTGAGAGCTGGTAAGTCCAGCACCACACACTGGTAGTACAACACCCTCCCATAGAAATCCCTCACTCACCATAGGTGACATGCTTCATCATTTGGGATTCTCCTCCCAGAGGAAAAACGTAGGGGCATATTAGCAAGAACCTCGTTAAAATTATCGCCGTTTTAGCGGCAGAAAACTGCCGCTAAAACGGCGATAATGGGCTTGCTAATATGCGTTATAGAATTCCAATAGAAGCCCAGGTTAGATGTCCTGCACATCTAACATGGGCTTCTATTGGAATTCTATAACGCATATTAGCAAGCCCATTATTGCCGTTTTAGCTGCAGTTTCCTGCCGCTAAAACAGCGATAATTTTAACGAGGTTCTTGCTAATATGCCCCATAGTTCCTCTGAGGGCTACAACCCCCTCTCTGAGAGGGAGGAGCTCAGGGATGTGGATTTACAATATCCTATTAGTTATTTAAAACATCCCTGAGCTCCTCCCTCTCAGAGAGGGGGTTGTAGCCCTCAGAGGAACTATGTTTTTCCTCTGGGAGGAGAATCCCAAATGATGAAGCATGTCACCTATAGTGAGTGAGGGATTTCGTCCTGAAAAGGGAAGTGCCCATAGATAGTTCTGTGGCACCTAGTCATTTGGTTCTGTATTTTATATTTTCATGCTTTCAAACTATGTAGTGATTTATCACACCTTTTGATCTCTGTTTTTCATAGACCCAAGGATTCTGTACTGTTTTATGACTTAAAATTAAACCCCATGGAAAATAATGCAAAATTCATTTAAAATAAGATAAATATATAAGCAAATATAATTTCATGTATGTTAGAATAGAAATGATTTTGTTTGTCCATTGCTCTGTGTAAGTTAGCATTCGTGGCACCATTTTCAATTTGGGCGCCATTTTGAATTATGATCGAAACTAATCCTTTGCTATTTCCGAGAAAAGGCCTCTTCTAAGTTATGTTTCTCCAAAGTTGAGTTTTGCTACACTAATGAATACACTGTTCTTATTAGCGCATACCTTTCCCACTAGATAGAGGCCTTCTCCCACTTGTCTAGTGGCAGGGACGGGGAGAGCGACCTTGGGTAGTAGATAGTGTGTGCCCGGCCTCAGAATCGAAACTTACTCCTTGTATTTCACTGTTTAGCTGCACCTGCCTGGAAAATTCTACTATGGGCATGTTTTAGCCCAGTTGCAAGAAGTACATAATGTATCTTAATGCTTGTCGAATTCAGTCCCTCTGCAGCACTCCTAGCAACTGGGCAGACCGGGCTCCGCTCTGAGTGTATATGAATAAACAGTTATTGGTTTGTATTCTCTACTGTCTGACTGACTCTTCATTTTGTATGGAAGGCTGAGAGGTGGTCATTAGTGACCCAGGTGACCCTAAACGGGTAACTTTCTTCAGTTGGTGCCCGAACAGGGACTCCTTCGGGTGATTGATCCATCCCCTTCCGTGGACGGTGGGGGAGGTCGAGGCTATCGTCGGGTCGGACTGATGGATCATGGATCCCTGCAAGAAGAGTTTCTGGTACTCGCAGCTGCCCCTTCTGTCCTGGCGGACGGCGCCTCGCCCAGTGGTCACCCCGACTGGAGTCCTGAATGGCGAAACCCTTGGATCTGACCGTTTGGTCTGAAGAGTCGGCAGTGGAGAATTGTCTCGTTTGTCCTACTCATATCAGGTGAGTTTGTTTTGGTTCTTTGTGGATCTGGTACCATTGTGGACTGTTTTGGATAAAAGCACTTACAATTGCTTTACCAGGCAAAAATAACGAATTTGATCTCTTTTGAAAATGCCTGGGTTCAGTTTTGTTTTCCTGCTGTCGTTGTTGTTCTACAGATGCTCGATTGGAAGAAGCACAGCTGGCACCTCCAGAAGGCACTCCTAATTAAGATATGTATGTTAAGCATGGTATTGGCCCTATTATGTTTAGTACGTTATGGCACAAATATACGAGGGGCAATGCCGAGTTACAGTGGCCTTTGACGAGTACTTTTTATGAACAAAAGATTGGGTTTTTACAGGAACAGTTGTTTAAGAGACGAAGTAGGCAGTCAATGTTTGATTCTCTTAGGACATGGCAGAAAGCAGCCAAACAAAGATGATTGAAGATGGAGAAGGATGCACGAAAGAGGAGAATGCAGAAATTGACTCAGAAAGCTGTGGCATATGACAGGGAAAAACAGGAGGCAGGAGTTGAATGTGCAGATAGAGGGTTTCGGTTACAAATTGACAGGTCTTATATGGCCCAAGAAGAAAATGATACTTTTGTGGAAGAATTATTAGATACTCGACTCCGACCCCCATATGCCCCACAAAGGATTTATCCTGTTATTCCCTCACAGTCACCACAGCCTGTTACACTTGCTCCCACGGTTCCTGTATCTGCAGTCGTTGCTTCGACGGCTGTGGCTTCGGCACCCCCTGCTTCTTCTTTGGCTTCGCCATCTGTGGCAACTGTGACTGTTAGTACTCCTATTGTCTCGGCTGCTATATCTCCTGCTCTCTCCCCTTCGGCGAACCCGCCAGCGAGGCTTGTAACTATTACTGCTCCAGCTTCTCCTAATTTACTTGTACATCCTCCAACATCTTTGAGTAGTGAAACGCCAGTTCGTGGCTCTGAGGATAGAACCTTGATGATATTCAAGGAGCTTATGGGCCAGTTCATTCGATCTGAGGTGGGAGATGAGGAGAAGAAGGTAGTAGCTAATCAGGCTGCACAGTGGGGTCGTAATCCCACATACAGTGTGGAGGATGTTTGGGAAGTTATGCGAGACTATGAGCCCTGTGTACAACAACATGCCCTTAAGCATATGTCTGCCACGTTGATTGGCCTTTGGCAGCAACATTTTGGAGACGATGTCCAGCAAATTTTATTTTATATTAGAGATCGTGTGTATGCTAGTGGTATGGAGCCTGGCCAAGTTTTCGCGAGTGTGGCTACCTTAATTGCTTATAGGGGTTGGTTGCATGAGAAGAGTCCTACCACAGTATCTCAGCTACTGATGCGAGAGGTCCATCCTATATATCATCCAGAGATACCGGAGTTAACGGATGGGCATGGTAATGTCACTAGAGCGAGTGTTGTGGCCTGCTTTCAAGAACAATGGGTTTACACTCTGTGGAAAAGAAGTGAGGCTCTATCCCTTAAGACTCATTTGCCTGACCCTAGGAAAAATCCTACTGCTTATTATAAAGAATTGACTGACGCTGCCTCTTCTACTGTAATGACTCTTGCTGATATTGAATTGTTCTTTAGTCTTCTGGTTCCGGTTGATATTTGGAGACAGGTACATACTCAAGATCATGTTGCAGAGTTAGGTGGTACATGGGATGCAATTAAAGGATGGGATCAGGAAAGGAAGCCAGGTGATAAGCCTCGAGCTGAGATACTTGCTTTGCCCAGCCGCATTATTACATATATGCATTCCCTTATTCCGCCAAAGAAGGTAAGTTGGGATAAGTTGTCGGCTTGTAAACAGAAGAAAGATGAAAGCGTGTCTGATTTCTTTACTCAGTTTGAAGATACGTTTTTGGACTATAGTGGACAGAATTTGTCTATTGAAGGAGGAGTTCGGTTGTTTCTTGATAGATTTGTTTCTAATTTACTTCCTGAAATTGCGACTCATTTAAAGGCATCTGAGAGTACTTGAACCACCTCTTCCCCCTCTGTTATTTTAAAAATGGCTCAATATTATGAGCATTGTGATCAGGAGGAGAAAGAAAAGGCAGATAAAAAGCATAAGGAGTTGAAAACGAAGGTGTTGTTACAGCAAGCGTTTAGGGGGAATGGCAGAGGTCGTGGTGGTCCTTCCAGACAGCTTCCGCGCACTAGCAGACAGCTGACCACGACACCCTTGGGGCCAAATCAGTGTGCATATTGTAAAGAGGAGGGCCATTGGCGTAGCGAGTGTCCTGTGCTTTTGCAGAAGGTTGCAGCTCCTAGAGGGCCAGTTTCTCGTGGACGAGGTCGTGGGACCGATGGAGCGAAGAATGCAGAGATTTCACAGGGTTGTTCTGATGGCAATTATTTTGATGACCCTCGTGATGGACAGTATTATCATGATGATTATGATACAGATGAGGTCACAGGGATGTCTTATAGTTAGGACAGCCAGGGACAGAGTGAGGGACCAGTTCCGATACCCGTAGAGCAGCGTGGTCCTTATGTCACTGCGGATTTTCAGGGTTCAGCTAAGGAATTATTGGTGGATACAGGTGCGACGAAAAGTTCGGTTTCTCGACATATGGTCCCTGGGGTGGCTCTGTCTGGCCAAAATAATGTTTCGGTAGGTTTTTCAGGTGTACCGGTTGTGAGCCCCGTTTCGCGCCCCTTGCATTGACTGTTGGTCCTTTTACTGTGGATTCTCCGTTTTTGTTAACGTCCAATTGTGGTGAAAATTTGATGTGTTTGGATTTGTTGAAAAAATTCTATGCTACTATTTATTGTTCTCCGGCTGGTGTTTATATGACGATGGGTCCCAGTGTAGGTACTAAACAGTGTTTCTCTCCTCCACTTTCAGCCGAATTTGCTGATGTACCATCCACTTTATGGGCGACGGGTGATACAGATGTGGGACTGTTGCATATACCACCGGTTTCGATTCAAGTTAAAGATAATGCTATTTTGCCTCGTATTCCCCAGTATAAGATACCTCAGGTGGGGGAACGAGCCCTTCTACAGATTATTCAGGATTTGATATGCAAAGGAGTAGTTGAGGAGACGTCTGTCAATATTTGTAATAGTCCCATTCTTCCGATTCTTAAACGGACGCCTTCAGATGCCTCTGATGTTCACGAGGATGTTTACCGTTTTGTGATTGATTTGCGCGAAGTTAACAAAATTGTTGTTCCTCAGTTTCCAGTGGTTCCTGATATCACTACGCTTCTGACAATGATTCCATCTACTGCTAAATTATTTTCTGTTACTGATTTGAAGAATGCATTCTTTAGTATTCCTATTCATCCAGACAGTAGATATCTGTGTGGGTTCACCCTAGCTGGTATGAGCTTTAGGTTCTGTTGAGCTCCTCAGGGCTATACTGAGAGTCTGAGTATTTATAGCCAGGCATTGAAAGGTCAGTTGGATTCTCTGTCGCTTCCCTCAGGTAACGTATTGGTGCAGTATGTTGACGATTTGCTCATTGCTTCTGACACAGAACAAGGTTGCAGGGACAGTACAGTTAAATTATTGTTACATTTGGCTCAACATGGCCATAAAGTTTCTCTTTCTAAATTTCAGTATTGTCGACAGGAGGTCACCTATTTAGGTCACCTGCTGTCGAAAGAGGGTAGGAGGTTGACCCCTGAGCGCATCAGCACCATTGTTAAAATGTCCATTCCACAGACTCAGAAAGATATGCGCGCTTTTATAGGTATCACTTCCTACTGTCGGCAGTGGATACCTAATTATTCCTTATTATTTAAACCTCAGCTTGCACTAACAAAAGAAGTGCATGAACCCTCGCCTTGGACGCCTGAATGTCAGCAGCCTTTTGAGCAATTGAAAACTGCGCTTTGTTCGGCTCCAGTACTTGGCACCCCTAATTATGCCAAACCGTTTGTGTTGTACGTCCATGAGATGGCTGGTTGTGCTCTTTATGTTTTCTCTGCAGTGCACGACCCTGTCGCAAGAGCCCTTCCGAGCTGTCTGAGAGCGGTCGCAGCTGTGGCCACTTCAATCTGACAATCGGCTGGACTTGTGCTTGATACTGACCTTACAGCCATGGTACCCCATGCTGTGGATACAATTTGAACAAAACAAAGACACAGCACCTCACCAGTGCACATCTTACTGGCTATGAATTGACATTGTTTGCTAAACACATCACCATTAAAAGATGTGCAACTCTGAATCCAGCCACGTTACTACCCCTCCCTTCCGAGAGTGATGAAGTCGATAAACATGACTGCATCTTCCAGACGGAAGAAGAGACGGAAGGACGGGTAGACTTGACTGATGTTCCCTTATCTGACCCACAAGGAGAACTATATGTCGATGGCTCTTGTTTCAAATTATCAGATGGCACTACAACTGCAGCTTATGCCATTACCACATTGCGTACAGTAGTAGAGACATCACAGGTCCCTTATCAGTCGGCTCAAGCCTCTGAACTTGCTGCCCTTATTCGAACTTGTGAGTTCAGTGAGGGACTGGTTGTCAATATCTATACTGACAGCCAGTATGCTTTTGGGGTCGCGCATAATTTTGGGCGACTCTGGGCTGAGAGAGGCTTCCTTACTTCCCATGGTACAAAAATCCAGCATGGAAACCTTATATTGAGACTTTTGTCTGCTTTGACACTCCCCACGAAATTTGCAATAGTGAAGTGTAGCGCCCATCGGAAGGTCACTGATGATGTAGGTAAAAGGCATGCTTTTGCTGATCAGACAGCTAAGGAGACGGCCCGGACAAAGATGAAAAGAATGTTTGTAGCAGGTCCAGCTAGGTAGGTTCCTGAAGTTGTCATGTTTCAGGACACAGTTGAAAGTGTAAAGGATATACAAAGTGAAGCCACGATAGAAGAATTAGCGGTGTGGCAGGAAAGTACAGCACAACTGAATGACGAAGGATATTGGGTTGATAAGTCAGGGAAACAGAGATGGATGTTGCCAGATGCATATGTGCTTCCTGTGGTTACTATGGCCCACGGTCCAGCTCATATCAGTGTTAAAGGCATTTGCAAATTGTTAGACCCAGTGTGGCAGAATGATAACATCTCGAAGACAGCTGCCCACTTAGTGAAGTACTGTATGATATGCATGATGCATAATCCTGGTAAAGGTGTACCCCTACACCCTCTGGTAACTTTGCACCACCCACTTTTCCTTTTGAGGTCCTTCAAATGGACTATATAGAATTGGAGAGATGCAATAATTTGAAGTATGTTTTGGTGGTTGTATGTGCATTCAGTAAATGAGTTGAGGCGTATCCTACTAAAGACAATACAGCCATTACAACTGCAAAGGTACTCCTGAAGGAGTTCTTTCCTCGTTTCAGCTTGCCCCGAGTGATCTGGAGTGACAACGGAAGTCATTTTAATGCAAAAGTGATTCAATTGATTTGTGAAGGCCTTCATATTAGGCAAAAATTTCATGATGCCAATCATCCGCAGTCAGAAGGTTTGGTTGAGAAGTACAATGGTACTCTCAAACTCAAATTGGCAAAAATTTAGTGGACGACAGGGTTAAAGTGGCCAGATTCTTTTCCATTAGCACTTTTGTCAACAAGAACGACAGCACATTCTAGGACAGGATTGTCAACGTATGAGGTTGTGTTTGGACGCCCAGCAAATGTCTGGGGCGTCCCGTGCCCTCAGCGGTTCTCTGATATTGAGTACCTTATGTTACTTGACTATCTTGGCCAGTTAACCGAAAGTTTACGTTCTATTCACCAACAGGTCCGGGATTCCCTGCCTCCTACGCCAGAGGGACCCGGCCATGTCATTCAGCCTGGGGATTATATCTTAATCAAGAATTTCCAGCGGAAGAAGACTTTGGAGCCGCGGTAGAAGGGGCAGGAACAAGTCCTTTTGGCTACGCAGACAGCAGTTAAAGTCGTTGGTCGTAAGAATTGGATTCATGCGACTCACTGTTGCAGGATCCCTTTGCCCTTGCCTTATGATCAGTGGGTAAGGGATGGCATTGGGGACTCCGAGACTGAGCAGGTGCCCCGGTTTGTTCCGTTTAGTGATGCCCAGCAAATTTGGACTCAAACAGATAAGGAGAATGAAAATGTGCTGAATGCAGCTGTTTCTCTGGAAATACGAGCTATCCAGGAGCCTTTATTTTCTGATCATTCTGTGCCTGGGGTCACCAGGTACAATCTGCGCCCTCGGCTGAGGGAAATTGCATCCAAGGAGAAAAGAGATTAGGGATGGACTGTGTAAGATAGGTTGTGCTGAGTTGTGGTACCAACGAAATTGGCTGTAACTGGCGTAGTACATTTGCTTATCTTAGTTTAGTTGTTTGGACATTAGATAGGTAGAGCCAAAGTTTACCCTGGAGGTATACCATCGAGATCGACGTGGGATACGAGCTTAGGACAGAGCAAGCTCAAGAGTGCCAACGTATTGATGGACAAAGGGGCCTGTACCAGTGAGGCTCTGACGGACACTGGGAACTTGTATATTTTTCTTCCGTTTTGCCCCCCCCCCCATCTCATCATTTGATATGCATCCCTTTGGTAGAATAGTTGCTGAAGAAGAGCATCTAGTGCTTCTTGTTGCCCAGCACAATGCAGTGTGGACCTGCAAACAAAAGTTAACATGTATTGCTTTTGTGATTTTGCTATTAATCTATTGTGTGGAGTATCATGGGTTTTGAAAAATGATCAAAGTGTACCGTTACATAGTAAGGATTAGGTTATTCCTCAAATCCGAAAGAAAAGGACAGCCCCAAGCGATGTGTTTTTAGATACACACAAGAGGTTTTTTGGAGAAGGGAATGCTTGTTACCCTACTGAGTCTGTTACTAGTTTATGTACAGCATATCCATTGTCACTTGTCAATTACACCTACACTCATCCACCACAATTTACTGAAGTGGAAGGAGTATTTGGGTTTGGCTATCCAGGTCCTTGTCTATATCATAGAAAGCCACGAAGCATGCGTTACCCGGGGTGTGACAACAACACTTATTGCGACAATTTCTATATGTTAAAACAGAATGTGACTGATAGGTTGGCATTATAAGGAACTGATAGTTCCCCGGGAGGCTGGTTATTACCCTGCTTGTTGTCCTATTGTAAATAGTACGGACACTTCCCTGTATATTAATTGTTCTGGAATAGTGCTGTACAAAAATACAATACCCTTAGTGAATGAGAAAGATCAGAGTACATTAGGAATGAATTCCAGATATGCTGCAGTTGATTATGAAAGACCGATTTATGCACATCCAGGGTTTTATTTTTGTCTAACGGTACTTATTCTAATGTTCATAATGGTACCGATGATGTTGCTCTTGGGATGGTGTTGCCCTTAGGTGTACCCTGTAAATATGCTAAGCCTAATGTCCATTGGGTAAAGAGAACTCTGACCAAAGAATTCTGTTAGGGAGTGACTGATATAGAGGTCAATAATTATAGCAATGGAATTACCTTTGGATATATCCTTTTTTCTATTGTTACGTTGGGTGGTACTTCTATGGCCCGAGGTGAGAGAGATCGAGAATATTTTGGATGCAAGCTCCACATTTAGTCCAACTCTACTGTAGCAGCCTTACACGACATCACCACTCAGTTAGAAAGTATGCAAATATATTCCGAGCAGACTAGATATGCAGTTGACTTCATCCTAGCTAAGAGCGGTGGTGTGTGCGCGGTAGTAGGAGACCAGTGTGTAGTCGGGATCACCAATATGGGAAAGAATATTACCCAACACATTTTAGACATCCTAGAGAATGTTAAGGGAATGAAGATTGGGAACTGGAGTTGGTCTCTTTTTGGCAGCTGGGGTTGGATCCTTAAAAAGGTGATTTATTTCATTTTGATTTTGGTTTCTTGTTGTGTCCTTGTTCAATGTCTTCCCTTCTGTTGTTCCTATTGCACCACTCTTCTCACTCCTAAGAGGAACATATCGGTTCATGACACCAATGCTGCAATTATGCTGCAGAAGGAGGTAGACGATCTGATGCAGATAGATGAGGGCATTTTTGAGACTTCTTCCCTCCTTACAGCCTCCCTTCCTGATGTTGAGAATATGGAATGTTCATAAAGCCTGATTATATATGTTTGTTCTTTCCTCTTGTCAAAAATAGTTTAGCTCATGCTAAAAGGAGGGTCTGTTAGAAGAGAAATGATTTTGTTTGTGCATTGCTCTGTGTAAGTTAGCATTTTCAATTTGGGCGCCATTTTGAATTATGATCGAAACTAATCCTTTGCTATTTCTGAGAAAAGGCCTCTTCTAAGTTAAGTTTCTCCAAAGTTGAGTTTTGCTACACTTATGAATACACTGTTCTTATTAGCGCATACCTTTCCCACTAGATAGAGGCCTTCTCCCACTTGTCTAGTGGCAGGGACGGGCAGAGCGACCTTGGGTAGTAGATAGTATGTGCCCGGCCTCAGAATCGAAACTTACTCCTTGTATTTCACTGTTTAGCTGCACCTGACTGGAGAATTCCACTATGGGCGTGTTTTAGCCCAGTTGCAAGAAGTACATAATATATCTTTATGCGTGTCGAATTCAGTCCCTCTGCAGCACTCCTAGCGACTGGGCAGACCGGGCTGCGCTCTAAGTGTATATGAATAAACAGTTATTGGTTTGTATTCTCTACTGTCTGACTGACTCTTCATTTTGTATAGAAGGCTGAGAGGTGGTTATTAGTGACCCGGGAGACCCTAAACGGGTAACTTCCTTCATGTATAGCACATATAAAATACTACATATTTATTATTTAATTATAAAGTATCTTATTTTCTGCATGAAAAATTAATGTAAGATTACCTTTTAATTAAACATAATTAACTTACTTCTAAATAATTCTATGCACTACTTTCAACAATTAATGCATAATAAATTGAGGGGAAATTTATATTTTAATTTAAACTTGAGATACATTATTTAAATTTAACATACATACATAAATGTAACTTTTAATTCAAAATTAAGATATTAGTTCTCTAACATTTTTTTCTTTAGTTCCAAATTTAAATAAATAGATAAATTATATTTACATTAATATTTAGCATAAAAAATATTTAAATATTTTTTCAATTTTTCAATTTGTTCTAAGTTAAATAAATTGTTGTAGTTTACACTTTAACTTAGGGAGAGTCTGCAGTCATGGCAGATATCCCCGTATGGTAAACCATAGAGAGAATTTCCCTATAATTTACCGTAAGGAGAACTCTACCCTGGTGCCAGAGATCTTGGTATAAGAAAGTATAGGAAAAATGTAAACAGTTTCTTACATTTGGAAAACGTTTGTAAAATTATTTTTATGTTGAGTGGGGTCCAGTGGTCTTCTGGCATGGACAGGGTACCAAACCTGCCTGTAATTTCTAGCAGCCTTCCGAACCAGGAATTGAATGAATCAGATAAACATGCTCTGAATTTATTAATGATTGCTGCAACATGTTTATCAACTGCCTTGTTATATTTTAATTTAAGGGATGCTGACATAACATGTTTATATGTGTAGTGTATGACCGGTGTAAAATGATTTGCATAACCTGTAAAAATATTTTATGGTACTCAATGTACTGCTGTAGTAGGTACATACATGGGTCCTTTCTGGGTCTGTAAGTATTTATTGTGCCTGCAGTTGGGTGATGTGTACAAGAGCTTTCTCAATGGTCTTGTCAAATGGTAATTATAGGTACTGGGGTGTCCTTAAATATCACACTGTGTGACAGTCACTCATAAAGGGGTCTCAACAAGCACTGGAGTTGCATTTTGTGATGAGGCAAGTATCGGTCATCTCTCTGAAAGTTAGAGGCATATTTACAAGAAAATGGCGAAACGCAGAATATTTATCAGTGCTCTGCCATTTCCAAAAGGCAGGGATGCTCTGTATTTATAACAATACGGCACACCCGTGTTTTCCCTAGTGCTGGCACTAAAAATAGCTGCCTAGCGCCAACACAGACACTCTTGCGCCATAGTGCAAGGGTGCCTGCATTGCAGTGAATAATTATTTATGCGCAGGAAGGTGTCGCTTCCTGCACATAAACAATCAATAATGGCAATTTGTTACTTCTATGTTTGCTGCATAGCAAATCATCAATATTTAATAGTTGTTTAGGTGCACCTTCCTGCACACAAACAGTCATTAAAGGCATTTTGCTCATTCTATGTGTGTTGCAGAATGCAGCACACATAGAAAAAGGAAAAACGAAGAGAAATGAAAGTATTTCTCCTCGTTCGCCAATCTAACACCAGCTATTGCATGGCGTTATTTTTTAGCGCTGCCTCAGATTTACAGATCCTTGTAAATCTAAGGCAGCATCAAAAAGCAATGGGTGTTGTGGTGGAACACCGACAGCAACACCCATTGCATGCCCCTTTCACACAGAAAACTGCGTGAAAGGGTACCATATTTAAAAAGCATTGTTAAGCCACAAAAAGTAGTTTAATGCCACTTTTTAAATATGGTGCAGGGCATTGTGCCACCGGAACCTCGTAAAAAGTGACATTCCAGTGGCACAATCCCCTTGTAAATATACCCCTTAAAGTGTCTCTAGAAAGACTGTTAAAAGACACATTCCATTACAAAAGAATTTAAAATGTTTCCATCATCAGGTTTACATCCACAGATTTCATGCTTTCTCAAAAACTCCTCCTGCTATCTTCCTAAAAGCCAGCATGAAAAAAATTACCTTGTGTTGAACTTTCACTTTTTCAATTTTTCATTGCCAGACCTGTCAGTCTTAGTGGAGTCCCTCAAATATTTTGCTTACTCTTCTCCAATTTTTGCTGGATTTCGTTTTTGTTGGCCTTAGGACTCTGTTAATTTTATCACTGCTAACAGGTGCTAAAGTGCCTGTGCTAAAGTGCATGTGCTCACTCCCCTAAGCATGGTTTGATTGGCAAATGCCTAATTGACATATTTAATGTGCTTATGAGTCCCTTGTAGAGTGGTATACCATATACCAAGGACCTGTAAATTAAATGCTACTGATGGACCTGCAGCACTTATTGTGCCACCCACTTAAGTAGTCCTCCAAAACATGCCCCAGGCCTGTTAATGAAGCCTGAAGGCATTGCCACAATGCCATGTCGACTTGGCATTTAAACCCCCTTGCCAATACTTAAACTTCCCTTTCTTTACATATGTCACCCTTAAGGTAGGCCCTAAGTAGCCCATAGGGCAGGTGGTTGTGCAATTAAAAGGTTGGGCATATACTTTTAAGTTTTACATGTCCTGGTAGTGAAAAACTCTCAAATTCATTTTTTTACTACTGTGAGGCCTACCCCTCTCATTGGATAACATTGGGGATTCCTTATTACATTTAATAAGCTGTAATTCCTAATTGGGAGCAGGTAGATATTTCATGTTTAGTACCTATGAAATTATAATGACAAACTCCCTTCAATGGTAAGGTTGGATTTTTAATTGTAATTTTGAAAATGGCACATTTAGAAAGTTGCCATTTTCCTGCCCTTTGCGCCTGTAGCCTGTCTTGTGTCACATGACTGGATGTAGCTGAGAGTTAGACTTTGTGAATTCCTCCCAGACAGTCACAAAATAGTGGGATTTGGTGTGCCTGAATGGGCCATCTGCTGGCAGGATGGGGGTTGGAGCTTAGCACATCTCCACTTACACTTGAATGGCCTGTGCTCTGCCTTAACACAAAGGGCCTAACAGCCTTCTATAATCACTGCAGCCAGCTTGGAGCCAGGGCAGGGAAGTCAGGAAATTCCATGAGGTTCAAAGAACCTTTCCAGAAACGTCTCCCACCTTCCAGGAGAAGGGAACCAGGATATAAAAATAGGACCTTCCCCTATCTCTTCAGTATACTTCTTGACCTGTGGATACTCTGCCAGGAAGAAAGATTGCTATTCTGCTACAAGGACTGCCACTCTGCTGCACTGCTGCTCCGGAAGAACTGCTGTCCTGCTGTGCTGGTCTACTGCCTGCCGCACTCTTGCCAGGGTGTTAGAAATTAGGTCACTAGTTGGCAGAGGTATACACCCTGTCCTAGTAGAAACCACAATCCTAGTAATGGCAAGTCAGTTATTCACCATAAATTAACCTGTGCTTGCTTGCCACAGAGCAGGCAGGCTTAACTTAAGAAGCAATGTGTAAAGTACTTGTGCAACACTTAAATCACAATACCACAGTGAAAACACCACAAAAAGCCTCCACATCAGATTAGAAAAATTGATTATGATTCTATAAATAAAACAAGACCAAAATGACAACTATCCAATTAGTAGAAGTCGAAATATTAATTTTTAAAGATTAGATGTAAAAATAGCGCTTAGAAGCAATAAGCACCTATGGGGTTATCTGGTCACATTGGACAGGGACAAAGTCAAGAGTTCAGGTCAACTGCGATGGAGTGTAATCCGGATACAGGGGCCGCGCAAGGCTTACTGAACAAAGTACCTAGACCCTGGTCGCAACAGCGAGATGCGGGGTGCAGCCAAGCGATGCATCAGTGTCGATCCCACAGTCGAGGTGATACGTCGATTTTTGTTCACGCAGTGATGTTGCGCGAGTTCTAAAGACAATGTGCTAAGCAGAGAGATCTTTGTTCCATAGATGATGCACCGGGTTGCTCCACGCAGTTGAGGGGATGCGTGGATCTTCCCACACTGCAGCAGTGATGATGCGTTGCTTCTGATGCGTTGGATCTTTAAGGTGATGCACCGGTTCTAAGTGTGATGCACTGATTCTGCTACTGCCACAGCTACGATGTGTCACGCAGACAGGAGATGTGTCGGTGCGACTAGAGCAAGCACCTGGGTCAAAGTCGAATGGACCAGGCACAGGAGCATGTGCTGAGACTTTGATATCCCTGAGCCTGAAAAACAGGAGGTAAGCGAACAAGCCATTGGAGATCACTCTGGGTTTAAGCAGAATAGGTCAGAGAGAAGCAGGCAGCAGGGCAACACTGTAGAAAAGCAGTTCTTTCAGAGCAGAGGTCCAGCAGAGTAACAGTCCTTGTAGCAGCACAGAAGTCTTTCTTCCTGACAGAGTTTCTTTACAGGTCCAGAAGTGTATGATTTAGTGGAGTCAGAGACCCAGTACTGATACCCATTTGTGCCTTTGAAGTCGGGTGACTTCAAAGAAGGGTCATTGAAGTGCACAGACGTCATCTCTTCCTAGCCCTCGCTCCAGACTCACTACAGGGGGGTATTCAACCCTTTTTGTGGTGCGTGGGCACTGCATATTCAGTATTAAGTTTCAGCTTCTCCCTCCCATCCTGCCCAGGATAAGCCATCAGGATTCAGATGGGCACTCAGATACACCTTCCCTTCCTTTGTGTGTGGCTGTCTAGAGGGAATGCACAAAGTCAAATTGTCACCCACCCCAGACATGTATTGGAGACAGGCTGCAGTCCTACAGAGCTTTAAGAGCAGAGAAATACCAACATTCTAAAAGTGGTATTTCTAAAACAGTAATGTTAAATCCAACTTTACCAGTAAAGAGGATTTATCATTACCATTCCAATGATATGAAACATGACAGAGCTGCTCCTTCTCCATCAGGAATTGCAGCTTAAAAGTGCAATAAGTAATTCCTATTCTTCACCTATGAAAGTAGTAGGCCTCACAGTACAGAAACATGGAATTAGGTTTTTTCCACTGCCAGTACATGAAAACCTTATAAGTACATGTCCAACCTTTCATTTACACACATCCTGCCATATGGGTTACCTGGGGCCTACCTTAGGTGTGACTTAGCTGTAATAAAAGGAGGGTTTAATACTTGACAAGGGGTTTTAATTGCCAAGTCGACCTGGCAGTAAAACTGCACACACAGGCTCTGCAATAGCAGGCCTGAGACATGTTTAAAGGGCTACTTGTGTGTGTGGCACAAACAGTGCTGCATGTCTACTAGTATCATTTAATTTACAGGCACTGGGCACTGGGCACAGGAAGTTCACTCTACTAGAGGCTTACAGATACATTAAATATCCCAATTGTGGGCAAATCAATGTTACCATGTTTAGGGGAGAAGCACATGCACTTTAGCACTGGTCAGCAGTGGTAAAGTGCTCAAAGTCCTAAGGCCAACAAAAAGAAACCGCAAAAAGAGGAGGAAGCAGGCAAAACAATTTGGGGAATGACCACCCTAAGGTTAATAGATCTACAACTGGGGAAGAAGAACTAGACCTGCAACTCTATCTTAAACCCAGGACCCCAGAGTGACTCAAGGGGGTACCTCTCAGTTCCTGGGTCCTTGGTGTGGCTCTTGAGTTCTTGAAATCAAGCTTGTGGGCTCTTTGCAGCCGCAAACAGGCCCGTTTGCACCCAAAATGTGCCGCATGCACCGGAATCCAGTACGATCCGCCACCAGCCTGTCTCTTCGCACAGCGACATTGACAGCCCACGGGGACCACCACTGTAAAGCTCCAGCCAACCCGTCTTCTACGCCCAGCCTTCTCTTCGCGCCACGCTGGCTGCTGCTCGTGACACTCTCCTTGCTCCTTGCGACCCTCTCCAATGCAAATGATATTCTTGGCACAAAACTTGAAAGGGTAAAACTTCAGCGGGACGAATCTGGGACTGTATCTGACCTGTGGTACATCACGGTTGACCTGAGTATTTGACTTTGACCCAGTCCAGGGTGACCAGATAGCAGATATTGTAGTTTATTCTTTTACAATTACCAACTTCTGTTCTACTGATTGAACTTTTGTCATTTTGGAATCAAATAATTTATTAAAATTTCCTCTATTTTTCAAAAATGGTTTGGGATTTCTCTTGTGTGGTGTTTTCACTTTATTCATGTTTGTGTGCTGCACAAATACTTTACACATTCCATTTAAGTTAAGCCTCACAGCTTTCTATGCCAAGCTACCCAGGGTTAAGCACGGATTAATTTAGTGACTTTTTATGGTTCACCCTGCAAGTGACTGTGGCTGTCGCTTAACCAGTCAACCAACAACCTAATTTCTCACATTCATCCTCTATTTATTTAGATTGACCCTCTCTCTCTCTTCTATGCCCCCTGTGTATATAGACTACTCTGTTACATGCCTGTGTGCCGTAATCTCTCTTTCTTTGAATCATATCCCTGCAACCTAACAATATCTATTCATTCTATCTACCATTTGCTTCTCACATAGCCCCCACTAATAATCACATATAACCAGTTTTTAATTTGTAGAAAAATAAGTTGAGGGGCCTTCGTCAGGAGGCCGCTGCAGCTTGCATCACCCATTGACCTAACATTGCTGCCAATGAGAGTACTAACACAACTACAAACCATCACACTCCTACAAGTGTGACATTTAAGAATATTCAATGCCCTCAAATCAATAGCAACAGCTTGGACGCAGGTATTAGTCATTTCTAATGTATATTGTAATAATAAAAAACTGTTGTTGTGCTCATCTGTAAATTAGATAAACAGCACCACCGTGTGGCAGACTGTCATAAGTGCCGGTGTTGACAATTATGTGCTGGTGCCAAGCCCCGGAAACCAACAGCTCAAATTAAGCACTACACCTAACCCATTAACAAAGAAAGGGGAGCAGAAACCCCACTAGGCACATGGACACATACAAAATAAGAAGAGGAGTGGGTGACCTACCCAGGCATCAGGCCACCCCCACCCCAAATCAGGCACAGCAGTCTCTTTGGCCCATAGGGGCAGATAGGGAAGGTTACACACAATCTGTCAAAAATGGGGATAGAAAGCGCCCTAAACACCAGGGAAATAAAAAAATAAGGTGCAGAGAAGCCCTTTCCAGGCATCGGGGTGTCCCCCTGCCAGAATGATTCAAGGTCTTTTTCCAGGGATATACTGGGGAGGGTTTACAACATTGACTTCATATGGTCACAGTTTTCGGTCATTCCTGTCAGAGGGGATAGGTCTCCTCACACAAATGAAGAACTGTTTTTATTAGGAGAAGTGTGGTAATGCAGGATGGTAAAGGTGTTGTGCATCCCCACAGATTCTGGAAGTTTCTCTCAGAAGTGTGAGAAAAATGCATGATTTTAACCAAAGTTCAAAGTTTGCAGGGCTTTCTGCACAGAAACCATAGTAAGATCCATGCAAATCACACCATCCTTGACTCCCCTGGGTTTTTAATTTTCAGATCTGTCTGGGTTTGGTACGCTTCCCAGGGAGGCGGCCGAGTCTGGGCCCAAATTTGGCAGCTAGCCACATGGTAAAAATTGGTTATTTTTCATTTTCTTGATGACAATTTGATGTCTCCATGTTGTGTTTCGGGGCCTTTCGTGTTGCAGGCGATAGGCCCAGCCACAAATAGAGGCTACTGATTTTATCAGGAGACGTGTGGGAACGCTGGATGGTTGCAATTTCTGAAAGAATAGAACATATATTACTATAAGTTGATTATTAATTGCATTTCTCTCCATTTTTGGCTTCCAATTGTAAGAGAGTGTGTAAGAAAGAACACATTTTGAAAACTTTCATGTGAATCACATGATAGTATGCATAACCTCAAATTTAACGTTGTACGACTAACCACTATTTCTAATCTCAGCATCTAGGGCACATTTAAAAAATGCATAGGTTGCCTTAATACCCATTTTTCATTCATTAGACTTTACCATATGAATTGCTACATGTTCATTACACAGTGAAATAACATTATAAGCTGTGGTGAGTTTTTGGTTCTGGGTAGCGCATAATTTTGACAACTAACAAATCCTCTATATCACTGGGACCAGAAGGGTCTGACGGATGAAATAGTGCATTACTTTTGTAAGCCAGTCATCAGGGCAGAACATTGCAGATGAAAACGTTGTCAACTTTTACCTTGTTTTTGATTTCAGCAATCAGTTCCTTTGGCAAAACCATGAGGATCTACACTAATTACCTATTGATGAATTTGGAATCTTGTCTATTTGCAGAAATGCATATCTTTCCAGGGTCACCGAGGGGGTTCACATCTGTTTCCACCACAAACTGCAAGCAGGTTTAAACCACTCAAAATAAGAAAAATGGATTACTACATAGAAAAGAGTAAAAACGGTGTTAAAAGATTGTTTGGTCCAACTCTGCTTGTTCCTGAAAGTTGGGAAGATGGTGCTTTTAGTACAGCGAACCTTTAGTTGATGTTATTTTTAGTTTTTAGTTCTTGCACAGAACCTTTCCCATTTTTTTATAAATATCTTAATATTGATATATTTTACTATTTTCTCAGTTCCCTGCAGGGGAATACACAAACCCTGGATACCTTTTGAATCTACAACATGTGTGAAAATGGCTGAAAATTTGGCCTGGGGACCTTTTGTGGAAAAAAAGTTATGAGGGCTTAGCGCGAAGTGCCCCAAACATCAAAAAAGGGCTCAGCACTGAGGGCGAAGAGCAAGGAATCAAGGTATTAACGATGCTGGGGAAATTAGTGCTTGTTGTCAAGTGGGAAGGTACAATACTAATGTGTTAGAGCTGATGAACTGTTTACATTAAGAACAGTTCAGAACACAGACCTAATTTATAAATCACTGAATGTAAATATAGAGATGTGCATTGGAGTTGAAGGATTTCCTTGCATTCATTATAGAGGTTTCATTTTGTATCTCAGCTCTAGGAAGTTCCAGAGTTTAAACCACCTATAGAGAGTCAGAAATACAGAGATTGTCACAAGGTACATCATATGTTTTATTAGGAATAATTAATTGGAATTTAAATTATAAAATAGTTATTTGTCGTTTTAGATATCACTGCTTCTGCATTGCAGGTTGAGCCCCACAGTAAGAGCAGGCAGAGTGAAGATATCCAGGGTCTCTGCGTCTTTATTGTCCCACTACCCCTTTGCTCAGTTGTACTGCTGACCGGCATAGTATTATTTGCATGGTTGCCAGTGGGTTCAAGGTTGTGAGGAAATCAGCATTGCTCCTGTTGGATCCAGATTACAAGGCTAGCGCACGCTTGACAGTTTCCTTTTTAGGTCTAGCCTGCAGGCAGTGTGAATGCGCTGGCGCTATGGCGACAATCTCTTGTGTTTAAAAAAACCTCAAAAGGGGCTTTTAGCCCACCCACACTCACCATTTGTTGACAGCATAATCACACTCCTTTGCTGCCTTCTAATTCGGCAGAACTCGTGATACGTCACTTCCTGCGGCTTGTGTAGAGCACCTCTCAAGTACAGATTGATTAAACTTAATTAGTGTCCCTCCACTGCTCGCGCTGTGATTGAGGTACTATTTCTACTTTCGTAGTCCCCCCTGGGCACAATCAGGGACCGACTTGAGTGCTCCCAATCACCGCCCACTCATGAGCCCCCTGCCAAAGCAGACATCCACTTCTGCGCTCCTTCGTTGGTTTATCTTATTATTGCTGAGATGGGAGAGAGGCAGCATGACCCACTCCATGCTTTGCCTCTCCTGAGCAATGGCCTGCCCTCGCTCAGTAATTATAATAAATAATATATTACATTTTGTGCATTAAATCAATATATGTGTGTTTGTTTATATTTGTTTTTTATTTTTGTTTTTTTTGGCTCGCCACATCCACCCGCCCCTCAAGGTTCTGGCCACTCCCCAGATAGAGCGAAGTCCTCTCATTTACCCAGGAAGGAACCCATTTACAAGCAGTGAGGTACAGAGGGACCATGGCACTGGAATCGCGGAAGAGGTATCAGATCTACCAGTCCTTGTGAGTTTCTGTGGGAGCTGGCTTCCTTGTGCCCCTGAGTGTGACCAGGTTTGAGTGGTAATAACCGACCCGGCTGTCATCGGTCGCTTTATGTGCCGTTCCCTCCTTGATTCTGCCCCGCTCTTTGTTAATCAGAATGAAACATGTTGTAGCCGGCAGGCACCAGCCTGGAAAGGACTGCATGTACAAACATAGAAAAGTTGATTTCTTGCGGACAGCAATATGCAGAGGCAAGCCTGACACCATTTGCAAGGTTGTGCCATGAGCAATCTGCGGGCAGTAGTTATCAATTGTGCAGCAAGTGCAGTGGTGATAGTAACCAGTGATAAGAGTGGCTGCTTGCTCCCCAGTTATGGCTGTATTTTGCTGGTATGAGAGGCCACTTGCACCCCAATTGTGGCTGTATTTTGCTTCCCAAGTATTCACTAGGGATTGTTGCATCCACTGACAGTTTACTTACTAGGAGACATGATAAATAGTCTAGGTCAGGCAAAATGGGAAATATTTGAGATGTTATGTTATGTTATGTTAATATATTTATATAGCAACTGCAGGTTGCACCACTCAACAGTAAAGTCCAAATATATCACATATGCAAATGTCTATCCAGTAATTTGAAAAAATGAAATCTTTATTCTTCTTTACAAATGGTGAAAAAACGTAACGTAGACAGCCACAACAGCCAACGCGTTTCGTTCTATCCCAAGAACTTCATCAGGGCTGTAAAACAACATTTACAAATATACATTACTCTTTTATAATATATATTGCTAGACTTATACTTCATAAAATACATGAAATAAAAACATATAATATAGAAACATAAAAACATACTAAGGAATTCACCCAGACCCAATTTTGTCACGAAGTACAATAAACATAGTCAGGATATTTATAAAATCCTGTACAAACATTGGAAATTATTACAGGAAGTGCCGGGAGTTAAAGGGGAAATCTCGATAAAACCCAAAGTGACCTACAGAAGGGGTAGAACACTAAGAGATATGTTGTGCCCAAGTTATGTGTTACCAAAAAAGATAGGGAGGACCTGGTTGCCATCACAAGTGAAGGGTTTCTTTACATGTACAGATTGTAGTGTGTCAGTATGGTAAAAATAGACTGAAAGAATTCAGTTACAATACTTCTCGGGTTTATAAAATACAACAAATTATAACATGCAAAACTACATATGTAACATATATAATTGGTTGTAATTGCAACATTATTTATGTAGGTAGTACCACTCGGGCACTTAAAACTAGAATTCAGGAACATATTAGGGCAATCCGGCACCAAGATAGTAGATATCCTATGACTGCACATATGTGTGAGTGCCATGGGGGCAGACCAGAGATCTGGTTCCATGGCATAGACCATATACCCTTGAGATCAAGGGGGGGGGGACAGGGAGCGGCCCCTTCGACAAAATGAGGCGGGCTGGATTTGTCGGTTACGATGCACTAAGTTGGGACATAATACTGATGAAGAGTTACATTATTTTTTGTGATCTTTCTGATAATAAACTGGTAATATCCTTTGGGTTTTATATTTCTGAAATTGAATGTGGCTATCCTTCCATTCACTTGAATGTGTTTGGAGAATTTGAAAATAATGTCATCAATATGGAAACAGTTGATTGAGTTTGTGTAATTGTTATCTTTACTTGTATTTCCATTTTTAACTGTGGTCAAATTTTTTTGAATAAAACGATTAAGGAATCTTATTTTTATATCAATTACAAATGGGATAGGTTTGACATTGACATTATTTCTGTATTTGGATTCCAAATGGTATATGTTCAGTCTGCCTGGACTAAATCGTTATTACAGAATTGTTTGCCAAAATTATGAGTGTTTTTGGTTATAATACACCTACACACAGTTTGCCAGGGCTCTTTTTTAAAATCGTACACTCTTTTGATCCGGTGTAGTGTAGTGATTTTGGGAGGGAGTCGGGTTTGTCATGGTTGTTATCTCGTGGAGACTTGACGGTGAGTATCGGGCTGTGGTGGTGGTGTCGGTTGGGTCCCATCATTGCCTTTGGTGTTTTTCCCTTCATCGAATATATTAGGGAGAATCGAGGCTCTATTTTGCAAGTGTGTTTGGATTTATTCTTAAATCTAATGACTAAAACAGTTTTTATCCTAAAATTTATGGATAGGATTCGAGCCGGGTTTATGTGTTTGATTGAGTTCCACCGTAGTTGGTGGCGCTTCAAACTGGGTTTGTATCCCTCTTTTTTATTTTCATTCTTCCAAGGAAGCTTGGGGTAATAAAGAAAGATTAAATTGTGCCATCTGGAAATATAATACATTTAAAGAATAAAATCTGTGTTGATTTCTTGCTCCCATGCTGGGGACTCGAACTGGGGTGTGGTGGATTGTGTTCCGCTTTTGCTGGTGGAGCTATGCCGATGTTAGGATTTTTTCGTGGAGGATTCAAGTAACTATGATCTATTAGTGGTGAGAAAATTTACGAATGTTATGCCCTATTGTGTGATTATTATGTAGCAAGGGGACATCGTTAAAACTAGTGTACTGAAAAAGAGCGATTGCTACAATTCTCAAGAATACAGTGTGCGGCTGGAAATAAGAGAGAGTCTTGTGCCTTGTGTGGCGCATTGATGTTGCAACGTTTTAAAAAAAAACTTTCCTTCGCAAGTGCGTAGTAGGAATTGATCTGGTTTCTTTTTGGAATCATTATTGGGGATCTATATAGTTTATTGTTGACCCCTTCCTTGCGTTCACGTACCAGGTGAAATTGATGGTTAACGTTTTTTACGTAAACGGGTGCTTAAATAGGACAATCTCAGGCGGGCTCTTACTTGCGCCTTAAATATATTGTTCGACGGTTACGCAGTGCAGGTCCGGATTCTCATGGTGAGTAGTGATTGATCTTTAGACAGATTTGTTGTTTTTCCCCCTTTGTCAATCATGGGGGTTATATACAGGGTTCTTTCTGATTAAGTCTGGGTGGGGTTGAATGCATCTCCTGCTACATTTCTGTCGTGAGCGGTGTGGGGCATTGTTTTTCTCCTCAATAATGTGTTGGGGGATTGTTGTGAATGATTGTGGGTCCTTCAGGTCCCCCTGTTCTGAGGGCTCATTGCCGATTTATTTTTTCATTAGTGACTGCAGTGTGGGTCGGCTGCTAATACCTGTATGGATAATTTTTAGGTATTATTTGTTTGAAGATGTTTGTGATTGAATCGACGCTGAGGACTTATTGTACCTCTGGGTTGTTTGTTTCCTCGTCTTACATGATACTGTTATTTTGTTCAATTGATAAGTTATTGCTGATTGTGGGATTCCTCGGTACAAAAAATATTTTTTAACTGCATAGCAAATTGTAGTTGGTCTCTCATTGCTTCGCTATTTGCATTACAGGCACACCAGCCTTTTTATATTTGAATTTCCGTGCCGGATTCTGGGTCGGTTCAAGATCAGCTAGTAGGTAAGCGAGTGGTTTTTAATAATGCATATTCTCAGTTTTGAGAATGTGTATGCTTGATTTGGCATCTTTTCTTGAATTTCTTTGCCTTATGATTATTGCAGGTATAATACGACTTATTTCAGTCATATCCTGCAGCACTCTACAATTCAACTGGAAATTCGGTGGTCTATTGTCAATGCCGAGTTGATTATATTTGAGGACTTGGCATTCAACTTTTTGGTTAACCTATTGAAACCAGTCAATATACTTGGTAGGTGCTATAATATTTTACTTATAAATATAACATTTTTAGATTTTGCTTATTGATATAGGATGCAATATTGGTTGGGTTCGGGTCTAGTATGTGTATGCTAATAAGAAAGGAAAATGCTCTCTAAAGGTTACTTTGTTGACTCTGGTTGGGCTCTAATCAGGATTATAATGTCCATACGCTTACCATTGGCCATTTATGATTTGTGTTAGCCTTATGGTAAACATGTATTAGGATACATAGAGGGTAAAAACAAGAGGAATAGTAGGAGGAGTGCCCATAAATAGATATTTAGATTATGGGACAAAGGAAAGATAATACAAGGGACTGTTGCAAGCTCTTTCTTCTTTCTCTTCTATATTAACAATTTTTTAAATGTGAGGTTGTGGGTTTTAGACAGGAGCCCTGCCAAAATTGGGTCTGGGTGAATTCCTTAGTATGTTTTTATGTTTCTATATTATATGTTTTTATTTCATGTATTTTATGAAGTATAAGTCTAGCAATATATATTATAAAAGAGTAATGTATATTTGTAAATGTTGTTTTACAGCCCTGATGAAGTTCTTGGGATAGAACGAAACGCGTTGGCTGTTGTGGCTGTCTACGTTACGTTTTTTCACCATTTGTAAAGAAGAATAAAGATTTCATTTTTTCAAATTACTGGATGGACATTTGCATATGTGATATATTTGGACTTTACTGTTGAGTGGTGCAACCTGCAGTTGCTATATTTGTATTTTGGTTCTTCTAACCGCCCCTAAAGGAACGGCAGGGGCAGCGGAGTTGCACACACCATGAGTATAAAGCTCAGTGTTGGATATTAATTATTGTGAGGAAGATATAGGGTGGATGGTGCATCACAAGAACCGGAGAGTTTTTGTATAGGTTTGCTGTTTCTTTGTTTCTGTAGAGTTTATTTAGACCTTGTTGCACTCCCCTTTTCCTTGTACTTTAGATTATTGAAACTTAGGGAGGAATTGGATAAAATGGCTAAATTTAAAGACAGGAGGGAGGAATTTGCCTCGAACTTATTTTCTTCACAGAAACTAATCAAAAACACAACTGGTGACCTTACCACAGGGGAGGTTTGAAATCTCAATTCCAAAAGCTTGAGAGATTGAAAAAACAAGAACTTGTGAGGTGGTGGGACGGTATTACCCTTCAAAAATATTTGGATAATGATAGGGTTCCCAGAGGTTTGAGGATTCTGATCTTCCCGACGTTTGAAGATCTAGACGAATCACTTTTAAAAGAATGGGAAGATAATCTATAAAACTCATCAGTAACTATGATGAAAATTTTAATAATACATGCAGAAAAGAAAGCAGCTTCCCTACTTGTGGAGATAGATAAGTTGGAAAAGGAAATAGAGGCTAATCCACTTACTGAAGTGGTTAAAAAGAACTTTGAGATCCTTGAGAAAGTGATGGAGGAATACCAGTTGTATCAAAGAGATAAAAAGGCTAAAAAGATACAAAGAGATGAGAAAGACTATCGCGATGGTAGAATATACACCTTCGCAAAGAAATTTGACACTGTTAAAAGCATAGAGTCAACAAAGAGAAGTAGGGAGGACATTTCTGATTCAAGATCAATTAGTAGTGGTTCCCTTACTTCTACAGAGAGCATTTCGGTATCAAGTGATAAAAATGATGTATTAATACCGCAAGAAAAAAGTAATTTTTAGTGGAGCTAGAGAGGCTACGCCTCAACAATGTGCAGGCAAAAAGATATGCAAGACAAGGCGGGGAGGTGGGGCTTGGCATAAAAAACAAAAAAGAATTGCCAAAATTAGCGGTGGACCTTCGGTCATCCAGGAGAAAATAGATGTGGTTACTACCTTGAAGCCAATAGAGGAATGGTCAAATATTCAGGAGTATAATGATTCTAGTTTGTCAATTGTCAATCTTTCAAGTCACAGCCTTGGTAATGATGAATGCAGTGTTTTGAGAAAAGGACTAGGTTTTTGTCCAACACAAACTTGCAGAATTATTGATGTGATTGTTAACTTATACAAGTTTACGAGGATGTTAAAATTAAAACATTTTTTTCATACAAATCCAAGATGTAATTTGTCTGATGTCTCGAACTCTGAAATTTCTGAATATACTGTGGGGGAGGTGGATACTATCCATGTATTGATGTCATTGAATGAAGATACACAAATTACTCGAAATGAACTTAATATGGAATTGGGAGTTTCTAATAAGCTTGATACTGACAGTGGTTTAAAAAACGTTCCAAATTTACACCTCAAGTATCCCACCCTAGAATAGATCTTTTCAATGCACGGGTAACGGAGGATTTGCACAAATTACTAAATTCGAATCAGTACACTGATAAAGGTCCATTCAATCTCACCCGAGAAGAACAACAGGCCTTATATTCCCTTTGTGATCGAGAAGATATAACAATACGTGAAGCCGATAAGGGTGGTAACGTGGTTGTGATGAATAAATGTGACTATATGGGTGAGATAGCAAGGCAATTAATGGATGGTGCCTGTTATGAGACAATTCAATCTAACCCCATACCTGATCTGACTATTTTTATTAACATGAGACTTTTGGATTGGAATGAAAAAGGTCTCCTGAATGATGGAGAATTGAGCTACTTGAGGGTTAGTAAACCCAGTTATCCCTGTATTTATGTGTTACCAAAAATACATAAGGGGGAGATTTCCCCCTGGGAGACCAATAATAGCAGGAATAGACTCTCCAACTGAGCGACTATCTGAGTATGTGGATAACTATTTACAACCACTAGTAAGAAATTTACCTGCATTCATACAGGATAGCAAGGATATCCTCAGTAAATTTGAGGACATCGCTTGGACTTAGGGGCTGCATTTGGTCACACTTGATGTAGCCAGCTTATATACCTGTATTAGAAAAGATCTGGGGCTTCATGCATTAGGTCACTTTCTAAAAAATAGAACAGCTGAGTGGTTTGAACATAATGAAATGTTACTCGAGATGACGGATTTGATTCTTTCAAAGAATTTTTTTCTTCATGGTACACAGTGGTACCACCAACTCCAGGGTACGGCGATGGGAGCCAAATTTGCGCCTTCGTACGCGGGACTGTTTATGGGTTGGTGGGAAAGAGAGCATGCATGGGGTAAATATGCCTCCCCCTGGGTTAATAACATCATTTTCTGGGGGAGGTATATTGATGATATTATTTTATTGTGGAGTGGCTCAGTTGAGGGATTACAAGAATATTATGACTACCTTAACAGGAACCCATATAATGTGGCGCTTACAATGAGCCACTCTGCTGAGCAAATTGATTTCCTGGATATTACGTTTTATGTAGAAGGTAACAAATTACAAAGTAAATTGTATCGGAAACCAACAGAGAGCAATAGTGTATTACATGCTACCAGTGCGCATCCTGAGGCCACTATTAACAACATTCCATATGGAGAAATGTTGAGGACACGGAGGAATTGTAGTGATAGCAAAGTGTTCAATGAAAATTTAATAACAACTAGAAGAAGATTTGAATGTAGAGGTTATCAGAAACGGATATTGGACAATGCGGAAAAGAAAGTAGTGCAGAGAACAAGGGAATCTACAATGCAACATCAGGGTTCTGCCCACGTTGGTCCAACGACCCGGTCTTCAATTAATTTTGTCACGAAGTACAATAAACATAGTCAGGATATTTATAAAATCATGTACAAACATTGGAAATTATTACAGGAAGTGCCGGGAGTTAAAGGGGAAATCTCGATAAAACCCAAAGTGACCTACAGAAGGGGTAGAACACTAAGAGATATGTTGTGCCCAAGTTATGTGTTACCAAAAAAGATAGGGAGGACCTGGTTGCCATCACAAGTGAAGGGTTTCTTTACATGTACAGATTGTAATGTGTGTCAGTATGGTAAAAATAGACTGAAAGAATTCAGTTACAATACTTCTCGGGTTTATAAAATACAACAAATTATAACATGCAAAACTACATATGTAACATATATAATTGGTTGTAATTGCAACATTATTTATGTAGGTAGTACCACTCGGGCACTTAAAACTAGAATTCAGGAACATATTAGGGCAATCCGGCACCAAGATAGTAGATATCCTATGACTGCACATATGTGTGAGTGCCATGGGGGCAGACCAGAGATCTGGTTCCATGGCATAGACCATATACCCTTGAGATCAAGGGGGGACAGGGAGCGGTCCCTTCGACAAAATGAGGCGGGCTGGATTTGTCGGTTACGATGCACTAAGTTGGGACATAATACTGATGAAGAGTTACATTATTTTTTGTGATCTTTCTGATAATAAACTGGTAATATCCTTTGGGTTTTATATTTCTGAAATTGAATGTGGCTATCCTTCCATTCACTTGAATGTGTTTGGAGAATTTGAAAATAATGTCATCAATATGGAAACAGTTGATTGAGTTTGTGTAATTGTTATCTTTACTTGTATTTCCATTTTTAACTGTGGTCAACATTTTTTGAATAAAACGATTAAGGAATCTTATTTTTATATCAATTACAAATGGGATAGGTTTGACATTGACATTATTTCTGTATTTGGATTCCAAATGGTATATGTTCAGTCTGACTGGACTAAATCGTTATTACAGAATTGTTTGCCAAAATTATGAGTGTTTTTGGTTATAATACACCTACACACAGTTTGCCAGGGCTCTTTTTTAAAATCGTACACTCTTTTGATCCGGTGTAGTGTAGTGATTTTGGGAGGGAGTCGGGTTTGTCATGGTTGTTATCTCGTGGAGACTTGACGGTGTGTATCGGGCTGTGGTGGTGGTGTCGGTTGGGTCCCATCATTGCCTTTGGTGTTTTTCCCTTCATCGAATATATTAGGGAGAATCGAGGCTCTATTTTGCAAGTGTGTTTGGATTTATTCTTAAATCTAATGACTAAAACAGTTTTTATCCTAAAATTTATGGATAGGATTCGAGCCGGGTTTATGTGTTTGATTGAGTTCCACCGTAGTTGGTGGCGCTTCAAACTGGGTTTGTATCCCCTCTTTTTTTATTTTCATTCTTCCAAGGAAGCTTGGGGTAATAAAGAAAGATTAAATTGTGCCATCTGGAAATATAATAAATTTAAAGAATAAAATCTGTGTTGATTTCTTGCTCCCATGCTGGGGACTCGAACTGGGGTGTGGTGGATTGTGTTCCGCTTTTGCTGGTGGAGCTATGCCGATGTTAGGATTTTTTCGTGGAGGATTCAAGTAACTATGATCTATTAGTGGTGAGAAAATTTACGAATGTTATGCCCTATTGTGTGATTATTATGTAGCAAGGGGACATCGTTAAAACTAGTGTACTGAAAAAGAGCGATTGCTACAATTCTCAAGAATACAGTGTGCGGCTGGAAATAAGAGACTACATGTGCCTTGTGTGGCGCATTGGTGTTGCAACGTTTTTAAAAAAACTTTCCTTCGCAAGTGCGTAGTAGGAATTGATCTGGTTTCTTTTGGAATCATTATTGGGGATCTATATAGTTTATTGTTGACCCCTTCCTTGCGTTCACGTGCCAGGTGAAATTGATGGTTAACGTTTTTTACGTAAACGGGTGCTTAAATAGGACAATCTCAGGCGGGCTCTTACTTGCGCCTTAAATATATTGTTCGACGGTTACGCAGTGCAGGTCCGGATTCTCATGGTGAGTAGTGATTGATCTTTAGACAGATTTGTTGTTTTTCCCCCTTTGTCAATCATGGGGGTTATATACAGGGTTCTTTCTGATTAAGTCTGGGTGGGGTTGAATGCATCTCCTGCTACATTTCTGTCGTGAGCGGTGTGGGGCATTGTTTTTCTCCTCAATAATGTGTTGGGGGATTGTTGTGAATGATTGTGGGTCCTTCAGGTCCCCCTGTTCTGAGGGCTCATTGCCGATTTATTTTTTCATTAGTGACTGCAGTGTGGGTCGGCTGCTAATACCTGTATGGATAATTTTTAGGTATTATTTGTTTGAAGATGTTTGTGATTGAATCGACGCTGAGGACTTATTGTACCTCTGGGTTGTTTGTTTCCTCGTCTTACATGATACTGTTATTTTGTTCAATTGATAAGTTATTGCTGATTGTGGGATTCCTCGGTACAAAAAATATTTTTTAACTGCATAGCAAATTGTAGTTGGTCTCTCATTGCTTCGCTATTTGCATTACAGGCACACCAGCCTTTTTATATTTGAATTTCCGTGCCGGATTCTGGGTCGGTTCAAGATCAGCTAGTAGGTAAGCGAGTGGTTTTTAATAATGCATATTCTCAGTTTTGAGAATGTGTATGCTTGATTTGGCATCTTTTCTTGAATTTCTTTGCCTTATGATTATTGCAGGTATAATACGACTTATTTCAGTCATATCCTGCAGCACTCTACAATTCAACTGGAAATTCGGTGGTCTATTGTCAATGCCGAGTTGATTATATTTGAGGACTTAGCATTCAACTTTTTGGTTAACCTATTGAAACCAGTCAATATACTTGGTAGGTGCTATAATATTTTACTTATAAATATAACATTTTTAGATTTTGCTTATTGATATAGGATGCAATATTGGTCGGGTTCGGTCTAGTATGTGTATGCTAATAAGAAAGGAAAATGCTCTCTAAAGGTTACTTTGTTGACTCTGGTTGGGCTCTAATCAGGATTATAATGTCCATACGCTTACCATTGGCCATTTATGATTTGTGTTAGCCTTATGGTAAACATGTATTAGGATACATAGAGGGTAAAAACAAGAGGAATAGTAGGAGGAGTGCCCATAAATAGATATTTAGATTATGGGACAAAGGAAAGATAATACAAGGGACTGTTGCAAGCTCTTTCTTCTTTCTCTTCTATATTAACAATTTTTTAAATGTGAGGTTGTGGGTTTTAGACAGGAGCCCTGCCAAAATTGGGTCTGGGTGAATTCCTTAGTATGTTTTTATGTTTCTATATTATATGTTTTTATTTCATGTATTTTATGAAGTATAAGTCTAGCAATATATATTATAAAAGAGTAATGTATATTTGTAAATGTTGTTTTACAGCCCTGATGAAGTTCTTGGGATAGAAGCGAAACGCGTTGGCTGTTGTGGCTGTCTACGTTACGTTTTTTCACCATTTGTAAAGAAGAATAAAGATTTCATTTTTTCAAATTACTGGATGGACATTTGCATATGTGATATATTTGGACTTTACTGTTGAGTGGTGCAACCTGCAGTTGCTATATTTGTATTTTGGTTCTTCTAACCGCCCCTAAAGGAACGGCAGGGGCAGCGGAGTTGCACACACCATGAGTATAAAGCTCAGTGTTGGATATTAATTATTGTGAGGAAGATATAGGGTGGATGGTGCATCACAAGAACCGGAGAGTTTTTGTATAGGTTTGCTGTTTCTTTGTTTCTGTAGAGTTTATTTAGACCTTGTTGCACTCCCCTTTTCCTTGTACTTTAGATGATTGAAACTTAGGGAGGAATTGGATAAAATGGCTAAATTTGAAGACAGGAGGGAGGAATTTGCCTCGAACTTATTTTCTTCACAGAAACTAATCAAAAACACAACTGGTGACCTTACCACAGGGGAGGTTTGAAATCTCAATTCCAAAAGCTTGAGAGATTGAAAAAACAAGAACTTGCGAGGTGGTGGGACGGTATTACCCTTCAAAAATATTTGGATAATGATAGGGTTCCCAGAGGTTTGAGGATTCTGATCTTCCCGACGTTTGAAGATCTAGACGAATCACTTTTAAAAGAATGGGAAGATAATCTATCAAACTCATCAGTAACTATGATGAAAATTTTAATAATACATGCAGAAAAGAAAGCAGCTTCCCTACTTGTGGAGATAGATAAGTTGGAAAAGGAAATAGAGGCTAATCCACTTACTGAAGTGGTTAAAAAGAACTTTGAGATCCTTGAGAAAGTGATGGAGGAATACCAGTTGTATCAAAGAGATAAAAAGGCTAAAAAGATACAAAGAGATGAGAAAGACTATCGCGATGGTAGAATATACACCTTCGCAAAGAAATTTGACACTGTTAAAAGCATAGAGTCAACAAAGAGAAGTAGGGAGGACATTTCTGATTCAAGATCAATTAGTAGTGGTTCCCTTACTTCTACAGAGAGCATTTCGGTATCAAGTGATAAAAATGATGTATTAATACCGCAAGAAAAAAGTAATTTTTTAGTGGAGCTAGAGAGGCTACGCCTCAACAATGTGCAGGCAAAAAGATATGCAAGACAAGGCGGGGAGGTGGGGCTTGGCATAAAAAACAAAAAAGAATTGCCAAAATTAGCGGTGGACCTTCGGTCATCCAGGAGAAAATAGATGTGGTTACTACCTTGAAGCCAATAGAGGAATGGTCAAATATTCAGGAGTATAATGATTCTAGTTTGTCAATTGTCAATCTTTCAAGTCACAGCCTTGGTAATGATGAATGCAGTGTTTTGAGAAAAGGACTAGGTTTTTGTCCAACACAAACTTGCAGAATTATTGATGTGATTGTTAACTTATACAAGTTTACGAGGATGTTAAAATTAAAACATTTTTTTCATACAAATCCAAGATGTAATTTGTCTGATGTCTCGAACTCTGAAATTTCTGAATATACTGTGGGGGAGGTGGATACTATCCATGTATTGATGTCATTGAATGAAGATACACAAATTACTCGAAATGAACTTAATATGGAATTGGGAGTTTCTAATAAGCTTGATACTGACAGTGGTTTAAAAAAACGTTCCAAATTTACACCTCAAGTATCCCACCCTAGAATAGATCTTTTCAATGCACGGGTAACGGAGGATTTGCACAAATTACTAAATTCGAATCAGTACACTGATAAAGGTCCATTCAATCTCACCCGAGAAGAACAACAGGCCTTATATTCCCTTTGTGATCGAGAAGATAGAACAATACGTGAAGCCGATAAGGGTGGTAACGTGGTTGTGATGAATAAATGTGACTATATGGGTGAGATAGCAAGGCAATTAATGGATGGTGCCTGTTATGAGACAATTCAATCTAACCCCATACCTGATCTGACTATTTTTATTAACATGAGACTTTTGGATTGGAATGAAAAAGGTCTCCTGAATGATGGAGAATTGAGCTACTTGAGGGTTAGTAAACCCAGTTATCCCTGTATTTATGTGTTACCAAAAATACATAAGGGGGAGATTTCCCCCTGGGAGACCAATAATAGCAGGAATAGACTCTCCAACTGAGCGATTATCTGAGTATGTGGATAACTATTTACAACCACTAGTAAGAAATTTACCTGCATTCATACAGGATAGCAAGGATATCCTCAGAAATTTGAGGACATCGCTTGGACTTAGGGGCTGCATTTGGTCACACTTGATGTAGCCAGCTTATATACCTGTATTAGAAAAGATCTGGGGCTTCATGCATTAGGTCACTTTCTAAAAAATAGAACAGCTGAGTGGTTTGAACATAATGAAATGTTACTCGAGATGACGGATTTGATTCTTTCAAAGAATTTTTTTCTTCATGGTACACAGTGGTACCACCAACTCCAGGGTACGGCGATGGGAGCCAAATTTGCGCCTTCGTACGCGGGACTGTTTATGGGTTAGTGGGAAAGAGAGCATGCATGGGGTAAATATGCCTCCCCTGGGTTAATAACATCATTTTCTGGGGGAGGTATATTGATGATATTATTTTATTGTGGAGTGGCTCAGTTGAGGGATTACAAGAATATTATGACTACCTTAACAGGAACCCATATAATGTGGCGCTTACAATGAGCCACTCTGCTGAGCAAATTGATTTCCTGGATATTACGTTTTATGTAGAAGGTAACAAATTACAAAGTAAATTGTATCGGAAACCAACAGAGAGCAATAGTGTATTACATGCTACCAGTGCGCATCCTGAGGCCACTATTAACAACATTCCATATGGAGAAATGTTGAGGACACGGAGGAATTGTAGTGATAGCAAAGTGTTCAATGAAAATTTAATAACAACTAGAAGAAGATTTGAATGTAGAGGTTATCAGAAACGGATATTGGACAATGCGGAAAAGAAAGTAGTGCAGAGAACAAGGGAATCTACAATGCAACATCAGGGTTCTGCCCACGTTGGTCCAACGACCCGGTCTTCAATTAATTTTGTCACGAAGTACAATAAACATAGTCAGGATATTTATAAAATCATGTACAAACATTGGAAATTATTACAGGAAGTGCCGGGAGTTAAAGGGGAAATCTCGATAAAACCCAAAGTGACCTACAGAAGGGGTAGAACACTAAGAGATATGTTGTGCCCAAGTTATGTGTTACCAAAAAAGATAGGGAGGACCTGGTTGCCATCACAAGTGAAGGGTTTCTTTACATGTACAGATTGTAGTGTGTGTCAGTATGGTAAAAATAGACTGAAAGAATTCAGTTACAATACTTCTCGGGTTTATAAAATACAACAAATTATAACATGCAAAACTACATATGTAACATATATAATTGGTTGTAATTGCAACATTATTTATGTAGGTAGTACCACTCGGGCACTTAAAACTAGAATTCAGGAACATATTAGGGCAATCCGGCACCAAGATAGTAGATATCCTATGACTGCACATATGTGTGAGTGCCATGGGGGCAGACCAGAGATCTGGTTCCATGGCATAGACCATATACCCTTGAGATCAAGGGGGACAGGGAGCGGTCCCTTCGACAAAATGAGGCGGGCTGGATTTGTCGGTTACGATGCACTAAGTTGGGACATAATACTGATGAAGAGTTACATTATTTTTGTGATCTTTCTGATAATAAACTGGTAATATCCTTTGGGTTTTATATTTCTGAAATTGAATGTGGCTATCCTTCCATTCACTTGAATGTGTTTGGAGAATTTGAAAATAATGTCATCAATATGGAAACAGTTGATTGAGTTTGTGTAATTGTTATCTTTACTTGTATTTCCATTTTTAACTGTGGTCAAATTTCTTTGAATAAAACGATTAAGGAATCTTATTTTTATATCAATTACAAATGGGATAGGTTTGACATTGACATTATTTCTGTATTTGGATTCCAAATGGTATATGTTCAGTCTGCCTGGACTAAATCGTTATTACAGAATTGTTTGCCAAAATTATGAGTGTTTTTGGTTATAATACACCTACACACAGTTTGCCAGGGCTCTTTTTTAAAATCGTACACTCTTTTGATCCGGTGTAGTGTAGTGATTTTGGGAGGGAGTCGGGTTTGTCATGGTTGTTATCTCGTGGAGACTTGACGGTGTGTATCGAGCTGTGGTGGTGGTGTCGGTTGGGTCCCATCATTGCCTTTGGTGTTTTTCCCTTCATCGAATATATTAGGGAGAATCGAGGCTCTATTTTGCAAGTGTGTTTGGATTTATTCTTAAATCTAATGACTAAAACAGTTTTTATCCTAAAATTTATGGATAGGATTCGAGCCGGGTTTATGTGTTTGATTGAGTTCCACCGTAGTTGGTGGCGCTTCAAACTGGGTTTGTATCCCTCTTTTTTATTTTCATTCTTCCAAGGAAGCTTGGGGTAATAAAGAAAGATTAAATTGTGCCATCTGGAAATATAATAAATTTAAAGAATAAAATCTGTGTTGATTTCTTGCTCCCAGGCTGGGGACTCGAACTGGGGTGTGGTGGATTGTGTTCCGCTTTTGCTGGTGGAGCTATGCCGATGTTAGGATTTTTTCGTGGAGGATTCAAGTAACTATGATCTATTAGTGGTGAGAAAATTTACGAATGTTATGCCCTATTGTATGATTATTATGTAGCAAGGGAACATCGTTAAAACTAGTGTACTGAAAAAGAGCGATTGCTACAATTCTCAAGAATACAGTGTGCGGCTGGAAATAAGAGACTACATGTGCCTTGTGTGGCGCATTGGTGTTGCAACGTTTAAAAAAAAAAACTTTCCTTCGCAAGTGCGTAGTAGGAATTGATCTGGTTTCTTTTTGGAATCATTATTGGGGATCTATATAGTTTATTGTTGACCCCTTCCTTGCGTTCACGTGCCAGGTGAAATTGATGGTTAACGTTTTTTACGTAAACGGGTGCTTAAATAGGACAATCTCAGGCGGGCTCTTACTTGCGCCTTAAATATATTGATCGACGGTTACGCAGTGCAGGTCCAGATTCTCATGGTGAGTAGTGATTGATCTTTAGACGGATTTGTTGTTTTTCCCCTTTGTCAATCATGGGGGTTATATACAGGGTTCTTTCTGATTAAGTCTGGGTGGGGTTGAATGCATCTCCTGCTACATTTCTGTCGTGAGCGGTGTGGGGCAATGTTTTTCTCCTCAATAATGTGTTGGGGGATTGTTGTGAATGATTGTGGGTCCTTCAGGTCCCCCTGTTCTGAGGGCTCATTGCCGATTTATTTTTTCATTAGTGACTGCAGTGTGGGTCGGCTGCTAATACCTGTATGGATAATTTTTAGGTATTATTTGTTTGAAGATGTTTGTGATTGAATCGACGCTGAGGACTTATTGTACCTCTGGGTTGTTTGTTTCCTCGTCTTACATGATACTGTTATTTTGTTCAATTGATAAGTTATTGCTGATTGTGGGATTCCTCGGTACAAAAATATTTTTTAACTGCATATCACATTGTAGTTGGTCTCTCATTGCTTCGCTATTTGCATTACAGGCACACCAGCCTTTTTATATTTGAATTTCCGTGCCGGATTCTGGGTCGGTTCAAGATCAGCTAGTAGGTAAGCGAGTGGTTTTTAATAATGCATATTCTCAGTTTTGAGAATGTGTATGCTTGATTTGGCATCTTTTCTTGAATTTCTTTGCCTTATGATTATTGCAGGTATAATACGACTTATTTCAGTCATATCCTGCAGCACTCTACAATTCAACTGGAAATTCGGTGGTCTATTGTCAATGCCGAGTTGATTATATTTGAGGACTTGGCATTCAACTTTTTGGTTAACCTATTGAAACCAGTCAATATACTTGGTAGGTGCTATAATATTTTACTTATAAATATAAAATTTTTAGATTTTGCTTATTGATATAGGATGCAATATTGGTCGGGTTCGGGTCTAGTATGTGTATGTGTATGCTAATAAGAAAGGAAAATGCTCTCTAAAGGTTACTTTGTTGACTCTGGTTGGGCTCTAAACAGGATTATAATGTCCATACGCTTACCATTGGCCATTTATGATTTGTGTTAGCCTTATGGTAAACATGTATTAGGATACATAGAGGGTAAAAACAAGAGGAATAGTAGGAGGAGTGCCCATAAATAGATATTTAGATTATGGGACAAAGGAAAGATAATACAAGGGACTGTTGCAAGCTCTTTCTTCTTTCTCTTCTATATTAACAATTTTTTAAATGTGAGGTTGTGGGTTTTAGACAGGAGCCCTGCCAAAATTGGGTCTGGGTGAATTCCTTAGTATGTTTTTATGTTTCTATATTATATGTTTTTATTTCATGTATTTTATGAAGTATAAGTCTAGCAATATATATTATAAAAGAGTAATGTATATTTGTAAATGTTGTTTTACAGCCCTGATGAAGTTCTTGGGATAGAACGAAACGCGTTGGCTGTTGTGGCTGTCTACGTTACGTTTTTTCACCATTTGTAAAGAAGAATAAAGATTTCATTTTTTCAAATTACTGGATGGACATTTGCATATGTGATATATTTGGACTTTACTGTTGAGTGGTGCAACCTGCAGTTGCTATATTTGTATTTTGGTTCTTCTAACCGCCCCTAAAGGAACGGCAGGGGCAGCGGAGTTGCACACACCATGAGTATAAAGCTCAGTGTTGGATATTAATTATTGTGAGGAAGATATAGGGTGCATGGTGCATCACAAGAACCGGGGAGTTTTTGTATAGGTTTGCTGTTTCTTTGTTTCTGTAGAGTTTATTTAGACCTTGTTGCACTCCCCCTTTTCCTTGTACTTTAGATTATTGAAACTTAGGGAGGAATTGGATAAAATGGCTAAATTTAAAGACAGGAGGGAGGAATTTGCCTCGAACTTATTTTCTTCACAGAAACTAATCAAAAACACAACTGGTGACCTTACCACAGGGGGAGGTTTGAAATCTCAATTCCAAAAGCTTGAGAGATTGAAAAAACAAGAACTTGCGAGGTGGTGGGACGGTATTACCCTTCAAAAATATTTGGATAATGATAGGGTTCCCAGAGGTTTGAGGATTCTGATCTTCCCGACGTTTGAAGATCTAGACGAATCACTTTTAAAAGAATGGGAAGATAATCTATCAAACTCATCAGTAACTATGATGAAAATTTTAATAATACATGCAGAAAAGAAAGCAGCTTCCCTACTCGTGGAGATAGATAAGTTGGAAAAGGAAATAGAGGCTAATCCACTTACTGAAGTGGTTAAAAAGAACTTTGAGATCCTTGAGAAAGTGATGGAGGAATACCAGTTGTATCAAAGAGATAAAAAGGCTAAAAAGATACAAAGAGATGAGAAAGACTATCGCGATGGTAGAATATACACCTTCGCAAAGAAATTTGACACTGTTAAAAGCATAGAGTCAACAAAGAGAAGTAGGGAGGACATTTCTGATTCAAGATCAATTAGTAGTGGTTCCCTTACTTCTACAGAGAGCATTTCGGTATTAAGTGATAAAAATTATGTATTAATACCGCAAGAAAAAAGTAATTTTTAGTGGAGCTAGAGAGGCTACGCCTCAACAATGTGCAGGCAAAAGATATGCAAGACAAGGCGGGGAGGTGGGGCTTGGCATAAAAACAAAAAAGAATTGCCAAAATTAGCGGTGGACCTTCGGTCATCCAGGAGAAAATAGATGTGGTTACTACCTTGAAGCCAATAGAGGAATGGTCAAATATTCAGGAGTATAATGATTCTAGTTTGTCAATTGTCAATCTTTCAAGTCACAGCCTTGGTAATGATGAATGCAGTGTTTTGAGAAAAGGACTAGGTTTTTGTCCAACACAAACTTGCAGAATTATTGATGTGATTGTTGACTTATACAAGTTTACGAGGATGTTAAAATTAAAACATTTTTTTCATACAAATCCAAGATGTAATTTGTCTGATGTCTCGAACTCTGAAATTTCTGAATATACTGTGGGGGAGGTGGATACTATCCATGTATTGATGTCATTGAATGAATATACACAAATTACTCGAAATGAACTTAATATGGAATTGGGAGTTTCTAATAAGCTTGATACTGACAGTGGTTTAAAAAAACGTTCCAAATTTACACCTCAAGTATCCCACCCTAGAATAGATCTTTTCAATGCACGGGTAACGGAGGATTTGCACAAATTACTAAATTCGAATCAGTACAGGGATAAAGGTCCATTCAATCTCACCCGAGAAGAACAACAGGCCTTATATTCCCTTTGTGAACGAGAAGATATAACAATACGTGAAGACGATAAGGGTGGTATGTGGTTGTGATGAATAAATGTGACTATATGGGTGAGATAGCAAGCCAATTAATGGATGGTGCCTGTTATGAGACAATTCAATCTAACCCCATACCTGATCTGACTATTTTTATTAACATGAGACTTTTGGATTGGAATGAAAAAGGTCTCCTGAATGATGGAGAATTGAGCTACTTGAGGGTTAGTAAACCCAGTTATCCCTGTATTTATGTGTTACCAAAAATACATAAGGGGGGAGATTTCCCCCCTGGGAGACCAATAATAGCAGGAATAGACTCTCCAACTGAGCGATTATCTGAGTATGTGGATAACTATTTACAACCACTAGTAAGAAATTTACCTGCATTCATACAGGATAGCAAGGATATCCTCAGTAAATTTGAGGACATCGCTTGGACTGAGGGGCTGCATTTGGTCACACTTGATGTAGCCAGCTTATATACCTGTATTAGAAAAGATCTGGGGCTTCGTGCATTAGGTCACTTTCTAAAAAATAGAACAGCTGAGTGGTTTGAACATAATGAAATGTTACTCGAGATGACGGATTTGATTCTTTCAAAGAATTTTTTTCTTCATGGTACACAGTGGTACCACCAACTCCAGGGTACGGCGATGGGAGCCAAATTTGCGCCTTCGTACGCGGGACTGTTTATGGGTTGGTGGGAAAGAGAGCATGCATGGGGTAAATATGCCTCCCCTGGGTTAATAACATCATTTTCTGGGGGAGGTATATTCATGATATTATTTTATTGTGGAGTGGCTCAGTTGAGGGATTACAAGAATATTATGACTACCTTAACAGGAACCCATATAATGTGGCGCTTACAATGAGCCACTCTGCTGAGCAAATTGATTTCCTGGATATTACGTTTTAGGTAGAAGGTAACAAATTACAAAGTAAATTGTATCGGAAACCAACAGAGAGCAATAGTGTATTACATGCTACCAGTGCGCATCCTGAGGCCACTATTAACAACATTCCATATGGAGAAATGTTGAGGACACGGAGGAATTGTAGTGATAGCAAAGTGTTCAATGAAAATTTAATAACAACTAGAAGAAGATTTGAATGTAGAGGTTATCAGAAACGGATACTGGACAATGCGGAAAAGAAAGTAGTGCAGAGAACAAGGGAATCTACAATGCAACATCAGGGTTCTGCCCACGTTGGTCCAACGACCCGGTCTTCAATTAATTTTGTCACGAAGTACAATAAACATAGTCAGGATATTTATAAAATCCTGTACAAACATTGGAAATTATTACAGGAAGTGCCGGGAGTTAAAGGGGAAATCTCGATAAAACCCAAAGTGACCTACAGAAGGGGTAGAACACTAAGAGATATGTTGTGCCCAAGTTATGTGTTACCAAAAGAGATAGGGAGGACCTGGTTGCCATCACAAGTGAAGGGTTTCTTTACATGTACAGATTGTAGTGTGTGTCAGTATGGTAAAAATAGACTGAAAGAATTCAGTTACAATACTTCTCGGGTTTATAAAATACAACAAATTATAACATGCAAAACTACATATGTAACATATATAATTGGTTGTAATTGCAACATTATTTATGTAGGTAGTACCACTCGGGCACTTAAAACTAGAATTCAGGAACATATTAGGGCAATCCGGCACCAAGATAGTAGATATCCTATGACTGCACATATGTGTGAGTGCCATGGGGGCAGACCAGAGATCTGGTTCCATGGCATAGACCATATACCCTTGAGATCAAGGGGGGGGGACAGGGAGCGGTCCCTTCGACAAAATGAGGCGGGCTGGATTTGTCGGTTACGATGCACTAAGTTGGGACATAATACTGATGAAGAGTTACATTATTTTTTGTGATCTTTCTGATAATAAACTGGTAATATCCTTTGGGTTTTATATTTCTGAAATTGAATGTGGCTATCCTTCCATTCACTTGAATGTGTTTGGAGAATTTGAAAATAATGTCATCAATATGGAAACAGTTGATTGAGTTTGTGTAATTGTTATCTTTACTTGTATTTCCATTTTTAACTGTGGTCAATTTTTTTTTAATAAAACGATTAAGGAATCTTATTTTTATATCAATTACAAATGGGATAGGTTTGACATTGACATTATTTCTGTATTTGGATTCCAAATGGTATATGTTCAGTCTGCCTGGACTAAATCGTTATTACAGAATTGTTTGCCAAAATTATGAGTGTTTTTGGTTATAATACACCTACACACAGTTTGCCAGGGCTCTTTTTTAAAATCGTACACTCTTTTGATCCGGTGTAGTGTAGTGATTTTGGGAGGGAGTCGGGTTTGTCATGGTTGATATCTCGTGGAGACTTGACGGTGAGTATCGGGCTGTGGTGGTGGTGTCGGTTGGGTCCCATCATTGCCTTTGGTGTTTTTCCCTTCATCGAATATATTAGGGAGAATCGAGGCTCTATTTTGCAAGTGTGTTTGGATTTATTCTTAAATCTAATGACTAAAACAGTTTTTATCCTAAAATTTATGGATAGGATTCGAGCCGGGTTTATGTGTTTGATTGAGTTCCACCGTAGTTGGTGGCGCTTCAAACTGGGTTTGTATCCTCTTTTTTATTTTCATTCTTCCAAGGAAGCTTGGGGTAATAAAGAAAGATTAAATTGTGCCATCTGGAAATATAATAAATTTAAAGAATGAAATCTGTGTTGATTTCTTGCTCCCATGCTGGGGACTCAAACTGGGGTGTGGTGGATTGTGTTCCGCTTTTGCTGGTGGAGCTATGCCGATGTTAGGACTTTTTCTTGGAGGATTCAAGTAACTATGATCTATTAGTGGTGAGAAAATTTACGAATGTTATGCCCTATTGTGTGATTATTATGTAGCAAGGGGACATCGTTAAAACTAGTGTACTGAAAAAGAGCGATTGCTACAATTCTCAAGAATACAGTGTGCGGCTGGAAATAAGAGACTACATGTGCCTTGTGTGGCGCATTGGTGTTGCAACGTTTTTTTTAAAAAACTTTCCTTCGCAAGTGCGTAGTAGGAATTGATCTGGTTTCTTTTTGGAATCATTATTGGGGATCTATATAGTTTATTGTTGACCCCTTCCTTGCGTTCACGTGCCAGGTGAAATTGATGGTTAACGTTTTTTACGTAAACGGGTGCTTAAATAGGACAATCTCAGGCGGGCTCTTACTTGCGCCTTAAATATATTGTTCGACGGTTACGCAGTGCAGGTCCGGATTCTCATGGTGAGTAGTGATTGATCTTTAGACGGATTTGTTGTTTTTTCCCCCTTTGTCAATCATGGGGGTTATATACAGGGTTCTTTCTGATTAAGTCTGGGTGGGGTTGAATGCATCTCCTGCTACATTTCTGTCGTGAGCGGTGTGGGGCATTGTTTTTTCTCCTCAATAATGTGTTGGGGGATTGTTGTGAATGATTGTGGGTCCTTCAGGTCCCCCTGTTCTGAGGGCTCATTGCCGATTTATTTTTTCATTAGTGACTGCAGTGTGGGTCGGCTGCTAATACCTGTATGGATAATTTTTAGGTATTATTTGTTTGAAGATGTTTGTGATTGAATCGACGCTGAGGACTTATTGTACCTCTGGGTTGTTTGTTTCCTCGTCTTACATGATACTGTTATTTTGTTCAATTGATAAGTTATTGCTGATTGTGGGATTCCTCGGTACAAAAAATATTTTTTAACTGCATATCACATTGTAGTTGGTCTCTCATTGCTTCGCTATTTGCATTACAGGCACACCAGCCTTTTTATATTTGAATTTCCGTACCGGATTCTGGGTCGGTTCAAGATCAGCTAGTAGGTAAGCGAGTGGTTTTTAATAATGCATATTCTCAGTTTTGAGAATGTGTATGCTTGATTTGGCATCTTTTCTTGAATTTCTTTGCCTTATGATTATTGCAGGTATAATATGACTTATTTCAGTCATATCCTGCAGCACTCTACAATTCAACTGGAAATTCGGTGGTCTATTGTCAATGCCGAGTTGATTATATTTGAGGACTTGGCATTCAACTTTTTGGTTAACCTATTGAAACCAGTCAATATACTTGGTAGGTGCTATAATATTTTACTTATAAATATAACATTTTTAGATTTTGCTTATTGATATAGGATGCAATATTGGTCGGGTTCGGGTCTAGTATGTGTATGCTAATAAGAAAGGAAAATGCTCTCTAAAGGTTACTTTGTTGACTCTGGTTGGGCTCTAAACAGGATTATAATGTCCATACGCTTACCATTGGCCATTTATGATTTGTGTTAGCCTTATGGTAAACATGTATTAGGATACATAGAGGGTAAAAACAAGAGGAATAGTAGGAGGAGTGCCCATAAATAGATATTTAGATTATGGGACAAAGGAAAGATAATACAAGGGACTGTTGCAAGCTCTTTCTTCTTTCTCTTCTATATTAACAATTTTTTAAATGTGAGGTTGTGGGTTTTAGACAGGAGCCCTGCCAAAATTGGGTCTGGGTGAATTCCTTAGTATGTTTTTATGTTTCTATATTATATGTTTTTATTTCATGTATTTTATGAAGTATAAGTCTAGCAATATATATTATAAAAGAGTAATGTATATTTGTAAATGTTGTTTTACAGCCCTGATGAAGTTCTTGGGATAGAACGAAACGCGTTGGCTGTTGTGGCTGTCTACGTTACGTTTTTTCACCATTTGTAAAGAAGAATAAAGATTTCATTTTTTCAAATTACTGGATGGACATTTGCATATGTGATATATTTGGACTTTACTGTTGAGTGGTGCAACCTGCAGTTGCTATATTTGTATTTTGGTTCTTCTAACCGCCCCTAAAGGAACGGCAGGGGCAGCGGAGTTGCACACACCATGAGTATAAAGCTCAGTGTTGGATATTAATTATTGTGAGGAAGATATAGGGTGGATGGTGCATCACAACAACCGGGGAGTTTTTGTATAGGTTTGCTGTTTCTTTGTTTCTGTAGAGTATGTTAATATATTTGTAGAGCGCATGGCTGCCCCAGCAACGGGGCGTCCCAGCGCTAAAATGAGCACCGAGTTCAGAAACATAATAAAGTAGCCAGGTAATGTATTGCATTGTGGTTGCATTTATATATCGCTTCATATCTCTGACTACCAATATTATCTGTTGGCCTCCGGTGATTCCTTCTTTATTGAGTGTTACTATTCCCATACACTATTATCATCATTATAACTTTTCCACCAGGACTCAGCCCTCTGTAGACTGGGGCCAGCTACCTGAAATTAATACTTTGAAAAACTCAGAAAAATCAACTCATCAGGCATCTGTACTTTAACCCAAATTGCTGTTGTGCTCATAGCCCGGAGCTTAGTTGCACGGCACGCCTGCCGATGTATTTTCATCTCCCTGTTGGGATACCCTCCCTCCTCCCATCACCACTTCCCACCCATTGCCTGCCTCGGCCCTGAGTAATTGCACTGACAGGGCAAAAAGGAAAGGCGGTCCGACCCTCATTGCCTGCTTTTTAGGTCGAGCCTAGCGCAGCGCGCCTGCGTTGCTCTATGGGAGGCTTCTTGTGAGCACTCTAAACTTCCCCGAAACTTCTCCGTGTGGGTCTGACTCCTCCCACACATTGGATTGGCCTTTGCGTGTGTCTTTCAATAATGAAAGCACGCAAATGGCCAAAGGCGGGTGCATGTCCCACCTCTTCTCCAAAGGTTCACTCCCACGGCGTTTTGCTCTCGGGAGCGAGCAGCGGCGCGCAGGGTGGCAGCTGCATTCCGGTGCCCGCCCCCACCACTCCTCTTGTCGTGGGATAATCAAACAAGAGGAGTGGAGGGGGCGGGCACAGGAATGTAGTTGCCGCCCTGCACGCCGCTGCTCGCTCCCGAGAGCAAAACGCCGTGGGAGTCAACATTACAAAACCACTTTTGATTTAGTATCCCACATTTCTTCACTCTACCACGTCTGTTTTCTGTCTTACACAACTCTCCCCTTCACCCATCTCCCCCAATCAACTTTGTTCATTTCCCCGTCACTCAGGGTCTCTCTCTTAGCCTCGTCTCTCTAACCTCGCCCACGGCTCCGCTCTCCCGTCTATGTTTCCCCCTCTCGCTCACACGTCTCTCATCTCTCGCCCATCCCCCATATTGGACTGTGTTTTATGAGGGGTATTTACTAAGGTTTCTTTGCAAGCCTTAGTCTCTGAGCCGGGGGTTGAGAAGGTCTGTACTGGGGTGTCTCTTTGTAGGAAGGTGGCTGTGTCTGGTGGTCTCTCTATGCAGATGTCTCTTTTCTAAGGAGTGTGTTGTGGGGTCTTTGGAAACCGGGTATTTGAATTGAGAGGTGCTGTGTTGGAGGTCACTGTTCAGGAGAGCGCCTCAGTTCTGAGTGACAGAATGTCAGTGTGTGTGCGCTGAGGTCATCCTTGTCAGTCTCGTTCGGAGCCGCTACTCCTCTAGCCCCCTACACTGGCCAGCTGTGTCTTACAATCCGTTGACTGTCCCTTGCCGACCACCATAATCTCAGCTGCTGTATTTGTCATCAGCGAGATGTAGACACACCCCCATTGCATGGGCAACAAGATTGAACCAGGCGCTAGAGCGCCCCCGGTAGCAGTGTATCGAGATTAATTTAAGGCTATAATGCCCCCCGCACCAAAGAGCAACGAGAACGTGGTTGAAGGCAGAGCGGTGCCGAGTGTCAGAGAAGCAACTCCCCTGGCACCTCCTCGTTTAACTATGGTTGGTTCGCTGCATTAGCTAGCGTGTTTTACTCGGGTCAAACAGTTTCATCCCACCACTTTTAAATTCCACCAGCCGCCACTGGTTGACGACGCTTGGCGACCGTAACAAGTTGTTTGCTGTTTTTTCGAGAAGTCCGAGCTAAGGCGAAGTGAGGCTGTGTGCCCCAGAGGGCAAAAGCAGTTCGGGCTACTCTCTCTCTCTCTCTCGCTCTCTCTCGCTCTCTCTCTCTCTCTTCCTTTAGAAAAGGTTCTGTCCACTTTTCTGAAGTTCAATACAGGGGGTGGGTCAACTTAAAAATGAGAGCAGGCAGTATTGACCTTGCTATCCTGTATTCAAGATAACCAATGGTCTTGAAACTCTTCTAGAAATCTGCCTATACATCATTAAAATCTGCAACAGCTGGCAAATAATCTACTTTGAACATCTCCAGTCCACCTTATGATGAACCCAATTCAATTTCTGACCCTAGGATTGAAATGTCAACTTTTTTGTTTGTTTGTTTGTTTTTTACATGTATGTACTCAAGCAACTGACATCACCATTGTAAAAGTTGTACATAATGCTTTCTTGGTCATATATAAGGTAACAAAAATGCTTCTAACACTTCTTTATTATAACTTTTCAGCATGCTGCAGACTTCTCTACAGCACAGCTTAAAGACATAGGCAAAGTCAATATCTCTGGCTAAACACTTATAAGGTCCCAAAGGCGAGACCTATTGGCTATGCCAATGCTTGTTTATGCTTGCAGCCCGGATCTTAGCGGAAGTACCTTGTAACTTCAGATTGTCAAGCAATGACTCACACTGGCCCTGAAGAGCACTGGGGTTTGTGCGCATCGGACATCCTCCTCATTGTATGTGGCTCACGTCAGGTTCGGGCCCTGATGCTCCGCCAGATAAACAAATGGCCCCCCTCCTCTGAGTGGGAAATGCACGCTTCATTACGTAAGTTAAGTTTGGGGGCAGAAGGAAGGTGAATTTTTAGGGAGTATTACAATCCGTCTCGCAGAGGTAAGGTCTGGCCCAATAAAAGGGGTGGAGCTTAAAGTCTGCTCTCATTTTCCCCTCCTTCTTTTTAAGGGGGATCGGCTCCTATAGAACTTGTGCCCTGGACATAACATTTCACTTTTGTTTTAAGCCACCAAGAGAGCTGTATTTCTTGGTGTATATGATATATAGCACCCAGAGGCTGGGTCCATCATCTGTGCTTTATGTGCAGTCCTCGGTGGACTGCGGCAGAAAACGCTGCTGTGCAGGCATTGAGCGCATTCCACGAGAGGTGACCCAGTTTGTCCAAGAGTCCCTTGAGTGGTGTTTACTACTAATTGAACAATTTCTAAAGCACACGCATTTCATATCAGAGTTCAATACAGTAATGTAAAAGAATAAGAAAGCAGTAGTTCGAGCTTTGTTTCTTCTTTAATACAATGGGGTCTTCCACTCCCTTATGCCAACGCGTTTCGTCGTTAATAGGTATTAGCCTTACGACTTTCTCAGTATTGGTGTTTACTACTACCCGTAGTTGGGCATCCATGACCTGTCCTGCACGCCTGCTACTAGGTCGACCTCCTCCCCCACTCCGGCTATGCATCTGCAGACAATCAGGGGCCCCTTCAGAACAAGCCTTCTCTCCTACTCAAGAAAGAACTCCATAGTGGGTGCGATTAATAGGGGTCTGGCGGTTTTGGGACCAGAAGGACTGCTTCACCATAACAAAAGTGTGTGACCACAGCCAAATCAGCCTCTCCACCGGTAACCCAGTCTCTTACTTTGAAGCATTCACAAATGATGTGACCACCAACATGATTTGCATTCTGAAATAGTACCAACAAGGGATGCCACTACTGACAGCATCTTTTTCTCACCACTGTCAATACAGAATATTCACCTAGTGTCTTTTTTGTCTGGGTTTGTTGGACATCTGCCAACAATGCAGAAATGTGGAAGGACTGGTTACACCTTTTCCTCAAAGGGCAGACCTGCTGCCCCAGCAGCGCCACTGTCTGAATGACAAGGGAGCATCTCTGAAAGAAATCTCCAAACAGTAGATCTGGCAGCACCCAGGATAATGTGCTGCATGGCTAAATACTTATAAGGTCCCAATGGTGAGACCGATTGCATTCCAAATGCTTGTTACCCTTGCTGCAACCTCTTTCTTTTTATCAGTTGCAAAGGGACCTTACATCAACCTATTACAGATTCTCTTCATGCCTCTTTGGGGACTCGCTCCTTTCTTTTGTGTATTCAGGTATTTCATTTAGGGACACTTGGTAGATTTCCGTTTGTATTATTTGAAACAGGAAGCCTTGTTTTTTGTTCAGATACCATATTGAGACCTTCATCAGCGGGTCTGCAACTTATATCTCTGACTGTGAAATACCTACAGGGGGTTGAAGTGGCAGTAAAAAAGGAACATTGACAGAATTGCCCTAATATTCGACAGTTACAGACCCCTAACAGATCTGTTTAGGAATGATTGGCACCAATTAGCTCACAAGATGTTCCACTGGCGACCGAGAACCAACGGATTAGACAACCCGCCCAGCCTAAATGAATCAGTTTTAGCTAACCTATTGTACATCAAGGGACACAATCATGCACCTTAACCTGCTCTTTTGCACTTCTTTTCCTTTTTGGCCCCTTATTTCCAGTGCATTAAGGGACAAAACCATGCACTTTAACCTGCTTAATACACGCACATGCATGCCACTTTAGAGTTCCTGCCCTGTATGCTGCACTCGCACATTGCACTTTAAAGCACAAAACTGAGCCCTTCGACCAAGTGCGCTCCTGATACTATCTTCTAGTGGCCTACCTCCTAATATCCTGTCTTGGGCCAAACTATTAGTGTGAAATCCTTTAGCACACATCCCGGTCTGCAAAGTGAAACACAAAACAATGAGGTGTTAGCGTGATTGCTGTTATTAGTATTTTAATGTTGTTTTATACTGTGTTTTATTAACTTTAATGTAGCGTATTGTACATCCAAAGGTTTCTATTAAACATGCATAATAAATGATTCATTCATTCATTCATATTGAGACCCTCTTTACAAGATTATAGTCAAATCCGATTATGAGTTACGCAGGTCATCCCCCACCTGCACATTTCAGCTCAGGGCTGGACTGGGAACAGCAACCAGCCCTGGCAGATTGCTGATCGACCAGCCCTGGACTCCCGCTTTTGTTACAGGGGGCCGATATTGCAGCACTACTGCAAAACCAGCCCCCACAGGCACAAAACCAGCCCCCACTTCTCCGATCCACCAGGGAAATGCCCGCTGCCCGCTACGTCCAGTCCGGCCCTGTTTCAGCTGGAAAACATGTTGAAATGTGATTGAGAAAATGTGCCTGGAATAAGAGGAAAAACGTGGCAATTGGTGTAAAAATACCATGGGAATTACTAAACCCTGCAGTTTTGGTATTTCCCTAGTGGGAAATTCCCCGCTGTCAAAACCAGTAAACTTTCCAAGAGAAACAGTATGTGGCAATTCCTACTTTTATTTGCATCCCAGTGTATCAACAGCACAAAAAGCCAAAAACCCATCAAGAGATTTTGACCACATAAATACCTTTCTCTGCACAAGATTGTAACCAACTAGCCAGACTATTTGCATGTCTCCTTTAGAGTTCTGTTACAACTGCTTTTTGTATGAATTCCTCAAGGAAAGTATGCAAACAACATGCATGCCCAAACTGAGTAGGTAATGCGGAATACTATGCGAGACACACCACCTAACGCCTTGATAACTCTGACCCCTGCGGAAATCTGTTAGAGCAGGTGGCAGAATTATACACCTGGCAATTACCAGATAGGTTTTGTTATGCCACATTTTAAAGGGCTGAACTTGTGAGATGAGATCATTATCACACCTGATGAATTTCAATCCACAGGGTACTGGATTTTATCAGGCAGGAGAGTTCTCCCCAACCCCTAGGGGGCACTCATAATATTGGCTTAAGTAATACTGTAGCCCTCCAATGTAGAGGAGCAAAAGATGTTTCAATGAATGGCCATGCCTACAACTTATTAACTGCTCTACTAAATATTTTTTGGGTGAAAATAGACTAAAAACGGTTGAGTAGAGGATTAATCAGTGATAGCTGACTTGGTCAATTGAGAACTATTGTCTCCTCTATATTTAGTACTAGAGCAGAGTATTTGGAGGGGCAATTACTTATGCTCATATTGCCTGGACAAGCTTACAGGAGACAGTATGTCACATGCTCCACTTCAAAAATGCTTATCAGCTGCATATAGTGGAATTTGGAAAATGCTGATTAAAATGGGCTTTTAAACATAGTTTTTCATTTGTGAGGGCTTTTTCCTCAGGCTCAGCCTTCCCACCTGAATCATACTCTGGGGCAGATTTACAAGCCCCTTGCGCCTCCTTGTGCCGCCATTATGTCACTTTTTTTGACGTAACGGCGGCGGAAACAATGCAGCCAATTTACAACGTGATGCATCTAGGGAGATGTGTCACGTTGTAACGACCTGTGTCACCTTATACCTACGTCAGGTATAATGTATGCAGGGTGGGCGTTCCCATGCTGGAAAGCCTCGTAGAAGTGATGCAGTAAAATCTACAAGATTTCACGGCACCACTTCTAGGACGCCACTGCGTCAAAACCTTACGCCTGCTTGGAGCAGGCGTAAGGAGTGACGCAGTATAATAAATCAATGCATTGCTGGAGTTGCGTCATGCTTGCGACACAACTCCAGCAATGCGTGCCTTTTAGGCTAACAGATGCGTCAGAATTTCTGACGCATCTGTCAATCCTTGCGCCATGGTGCGCCGTATTGTAATTACGGCACATTCATGGTGGCGCAAGGGTATCGCAGGCTGGCGCAGGGAAACTGACGCATCTCTACAGATGCGTCAGTTTCTTGTAAATCTGACCCTCTGTGGTTTTCCAACACATATAAGTTGCCCAACAAACTAATTTCTAACATTAGTGGTTGATCCACTAACAAAAACACATGCACTGGCAAAGCCAATGCATTTAGCTGCTAATGCTGCTGAGCAAGCATCGCCTGGTCTGCACCTCCTGCATCATGGCTATGGGTTCACTGCCAAAATGAAAGAACCAAGATTATGCAGTTATGGGGTGAGAAAAAACAACTTTGACCCCCACAATACCCTTCAAAGCCTCCTCTTCCTACTTTTAAAAACCATTAAGTGGTCTAGGAAAACAGACATGGTACATAGCCAAGAGCACTCAAGGCTTCCCGATTAGTGAAGAAACACATTTAGGAGCCCATGGTGGTCTGGCGTGAATACCAGGTAGATTTTGTAGAAAAGCACCCTGAATAACAAAATATGGAGTGACATATAAAAACACCTGGGCGAATTAACTTGAAATGTCATGGAAAGTAGAGGCGAGGTTGCATAATAAAGGGACATTCAGTGTTACCCCATAGAAAAGCACCCTGTCCCTCGCACCGGGTAATCCCAGTGACTGACAGTTTCTTTAAACTATCGAAGCAAATAGAAAAATAGTTCCCTGACATTAGGTGTGGAAGGACACACCATAGCAAAAATAAGGGTAAAAGTGCCATGCTTCAGGGCAAGGACAAACAGAAGTTCGGAGGAAAGCTACCAAAAAAGGCAGGGAAATTAGATTGAAAAGGAAGGCATCTAATCATCAGCATGGGGGAGGGACTCTGTTGAGTATTACATACAAAGCTGTCCGTGACAGGCAGGTTGAGCTGTCTGTAGCTACAAAGTAAATATCTGTTGCACTCCTGCAAATTTCTGTTGTTGGTTCCACCAGTGGCGTAGCAAGGTCAGGTGGTACCCGGTGCGGAAAATTTCTTGTCACCCCCGGCTTGACAAAATGGCAAAAATATGTGTTTAAAACACATATTTTTGCCATTTTGTCACCCCCCTCAGTGATGACACCCGGGGCGGCCCGCACCCACCGCACCCCCCCTTCCTACGCCACTGGGTGCCACAAGTTGAGCTTCCTAAAGATTCACAAAGGTCAAACACACAGCAACTTTGGTGCTTGTGCATTTGCTGTAAGTTAAAATGTCCATGGGAGTGGTCTATGTCAGTGCCATGGAACCCTTTTTCTCATGGTGATATTCTGACATAACAAGGATCGATGTCAACACATAAACTGAAGAATATTTTACCAAGAAAATAAAGCAACAATATAATGCATAATTACCTTTAAAAGGACTCTTAAAATAAAACAGCCACAATGGATGCTTATTTCGTCTACTCGCTCCTAAAATTACTTTAACACTACACCACCCTGAAACGTACCTCTGAACTGAAATTTAACAATTACCATTTCCCTCACCCTGACCATAACCTCCTTAACTCTAAACCAACCCTTACTCCAACGCCGACCCTCATCCTAAAATATAGATCTATTCTTTGTCATTCTTGATGGACCATACTTTATGTATTTTCACATCTTTATCACCTTTATTTGATTGCTTTTAAGTAACTATCACAAAAATAGTTTTTGACCGTTTTACTTTGCAAAAATGTAAAAATAATTTTCCTTATAAAAACTTACCCCTTTAATGTTTTTTTTTCTATAATAGTATATCTATTTTCTGATTTGTTTTAAATAACATAATCTCACAATAGTGCTCAAATGCGCCTTTTGTAATGATTTGGGTTTAGAATATTGAACTTCCACCAAAATTGGCCTCGCCTTCCATTTCAAGTATAAAATCCAATTCGTGGGAAAATTTCTGTGAAAATGAAAAGGAAATTAAGTTAATAGTTGGCCATGAATAGCTCCGGAAATGACAAAAAACAGGAGCTTGTGCCCAAAGCCTCTGCCATTTGTAACAATGCTTCATTTCTGAGCTGGATTTACCAAGAAAGGAAATCGTGCCTTATTTTCCATTCATTTTTTTTTTTTTTACAATTTTTACAGCATGAATGGCTTTAAACTCCTACACTATGCTGCTTGACTTTTTCAGCCTGTAATGATATTTCGGTAATTTTATCATGTTTGTTGTGAAAAATGGCATTAAATGAGTGCAATTTAACATTACATTTGTAAAGGACAAGAAATTCCTAGTTACTTGATAAATGTTTGCGTTGACCCAGGATCCTGTGTTAAATGGATTTGACTTCTTTCCATAGGACTCGTAGACTTTGACATGTACAATAGCAGTGCTTTAAATGGGAAAAAATAAGTGCAGGTACTCATTAAAATGAGCTAGAGGTGTAGTGAGGGGGCGGGGCTAGGGGCGGGGCTAAGGACAAGACATGATGATACTTAACAACTTATATATTAGTTGCAGCACATACCAAAACACATGAGAAATGTGTTTATATAACCGAAGCAGGTTAACTCTTTACACAAAATGAAAGAGAAATGCAATAATACGTTAACATTTCCTTTTTTTGCAATAGTTGCACCTTCTTAATGTCATACTGTTAATTGCTGTTTGGCACAATACTATATATTTTTGAGCACGTGAGTAGGAAGAAACTGAAAATACCCCCACATTGCACCAAAGCTCTTATGGCACCAAGCACATGAAGCAACTCATCATGACCCTCCCCAGAAGATATCTCTCGTCTCTTCCATCAATCTATCCATTCATCCTTTCATCCTACCATTTACCTGCTGATGTCCACCATTTAACCTTTACATTCTATCGTCTATTCAGTCTTTCATCAATCATTCAGTTTTTCACCATTCCGTCTATCCACCCTTCATATCCAAACCTATCCATCCATCCATCTCCAAACCTATCCATTCATCCTTTCACTCATCCATCTATCAACCCTTTCACTCCTTTAATTCATCCACCCTTTCACTCAATCCCTCCTTTCACTCATCCATCATCCACCCTTTCATCCATCCTCCCTACCTTTCATTCATCCATCCAATCTTTCACTTATCCACCCATCATCCGCCCTTTTATCCAATCATCCACCCTCTTTCACCCATGCATGCTTTCACTCATCGATCCATCTATTCATCCATCCATCCATCTATACATCCACCCTTGCTCACTCATCCATCCACTCACTCATCCACTCACCCACCCACCCACCCACCAACCCTCCCTTTTACGTTATTTATGAATCTTTGTCGCCGAGCAGACATGTCCAAACAAAGTGCCACACATTTTCTTTAAAATACCTCCTGAGAGTGTTTTGATTCTCTCTCTCTTTCTTTCATTTTTTTCTTACAAAAACAGGCATACACACAAACATAGCAGACACACAAAAGACTCAGGTATGATAAAAGCCATCTTTTCTCTTCACCTACCATGGCTTTTTTAATTCCACCAGGGCCGGACTGTCCGTAGCCTGATGGCCACTGCCAGGGAACTGACATGATTCCTGTGCTTGCAGGAAGGCACAGGATAGTGTGAATGTAATTGACAGCACAGGGTCTGAATGGACCCTGCTCTGTCAAGCACAGCGTGATGGTGAGCACCCGGACATTATTCAAATGAGCCCTGCTGAATAGCTCAGCTGGGGCTCAGATCCGGGCTACAGAAGCAGCGCCTTAGCTGCCAGAGACACGTTCCACTCCTGCTCACCAGCACTGCCAATGAGCCTACCTTTTCATGAGTACCGGTACTCTCCAGGGCAGTAGAGAAGTGCCGGTACTCAGAGCGATAAATCTAAGAAGTGCCGGTACTCAGTACCGGTGAGTACCGGCCCATTTAAAGCACTGTACAATAGTATAACCTTCTTTAGGTTAGGTCTACAGACAGGGTTACCTGTCTCACGTTTCCCAAAAATGAATCATAAAAATGCCTTCATTTGGCCTGACCTTTTTAAGCCAAGATGGTTCTAAGGCCAGATATTAATAGATCTCTGGTGCCCGTCAGCAGTTCTACAAGGACTAACCCTTAAGAAGCAAATGGCGCCCCTATGCTGGATGAGCTGTCACTTGGTTGGCTAAAAGTCCTTGCAGCAGCCCAGGGTACAAGAGGCATATGTCTCCAGTCTCCATTTATTGTGATCTCTCATTCATATGTGTTTTTCATTTTAAATGGACATTCTGCATCTCTTGAAGGTAGTTTCTCGCATAAAATGCACAGAGGCCTACACAAAGTACATCTCAGTGAGTGTTTTATGTGAAAAAGGCCCTCCAATCTTCCACTAGGGAAATATTGTCCCTTTGGTGAAAAATGGCATAAGATTGAAATGCACACTTTTACAGTAACCCAAAGCAGGCGCATGTTTCTATTGTGGACACGCCGCCCAACATAGGTTAGGGTTTCTATGCATACTCTGTGGGGTCCACTAGCTACAGCTGGAAAAAAAGGTTTGTGAATACTGAAAAAATAGGAACTCTACGAAGCAATTGTAAAGGTGGATTAGTAAATCATACAGAAATGGGCATTTCCACGTTTACCTTTGTGGTTTTATTTCTCTGTGTAGGAATCAACCCCCCTACACCCAGGGCCGGACTGGCTACCGGGCGTTTTGCTGTGCTGCCGAGCTGGGGGCTGATTTCGTTGATGGGGACCTGCGTGTGCTTAAAACCATTCGTTTTGAAATGTTTATTTAAAAGCACACGCAGGTCCCCATCAACGAAATCAGCCCCCACCGCAGCGAAATCAGCCCCCAGCTTGGCAGCACAGCAAGACGCCCGGTAGCCAGTCCGGCCCTGCCTACACCCCCTACCCCCAAGGGAATATTGTGGTGTTCTCTCTCTTTACCCGCCCTGGAAAAATATTTACCAATGCCTCTAATGTGAACCGAGTGATTCCAGACCACCTTGAAAATGTTGTGGGTCTACAGTCCATTTTGCCAGGCCCCCGCTTCCACACAACAACCCCTTTGGTACCTCTAGTTATTATTCTAAGATGGCAGAACTCCACTCTGTACACCATCGGAATGGAAGGTCAGTGAATCACAAAGCCTAGTGACATGTATGTGCACCTATGTTACACTCAGGTGCACTTATGTGAACTAAAACCATTGTGCATCGGGCCCAAAAGCTTGTTCTTTTTCACCACCCTTTATTCTCCCCTCATTTGATACATTATGTGGAACCAACAAAGTATCTTAAGCTGGTACTACAAAGCATATGCCTCCCATTTATGTAAAAGAAACAAGCTCATTGGCACGGCTGCTGTCTGCACTCTCTTCTAACATGGATCAGTGTCCCAGAGTCTGTTTGCATGAAGTCTACCTGGGCTTGGCCTCTGTGCACCGTTCTTCAGCCACAAATCTCATTATGACGGACAATCCTCTTACAGGATTTGCTTCACACAATTGACCTTCCTGGAAGGAGCATCGCCTTTTTATTTTCACTGGTGCATTCTTCGTTAATAGCTGCATTAGAAAGCTGATGCAGCTAATAGTCGAGGCGAAACTGAAAGCACGCTGCCATTTACTAGCCCCGTAGAACGAGAAAAATAATCACTTTATAGAAATACATTGGTTCAGAATCAATTACTACCTGTAAATAACAACTATACCATGATAAGTCGGACTTGTAATTAATTTTGTCCCTACTCCGGGGTCTTCCAGCAGTACCCCCTGACCCTACGGTGGGGTGAATTGAAAGGGGAGCAAAGCGCTTGTCAGAAGCAGTGCTGAGGACGTCTTCTAGCTGCTGCATGGATCAGACAATCATGGTTTCACAGTGTGCTTGCCACGACGTGCGCTGAAAAGGGAAAAGTGAACAGCAGTACATAGTATTCAACGACGTGAAATGATCAATACAGTGATAGGAAAACGAAAGTCCCCTTGCTTTGGATTCCATTGCTTGCATATATTTTATTTACTTTAAATATCTGGCCATCAACTGGTCCTCACCAATCCTAACAGTTGATACATCTAACCTCCCGTGACCAATAAAGCACACATACTTCACTTTACCATCATTATAATACTGGGATTCTGCACTTCCTGTATTGATGCATATCTCTAATTTCTTTATAATCGTCTCCCAGTGGCATACTGCTGATTACAAAGAAAATACGCCAGAACTCGACTGTACTTAGTTACTGAAGTCGAGTTCTGACCTCACAGTGCCTGCTGACAGCAGCCAGGTGAAAGGCAGGCCAGGTCACAGAGCAGCTATTTAAAGCATCGAAAATGAAACATTGCTTTTCTTTCTTCTGCTCTATTTTTCTAGCTTACAATGACTAGCAGAAAGAATATGATTATTATTTTCATAGCTTAGATAATTATAGAAAAGTTAGAATCTTTCTGCATGTTTCTACACATTTTCAGTTACTGCAGCTTTTTTTTATACTGACTTGTTCTGAACTGTTTCTAATATCTTTTTGCAACAAATGTCTAACATATTTTGATGTGTTTACTTTTGTAGTAGAGGTTCTATTTGTATTCTTCATGTTTACAAACATGCTCTCTCTTTCTAAAAGTGCTACGCACCAAGGTTTTAAGTGGTTTGTGGGAAAGGTGATGAAGTGACACTGTATTATATGGGATAAATTACCCCCTGCCTTACATGATAAGGATATTGCAAGTCACTTTGAAGTTCCATAACCTTATAAAGGAACTCAGTCTTTGGTCTTGTTCCTCTATATAGTTATGGAACACAGTGACTTGCAATATCCTTGTAATGTATGGCAGGGTTACTTTATAACTTATATTATTACATTATTATTACAAAAATGTCAGCCAACATTCAGTAGCATTGTGTGGAAAAAGTAAGTGCACTGCTTCATTCAGTAACATATGGAAACCTCTTCAACTTCAATGACTTGAAGTAAACATACATGCTATTTTCATCCAGTTACATTTATCTACTGTCCGGACTTGGTGAGGACTAGATGAACAACAGGTACAGATTAATTTGAAACCATTGACTCTTAAGAGGGTGTGTTTTCTTTTTCACATCACTGTGTGCCATTGTTATAAAATCAAAAGTAAAAGTGAACATACACTTTTGTTGAAATTTCTGGAGCATATTCTGCTTGCCTCAGGCTCCCTTAGAAGTGAACCTTAGAATGACGCGGACCTAGCTACAAAGCAACAGCATAGCACAAACAAATAAAAAGGGGAGTTTGATACCTGTAACAATGGTGGAGCTACTGAGGAGAAGGGGGTTCCAGAGAACTTGAGAGTGATATGGATGTCATTAGGGAGATACCAGGGTTAATTGAGATGCTGTGGAAAGAGAGGTGTCTTCATTTTAGAGGTGAATAGGAGAAGAGAGGGTGATTATTGGATCGGGAATCTTGTTCTAGATTCTCAGGCTGTAAAAGGAGTAGGCTTTCACCCTTGCTTTCTCCTTCGTGCATGACTTAGATTCGAATCTTATGATGTCACTGCTCTGAGATTGTGGGATCCAACAAAGATTCTGATCTTGAAGACCCATTAAGAAGGGATCTTAATATGTCATGCTTTTAAATGATATAGCACATTTTGAAGAAAATGCAGGCTGGCAAAGGAGGCCTGTGGAATTCTCTCGGATTGGGTATGACCCTGTTGAACTTCCAAAGACTCGATCAGGCTGAGTGCTGGGTGGAGGATCCTATTCAGAGGGGTGAGAGATTGAGGAGACAGGATTTGCTATTGTTTGTGACATGTAGTGTATCACTTACCTCTTGGATGATGCTAAACTATATCCGGTATTCAGTTTGGTGGTAGTGTATGATATTATTATACTTGATTTTCGAATGTAGCTGGGTGATAACAACCTTTTCGATGATTTACCAAAGAAAGCTAAGATGAGGGATTGATATTTAGCAAGGTCATCTGGGCACAATTTGGGTTCTTCCCCAGGAGTAATATTTGCCCAGGCATAAGGTAGTGTGGGAAGATGCCTAGTGGGAGAGAGTCATTTATGATGTTCAGAAGAGGGGTCACAGCATCATAAGCAATCTCCTTTTTCTACTATGAAAACTTTGTGTGTATTTTCTGGGTTGAGTTCACAAACTGAATGATTGCTTTTAAGAGTTCCCCGCTTCTCTTAGATGCTTCTGTGATGTTTTCAATGTAGCTGGTAGGCTTGCTTTGTTTTATGAGCTTCCTCTTGTATCTACTGAGGTTCTTAAGGAATCAGAGGTTTACATGCATCTACGAGTGATACCACTGCATAGCCTGACTTTTGATTGTGTGTCTGCTGTCTTTCATTTCTTGTGTATAGTGTGGTTCCGATGAGTGTGGTTTTACCACGGTGGGTGGAGGTCTCAGGAACTGATATTGGCATCAGTGTTCTATCCATTGGCATGAGTGATTAAGTTCTCTTGGAGAACATTTAGGGGAAGTCTTTGTCAAACTGAAACTCTTGTGTGGATGTTTTTGGTTGTGTATTCGAGGAGCTGAGATGTGTGGTATGTGAATTTGGTGCTGGCTTAGCAGATGAATACCAGGATCTTGCCTTTTAAAAAAAAATGTATCTGATGAACAGCTTGATTTCAGTGGTTTCTACGAGGTTGAGAAAGGTTTCCTTCATGGTCTTGGTTGTAGTGTCAATTAGGACATTGAAGTTGCTGAGGAAGACATTGTTAGAGGATCTGTTTGTACTGTGGGGATTAGGTTAGAGACCTCAGAGCAGAAGAAGGGACTGGGCATGGGTGGGTGTTAAACCAGTTGGAAAGTGATGTGCGGGCTACAGTAAGCAGAAAGTGGCAGGAGAGGATAAAAGGGCATCTGGATGGTTGTTGCAAGAGAGAGTAGGGCCATGTTGATCAGTGAATAATATTGATGCCTCCATCTGTTCAGTTTGAGTGCTGTACATTGAGGGCCCCATTTACAATCTTTTGACGTAGGGCAATGGCGCAAGTCTCCTTGCTGCACTGCCCTATATCAAAAGAAAAGGGCAGAATGTGCCATATATATCAGATATGGTGCATTCCTGTCCTATCCCCCTGTGCTGGCGCACAAAAGGCTGCCATGCACCAGTGCAGGCACTCTTGAGCTATGATGCAAGAGTGTCTGTGTTTAAGGTGTGATTGTTTTAGTGCAGGAAGGAATACCTTCCTGCACAAAAACAATCAATGGAGGCAATTTCCTTTTTAGGTCGAGCATTCAAGACCTATTGTAATTTCTTATGTTGGGTTAAAGCAATCCCCCAGCTTTTGATTTGTTTGTTTCAGTGTCCCTCAAAAATCCTTGCTTGCCAGTGGTCAGTCCTGCCTCTTTGTCCGTCGTTTCTCTCTTCCGTTCCTCCCATGCAGCAGGGACTAAGTACTGTCTCATCACACTACAGTTCTTTGTCTGTTCTGTGGGGGACTACTTTATTTCTTTGTTTCCTGCTCTGTTTCTGTTAGCCTCTGTGTAGTTTCGGCACCATAGCTGATTACATTTAAATATAGTTTTCCTCCCTCCCACCTCCTCCTAATTCCACAGTTTTATTGGGGGTACTTTTTTCGCCATGCCTCCCTCTTCGTGGTTATATTTTTTAGGCTTTTAAGCAATTTTCGCTTCCGACCGACATTTGGGCTTCTTTTTAGTAGGATGTTAGTTTGGGTTTGGGCTTTGTTTTACAGGGGATTGGGCTTGTCTCTCCTGAACATACACACATTATCGACCGCTGCACACCATATTAAAGAAGCAGGTATGCTCCAGCAAAAACATTTTTTTTTTTGGAGCTACTACATTTTTTCCCAGTATCAGGGTAGCTCGATACATCCTTTGGATTATGAATGTAGATCCAGTGATATGCACTAGTTGGGTTCCCAATCTACACGACACACCACCTCAATATGGCGCCTCATTATTAGTCCTCTTTTCATGTTTGCATCCACTCGCCTCGACCAGACGACCGGATCCCAGCACTTCCAGTAGACTGACTCCATAAAAATTCGAATTGTCAGCAGCGCATTACTGCACGACATGCCAGGGACCCAGGCAGACATTTCAGGCGCCGAGACAGGTGAGCACTATCCCCGCCATACAGATACCTTTATTCCCCACGACCTCTATGTTTTTTCGCCCCCTAATATTTATACAAGGCTGTGCACCTCGATCGGGTATCTGTACCAGTTCCCATGTTAGGCATTGACACAGAAGCGACGTACATGTTTTTTTCGAGGTTTTTTCAACTTTAACTGTTAGAAGCCCTGCAGTTACGCCTTCATTCAGTTCTCTCCTTTTCCTCTGTATACATTCCAAACCCAGTAAAGCGCGAATGTTGCTTTACCTATATAGCGTTTTCACACAACATTGAGGCGTAGCTAAGCCACATTCCACCCTTAAAGCTACGTGGTCTCTGTAAAGGCATATAACATTGATATAAACACGCAATAAATGTATATCCTTGGCTTCGTACCAGCCGGCAGCTTTACCATTATGACACTGCCCAGTTTCCTAACATGGAGCCCTAATACTAGTTCTCTCTCTATTTTTATAGTTACCGGTGTCGATTGAGTAATAACTCCACACCAGTTCGGGCTTCAACATTCTATGCACACCAAAGTAACCAATACCGCAGTATCGTAGGGGATCTTCAGGCTCTCTGGTACGCATACCATGCGTCTATACAGGAGAATATGATCTCCGCATGCATGGTACAGCTAGCTCACATGCATGCTTTGTTTATGTCATGATTTTCCACTTTGTCCTTACAGTAACATAGAGTGATTCCCCGAAAACCTCCAACGTCCTGGGTCTATATTGCCATCTTACCCACATGAGTGCTGTCTCGTTCAGGGACGGTGAGCAATGAATGAGATGGGGCAGAGGTGGTGGCTGGTGGGTAGTGAGAAGTATGGGATGGTGGTCTGGTGGCAGGAGGTTAACTGCTGAGCTGGGGCCAGAGGCATAGGGCATAGGTGAGTGGTAACTGAAGGAGGCACAGGTATGGGGCAGACACCTAGTGATAGATGTAGGAGTATTTAACATTAGTGGCAGCCCCAGTATCTCTGCACCAGCTTCCTCTCTCAGGTGGGATATTGCGATCCTCTGACCCTATCTTTACCATTCTGATGGAATAATTAGAGTGTATGTTAATGGATAGAGGCTCAAGGGTTAGACTGATGAACATTGGAGAGAATGTGTATTTGATTGGTTCATTTGTGTGTCTTTAGATTTTCTGACAACACCACAATTGCACGCAGAAATATTTTGGCACATAACTCTGAATATTTGGATAGCAACTTCAATAGACGTTTGGCCAAAGTGTTTAATATTTGGAAGCATATGAGGGGAGCCGACCCTATAGCATAAATAAAGACATTGTCATTTACAATGCCAATAGCTTAAACTCGGGTAAATGCGAGACCTATTGCATTGCAAATGCTTGTTCTATGTGTGCTGCAGAGCAGCACACATAAAAAGGGGCATAACATCCTGAACCATTCCCTTAGCAGGTGTTTGGCAGACTGTGACACCAGTGACCCCGAGCAGTGCCTACTGTGGCCTGACCAGACAGATTTTGTTAAAGGGAATGGGGCCCACTCATAGATACACCTTGTGAAGTAGTATTCAGACCCCACCCATGAAGTTCTTCAAGCCACCCTCCTGTTGCCAGAGGGAACCTACAGTTTTTCCCTCCCCTGCGAGGCTGAGCGTAGAACGCTCCTTGTAAGGTTTGTCTTTTTTGTAATTTTAGATTGAAGCACCCTATTGGATAAAGAGATAAATAATAGATGATGTAGTATGTTAGGCACTGACATGTGACGTTGCCTTGGAACACTTCTCAAATGCTGTTCAACTGCCAGCACCAAACATTTTTGGGCTCTGAATTTGAACAGGTGGGATTTATTTATTACTCAAGGTTTATAAAGTAAAACAAAAGTTGCTAGCTGGAAACCTTGAATCTCAATCAATGTGGTTTATATTCGACATGAAAAGTGCGTGCAGGTTTGATAACCTAGTGATAGTTTGTAACTAGTCTGGACAGGTATGCATCATTGTTTGTTTTTAGTCAAAGAAAAATAAAGTATTTACATGTGTCCACCATCCATCCTGGAAGGTAGATGGAATTTCCATTTTTAAAAAGTACGCCACAGAATAGACTCAAGGCAGATGAGGTCTATTCTGCCTCAAAGACTCATTTTGAGTCCAGTGACTTATATTGGCTCCAATAGCGCAGCGAGAAATGCAACTGCGTTTGGTTTTACCTCTAGGCCTCGTATTACAATAATTCCCTATTTGCGCAACGATGCACCTTTTTTTTTTGGGTGGAGTTTTATATAGTGCGAACTAGAGCCAAAGGTATCAGAGCGCTTCACATGAGCGTCAGTTACGTTACATTCATTTCTGTTAGGCACATGGAGATTAAGTGATTTGGTCAGAATCACAGAATGTTGAGCGTCCCTGCCGAGACTCGAACCCGGTTCCCCAGCTCCGAGGTTGACCACCCTAGCCGTTAGGCCACATTCTCTCTCTTAAAACAGGTATGCAAGGCACAAACAGGGAAAGTGCACCCTAATATGGTGAATGCGCAGCTCTCAGGGCAGCTGCGAACTCGTGCTGCCCTGAGGGCAATGCATTCAAGTGAAATATGGAGCGGCTGCTTTAAAGCCACTCCATGTTTCACAGTTCAGGTGGCACCTGCCTGCACTTTCAAGAGGGTTTAGAGATCTTTTTGCAGGTGGTGCAGTGAGTGGCTACAACTGCCTGCACTGCAAGGGGATATCTGGGGGCCCAGAGGACCCCCATTCTCCCCTCCAGTGCGCTGACTTTAGGAGGAGCACTGAAATTGCGCCACCTTTTTTCAGCACACTTTCAGTGTTCCTCCTAAAGGCATGTTGCCTCTGCGCCCACATCCATAATACAGAGAGTGCGCAGAAGCACAGTGATTCCCTCCCATGAAAATGACTGAACACCCTCTTATGATCGTTCTGGCACTGCATGTGCACTAAGGCTATCAGTATTACAGAAGGGGTTGCAGAAGCGACTGCAGCCTCTTCTGTAATATCAAAGTGACCAGGGGGCTCAAAAAGTGGGCGCACAGGCCTGTTGCGCCCCTAGGGCATTTTCTGTAATACAGCCCCAGGTGTTTAATTTGACTACTTCCATGTTTTGAAGATCGGAATAGGGGATAATGTGCAGTTGTGATTTCAATGCATTAAATCTACATTTCTCATGGTTCTCATATGACTTCCCAACACAAATTCCAGATAGAACTGGGAGGAATTTGCACACAGACAGATTACAGGCATGAGCTCAAATTTTTCAAAACTCAAATTCTGGAGACTGGTGCAAAGCACCTTTGTGCCGATTTTGGAAATTGTTTAGTACTCTGAATGAGTATTTGTAGTTAGACAATGCATCAATTTTTTGTAAACCATGATATTGGGCGACCACAAAATATTGCCAAGGAATTCTCTTATTATATTTGGAAACAGACAGAATATTTATAGGGTTTATTTTGGTTTCTAATAAATCATGTTATCCTTAGAGCACCACTTGCAACAGAATTTCTTGGTATATACCATTCACAACCAGTCGATTGATACCACTCTGGAGGCCGGTGCTGGCACAGAGAACATTTGAACAGGTTATGCTCTTTTTCTTATGGACAAAATGTAATAAGCCAGTGCTGACAAGACTTCACAGGCCTCATAAGAAATCGTAAATTGCATCAAATAACGATTTGCAATTTGCTATTGCTTATTAGGAATCTATTAAAATGGATTTTGTAGAAGTGGACGCAATTTACACACTGACTTCGACCAAGCTCATTGCTATTTTGAGAACCAATCTATGTATTAATAGGTTGGTTCACAAGAATACTGATTCGTAGTGGGTTGCAATTCGATCTACCTCATTATTATGCATTAGGTAGGTCACAAATTGGAACTGGTGCAGCGAAAGCTTGCCCACTCTTTACATGTCACAGAAAACCTAACAAGAATGATTTCTGACATAAAATGAATGTGCACTTTGCACCTGACTCTTACGTCACACCATGATTTATGCACACCTTGCATCTGACAACACCATTGCAAAGAGTCTTTACTGTAGAATTTACAGTCAATTACATAGAATGTTCACTAAAGCTAAAAGAAATACTTTTGAACAATAATTTAGGAACTATCTATACTAATTAGAAATTCATTAATAAATGATATAGAACTAATAATTTGATGGTGATTAATAAAGTAACCAACATGTAATAACAAAATGTACAAGCTTCACTGCTACTGAAAGATTTATGAATTTGATGTGTGCTACCTTACAAAAATGAATATTTGAAATGTGTAGTTGTTTCAAAATATCCTCTTCACTGTACTGCTGAAACCTGATTTAATATTCCTAAATGTGTGCTATATTGTCTGTGCACCTGTTAGGGATACTGTTATTAGTTCCCAACAATCCTTATATGGGTAGTATCTTAGTATAAGTTAAATGACAAAGATTATCCAGTCTTTGCATAAATGTTACATGTATTTACTTTCAAATGTAGTTCTAGGTCATACCTATTACTGTGCAATTTGATTATTCATTATAAGCTAATGATATATAAACTAAAAGTACTAAAAGAAATGATATTTGTATATGTTTAAAAATGCAGTTTAGTGTCTTAAGTTAGCATTTAACCGAAGGCCTGCATCTCTACTACTGCATTTCCATAGAGCTATTATATTGTTATTTCTGCTGATTTGGTTTCTTGCAGGTGTTCTCATGCATTGCTAGTTTAGAATAGAAACATTTCTTGTACCAGCAATAGATACATTGCCTGAGAAAGGAATGTGTATGACGTGCACACGAGAACTGAACTCTTAGCAAAAAGGCTATCAACTGATCAATGAGTGTGTAAATAAAGGAGCACAGCATTAAAGATAACTAAAAGAAAACCAGTAAAGTTTTGGGGCCCAGAAAACGCTGGATCAGAACCCACTACAATAGGTTAGATTCACAGACATGGTGGCCTGCTGGGGTCAAATCAATCTTTAAAAAAAAAAATGCAATCCATTTTCCTAAAAGGAAATTGGGATGCATTTAAAAAAGAAAATGTATACATTTACAAACATTTTTTAGTAGCAGACACTGGTTCCATGTTTACCTGGACATTCACAAAGTGGAAAGGGGTCCGTTGGGGATCCGTCCCATTTAGGACTGGTTACCACCAATTTGGATTTGGTGGTAAAAGGTTAATGTGTGGTGACCGGATTTCGTTTGCAAAACATTAATACATAAGTTAAGGAATCAGTATTTGGAAGGGACGCTCTTTACATGCCCCTTCCATATACCGATTCTGTATTTTGTCTGAAACCCAAATTGAGATTTGGTAACGTGTTACCAAATTGCAATTTGGGTTTTGTACATTTAAAAAAGCCATTTTGCATTCGCAAAAGCTCAAATTTCTCTTTTTGTGACTCTAAAAACGCTTTGTACATCAAGCCTAATGCCTGTGCCAATACATATGTCAATGTGCTGCGATCTACCGCTGTGAAATATAGCAGCTAAAAATAATATATATTTTTAAATCATTGCAACGACTTTACTTAAGTATTTGACCACTGTTGTGCAGCATGTACACTTTCGCAATTTAAATATTTCAATATAAATGTTTAGATAAAAACGTGACTGCTTTTGGATTGTGAGTGCCCCCAAGCAGTCTGGTGAACTATTGTGAAGCACTTAGAAGAGAATGAAGCAGGCTCTCCAGTAGTATAATGTCTGAACATTATGTTCATTCAGTGCAATTATCCCAGTGCCTGTTTGTTCCTGGAAGTTGACTGTAATTCAAGAATAAAAAGGACTCTTTTAAAAGGGCATTCATGGACAGAACTCGAAGATCTGTATCTTGCCGAGGTCTTTACTTTTTAAAGGTAGACTAATATATATACTCGACCATTTGGGTAAATAAAAATTAAGTTAGGTAATTTGAAGCGAACCTTTAGTTTTATTTTAGTGTTGTGCTTTCAGGTGATACATCATGTAGTGGTAGTTTTCAGATTTTGAACAGAGAAAATGATTAAGTTAGTTATTTGTTATAATTGGCCTCTAAGTAACAAACATAGTCGTGCTAGCCTATAAGGTACATTTTAACATTTTACAATTAAATGCAAATTCAAACATCTGTTCACTTTTTCTAAAATTACGTGAAAGGGCTAAATAAGATGCATTTTAGTCATTTCACACTTTTTGCTAATATACTAATCTAGACTAAGCCATGATGAAATTACATTTGCCAGAGTTCCGTGGGCAGAAATTCACTAAGCACGCGCTTAAACAAATATTATTTACTGGGCGCTCTGCGAATGACTGCAAGCCCCTGCGTACTGTGCATAGGCTTCTCTGACAGTTCTACCTTTTGCATACAAAACCGACTGTGCAGCTCGAAATATCTTATTTATGATAAAAGGGCTATCTTTAGAATTGCAACAGTATCCCCTCTATTCAGTGTGTAATGCTGTAGATACAACAGCAGGGCTACTATATATAATGTAGATTAAAGCCCTTCTGTTATGTTTGTTCCTCGCTATATGTTCAGTTTCATCAATCTTTGTAGTGTATAAAGCCACTGTAGTTTTAAAAGTAAGTTTAACAGACCGTCGTGGTGGGGATTCACAATATCTATGTTTGTTTTACCAGTGCGGTTCCTAGAGCCACCTTGACAGTCCCATGCTCCCCAGGCACACCCTGATCTTTCCATATGGGTGCTTGGACACTGACTTTCGTGGTTTTCCTGTCCTCACAGCTGATGTGTGCGCAGCCCTGTAAGTACTTATTCGCTTTATCAAGTGTTTATAATCCTTCATCCTTATTTGAATTTGATAACTTACCTTCTCTTTTTAGTTGTTCCTGAATTCTCAGAGACTTCATTATATATATAATCTGCTTCAAATACGTGGTAGTGGAGTAAGTTTACTTCTACTCGGTGTTGGGTCACCTGAGTTCCACATTCACTCGGGTTGCACGTCTTTAATTCATTTATTTTTCCCATTTTTTACCACTATGTTTGATTCTCATCCGGTCTCCCCTTTTCTTGTAGACTTTTCTCCATGGACCGTGATCTGTAAGTAAACAATACACTCAGTAAAAGCTCCTGCAGTTTTGGCTCTCCATTTTCTGGCTTGCAGATTCCCTGCTCTTGCTTTTACATTTTTCCATTAGTCCTGATGATGACCCTCAAGCCCCTCTGGTTGGAACGTCGTTGTCACCTTAGGCTGTGCCAACACAATACACATATCAGTTGTACTGGATTCTGATTATTCGACACCCTTGAACTGTGCAAACTTGTATATTGTATATTCCGCCTGTTGTTTCATTGCTGTCTTGTATTATACATACCACTGCACCGGCTTATTGCCTTTTAACAATGACCCAGGCCAAAATAAGGATGACGTCCTTGTCCTCCCCATCCTTTGTCTCGATGCCTGGGAGAAGATGCCCTCGGGGAAGGGCTAGTAAAGGCTGGTAGTGAGGTGACTCGACCTCTCGCAAACTCTTAGGCTCACCTCAAGACCGAGCCTAGTGATTGCTCATCAATTACCACATGAGTGCACCTGGAAGAACCTGTAGAGAATAAAACACTTTGTCACGGAATAAATTAATTCTGGAGGGTAGAATTGAACAAATGCGCATTAGATCTGGATCCAATTGAAGATAAATAGTTTTTTGAAACTTTTTTATACATATATTGACGATGTTTACAGCACAAATTTGTCATTGCTCACCCCAATTTCAGGTAACAAAAACTCATGGAAAAGTACCAGATCTGTACTGTTTCCTAAAACTAGCAATGATCATAACACAAAATTCCTTAAGGAATACTTTCATTCCTGAACATCACTAGAATAGATCAAGGAAAAGGTGAGAGAGGTCATAGGTGGCTAATGTACAACTTTATGAACATGGCCATTGAGAAAAACTGAGAAAGTAAACACAATTCCTTTAGCTCACATCATTATTCCACATTGAAGGCTCAGCCACATACTGCTACAAAATGGAGGAGGCTGGTTGCATAGCAACTGCACTTCACTGCAACCTGGTCTCATTATACATCTGACCTAGATGTGAATTTATTGTTGCATTACACTAGTGTTTGCGTTGTATGGATTTGAGTTGAAAAATCTGTTTCAACTATGATTCATGTATTTGTTTGCTACTGGGGTATACTGTGTAGGGATTGGAGATGACATACTGTCCAAGAATTATGTATTGCCAGATGTGTTGCATCCAAACTCACTCCTGTAAGCATTGAATAATTACTTAGCACAATCATGTCACCTTTCAGCAGAGGTCTAGATTATTTTCTTGCTCTTCTTCTGTATCCGAAGGCAGGCTATAAAAAGTTGGAAGGCTTTTCTGGGTACCATGATGACACTGCGTGAGACATGTCACCTATATATCGTAGAGAGCTGACAAAGAGGGTGGGGTTCCATGTAGTGTAGTACAAGACATTGCATAGGATCTATTACACAAGCTCTCTCTACTATATACAGTCAGAATCAGTCAAGATGAAATGTGCTTGAGGAGTTGTAAAATGAGTGGTACTTTATACCAAATGTTGTGGGAGTGGCAAAAAAAATTTGAAGAAGGTGATGGAAGTAACAGTCTCTGCATAAGGGAAGCCTGTGTACTTTCGAACCTAGGACAGATGATGGACAAGAGAGCAATAATAAGGATCTGGGGCAGAATGGTACTATCAACATTTGATATTTGATGTAGAAATATGGACTGATGTATTGGAGCAGAGAAAGCTATGGATGACACCAGAGGCTGCCCAAAAATTAAAGATAATCTGGGCACCATGGAGCCAAAACTTTGGACTGGAGTGGCCATCCGTCCAGTGAAAGGGAAAGGGGTGTGATTTCAAAGGAAATGGAAACTAGTGGAGATTTTAACATTGGCTTATTGATGGGGGAAATCATCTTTAATGATAGGAGATTGGGGAGAGGATGTGGCCTTAAGGCTAGAGCGGTCGACCTCAGAGCTGGGGAACCGGGTTGGAGTCTCTGCAGGGACGCTCAACATCCTGTGATTCTGGGCAAATCACTTAATCTCCCCGTGCCCCAAAAAAATGAATGTGTCCGTCTGTAACGCAACTTGTGCTCATGTAAAGCACTCTGATACCTTTGGGTCAAGCTCGCGCTATATATAACTCCGGGAAAAAAAAAAATATATATACTTGCTTGATGCCCAGTGTATTCCATCTAATAGTGCATGTTGATCCAATAAGGTATGAAGTTATTATGTATAATGGGCATTTTACTAGCTTCAGTGAAGAGGAAATCGACGTGTTATTAAAGACAATGAGCTGTGCATAATACAATATATTTCTTTTAATCTACTTCTGGCAGTAGTAATCAGAGGTGAGGACAACAAAGGTATTGGGATGTCACTGGCAATACAAAGTAAGAGGTACAGCAGCAAATGAAGCACAAACCCAGTGTATAAGGAAAGAGAGTGAACTTGGGGAAGAAGGAAGATTCATTTCAAATGCCAAGAGGGTGGAGGGTGACACTTACAATGTTCCAACAAGATAAGAGAAGTAGTGTGAATCTTGAGGAGGTGCTGGATTTATGCCAAAGCTGAAAATGAAGAATCATAATAAGTAGGGTATGCCACCACCTCATCAATAACAGTCAAAGCCAGCGGAGAAAGATGAGAACATAGTCAATAAATCATTAGACCGGGACCTGAGACCCATCCCAGGGAAGGGTGGGAGGGATGGCCCACTTTCTGTAATAAAATCTTAGATTTCTTCTCTAACGAAGCTAGGAAATCACCGATTTAAAACAAGACAACGTGGTGGTAATGTCTGTAAGTTTAAAGCCTGCAGAGTATTCGGTCAGACATATGTTCTTTTGTGTTCAAAATAATTTATTACATTTTATAATAATAATAAACAATGACATTACAAAAAAGAGCATCGTATAAAGTACCCTTAAAGAAACTTATCTATAAGGAACATTAATTAAATATAAAGCGGTACAATGTAGTATGAATGTAATGATCATAACATAAAAAGTAAGGGGAAGAAACAAGTAGTTATTCTCGTAAAAATAATTTCGAATAGAGCTACTATAAGTTAAACATGTGTAATATATAATATAGGGCAATATATAGGAAGGGAATATAACTAAGAAGATAAATAATGATCAATCAGTTTCCAAAATGAATGATAAGAGTCACAATTATGAGTAATACCAGACAAAGATAAATTGGCACCTCTTCTAGTGAAAATATTCCATGACCACCAAGCATGAACGGATAATAATGATACATCTTTCCAACAAGTTGTAATAGACTTTAGAGCGGCTGACACCAAAAAATTAAAAAGTTTACAATCTAAATCAGACAATTCTCTAGAAAGAGCAACAGATTCACATATCAACAATTTAAATGAAAGTCCATCAGAGATACTAAGGGGCCGATTCCGATTTCGGCCGGAAGGGCACCGAACGATGGTCGGAGCCCTTCCGACCGAATCGGAACGTGCCGCTCGGATTCCTTTCCGACCGAGCCATTCCGATGGGCTCGGTCGGAAAAGAATCCGACTCGGATTTCCGGATGGCTCACGACGGGTTCGGAGAGCCCGTCAGCCATCCGGAAATCCCTCTGTACTCCCCCGGCTGCCTCTTTGCGACCGAGGGAGTACGATGGCAGTTTCTCACTGCCTTTTCATGCCGGTCTTTCCGGCACGAAAAGGCAGTCGGTCACTGTCTTTAGGGGCCCCCAGTGGGACCCCCATGGGTGCAAGGTCGCCGAATGGCGGCCTGGAGGCACCTATGGTGCCCCTCTGTTGAACCCTGCACCCGGTGGCAGGCACCTTGGGGTGCCGGCCACAGGGTGCAGGGTTGAACTGTACCCCTGCTTTCTCCAATGCCAGCATGCATTCCGTCCGGAATGCATGCTCCCATTGTGGGAGATACGAGTGCGACCGAACAGGGTTCGGTCGCATCGTACTGCCTGGGCCGTAACCAACGACAGCAGGTCGGTCGGTTACGGCTCTGGACCGATGTCGGACGGACCTGAGTCCGTCCGACATCGGAATCGGCCCCTAAGTATTTTTTGTATAACATCTCAAACTTCTTTCCAAAATTTTAAGATAAACGTACATTCAAAAAGCATATGTTTTAACGAACCTGTATGCGAGTTACAATGCCAACAATTCGAATTCGGAAGAAGCTTAGCTTGAAATAACTTTAAGGGGGTCCATAAGCAATTAAACAGAATATAAGAATTTGTTTGATAAAGTGATCTAGGTAACCATCCTGAAATATTATTCAACCATATTTTTTTCCATGTATCATATGAAAAAGATATTGAAAGTTCATCATTCCAAAACGTTGAAATCGTATCAATATTGTTACCTTGAAATGCATTCAGCTTCTTATATATTAATGAAACAGCATGAGACGAAGAGGATACAGTTTGAATATAAATTGTTAAGTCTGATTTTATATTTGAAGGAATATTATTAGGGAAGGAATCTAGTATAGAATTACGTAAAAGTTCATATTTAAGGAAATCAGAAAAGGGAAGTGGAATTTTGCCTGTAATACATCCAACGATATAAAAGTATTATCATGGTAAATATCGTTTAGCTAAAAAATACCTGCATTGATCCATGAATGCCAAAATGTAACAGATCAAGAAAGTTTTAGTCGTGGATTGTACCATAATGACATCTGTACAGTATTTGAAATAGTTGATTGAAAAAGTGAATAAAAATCATTTAATATTAACTTTGTGGATTTCAAAATAGTAGATTTATTAAATAACATTGAATTGTTAGACATGGTTAACAAAGTAGACAGTGGAAACGGAGTCATTAAATTCTTTTCTGTAATAAGCCATGTAGGAGGTTTATTAAAGTGGGAGTGACTAAACCAAAGAGAGCTTTGTTTTAAGATAAACGCTTTATGATAGTTAAAAAAAATCTGGCATACCAAATCCTCCATTACATTTTGCCATTTTTAGTTTTTTATAGCCAATACAAGGTGATTTAGTATTCCAAAGAAACTTAGAAAGATGTTAATCAACAGTTTTATAAAATTTAATAGGAAATTGATTAGGAATCATAGCTAGAAAATAAAAAATCTTAGGAGCTATAATCATTTTTATTGAGTCCATTTTCCCCCACCAGGAAAGGTGAAGTGGAGACCATATCATTAATATAGTTTATAATAGACTCACAATTTAATGTAATTGTTTTTTTTATAGATGAAGAGAACAAAATGCCAAGGTATTTGATTTTATCTCTTTGCCAGATTATTTCTTTTATGGGTAACATATCTGGGGTACAATGAGGATTTAAAGGGACAAATTTGGTTTTATTGGTATTTAACGTATAACCAGAAATTAAGGAATATGATGAGATAATATCTAATAAAGGAGGAAGTGAGGATTCAGGATTACTAATAAACAAGAGAACATCATCTGCATATGCTAATGTTTTAATGGTGACCTCTTTAATATTAATACCAGCGATATCATTACATTTTCTAATGGAAGTAAGTAAAGGTTCGATAACAAGAATAAATAATAGCGGGGACAGTGGACAACCTTGTCTGGGACCTCTAAAAAGAAAAAATTGATTCAAAATTTGACCATTAATAAATAAGCGAGCAGCAGGGCTAGAGTAGAGAGCAGATATCATACGAATAAACAAATCACCAAAATTAAATGCAGTTAAAGTATGAAATAAAAATTGCCAATGAACTTTATCAAAAGCTTTTTCAGCATCCAATGCAAGTACTCCAGATGGTAAGGATAGAATAGATCCCTGTTCAATAGCATGCAACAAAACTCTTGTGTTATTAACAGAATATCTATTTTTCATGAAACCAGATTGGTCAGGATGGATTAGGGAATCCAATACGGAAGTCAGTCTGGTTGCAAGAATTTTAGCATATAGTTTACAATCCTGATTTATTAAGGAAATAGGGCGATAATTCGATACAAGTGTCAGATCTTTGTTAGGTTTTGGTATAACTACAATCAAGGCTTCAGTAAAAGAACCTGAAGTTGATCCTGAAGCACTAAAAAGGTAAAAGTTTAAACAAATGAGGAATAAGTTGCAAATCAAATTCTTTATAAAATTCTGCTGGAATCCAATCTGGACCTGGGGATATATTGTGTTTAAGAGATTTAATAGCCAATTGTATTTCTTCTTTAGTAATAGGCAAATCTAATTTATCCTTGGTCAACTGTGGAACTTTAGGTAATCCACAGGTAAATAAAAAACGATCAATCAGGGAAGGATCATCAAATTGAGCTTTATTATAGAGATTAGAGTAATAATTTAGAAATTCATTAACAATATCTTTTTGTGACAATGCAATTTTTCCAATTGGGACCATGAATTGAATTTATTAGAGTTTTATCTTTTTTAATACGTAAATAGTTGGCCACGAGTCGACCAGATCTGTTAGCATTAAAACAAAATTTGGCTTTAGAGTTAGAAAGTTGTATACCAGCTCTTTTACTTAAAATTGAATTAAACTCATAGCGCAATTTTTGTAATTTTATTTTAAATTGGGGATCATTAGAAGTAATAAAAAGTCACTCAAATTTTGCAATTTGTTTGTCCAAATCTTTAATTTTGGAATTGAAAGTTTTGTTTTCATGCGCCATAAGAGAAATGGAAGTCCCTCTAATATAAGCTTCAAAAGCATCCCATCGATTCACCATAGACGTAGAGCCTTCTGGGGTAAGTTGAAAGTAATCTTGAAGTGCATTTAAGATTTTTGGTTTATTATGTTCATTCAGAACAATGCTAGTGTTCATGCGCCATCTGGATTGAGCTTAAAATTTGAGCTAAGTTGCAATACCATAGAGATCAAAGCATGAGCAGAAATATAAATATTACAGATATTAGGGGTAACAACTGAATTAATTAATTGTCGAGAAACTAATAGATAGTCTAATGTTGAATAAGAATTATGAGGGTTTGAGAAAAAAGTGAATGATTTTTCAGTAGGATAATGTAATCGCCAAATAGCCACCAACTTAGTTGTTTTAAAAAAAGATTTTAGAGTAAAATTGCTCTAGGTGGACTACATTTAATGTGAGATGATCTATCTAATAAAGGGTCATGTACAAGGTTGAAATCTCCTCCGACTATAAGTGGGACATTACCCAAATTGAGAACTTCAGTAGTTAGAATAGACCAAAAATTAGGGTCATCAACTGTTGGTCCATATACATTAATTAAGAACATAACTGTATCTTGAATTTCAACTTTCGCTATAATATATCTACCGTCTGTGTCCGAAGATTTACTTAATATTTGACAATGCAATCTTTTTGCGAAAAGGATAGCAACACCATGTGTTTTACCCATAGCGGGAGAAGAAATAATAGAATCAACCCACTTTTTCTTCATAAAAGCCAAAACTTTATCTTCAATATGTGTCTCTTGTTCCATTCTTAGCCCTCTGCTTTTCAACTTATATGTGAGGCCTTTGGCAACTGTAGCGGAAGATGCGGGGTTGTCCCTATTTTCTTATGCGGACGACTCCCAAATCATCTTCTCTCTTTCCGCAGGAAAAGCAGATGGGCTGTCCCCACTTAAACTGGGCTTGAGGAAAATTGCATCATGGATGCAATCTAACTTTCTCAAGCTAAATGGGGAAAAAACTGAGGTGCTAATACTTGGCAAAGACCTGGGTCTATGGGGCCCACAACATTGGCCCTGTGAGATGGGGATTTTGCCTCAACCCTCTTGTCAAGTTCGTAACCTGGGTTTTATTATTGACGACTCACTAACAATGCATCACCAAGCCGTCAAGGTAGCTGCCACTTGTTTTACCATTCTTAAGTGGCTAAAGAAGATCATCTGGATGCTACCAAAGCCCACCCAAAGAACAGTAGTTCAGGCCTTAATCATCTCAAGGTTGGACTACGGTAATGTTCTTTATCTTGGTTCTAATAAGGAGGTGATTCATAGGCTGCAGATGGTTCAAAACTCTGCGGCTCGACTTCTTTGCCGGATTCCCAGGGCCGCTACGGTCTCCAGCCATTTACGAGATTTGCATTGGCTCAGGGTGGAAAATCGAATTCGGTTTAAAGCTCTGTGTTATATGTTCAAAACTAAAGCAGGAACCGCACCTCAATACCTATGTGCTCTAACCCACCCATATGTGCCTTCCCGATGCCTACGCTCCTCCACCCAAGGGAGGTTTTCCGTGCCAAGATTCAGGCTGTCTCGGATGGCTGGCAGATCTTTTTCTTATCTTGGGCCCTCACTCTGGAATGCCCTCCCTATAGCCATTCGGAACGAAACAGCCTACGTCCAATTCCGCAAATCTGTGAAGACCTGGCTATTTAACAAGTAATCTTTTGCTGTTAATTTTTATTATCTGGTCTCTCTTTGCCTAGTGCCGGGAAACCCTTTTTGGGTAGCTGTAGCGCTCTATAAATTAAATAAATAAATAAATAAATAAATATTGTATGAAGCAAATATCTGCTTTATGACTACCTAAATAATCTAAACATTTTGAATGCTTCACAGGATGCCTTCAACCCTTAACATTCAATGAAACAATTTTAATATTATTAATTTTAGCCATAGTGAGGTAGGGAAAATACAAAGAAGAAGAGGAAATAAAGTTTGAAGCATAAAAGGAAAAGAAGTAGCTCTAGAAAAAGACAGTAGGGAGAAAAGGAAAAGACAGACATGTACGAAACATAGAAAACGACAACACATAACATATATAACAATCTTGAAACGCACACATGCTTTGCAAGCATAACCGAACCATTAGAGCCCTGTAAGGAATTAAACAATTAGGTTAGCCAGAAAAAATAATGCATTAATAATCAAGTAGCAGTCTCATATGTATCCATAGGAAGCTGGGAATGTTGATCCAAAAACATCCGCAGGTCTTCAGGGTGTTGAAAGGATTTTGAAAAACCGTCTTTCCAGATTCGCATTGTCGAAGGATCAAAAAGACCATATTTAAATCCATGGACGAATGTCAGTGAATTCTTTGCGAGTCTTAACAGTTTCTTTAGCAAAATCCTGGTGAATACATTTTTTATTGCCGTTTACCATTAATGAAGGAATTTCTCGTGCCGCTTTTCTTATCAAGACTAAATGATGGTTACGTAAAACTTTAAAAATCATTTGTCGCGGTTTAGTATGATGTGGATTACGATGAGAAGGAATCCTGTGAACTTTATCAATTTCAAATTTCTCAGGAAATTTTATACGTAAAAGACCAGGTACTAGGTTCTCCAAATACATTTTGCAGTCATTACCTTCTACATCTTCAGGTAAATTAAAAATAGGCAGGTTATATTGTCTGTTACGATTTTACATATCAAGAAGAAGGTTAGATATAGGAGATATCTTAGCCACAAGCGGCGAGAAAGAATCAATTTTGACTTTATTATCTTGAATTTTAATTGCATTTTCAGATATTTTCATTGACATACTAGCCATATCTTTTCGTAAGTTCTTAATGTCTGACACAATCGTATCAGTGGTAGAGCGAATTGCCTGAATCTCATCAAATAGTAAAGACAAAGAAGGTTCAGTAGATTCCACCACTTTAGATTTAACAGGAGGAGGAGAAATATTTTGTTTTCTTTTATGATGTTGAGCCTGCATATTTTTGGTCTCCATGTTTCGTAAAATAGATTTCAGCAGCCAAAAAGAATAAAATACGTAGGAGAGAATTAATAATAAAGAAAATCCTTCAATAAGAGAGTGCCCTTTCCAGAGTATTACTCCGCCTCCTTGACTGGAATGCTGGGCTGTACCTGATTGAAGAGGTTGAGGTGGAACCAGGAAGGAAGAAACACTGCCCCTAATGACTTGCGGGACCGGAAAAACTCCTCACCGGTAGGTAAAATCCTCCAAACGCTACTGCCACCAATATTTTATAAAATTCTGGCTGAAAAATGTAGAAAAAAATATCGTATAAGGACCGACATAGTGAGAGCTCACTCGGGGGCGGCCATCTTGAATCGCGCGCCTCCCCGGTGAGATATATGTTCTGCCTGCTTAAGGTAAGGGCCACCGAAGCTATGCTATTCTGCAGCCTCTGCTTTTTTGCATAGTTATGGATTTGCCTCATAAGCCATCATCTGCTGCATAATATCCAGATTTGAACAGAAAAATTGTTTCTTGGTCAAACCGATCAAAAAATACAAAAAGGTTTGCGAAATTAGCAAAGTCAAAGGCCCTTCACAAAGGTTAACTGCTCACCTTTCAGTTGCTTATTTCTGTACTTGGTTGTTGAAGTAGTGCAAATGAGGTGAAATCTTTGCCCAGATAGTACTAGCATGGGTAAAAATGACAAAATAATGAAGCGATACTATTACACATGTGGCACATTATGTTGCATAATTTTGCTTTTCTTTCTGTATAATTTGGTGCTCCCTTGCAACATAATTTCAGTGACTCTGCCTACTATACAAGGTTCTAAAGGTTGTAGCTCAAGACCAGTCGGTGGCCCAAAGTATGTCTTCCAGCCAGGAGCCAACGAAGAAGGCCATAGGAGCCAAATCTCCAACATAGCCCAAATATTATCAATGCCTGCGGCAGACATAATAAGCCTGATCCGACAGGTCATGGTACAATAAAAAACAGGTTTATGGGTGCCCTTGAAGGAGAGAAGCAGTTGGTCTTTAGAATGGAGAGAACTGCAGTAGCTGTATGTCTGAGGGCACTATACAACGCAAAGAGCAGGAAGGGCAGGGAAATAAAGATAGAGAATGGGTCGAGAGGCTGTCTTGGTATGAGCTGAAATATGAACATAGATGACCAGAAAGGGAGAGGGCTCTAATGTTTGACAGTCTTCTGCAAGAGATAAGACATAAAAACTGAGCTTGAGAGAGAGTTCCTTCAGAGACAGTGAGGAGTTTAGAAATTTGAAGGATAAAAAGTAAGAATAATGGAGAAATTCCAGCTAGCGGAGTAATGAGGCAGAGGTGGTTTACTAAGACTTATACCTTTCATCAGGTGAAGGGACAAGAGAATCCCTACCCATGGAAATAGAGCCAAACCAAGAGAGGTTAATGGGTCTATAAGAGGATCCTTTGGAGAAAAGCATCAGAGGAAATTGGTCCAGGATGAAGGACAGGAAGTAGGGGAATCCAGGTTCTGTCCCAGGCACCAGCAATGCCAGGCCTTCCAGGTAGAGTTATAGGGCAGTTGCATACCTAAGGCAAATCGCTGATGAGGTCTGTAGCAACCTCGGAAATGGCTGACACATCAGATATTTCCCAAGTCAGAAGTTGAAGATGACCCTGTATTATGAGATCATGAGAGAGCCATTTCAGGTCTAAGAGAAGCCAGTTGAATGAGGTGAGAAGAGTCAGGTCAAATTCAGCAGATAAGGAAACCAGACCTGAGAGGGCCAGTGGGGGTCACCAAAAGCTTTGTGCAGTAGAAACATCTCGCAAACAGGATGACTCCGGGAAGTTGAGTGCATGGGGGGAAAATGTAAGGGCAAAACTGGGACCAGTCTTGAATAAAAGCATCTGTCACTTAGGCCTCTGGGGGTATGGCTGCATACTCACGAATATGGGGAACTGATGGTTCAAACAGGAGGCAAAAGATCTATATCCAGAGGATCTCAGAGAATGGAGATACAGATGAAATATCCAAATCCAGCCTCCAGTCACTGGAGTCCTTAAGATGCCTGTAAAAGCAATCTTCAGTGTAGTTGGAGAGACCAGAGGGTATTCCACAATTATCAAGAGATTGTTATGGAGACAATGTTTCCAGATATCTTGGGAAAGGTCTGCCAGAGGCTTCAATCTGGTACCTCCATGCTTGTTGATGTATCTTTCTGAGGAGATGTTGCCAGTTCCCAGGAGAACACGACAATGGAATTTATCTTTGGTAAGGCTTTTTATGATGAAGGTAGCTGCAAAGATTCCCAAGGCATTGATAGTTTTTTTCTCAGATCAGGACCACTTGCCCCCATTGACAGGGCTCCAGAATTGGCACCGCAACCTGGCCTGCTGGCACTGGAGTTGATGACCAGAACTGGGGAAGAACCAAAAATAACTTTGCAGTTGGAGGCCTCCATGTTCAGGCGTCACCAACGAAGCTCTGTGTGGAAGCCAGTATCCAGAGCAAAGTGGTCTGATAAGGTGAGATGATGACAAATAAAATAGCTCTTTCAGCACTGGATGGCTTGATATTGCAAAAGAGCTGGAGAGATAACTTGGATGGAGGTAGCAAGAAGGCCGATAAATCAGGCTAGGAACCTTGGCTGTGAGGGATGACTGCAACTCCTACTTCATGAGAGGTACACTGTTTGGTGGTGAGCTTGAGGGTACAAGCGACTCTATCCATGCTAAAGCCTAGAGAATTCTGTTGTCCTAGATGGCATGCAGGAGGAATATTTCTAAATGATGAGGAAGACTATGTTGTTGAGGAGGGACACCGTCAAGTCTAGATGTTGGGAAACTGGTGCATCAGATGGATATTGATGAAGTAGATAAATAGGCAAACCCCTCTGTAGGATGGCAACCACCATGCATAGAACCTTTGTGAAGCACCGAGGACAGATGAAAAGCCAAAGGGAAGTCAGCATGGTGTAGCATGTCACACAACCAACACACTCCAAAGGCCACGTTCTCAACCCTGTGTTTTCAACATCACCGACAATCCAATGCCAAGCACTCATACCCCTGAACTGGAATGCCACCTGGCCATCCATTTCTTTATGTTTAGCATCCCATCAACAAACCAAGGTCAGGTCAAAAGAGAAGACCAAAACTTCCTATCCTTGAAAGACTTTTCTATAGGCAACCCAATGCTTAAGCTCATCTCTCACTGTATCAACTCCATGTCTGGCACCAATACCCTTCTAAACAACTATCACCCTTTTTTTTGGAAAACTATGTGACCATCCATGCCCCAATTAAAACAGACAAGTGTAGTCCAATGCCTTCAGGACCCTGCTATTTCACAAGACCTCGCTGATAAAAGGTCCATCTGTGGACAGGAAAGAAAATGGTAGAAAAATATTACAACCATGACTTCAAGATACCGAACTCCTTCGACACAACACACAAATAGCTCATCACATCAGTCAAAGCAAAATAACACCATCAACAAAACCAGGAGCAGTTTAGACATTAAATAGTCAAGAAACATGTCGACCTTCCTTTAAGTATCACCTTTTGAGTTTGTTTGGGCCATTGCATCCATTTTCTAGTCATTCATTATTTTTTAATGATAACAAGGGGACCCACATATTAAATAATCTAGGGCATCCCTTAGCTATTTTTAACCTCACACAAAGCCAGTCTACTCACATTATCACATTCAACACTGCACCTTACTCTTCACATTGGCAAAAAACGAAAGAACTCCAGCAAAGAGGCCCCTCGCGAGTCCTGTTGGGCATTGCAGCACCTGCCCATCTAGGAGCTGCAGGATTACGAAGAATGACACCTATTCGGGTGTGTGAGGGCTCTTGCTCTTGAGGAATCAAATCCCCCAATCTGACGCTTGAGGCTTTTCCTGCCCTCTTCCTCTCTATGTGGGAACTGCATACTTCTTTGACTTACATGGCCGGTTTGAGGGCATGTATGCTGGCCCTTAATTCACCCCTTGTTCCCCCTTGTGTACTGTGAATCAATTATTGATAGTACTGGATGCCAGAACAACCGTTCTAAGGAGAAACGGGATGTCCAAGCTGAGGCCCAAAAAAAGAGGCGAGCAAAGAATTACTTACATCAGACAGTAAGTGATAGCCTTCTAATCTTATAGAATGATCTATGAAATCCAAGACATGAATTAATCAAAAAGAACCACCACAGGACACTAATAGGACAAATTTAAAGGGTAAGCTCTATTGATTAAATCAAAAAGAAGCTGGTGGTCTCTCTTTTGTGTCACAATATCACATAAGAAAGATCACCTGCTTCTTTTTTCTTCTTTTACCCAGCACAATAAGAGCCTCCAGTCTTGTAATAAAATGGAGATTTTCTTAGCTTTTTTGAAAGAAAGTCTTGATTTTATTAAAGACACAGAGATGAGAATTATCCTTCCAACCTGTTGTTAACCCCACCATTTGCAGGAAACATTGAAAATTCAAACCAGATGTTGTGACGAAGGCTTTCAGGCTGGGATCACCTCTCAAGACCCATCCTGTTCTTACTTGCATGGACATCGATCCAAACAGGATTTTTTCACCTTGCTCAGCTCTGCATCTGCAAAGGATCAATGCAGTGGTTTAATGATGGATTTTGCCGAAGACTTGTTAAATTTCCTGTTGGCTTTTTTGTTTGTTATTGGTTTGTTTCTTTTGTTATAAGCTCCTTGACGTACTCACGCAAGCAAATAGAACAGGTGGTTGGTTTTTCTAGGCACCATGGCTAATATAGTTTGATCTTAGCTGTTATTTAATAAAGGCAATAAGAGAAGGCATAATACTCACATCTGTGTCTTTAATTAAATCAAGACTTGTGTGGTATTCTATTGAGTATGGAGTATTTGAACTAGAGTGTACTGGTAGGGACTAGAATGTGATATTCAGATGGACTGGAGGTTAGAGGTGAGGAGGATTGTTAGAAATGGGGTTTCTGGTCGGCAGATCCCCCATGGTCGGCGCCCTACCCATGGGCCCCATGGTCGGCGCCCTACCCAAACAGGATCCACCACTCTACTAAGGGTAAGCTAGATACACTCTAAAAGATAACCTGTGCTCACCATCTGGTAGCTTGCCACAGAGCACTCAGGCTTATCTAAAGAGGCAATGTGTAAAGTATTTAGGCAACACACACACACATAGTAACACAATGAAAACACCACAAAAATACACAGGTTTAGAACAATCGATAATATTTTTACGAGTAAATCAATACCAAAATGATAAAAATACAATAAGTTGTTCCAGAGTTATACATTTTTAAAGATTAAATCAAAATATAGTGCTTAGAGTCATAACGCACCAACCGGGGCATCTGATCGAATGAGACCGGAGAAAATCTAAAGTTCAGGCTGACCGCGATGGAGGGCAGGCCGGATAAGGACTCATGCAGGTCCTGCTGAAAAAGTACCTTGGATGTAGGAAGTGTCGACGTCGAGGACCTGATGCGAGGAGCAGAGGAGAAGATGCATCATTGCTGATCCTGTGGATATAGATGTTGGTTCCAATCCACGTAGTCAGTGAAGCCTCATTGACAAACCCCTATTCAATGCAGGCGATGTGTTTTATCATGCCATTGGATTCAGGATGGTATAATGCTATCTTCCTGTGCTTTATTCCTCTCTCGTTCAGAAACTCTTCCATAACTTTGGAAGTTAATTGCACTCCTTTTCTGTCAACAATATTGCACGTGTCTATTGAATACACAATCTTCATATCTGGCCAGAGGGAGTACATATCAATACAAGTCACTATGTATTTGTCCACTGAATTTTTTTTAATGGGGCCAACAATGTCTAGGGCGATATCAACTCATGGTCTCGAAGTGGGTTCCTGCTAGAATGTGATGATTTAGATGAACTGGAGGTTGGAGTCGAGGTGGATCTTGTGGATGGGGTCCTTATTAAAAAACACTGTAGCTCATGGAAGAACAATTAGTAGGGGACAATTGTGAAGCAAAATGGATTTGTGGCAGAGGGTCTAAGGAAAGAAATTAAAGTAGTAATCAGCTGAAGAGGGGGGGCTTAAGGGGAGCACTTATCTGTTGCAAGGAGCTGCAAGAAAAGAGGGCGATTGCTGCTGTGCCTGCTACTTTATACTGCTAATGTCGTCACAATACTTTTGCTTGTTATCACATCTTATTGCTGCTGCCAGGAAGAGATTAAAAGAGATATTTGTTATGTAGGAAACTTCCATGCAGTATATGTTGTAGATTTGTTCATTCCCAAATAAGTGCAGACAGGTACACGACCAACAAGATCCTCGGCGCTGCTCTCTCAAAAGTCTCCACCACCACATGCTACCTTGCACATCCTGGGGCATATGTACAAGCCCCTATCGCCACGGGAACATCACTTTTTGTGACATTCCTGTGGTGATAGGGGCCTTGCCTTATGTACAAGGCAGCGTTAAGCCACTTAATGTGGCTTAACGCTGCCTTGTACATAAGGCACCCTTTCACGCTATGGTTAGCGTGAAAGGGGCGTGCAGTGGGTGTTGTGGTGGGCATTCCACCCCAACACCATTTGTAATTGAAGCTGCCCTCTATGTACAGGGGTGGCGTACATAGGAGGCAGCGCCAAAATTAAGACCAGGAAAATCCTAGTCTTAAGTTGGCGAAACAAGGAGAAATGCATTATTTCTCCTCATTTTTGCTTTTTCCATGTGTGTTGCCTTGTGCAGCACACATGGAAAAAGCAAAATGCCATGGTTTGTTCATGTTCAGGAAGGTATCCCTTCCTGTACATGAACAAACCTTTTAAAGAAATGCCATTTTGTAACTTTCATGTGTGCTGCATGAAGCAGCACACATGAAAGTTACAAAATGGCATTTTAGGATTGTTTATGTGCAGGAAGGGACACCTTCCTACACATAACCAATCCTCCCCTGCACACAGACACCCTTGCACTCTGGTGCAAGGGTGCCTGCGTCGGCGCTAAGTTGTTAAACTTAGCGCCATCGCAGGGGGAAACGCAAGGCTGCACCTCATTCTTGTAAATATGGTGCAGCCTTGCATTTCCGAAGTGGCGGAGCGTGTCGTTAAGCCAAGGAGCCTAACTACAAGCTCCGCCACTTCATTGTACATATCCCCCACTGTATTCTATTCCTGCCTCATCCACTTACATCATCGTATTCCAATACGTCACTGTATTCTATAACATTCTATAACATAATAATATTGCATATTGACACGCCTTAATATCTTGCATTAAAAATTAAAAAGCGATTGAGCATGGTATATAAAAATATAATAAATCATAAGTCTCAGACCACCAACAAGTTAACTTCCTGTAATCGAAAGAGTCGGCCACCTCTGATAAGGGTTGCTTACAAGAGCATCCACCTCTCATGGATACATCTCAGGGAGGTATGCAGTCTGGTCTTAAACCACAGTGTTAGCCACTATCCCCATACTAAACTAAAGGCTGATGAAAACCTTAGGGACTATTTGAAATGCAGAATTTATAGTGACATTCTACAATATATATGGCAACAAGAGGCATACCTTCTATCTTTGTGAATGAACTGTAGAATTTACAGAATAGATACGACCTCTTAAATACAAAGACACCAATATGGATTATTGAGCAAAGCTAGTTTCATTTTATGACAACACGCATTCCATTTCCTAATTTTTTGGAGTGATCAGAACTCACCTTAGTGAAGGTAACGTCTTCTTAAATTGATACGATAAAACATTGCTGTATGTTCACTGAGCCTTATTGATGAAAGTATAATTATTTTGGAAGAATATTAACTGTGTAGCCGTGCTACTTGGATTTCTTGCTTCATTGTTTACCCTATACTAATGCAGAAGATAAGCACAAACTGGCACATGCATCAAGGAAGGCTTTTGCGATTATTAAGGAATCGCAATTTAGGAATCGCAAAATCCTATGCATGTAGGAATCGCTATAAAAATAGCGATTCCTAAACATTCCTTAATTGCGAGTCGCAAATTGCGAGTCGCAATTAAGGAATGGCTTCCCATTCATTCCTATGGGCCCACAGGCCCGTAGGAATGAATGGGAATTGCATGCTCAATTTGCGAGTACCCATTAGGTACTCGCAAATAGCGCATGCAATTTCAAGGGTGCAAGGGTGTCAAAGGACACCCTGTTGCACCCCTGAAATTGAAATGTGCACCCATGTTGCGCACACACATGCCCCAAGGACATGTGTGTGTGTGACATGTAACTTTGAAAAATGCACTTTAGTGCATTTTTCAGAGTTTTTGCAATTTACCGACCTGTTTTATTTTTCGGTAAATTGCAACCCCTAATAGCGAATTCGCTATTTTAAATTGCTTCTAGCATTGCATTTAAATGCAATCGCAATTTCCGATTTTTGTATTTGGGATGATGCATCCCAAATGCAAAAATACCGGTCGCAAAGGGGCAGATTCTGAGAATCTGCCCGTTTGCGACCGGTTTTCAGTTTGATGCATGGGGCCCAAAGTCAATGGTTATTATCTGGTGTGCGTAATATACTTTCTCCACATATACTTTGATCAACATCATTTCATGATGGTGCCTCTTAAAGATGTAAAAGCAATGACTAACAATGAGCTCCTCGCTGAATGCCCATTCCTTTAACTCATAGTGGGTTTTATTTATGAATGTCCATAAACCAGACTGCTGCCCACGAGGCATATGTCATGACACTGAATTTGGGGTTTTAAACTGTTCTACATTATAAAGGTTAGGCAATATATGCATAGGAGGCACATCTATCTATTTTGCACGAATAAGCACATTTTCCCATGTGATATACCTTTTTAATGTCTTTCCTCTGTCTCTCTTCTTGGTAGTAGCTGTTTATGCACCTTGCACATCCGAACACTTTCCTTATATAACTGGCACACTTCCAGATACTTATTTTCTTTGATCCGCAGGCTCATACATAATCCCCTTAAACTCTATCACATAAGTAGACTATCGAGTTCTGGTATGGAATGTAAAACATAAAAAATATTTGTATCCACACCAGTGCTATCTTAATACCATCCTAGTATTTTTTTTGTTAAAAATAAATAAATAAATATATATATATATATATATATATATATATATATATATGTATATGTATATGTATATATATATATCCAATGAAGATTCCTCCCACCAGAGAAAGAACCGGAGGGACACACCAGGGGACCAGGAAGAACAACTTTATTACTGCCCAGGAGGCATGACGCATTTCGGCTGATTGCCTTCTTCAAATGCCAAACACTGCAAACTGCCAACTGCCGCCTTTCATACGATCCATTTTGCTTCCAATTGGTGGAAGCCCAGCTAAGGCGATTGGTTGTTAGAACGCCATCTCGCAGCCTCCATCGGCAGACTGCGACTCCCAGAAGGCACCATCCCGGCCATCAGGTAAGCGTTTCTATCGCCTTTTTATGACTCATAGTGAGCGCTGGTGATCCGTGAACAAACGTGAATAGTGCAGTTTAAAAAAAATATATATATATGTATATATATAGTAAGGAGGTAGTTATAGTTAGGACCTAGTTTCCATAGGAAAAGCGTTTTTTGATTTGCCAATATCTTTGGCGCCGTTTGACGAATCTTCGTGAAATTTCCCCAAAAATAGGGCTGGACCGCTCAGTTTGTGTATTGAAAGTTTCGGGGTGATTCATCAAGCGGGGGCCGAGAAAAAAGGGGGTCCCAAAGCACGTTTTCTCCATAGGAACTTTATTACAGGCTACAGCCCGACCTGCGGAATGGAATTACACCAAATTTGCCAAAAGGTAGGTCTTGGTTTAGAGTGCACCCTTTTTGTTAAATGGTGTAAATCCGTTCAGTAGTTACTGAGAAATTTTAAAAAGAAAAATATCGATATCTGAGCACCGAGGATGGTTTGCGAACCCTCCCGGGCATAAGCTTCACTCTGATTGGATGCCAACACTCCAAACCAGGAACTGTTGGCGGCCATCTTGAGTCACAAGAAAAAGGGTGAAACAAACATAAAAAACATGAAAAGGGGGCAGGGTACAAACACCCTGACCCCCTAGGTCTGCTCAGGGGGTCCCACAAGGACCACCAGGGCCCAAAAAAGCATTAAAAAAAAAAAATTATCGGCCGAATTCGCGCTGGGGTCGCAAATCCGGCCGAGAAAATTTTAAAAAAACAAAGCGCGGGCTCCCGTGCTTTGTTGTATTTAAGCCCCCGGGTGGGCCAGGTCCCGGGGGCATGCTAATTTATGTGGCGGGGGCCCACGGGGGCCCCCGCAGCCCCGGGGATCATCACCTCCCCAGGGCTTTAATTATGATGTGCGGGGGCACGCGGCCCCCGCAGCCCGGGGACCACCACCTCCCCGAGGCATTGTGCAAAAAGTGTGGGGGGGCTGCGAGGCCACCTCCCCGGGGCTTTTTTTATAATTAGGGTGGGGGGCCTCGCGGGCCCCCCCAAGCCCTGGGGACTGCCACCTCCCCGGGGCTCTGTTTTTTTAAAATAAATAAATGTGTGGGGGGGCTTGAGCCCCCCACACGCCCCGGGGACCACCACCTCTCCGGGGCACCAAATATTCAAATTTGGGGGTCCGTTATGGACCCCCGGCCCCGGGGACCAGCACCTCCCTGGGGCTTTGCAAGCATGGGGAGGGGGGCCGCGCAGTCCCCCTCCTGGAGCCCTTGATGGCCCTGGGGACCGCCACCCCCCAGGGACGGCTCCTGCAATGTCTCGGGGTGCCCAACCCCGGGACATTGCTGTTTGCTATGGCAGGGCAGGAGCACGGCTCCCGCCCTGCCATAGCAAACTCTGCTTTGCTTCATTGAAGCGAGAGCAGGAAAACCTCGCATCTCGCCGGAGGCCACGCCCCCTTTCTCCACCACTCTGAAAACACGCCCCCTGGCGCGTTGTTAGATGGGGAATTAATTTAATTCCCCTTGAATACTGAGGGTCCCTGGGGGCCAACTAGCCCACCAGGTACCTCCAATATGCGCCACAGAGCTGCGTTCCAGTGTTGGTGGGGCGATGAGGTCCTCTTGTGTCCTGAGGACCTCAGGACACAAGTGGACTTCATCCCCCGATGACTGGTGTATGGATGATTAATTGAGTGTATAAGCAGTATATGGATGATTGAATGAGTGCATGACTGTTGTATGGATGATTGACTGAGTGCATGAGTGGTGTGTGGATGATTGAGTCAGTGCATAAGTGGTGCATGGGTGTTTGAATTAGTGCATACGTGTTGTATGGATCATTGAATTAGTGCATGGGTGGTCTATAAATGATTGAATGAGTACATGAGTGGTGTATGGATGATTTAGTGAGTGCATGAGTGGTGTATGGGTGTTTGAATCAGTGCATAAGTGGCGTGTGGCTGATTGAATAAGTGCATGAGTGGTCTATGAATGATTGCAATAGTGCATGAATGATTGGATAAGTCCATGGGTAGTGCATGGGTGTTTGAATGAGAGCATGAGTGGCGTATGGACGATAGAATGAGTGCACGAATGGTAGATGAATGATTGAATGAGTGGAAGAGTGATGTATGGATGATTGAAGGAGTGCATTAGTGGTGCATGAATGGTAGCATGACTGCATGGGGGTGTATGGATGTTAGAATGAGTGCATGAGTGGTGCAGGGATGTTACTATGAATGCATGAGTGGTGTATGAATGTTAGAATGTGTGCATTAGTGGTGCCTGGATGTGACAATGAGTGCATGAGTATTGCATGGATGATTGAATGAGTGTATGAGCAGTGCATGGATGATAGGATGAGTATATCAGTGGTGCAAGGATGATTGAATGAGTGCATGAGTGGTGCATGGATGCTAGAATAAGTGCATTTGGGTTGCATGGATGATGAAATTAGTGAATTAGTGGTCCATGGATTGACAATGAGTGCATAAATAGTTCATGAATGTTAGAAGGAGTGTATGAGTGGTGAATGGATGTTAGAATGAGTGCATGACTGGTGCATGGACTATTGAATGAGTGCATGAGTGGTACATTGATGTTACAATGAGTGCATGAGAGGTGCATTGATGATTCAATGAGTGGATGAGTGGTCCATGGAAGATTGAATGAGTACATGAGTGGTGCATGGATGATTAAATGAGTGCATGAGTGGTGGATGGATCATTGAGAGAGTTCACGAGTGGTGCATGGATGTTAGAATGTGTGCATAAGTGCTGCATGGATGATTGAATGAGTGTATCAGTGGTGCATGGATGATTGAATGACTGCATGCCTGGTGCATGGATGATTACATGAGTGGTGCATGAATGATTGAATAAGTGCATGAGCAGTGCATGGGTGTTAATATGAGTGCATGAGTGGTGCATGGATGATTACATGAGTGCATGAGTGATGGATATATATTAGAATGAGTGCATGAGAGGTGCATGGATGATTGAATGAGTGGTGCATGGATCATAGAATGAGTGCATGAGTAGTGCATGGATAATTGAATGAATATGAGTGGTGCATGGATATTAGATTGAGTGTATGAGAGGTACATGGATGAGTTAATTACTGCATGAGAGAGGTAAGCATGTTAGAATGACTACATGACTGGTGCATGGATGTTTGAAAGAGTGTATGAGAGGTGCATGGATGATTGAATGAGAGTATGAGTGGTGCATGGATGTTAGAATGAATACATGAATGATGCATGATATTAGTATGAGTGCATCAGTGGTGTATGAATGTTAAAATGAGATAATAAGTGGTGCATGGATGTTAGAATGAATCATGACTGGTGCATGGATGACTGAATGCGTCCATAAGTGGTATTTATAGATAATTGCATAAGCGCATGAGAGGTGCATGGATGCTAGAATGAGTGCATGAGAGATGCATTGATGTTAGAATAAGTGCATGAGTGGTACATGAATGATTACATTTGTGTATGAGTGGTGCATAAATGTTACAATGAGTCCATAAGTGGTACATGGGTGATTCAATGAGTGCATGAGTAGTGCATGGATGTTAGAATGAGTACATGAGAGGTGTATGGATGATTGCATGAGTTCATCATGGGTGTATGGATGGTTGAATCACTGCATGAGTGGTGCATGGATGATTGCATGAGTGCATGAGTGGTGTACGGATGATTGAATGAGTACATAATTGGTGTACGAATGGTTGAATCAGTGCATGAGTGAACCATGGATTATTAAATTAATCCATAAGTGGTGTATAGATGATTGAATAAGTATATGAATGGTGCATGGATGATTAAATGAGTGCATGGGCAGTACATGGATGATTGAATGAGTGGTATATGGATGATTGAATGAGTGGTGTATGGGTGGGCGGAATTTGCGTAGTCGCGCTACGCAAAGCTCCGCGAAACGGTAAAAAATCTCCGCGAGCACGCAAAAGTTCCGCGAACACGCGGAATTGCTTGTTCCGCCCGTTCGTGGTGCTTTTTTCCTGTTCGCGAATGCTGTTTGCGTGCTCGGGGAGAAATATCTCACGAACACGCATTTTGAAAGCGCGAACAAGCAAAAAACTCTGCAAAGCCGCGGATCGCGGAATTTTTGGCAATTTTGCGTTCTCCGCGGAACGCGGAATTACCCAAATTCCGCAAATTCCGCGAGCGGAATGGAATTTACCGCCCAGGCCTAATGTTAGTATGAGTGCATGAGTGGTGCACGGATGATTGAATGAGTGCATAAGTGGTGCATGGATATTAGAATGAGTGCATGAGTGGTGCATGGATGATTGAATGAGTGCATGAGTGGTGCATGGTGATTGAATGTGTGTACGACTGGTGTATGGATAATTGAATGAGTGCATGAGTAGCATATGGGTGTTTGAATGAGAGCATGAGTGGTGCATGGGTGATTCAATGAGTACATGAGTAGTGTATGGGTGCTTCAAAGAATGGATGAGTACTGCCTGGATGATTGAATGAGTGGGTGAGTAGTGTATAGATTGTTGTTTTTCTCTAACCTATTACAGCAGTACTTACATATATTTTGTCATGTGGAAAAGTCAAACCATTCCTCTACAAATAAGCAAACTGCAACTTCAATCCACTTATCATTGCTCTGTTTTTCACTTTTATTGTACAATTCAACATTCTGAGTTTGCCTTTTGTAGTGAGTACGTCGACAACAAATGCAAACACAGCTTGGGTTCTCTGAACAAACACTATAAAAGTTTCTAATCTCTTCTTTAAAATTATCAACACTAATACCAGTGTGCACTTCCTGTAGACCTGCACATACCAAATCCTCATTTCCCCTACACTCCTCTTCAGGACCAAAGAAATGAAACTGTACATTATCTCAAACCTTTTCTACCTCTGCCACAGTACCATGCAAAGGAGCTCTATTCATTTCTCCTAAACATAGAGCAGGAGTTTTGACATAATAAAGCCTCCTAACTAAAGTTCATATTTTTGAGTGGTGTACACCTAACAATCTGAAATGATGAAAGGTGTTTTGGCATACTTCCTTTGATAGACATGCTAATGAGTATTCCTGTAAATTAGTGTGCTTCGACAGTTTGCATGGATCTAAACCTTGCAAAGCCATAATATTCTGTTTAGACTATTCCTTGAAACCTTATGTAAGAAATTTCTCAATATATCAATTGATTACTATTGAATACTGCAAACACTACAACAGTTCCATTTGTACACAGGGGCCTATCTTCCTTGCACATCTTCAGCAAATTACTTCCTCTAGATTTCTATGTACCATTATTTCTTTTGGAATAGGAGTACCATTCTTCATCTCATAACATCATCCACATTCATCAACTGCATGCACTAATGTGTTGTCTTGCAAGCAGCCTTCTTCGTTAAAGAAAGGCTCAGTGCTAGAAGTATGCATCTATTCACCACTAAAAACCTTGCAAAATGTAGTTCTAATCACAAGTCTTTTCTTTTGGCTTCATCTCCTCATTGATAATACTATTTTTTCTAGTATCTTCATTCTGTTCAGTATCAAAACAAATAGCTTCCTCTTAACAGCAAAGGCTTTATCAACTACACCCTCACAGTCGCGGTCGGTGGTAGGAGTGCCGGCCGGGCGGTGACGTGGGGTGGGGGAGGGGCAGGGTGGGGTGTAGTAAACCACGGATTACGGCCGAATACAGGTAAGTAAACATTTAAATAAATAAAACGAATTTCGTTGCGCGCACTGCATCGCATTTGGCGATGCAGCGCTCACAACGAAATCGTTTTATCTATTTAAATGTTTACTTACCTGTATTCGGCCGTAATCCGTGGTTTACTATCCCCCACCCCACGTTCCCGCCCGGCCGGCACTCCTACCACCGACCGCGACTGCACCCTCAACACGTTCCTTTTGTCTGATTGCGTCTCTTCTTCTTTTATACTTCTTCATATTTGTAATTACATTCTGTGTTTTTCTACTATGGAACATTCTAAGTCTTATTTCCTTTAAATGCTTCTTTCTCCTACTTAAAGTCTCTCCTTTTCTCTTCTGATTCTAAGTCTTCTTTCCATGTATTTGTTCACCTTTCTTACTGTATCTGATATTTTCTCAGTTAATACCTTCATTTTGCACTTTTTCCAATTGAGCGCAACAATCTTAAGAAACGTCTTCGTTCGCTTACCAGCAGCTCTTTTCTCTTTTATCACTTTTGCCGCATTTTGCCCCTTTATTTCTCAGTTCTGAGGAGATGGCATTTTTGCTGCTATTTCTTTGTGCTCTGACTTTTTGTTGGCATTCTATGTGTCTGTAGTTGACTTGAAATTGATGTCTGAATAGAAAAAACAATATAAGTACAATTACATTTTCATTATGTACTTTTATATTGTAGATTTTTCAAGTATTTAACTATCATCATAAACAGTTCTCGTTCTCTACCACATACAACAATAAACCATTAATTTGTAATAGGGTCTGTAAGATGATATATAGCATACTGAATTCCCAGAGTACATGTGTTATCTTTTAAGAACATAGCACCCTGCCCTATGGCCTACCTACAGAGTACCCCAGTGGTAACTTATACATGGGAGGAGAGCACTTTATACTTTGTGTAGGAATTTTATATCAGACGGTTGGCATAGCTGCAAAAGTCCATGCAGTTGCTCAAGTAAAGCAGTCCTTAAACATGATAGAAGGGCAACTTGACTGCATGTTAGAGTAGAAAATGACAATACTTAGCTCATATTCAAATGACTGTCTGTGTCCCTATCTGGGCCTGTGATTGCATGCAAATGCACGTTTGTGCATAAACGACTGCTTCTGTTTTTCACCTCTCTGGTTCTCTAAAAGAGAATACATTGGGCTTTATGCTTGCCTATTGGCTGTGTTAGAGAGTATTGGGTTTTTAAACTGTGTATGCAACTATCCCTCCTTTAGCGCTACATACATATTAGTTGTGCCTCTCTGTATCAGGGAATCTTTAGGTGCTTTGTCACTGTTTCACTGACTGTTTTTGTGTCTTCCTGGATTTGTATTTATCTCAGATTAAAGTCTGGGTATCAGAGTAGTTGTAGAGTTGGACACATAGATCTGTAGAAGTGCATATATCTCAGACACTAATGAGAGTACATGTGGTTCGTTTTAAGCACATACTACCAGACCATACGGCCTCAAGAATAGTAGCTCAGTAGTGACTTGTATGTAGTAGAAGAGCAATGTATGCCTTATGTAGGAGTTTTAAATCTGAAGGTCGACCTACCTATAAAACTGCATACTCTGGCTGAAGTGTAGCAAGACCAAAACATGATGGAGGGGCATTTCTCTGTATCTCACACTAGAAGGAGTCAGTTCTTTAACCCATATCCAAATAAGTGTCTCACTCTGTATTTGAGGCTGTGATTGCATATGCATGTAAGTGTCTGGATAAATGACTGCCTCTGTTTGTGACCTCTTAGGTTCTCTAAAACAGAATAAAATGGGCTGCATGGAATGTTCAAGTGTCTGCCTACTTTTCTATTTACCTATGTCAGATTAAAGTCTGGGTGACAGAATGGATGCATAATTGGGCACATGGATCTGTATAAATTAATGTAGGTTAGAGAACATACATGTGGTACCTTTTAAGCACATGCCACCTCACCATATACTGTAGCTGTAGGCTACCTCAGTGGTCACTTATACGTGGTAGAAGAGCAGTTTATGTCTTCTGTAGGAGTTTAAAATCAGACGGATGGCCTAGCTATAAAATTCCATTAACTCACTTAACTGTAGAAAGCCTCAAAGATAATGAAAGGGTAACCTGTCTACATATTAGATTAGAAAATGTCAATTCTGTAGCCTATATCCAAATGACTGTCTCGTTTCTAATGTGGGCCTGTGATTGCATATGCATGTGAGTTTATCAGAAAATGACTTCCGCAGTTTTTGACCTCTCTGGTTGTCTAAAAGGAAATGAAATGAGCTGCATGGTTTGCCTTCTGCCTGTGTTAGTGAGTATTTGATTCTGTGTATTTGATTTCAAAGATGATGGAAGGACAACTTGTCTGCATCTTATGGTAGAAAATGTCAGCTGTTTAGCCCATATCCAATTTGAGTGTCTCTGTTCTGATCTGAAACTGTGATTATATATGCATGTGAGTTTGAGGGTAAATGACTGCCTCTGTTTGTGACCTCTCTGGTTCTCTAAAAGGCAATGAAATGGGCATCATGGTTTGCCTACTCGGTGTGTTAGTAAGTATAGGGTTTTTGAAGTGTGTGTGCATCTACCTCCCTTAGTGCTACATACATCAGTTGTGCATGTCTGTATGAGTGAATCTTTAGGTGCATCTGTCACTATTTCACTGACTGTTTTTGTGTCTGCCTCCTTTTCTATTTAGATATATCAGATTAAAGTCTGGATGGCAGGGTGGATGTATAATTGGACACATGGATCCCTAGAACTGCATCTAGCTCAGACACTATTGAGCGTACATGTGCTACCTTTTAAGTGCACAGTACCCTCCCCCATGGCCTAGCTGGAGGATACCTCAGTGGTAATTTATGTATAGTAGAAGAGCAGTTTTTGCCTTATGAGGGAGTTTTAATTCTGAACATCGGCCTAGCTGTGAAACTGCATGCACTGCCTAAAGTGTAGCAGGCCCAAAACATGATTCAAGGGCTACTTCTCTGCATGCTAGACTAGAAAGTGTCAGTTATTTAGCCCATATCCGAATATGTGTCTCACCCTTATTTGGGGATCTGATTGATTGTGCAAGTAAGTTTCTGGATAAATGACTGTCCCTGTTTGTGACCTCTCAGGTTCTGTAAAACAAAATAAAATGGGCTTCTTAAATTATGTCCTGGGTGTGTTAGTAAGTAATGGTTTTTGAAGTATATGTGCAACTGCCTTCATAACCTCTTGATACATATCAGTTGTGCCTCTCTGTGCGATTAAATGTTTAGCTACTTCTGTCACTATTTTACTGGAAGTTCAAGTGTCAGCCTCCTTTTCTACTTATGTATGTCAGATTAAGGTCTGGGTGGCAGGGTGGATAAATAATTGGGCACATGGATGTGTAAAAGCTCATGTAGCTGAGAGAACATGTGATACCTCTTAAGCACATACCACCGTGCCCTATACTCTAGCTGTATGATGCCTCAGTGGTCACTTTTATGTGGTAGAAGAGCAGTTTATATCTTCTGTAGGACTTTCAAGTCACACGGTTGGCCTAGGTGTAAAACTCCATGACCCAGTGTAGCAGGCCTCAAACATTATGCAAGAGCAACTTGTCTGCACCTAGCGCCTAGTTACCCCCAGGTGATTGTTGCGCTTTACAAATTTTATTTTCATTTCATGTTATGGAAGAAAATGTCAGTTCTTTAGCGCATATCCATATGAGTCTGTCTGTCCTTATCTGTACCCTGTGATTGCATGTAAGTTTGTGAGTTAATGACTGCCTGGTTTGTGCCTTAACTATTAAAAAACTAGGGTTATCTGCTTTCCCACATTCAAAGGGCAAAACAATAAATTAAAATGGCATGCAGCAGGAAACATCATTGAACAGTGTACTGAATATAAGTACTTAGGAGTGGTGGTAGATTCAAATTTTACATTAAAAGCCCAACAGTCAAATAGAAAATCTCAGGCAAACAAACTACGCTTTGCTTTAACTCTACTAAAAACAAAACTGAAGTGTCCATCCAATTCACATCTATTAAAAGTTATTGCTGCAAAATATCTTCCAACTCTTACGTATGGGTCTGAACTATTCAAAGGACAAGATGCTAACTTTTTAAATGTCCAACAATCAGGGTTATTCAAACATATATTTCGTATCCCACAGTTCGTATCCCAAGCACAAGTACGTTTGGAATTTGGGTTATTGAATCAGTACCCAGTGAGACAAGCAGCAATTATTAAGATGTGCTGGAAATTGAAAGCAGCACAAGAGGTCTCCTTGATGGGGTACTGTTGGACCGAAATAAAAAATCAGACAAAGGGAAAAAACACCTGGAATATAGTATTAGAAGAAGCATTAACAACCCTTAACATGCAAAATGCCTGGAATACTAGTTGTAGCTTTGCAGTTTAAAAAAAAATAGCTAACAATGCTGCTAAACAAAAAGCCTGGATTATAGATAAAGCTGCCTTGACTAAAAAAAAAACACGGCTGGATGGTATTATCTTCATATGAGAGTCGATTACCGCAACCATATTTAGTCCAACATATAACACCAACAACACAACAATTATTACTTCAAATCCGGTTGGGGGCTTTCACCTCAAAAGATCAAGTTCCAGCATGGAGACAAAAATGGCCAACCTTACTCTGTAGACTCTGTGGTCAAGGAGAAGAACTTTGACTCATTTCTTGTGCATCTGTCCGACCGTGAATAACTTGAGACGATATTATTTATTACAGGCATTCCGCACACATCAAATTAGATCATGCCGGTCAGCGGTAATGTTAGCACTGAACAGTCAACTGCTACAGGTAGCATGCAGGGCCACCAAATTCTTGCAGAAAATCAGCTTATTATTACAGAAAGCTGAAAAAAGAAGTACTCTTGCATTCCTGAGCCCTGGCTACGAGTAATGCCGAACCGATTGGGTTTTATTTTAGGTTAATCATGCAATTGGTATACCGTTATTTTAGAATGTAGCATATCGTAGAGCATGATATTTAATGAATATAATTTTAAAATTGAGGAGTAAAGCCCAATATAGAATTTTTTTCCAATGCTAAACATGTAAATATGATATCACAAGCTATTATGTGAATTCTTTTTACTTTTTAATATTATCTGGATGATTTTTAGTACAAAACTTGTAATGGTTTTAATTAACTATATACAATAAAATTACTTACTGACTGCCTCTGTTTGTGACGTCTCTGGTTCTGTAAAAATGAATGAAATGGGCTGCATGGTTTTCCTACTGGCTGTGCTAGTCAATATTGGCTTTTTGAAGTGTATGTGCTACTGCCTAATTAACCGTAGATACATACCAATTGTGGTTGTCAATGCAGGTAACTGTTTAGGTGCTTCAGTCTCTATTTTACTGGATGTTGTATTGTCTGTCTCCTTTTGTACTTAGCAATGACACTCCCCAGCACACGTCGAATATGTGTAAAACTTTTTGTTTAACAGTGCACAATATCAGCACAATTTATACACAATAATCAAGATTCTTTTTCTCTTCTTTTGTCCTTTTATTTCCTTTTATTTCAGATCTTCAGACAGCCGACACGTGTTTCGTCGCATACAGGGGAAGTTATCCCGCAACTTTTTCAAGGCTGTATAGGTACAAACAAATAAAACAAACCAATGTACTTCCTTACAGACCAGGAGTGCACAAACTTAATACATCTCAATTCGTGAGGGTTGACTTAGGGTAAAACCAATTAACATGCACAAGATGGAAATGCCTCTCAAATCCAAAAGGGATGTCCCAATCAACTGAGAAAAATGACCGAAATGATAATAACTATAACCCAAATGGAAGATGGAGGAAAGAAAACCAACTACACACCGTACAATTCAATTGCGCGTCAAAATCTCCATAGAATGATAATTAAAATAGTCATGGTGAAAGTGAATCCGAACATATGAATGGAATAGGTGAGGCTACCGAAACATAATCACTGTAGTGTCGGTGGAAAAATTTGTATGTAATCCCTATATAGCCCAGGATGAGTGAAGGCGCCATAAATACCTATGTCTTCTCTGTAGAAACCTCTGTAAATAAAGAAATATATATTGCAAATAAGCATATCATTTGCCTAACCATTGCACTCTAAATAATTCTCAGTGCAAGTCCAAACTGGATACCTACTTAATATGTGGTGATATTTCCAACCCACAAAGGGTTTCAGTCTTTAGCGGCGTCCTTAAAACAGTTCCTAAATATCCAGGGATCCTGATATGTCCCATTATAAAAGGCTGTAACACAATCAAAACCCGGAATAGCTCAATAAATGTCTCCGTGAAGTAACTATGATGCATAGAATCATGCCCAACACTGTCTCTTGCACATATTGTGCTCATTGTTAAACAGGTAACTATTCACATTCCACATTCTTAGAATTTTTCTTTAAAAGCCATAAAAGCTCATCACCAACACCAACTCGTATGTCATATAAACCTACGTGTTGACGGTGACGAAATTTCTCTAAGAGTAACTTTGAAAATAAGGCAACCGGTCTGTTAGTTACACTATTATGGCATCCTCGTTCCCTTCTCATTTATATCTAAACCCCTTTGTATAACAGTACTGATGCCAGAAAGCAATGTCTAACCAGTATAGAAGTGTGCAGAAACAAAGCGACAAGTACAGTTAGGTTAGAGGATGTCTCACTGTCGAATTGCCTGAGAGAAGAGATATCGCCAGAATGCACCACACGCTCCTACCTCATATAAACGAGCGTGGTGGTAAATGTGAAAATGCCTCTAAGGCATCATCAAAAACAGCCCGTCTAGCTTCACCGGACATCAGATATCAACAGCTACTAACCTACATAAATATATCCGGGCACACACTATCAAAACACCTCATTGCAATACTTTAACCATTCAATGTCTTCTCTCACCTTAAGCCGGAATTCATTGCACAGGATGCCACCACTCGTGTGATGCCGAGTACGGTAACACGAGTGTTTCTGAAAATGCCCCGCTTATGTTCAACAAGCTCCTCCTCACCGACGTCATCAGAATCGACTAATCACCGACTCCGCTTCAACAGTACATAGTAAACATAATCGAAGGACTGTGAATATGTCCCTCCCAAAGCGGTGGCCATCTTGGAACGTGAGTATCTTCAGTGTTAATCATGTACTATTATTGGCTTACAGCTACTACGTAATAGGCTAAATGCCATATCCACGATAGAGTGGGTTCAAGGAACTTGTGAGGGTGATAAATTTCATTGCTAATTGGATATAAGATTCTATAAGTGATTTGTCATGATAGGAGTGATAAATTCCATTATAAGTTAGATATATGATTCTATAAGTGATTAGCCCATTCTAAGAGTAAGTGCACACTATGTGGGGGCGTGATTCCTTTCAAAGGAATCTTTCTCCATCCCCCTTTGGTACATATAACAAATGGAATACGATTAGTAGATATAAATATCTGACATCAAAATGCATAGACATTAAACGATATGGTACAGCTCCCAGAATCCAGGAAGGATAATAAGCATCTGATGTACACACAGATTTTTCGATTCTCATTAGGTGGGCGGAATTTGCGTAGTCGCGCTACGCAAAGCTCCGCGAAACGGTAAAAATCTCCGCGAGCACGCGGAATTGCTTGTTCCGCCCGTTCGCGATGCTTTTTTCCTCTTCGCGAACGCTGTTTGCTTGCTCGGGGAGAAATATCTCGCAAACACGCATTTTGAAAGTGCGAACAAGCAAAAAACTCCGCGAAGAAGCGGATCGCGGAATTTTTGGCAATTTCGCGTTCTCCGCGGAACGCGAAATTACCCAAATTCCGCGAGCGGAACGGAAGTTACCGCCCAGGCCTAATTATTACCCCTGTGTGACATCACCACTAGAGGTTCAGCAAATAATGTGGCAAACCTCAGCATTTTATCTCCCCAGGAAATAATGTAGTTCCTGGTCAATATTTAATCCAGTCTCAGTACTCCGCAGTCTCAAGATCCACAAAGCCTCCCTCCTGCGTAAGGCTAATTCCCTGTTTCCACCTCTAGGATGTCGTACTACATGTTCAATCCCATAAAACTCAAAGCATCTGTTCATGGTTTGAGCGGAACACAGTGCCATGTGAGCGGCAAGAGGATATCTCATGTCTCCTTGCTTGACCGCTCGCATGTGTTCTCCAATTCGCTCGCGTAGCGTTCTTATCGTGCTACCAATATATCTCTTCTTGCACCTACACTCAATGATGTATACAACGAATTTAGTGAGGCAATTAATGTTGGACAGAATGTTGTAAGTTCTATCTCCCGGTACCAAAAATTTTTTCTTTTTGCTACATGCCCATTTGCACGCACTACAGTGTCCACAACCGAAAAAGCCTCTTGTGTGTCTGCTCATCCAACTGTCTTGCATCTCTACTTTGGGGTAACTTGGGCTGAGTATGTTCCTAAGGGATACCCCCCGTCTGTAAGTGATGTTGGGTCTGTCCGTAATGTAATCACTGAGGGATTTGTCCGCCCTCAGCAGGTGCCAATGTCTGTTCAGGCTTTGCATCAATACCCCAGACCAGTTGTTATATCCCTTGATCATCCTTATTTTGTCATCAGTCCTAATAGGTTCTGTCCGTTCCCTTACTGTGTCTTTCCGTTTGATTTTGTTAATTCGTTGTTCAGCTTTCATCAATGTCTTCTTGTCATAACCCCTGCACTCAAACCATGTCAACACACCCTTCTTGCAATCTTCAAACTCTGGGTCAAAGCTACAATTACGTCTCACTCTGACAAGTTCGCCATAGGGAATAGAACTGATTTGATGAGAAGGATGTGCACTAGATGCATGCAGTAATGAGTTGCACGCTGTCTTTTTACGAAAGATTCTACTCTGAATATGGTTCTCTCTTATGTAAAATTCGACATCCAGAAAGGAAATTCTATTCTTGCTATGTTCAAACGTAAATTGAATGTTGTGTTCATTACTATTCAGGTATTCAAAAAACTCTGTCAGCTTGGTCTGAGAGCCCGTCCATATCATCAGACAGTCATCAATATACCTGCCCCAATACAGTATGGAGTCATTCCATTTCGATCCCATCGGGCCCCAGATTCTCATCTCCTCGAACCAACCCATGAACAGGTTAGCATACGAGGGAGAAAATCTGGAGCCCATGGCAACCCCTTGCTTCTGTCTATACCATTTGTCCTTGAACAGGAACACGTTGTTGTCCAAGATTAACTCGATCATTTCAATTAGCATCTCAGTGTGACTCCATGCACTTGCTGACCTGCTATTGAGAATTTTCCTGATTGCCACCAGACCCATGTTGCTCCTGATACTGGTGTACAATGCTGTCACATCTAGAGTCACCATAATCATATTCTCATCCCAGTTAAGATCAGTCATGATCCCTAGGATGTGTTTAGTATCTCGGATATATGACGGTAAGTTGATCACCATTGGTTTTAGGAAAGTGTCAACATATTCCGAAATTCTATCAGTAGGACCATCATTCCCAGAAATGATGGGTCTGCCTGGGGAAATGGAAGCGCTTTATGTACCTTAGGTAGCGTGTATATACAGGGGTACCTAGGCCGGTCAACCCTCAAGTATGTCAATTCATTATCATCTAGTAACCCCTGTCCATGCCACTGTTTCTAATGCTTGTTGATGTGGCCTGTTAACGTCCAAATGGGATTATTAGGGAGAAGCTCATAGCACTCTGAATCGTTAAGTTGTGCAAGTATATCATTATCATAATCTGAGCTACGCATGATAACAATATTGCCCCCTTTGTCCGCTTCACGAATTGTGATGTTTTTGTCACTACTCAATTCCTTGAGGGCTTTGCGTTCCTTGTATGACAAGTTATCCCTCTTCACTTTAGAGACAGTTTTTCTGTCCTCCTGTTTGTCTAAGTCTGCAATCACCTGTCTGTGAATAATGTCAATGTTATTTCCTGCAAACAGTATTGGAGTCCATTTGGATTTCTCTTTAAGATTACTGGTTATACTATAATCGCTCATTATATTCAGATCTCTCATGATCATATCAGAAGTTATAACCTCGTCTACACAATCTGTTAGCGATAGTAAGAGTCTAGTATCTAGTATGTCTTTAATAGAATGTTCACTGGATGCCAAGACCCCAAGATTCTGTTGCAAGTCTTTATTTCCATAATTCATCATCTCAAAATGGTTTTTCAACTTCATTCTCCTGACAAATTTATAAAGGTCAATTTTTACATCACACACATCACCAATGCTAAATTAACATCATTGACATTGCTCATTTCCTCTGGTTCCAGGACCTGGTCCTCACTCCTGGACGCTCTTCTCCCTGCGCCCCCTCTCTTTCCCCTCCTTGTTTTGCTACTGGTACGGGTCGTCTGTTCTCCCTGTTTCCTCTCTTTATTCTCCTGACCTCCTGTAAAACACTACTCTCACTATTAGGAGCACTAACAGATAATTCCAATAGACTTATGGGGATTCTCATTGAGAATTGTGAAAGGAAAGTTGCACAATTGCAGAAAGACATTGACCAGATAGAATCTGAGATTAAGAATTTGAATCTACCAGAGGTTACCGAGAAGAACTATGCCATCTTGAAAGACATTATACAACGTCATATCTCAGATATAAAGCAGCGGAAAACCAGGAAGTTGAAGAGGGACGAACGTGATTATTCCAGTGGCAGGATTTTCACGTTCGCCAAGAAGTATGACCATTTAGTACCGAAAGAAAACCAACTACACACCGTAAAATTCAATTGCGCGTCAAAATCTCCATAGAATGATAATTAAAATAGTCATGTGGGTAACAAGACGTGGTGAAAGTGAATCCGAACATATGAATGGAATAGGTGAGGCTACCGAAACATAATCACTGTAGTGTCGGTGGAAAAATTTGTATGTAATCCCTATACAGCCCAGGATGAGTGAAGGCGCCATAAATACCTATGTCTTCTCTGTAGAAACCTCTGTAAATAAAGAAATATATATTGCAAATAAGCATATCATTTGCCTAACCACTGCAACCTAAATAATTCTCAGTGCAAGTCCAAACTGGATAACTACTTAATATGTGGTGATATTTCCAACCCACAAAGGGTTTCAGTCTTTAGCGGCGTCCTTAAAACAGTTCCTAAATATCCAGGGATCCTGATATGTCCCGTTATAAAAGGCTGTAAGACAACCAAAACCCAGAATAGCTCAATAAATGTCTCCGTGAAGTAACTATGATGCATAGAATCATGCCCAACACTGTCTCTTGCACATATTGTGCTCATTGTTAAACAAGTAACTATTCGCATTCCACATTCTTAGAATTTTTCTTTAAAAGCCATAAAAGCTCATCACCAACACCAACTCGTATGTCATATAAACGTACGTGTTGACGGTCACGAAATTTCTCTAAGAGTAACTTTGAAAATAAGTCAACCGGCCTGTTAGTTACACTATTATGGCATCCTCGTTCCCTTCTCATTTATATCTAAACCCCTTTGTATAACAGTACTGATGCCAGAAAGCAATGTCTAACCAGCATAGAAGTGTGCAGAAACAAAGCGACAAGTACAGTTAGGTTAGAGGATGTCTCACTGTCGAATTGCCTGAGAGAAGAGATATCGCCAGAATGCACCACACGCTCCTACCTCATATAAACGAGCGTGGTGGTAAATGTGAAAATGCCTCTAAGCCATCATCAAAAACAGCCCGTCTAGCTTCACCGGACATCAGATATCAACAGCTACTAACCTACATAAATATATCCGGGCACACACTATCAAAACACCTCATTGCAATACTTTAACCATTCAATGTCTTCTCTCACCTTAAGCCGGAATTCATTGCACAGGATGCCACCACTCGTGTGTTGCCGATTACGGTAACACGAGTGTTTCTGAAAATGCCCCGCTTATGTTCAACAAGCTCCTCCTCACCGATGTCATCAGAATCGACTAATCACCGACTCCGCTTCAACAGTACATAGTAAACATAATCGAAGGACTGTGAATATGTCCCTCCCAAAGCGGTGGCCATCTTGGAACGTGAGTATCTTCAGTGTTAATCATGTACTATTATTGGCTTACAGCTACTACGTAATAGTCTAAATGCCATATCCACGATAGAGTGGGTTCAAGGAACTTGTGAGGGTGATAAATTTCATTGCTAATTGGATATAAGATTCTATAAGTGATTTGTCATGATAGGAGTGATAAATTCCATTATAAGTTAGATATATGATTCTATAAGTGATTAGCCCATTCTAAGAGTAAGTGCACACTATGTGGGAGCGTGATTCCTTTCAAAGGAATCTTTCTCCATCCCCCTTTGGTACATATAACAAATGGAATACGATTAGTAGATATAAATATCTGACATCAAAATGCATAGACATTAAACGATATGGTACAGCTCCCAGAATCCAGGAAGGATAATAAGCATCTGATGTACACACAGATTTTTCGATTCTCATTAGGTGGGCGGAATTTGCGTAGTCGCGCTACGCAAAGCTCCGCGAAACGGTAAAAAATCTCCGCGAGCACGCGGAATTGCTTGTTCCGCCCGTTCGCGATGCTTTTTTCCTCTTCGCGAACGCTGTTTGCTTGCTCGGGAGAAATATCTCGCAAACACGCATTTTGAAAGTGCGAACAAGCAAAAAACTCTGCGAAGCCGCGGATTGCGGAATTTTTGGCAATTTCGCGTTCTCCGCGGAACGCGAAATTACCCAAATTCCGCAAGCGGAACGGAAGTTACCGCACAGGCCTAATTCTTACCCCTGTGTGACATCACCACTAGAGGTTCAGCAAATAATGTGGCAAACCTCAGCATTTTATCTCCCCAGGAAATAATGTAGTTCCTGGTCAATATTTAATCCAGTCTCAGTACTCCGCAGTCTCAAGATCCACAAAGCCTCCCTCCTGCGTAAGGCTAATTCCCTGTTTCCACCTCTAGGATGTCGTACTACATGTTCAATCCCATAAAACTCAAAGCATCTGTTCATGGTTTGAGCGGAACACAGTGCCATGTGAGCGGCAAGAGGATATCTCATGTCTCCTTGCTTGACCGCTCGCATGTGTTCTCCAATTCGCTCGCGTAGCGTTCTTATCGTGCTACCAATATATCTCTTCTTGCACCTACACTCAATGATGTATACAACGAATTTAGTGAGGCAATTAATGTTGGACAGAATGTTGTAAGTTCTATCTCCCGGTACCAACATTTTTTTCTTTTTGCTACATGCCCATTTGCACGCACTACAGTGTCCACAACCGAAAAAGCCTCTTGTGTGTCTGCTCATCCAACTGTCTTGCATCTCTACTTTGGGGTAACTTGGGCTGAGTATGTTCCTAAGGGATACCCCCGTCTGTATGTGATGTTGGGTCTGTCCGTAATGTAATCACTGAGGGATTTGTCCGCCCTCAGCAGGTGCCAATGTCTGTTCAGGCTTCGCATCAATACCCCAGACCAGTTGTTATATCCCTTGATCATCCTTATTTTGTCATCAGTCCTAATAGGTTCTGTCCGTTCCCTTACTGTGTCTTTCCGTTTGATTTTGTTAATTCGTTGTTCAGCTTTCATCAATGTTTTCTTGTCATAACCCCTGCACTCAAACCATGTCAACACACCCTTCTTGCAATCTTCAAACTCTGGGTCAAAGCTACAATTACGTCTCACTCTGACAAGTTCGCCATAGGGAATAGAACGGATTTGATGAGAAGGATGTGCACTAGATGCATGCAGTAATGAGTTGCACGCTGTCTTTTTACTAAAGAGTCTACTCTGAATATGGTTCTCTCTTATGTAAAATTCGACATCCAGAAAGGAAATTTTATTCTTGCTATGTTCAAACGTAAATTGAATGTTGTGTTCATTACTATTCAGGTATTCAAAAAACTCTGTCAGCTTGGTCAGAGAGCCCGTCCATATCATCAGACAGTCATCAATATACCTGCCCCAATACAGTATGGAGTCATTCCATTTCGATCCCATCGGGCCCCAGATTCTCATCTCCTCGAACCAACCCATGAACAGGTTAGCATACGAGGGAGAAAATCTGGAGCCAATGGCAACCCCTTGCTTCTGTCTATACCATTTTTCCTTGAACAGGAACACGTTGTTGTCCAAGATTAACTCGATCATTTCAATTAGCATCTCAGTGTGACTCCATGCACTTGCTGACCTGCTATTGAGAATTTTCCTGATTGCCACCAGACCCATGTTGCTCCTGATACTGGTGTACAATGCTGTCACATCTAGAGTCACCATAGTCATATTCTCATCCCAGTTAAGATCAGTCATGATCCCTAGGATGTGTTTAGTATCTCGGATATATGACGGTAAGTTGATCACCATTGGTTTTAGGAAAGTGTCAACATATTCCGAAATTCTATCAGTAGGACCATCATTCCCAGAAATGATGGGTCGGCCTGGGGAAATGGAAGCGCTTTATGTACCTTAGGTAGCGTGTATATACAGGGGTACCTAGGCCGGTCAACCCTCAAGTATGTCAATTCATTATCATCTAGTAACCCCTGTCCATGCCACTGTTTCAAATGCTTGTTGATGTGGCCTGTTAACGTCCAAATGGGATTATTAGGGAGAAGCTCATAGCACTCTGAATCGTTAAGTTGTGCAAGTATATCATTATCATAATCTGAGCTACGCATGATAACAATATTGCCCCCTTTGTCCGCTTCACAAATTGTGATGTTTTTGTCACTACTCAATTCCTTGAGGGCATTGCGTTCCTTGTATGACAAGTTATCCCTCTTCACTTTAGAGACAGTTTTTCTGTCCTCATGTTTGTCTAAGTCTGCAATCACCTGTCTGTGAATAATGTCAATGTTATTTCCTGCAAACAGTATTGGAGTCCATTTGGATTTCTCTTTAAGATTACTGGTTATACTATAATCGCTCATTATATTCAGATCTCTCATGATCATAAAAGAAGTTATAACCTCGTCTACACAATCTGTTAGCGATAGTAAGAGTCTAGTATCTAGTATGTCTTGAATAGAATGTTCACTGGATGCCAAGACCCCAAGATTCTGTTGCAAGTCTTTATTTCCATAATTCATCATCTCAAAATGTTTTTTCAACTTCATTCTCCTGACAAATTTATACAGGTCAATTTTTACATCACACACATCACTAATGCTAAATTAACATCATTGACATTGCTCATTTCCTCTGGTTCCAGGACCTGGTCCTCACTCCTGGACGCTCTTCTCCCTGCGCCCCCTCTCTTTCCCCTCCTTGTTTTTCTACTGGTACGGGTCGTCTGTTCTCCCTGTTTCCTCTCTTTATTCTCCTGACCTCCTGTAAAAACAAATTGGCGCTTTTACTTCTAAGAGCCAACTTATAAATAAAGGTGTCCCTCAGGGATCTATCCTGAGCCCGACGCTCTTTAATTTATATGTATCTCCCTTGGCTAAAATCATCAAGGATCACGGCTTCGACACATTGTCGTATGCCGATGATACACAGCTATTAATCACCCTTGGCTCGGATGTCGCTAGTACCAAACATAGATTTGGACAATGCATGCTGGACATAAACAACTGGATGTCAACTAACAACCTCCAGCTAAATGCAAATAAAACAGAAGTTGTTCTTTTTGGAAATGCACAGACGTTATGGACTAATGACTGGTGGCCCCCTACCTTAGGTACCTGTCCTACTCCGAAAGAAACAGCCCGTAATCTTGGGGTAATGATAGACAACCAACTCTCTATGCGTGATCATGTCAACCTCACAACACGTACTTGTTACGGGATAATGCATGCCCTTCGTAAAAATTTTAACTGGGTCCTTTTGTCTTCCCGTCTGCCACTGATCCAGGGTCTGATTGTCAGTCGCCTGGATTATGGGAACGCTCTGTTGGCTTCCATAAACTCTGAACTCCTTCATAAGCTCCAGGTTCTGCAAAATACAGCAGCCAGACTGGTTTTAAATCTTCCAGCCCGTTCTCCCTCTGCTCCTAGTTTGAGGTCTCTTCATTGGCTGCCTATCAAGAAGCGAATAGACTTCAAAATCTGTTGTCTTGTCCATAAAACCCTAAATGGACAGGGCCCTCAGTATCTGGCAACTAAACTAAAGAGATATCAGCCTTCTAGGACACTTCGCTCTACTAACAAATTCCTATTAATAGTTCCGAAGGTCCAAACAGCTAAGCATGGCAGTAAATCTTTTTCGAAATTGGCCCCTACCCTCTGGAACTCTTTGCCTATACATCTACGAACCGAGATTGAGCATATAAAGTTTCGTAAGTCCCTAAAGTCCTGGCTATTTTAAATCTCTTTTATTCCTAGCCATCTTTCTGTCTGTTCCTGAGTCCTGGCAAAGCACTATGAGACCCTCGGGTGATATATGCGCTCTACAAGAAACAGTACATAGACATAGACATAGACATATTTTGATGTCAGATATTTATATCTACGAATCGTATTCCATTTGTTATATGTACCAAAGGGGGATGGAGAAAGATTCCTTTGAAAGGAATCACACCCCCACATAGTGTGCACTTACTCTTAGAATGGGCTAATCACTTATAGAATCATATATCTAACTTCTAATGGAATGTATCACTCCTATCATGACAAATCACTTATAGAATCTTATATCCAATTAGCAATGAAATTTATCACCCTCACAAGTTCCTTGAACCCACTCTATCGTGGATATGGCATTTAGACTATTACGTAGTAGCTGTAAGCCAATAATAGTACATGATTAACACTGAAGATACTCACGTTCCAAGATGGCCACCTCTTTGGGAGGGACATATTCGCAGTCCTTCGATTATGTTTACTATGTACTGTTGAAGCGGAGTCGGTGATTAGTCGATTCTGATGACGTCGGTGAGGAGGAGCTTGTTGAACATAAGCGGGGCATTTTCAGAAACACTCGTGTTACCGTACTCGGCATCACACGAGTGGCGGCGTCCTGTGCAATGAATTCCGGCTTTAGGTGAGAGAAGACATTGAATGGTTAAAGTATTGTAATGAGGTGTTTTGATAGTGTGTGCCCGGATATATTTATGTAGCTTAGTAGCTGTTGATATCTGATGTCCGGTGAAGCTAGACGGGCTGTTTTTGATGATGCCTTAGAGGCATTTTCACATTTACCACCACGCTCGTTTATATGAGGGAGGAGCGTGTGGTGCATTCTGGCGATATCTCTTCTCTCAGGCAATTCGACAGTGAGACATCCTCTAACCTAACTGTACTTGTCGCTTTGTTTCTGCACACTTCTATGCTGGTTAGACATTGCTTTCTGGCATCAGTACTGTTATACAAAGGGGTTTAGATATAAATGAGAAGGGAACGAGGATGCCATAATAGTGTAACTAACAGGCCGGTTGCCTTATTTTCAAAGTTACTCTTAGAGAAATTTCGTCACCGTCAACACGTACGTTTATATGACATACGAGTTGGTGTTGGTGATGAGCTTTTATGGCTTTTAAAGAAAAATTCTAAGAATGTGGAATGCGAATAGTTACTTGTTTAACAATGAGCACAATATGTGCAAGAGACAGTGTTGGGCATGATTCTATGCATCATAGTTACTTCACGGAGACATTTATTGAGCTATTCCGGGTTTTGATTGTCTTACAGCCTTTTATAACGGGACATATCAGGATCCCTGGATATTTAGGAACTGTTTTAAGGACGCCGCTAAAGACTGAAACCCTTTGTGGGTTGGAAATATCACCACATATTAAGTAGGTATCCAGTTTGGACTTGCACTGAGAATTATTTAGGTTGCAGTGGTTAGGCAAATGATATGCTTATTTGCAATATATATTTCTTTATTTACAGAGGTTTCTACAGAGAAGACATAGGTATTTATGGCGCCTTCACTCATCCTGGGCTATATAGGGATTACATACAAATCTTTCCACCGACACTACAGTGATTATGTTTCGGTAGCCTCACCTATTCCAATCATATGTTCGGATTCACTTTCACCACGTCTTGTTACCCACATGACGATTTTAATTATCATTCTATGGAGATTTTGACGCGCAATTGAATTTTACAGTGTGCAGTTGGTTTTCTTTCCTCCATCTTCCATTTGGGTTATAGTTATTATCATTTCGGTCATTTTTCTCTGTTGATTGGGACATCCCTTTTGGATTTGAGAGGCATTTCCATCTTGTGCATGTTAATTGGTTTTACCCTAAGTCAACCCTCACGAATTGAGATGTATTAAGTTTGTGTACTCCTGGTCTGTAAGGAAGTACATTGGTTTGTTTTATTTGTTTGTACCTATACAGCCTTGAAAAAGTCGCGGGATAACTTCCCCTGTATGCGACGAAACACGTGTCGGCTGTCTGAAGATCTACAAAATAAAAGGACAAAAGAAGAGAAAAAGAATCTTGATTATTGTGTATAAATTGTGCTGATATTGTGCACTGTTAAACAAAAAGTTTTACACATATTCGAAGTGTGCTGGGGAGTGTCATTGCATTCTGTTGGCTCAGGCCTTAATTTTGGGGAGGTTGGTGGTTCTCCTCACCTTGCAGCACCGTCTCTTAAATAAGTCACTTCTAGATATTTTGATGTGCCATTCTCCTTAGTGGCGCCAGTTTACCTTAATAGCTTACCACTGTTCGGATTTTCTCCTTTTGTACTTAGGTATATTAGATTAAAGTATATTTTTATTTTATTTGTGAAGTTTTATATAGCGCTGGCTAGACCCGGAGGTATCAGAGCACTTTACATGAGGATCAGAGCGTTACAGGTTACATAATTACATCAATTACAGGCTTCAAGTAAAGACATAGGAGGAAAAAAAACATGAGATGCGGGGGAGGGAAAGAAACACAACGGGGCGACGAGGAAAACAATGTCAGATGTCTGGCTGGGTAGGTGTCGGCCGAAGGGGTGAACCAAAGCCAAGACTCCTCTATGGCTGCATAGGACAGCTCCACCGGGTATCGGCCAAGGTTGCTCGGGCTCCGAGGTAAGTACAAACAGTTATGGTATCCGCCATGGGGGCATCGTCAAAGTTCCATTGAAAGGCACCAGTCCTGGTGTTACTGGGAAGCGCCGTCCGCTACATTGTCCAGCACGCCCCCCTGGACAAAAGTGGTGAGAGGAGAGGTGGAAGGGACAGATTCCAAGGTCGGCAGATTGTAGGACAACCCATCGTTCCTGCCTTCAAACCTCTTGGCGGTTGAAACTTTTGCAGATCATCAAAGTATAGGTGACACAGTGGATGTATAATTTTGCACATAGGTCTGTAGGAGTGCATATAGCTCAGAGAAGATACAGAGTTCATCCATTACATATTAAGCACATAACACACTGCCGTATAACCTAGCTAGCAGTCTGCTGACATGTTTATGAAAATGTGCCATTGTGTGAGTGTTTTGATTTGCTTCCTTTATATGTCACTTAATCTGAGCGTACAAAGCTGAATGAATACCTCAGTACTTGTATTAGGAATTTGTGAGCTACATAAATGTCTGAGCAAATATCTTTCACACTAACTAGTTAGTGAGTATGTTAGTGAATGTATAACTGTGGCTGTGCTGTGTGAGTACGTGACAGAGGCTATATGCTTTAGAAACATGTATGTCAGTTACATTATGAGTGCTACACTGTATGTAGTGCTTGGCATAATAGTGCTGTTAGACCTGGCATCCTTGGCGTGGGTCTCCCTTCCATTTTGTTATGATGCCTCCTATGTTATTGATCTGTTTTTGCTGGTGTTAGATGCTTTGGGCACTGTGCCACTGCTATTCAGTGCCACAGTGCAAGTGCTCCCTATGATAAATTGGGTGATGGATTAGTGACTCCATGATTGGATGATTGGTTTACTTGTCAGTCCCTAGTACAGTGCACTGAGTGTGCCCAGGGCTTGTAAATCCAATGCCGCTGGTGGGCTTGCAGCACTGGTTGTGCCACCCACAGAAGCGGCTTGTAAAATGTGTCTCAGGCCTGCCATCGCAGAGCCTGTGTGCAGCCTAGGGCTGCCATGTCGACTTGGTGAGTGCACCCACTTACCAGTCCCTAAACCTTCCCTTTACTGCATGTTGGTCACCCCTAAAGTAGGCCCTAGGGCAGGGTGCATTGTAAGTACAAGTTAGGACATGCCCTGGTGTGTGTGGCATGTCCTAATAGTGAATTACAGCCATTTTCGTTTTTCACTATTGCAAGGCTACCTGCTCCCCATAGGCCAGAATGGGCAGACTGACTATTACACCTTATAGTCAGGACTGACCCAGGGAACATGGTAGAAAAACGAATTTAGTATGCCTGAACTCAGAATGATAAAATACATCTTTTAGTGAAGTTGGTTTTAACATTCTGTGTTTGAAAATACCACTTTTAGAAAGTGGGTATTTTCTTGCCTAAACTTCCAAGCCTGCCTCTGCTAGGTTGTGTATTCCTTGTCTGGAGATTGAGTGACAGGGGCTGGGGGTGGCTACAGGAGACAGGGTGAGTCAGCACAGGGCTGAATAGAAAGATCTGCATCCAGAGTGGAGGGAGGAGTTGCACCTGGGTCTGAATAGGGCTGTGCCTGCCTTCCACAATGCTGGCTCCACCTCCTGCCGGGCGGCTGAGCACTCTGCCCCACATTCTGAAAGGAAAGAAGGAGTCAGAAAAACAAAGTGCTCCAGGACTGACCAGAACTGGTTTTGGACTAGTCAGAGGCCTCTCTGCCTTCAGAGAACAAAGAAAAACTGTGTATAAAAGGGGACCCAGACCCCTAGGAAATTAGATCACTTTGGGAAAACAAGAAGAAACCTTTGCTGAGGAGCGGAACCAAGAAGAAACTGAGGAGAAGACTATCCCTAAGCTAGAGGGATCTGCCTGCAGTGGTTGCCTGACTGCCAAAGGAAGGAGAAAGGACTTTGTGTGCACTTTTATTCAACTTGTGAAGGATCTCCAAGGGCTTGAGAAAAGAGCTTGCCTCCTGCTGAAGTCTCAGGGACAACAGACTTCAACCACCAGCTCCCCAAGAATCCTTTGGAAGTGCCTGCTGCTGTTTTGGGCCTTCTGAAGGGACTGCGTGTCGCAAGGAGCTGGAAGCGCGACTCAAGAGGGAGAAGCGTGTCGCCGTCGCAGCCGCCGCATCACGGAGAGGACGCCGCTGTAGCTGACGCATTGCACCGCATCTCGAGAAACGTCCCGCAACCCCGAAGAAGCGTGTCGCCATCGCAGCCGCTGCCGTCGCATCGTAGATGTCGCCGCTGTAGCTGTCGCATTGCACCGCATCAAGAGAAGAGTCTCGCATCGAGGAAGAAGCGTGTCGCCGTCGCAGCCGCTGCCGTCGCATCGTAGATGTCGCCGCTGTAGCTGACGCATTGCACCGCATCGAGCGGAAGCGTCTCGCAACGTCGGAGAAGAGTGTCGCTGCCAACGCCGCTGTCGTCGCATCACGGAACAAGGGTGTCGCCGCTGCAGCTGACGCATCGAGTCGAGACTTCTCGCAACATCGGAGAAGCGTGCTGCATCAGGAAGAACTTGACGTCTTTATTTCTTTGCACCAGAACTTTGTCGCATTTCCATCGCTGCAACATTGCTTGTTGTGGAAGCGTCCCGCATCGTAAGGTACATTGACTTAAAGTGTCGCATCTTAAGAACTGAACTGAACTAAGCTAAAACTACCATTTTAAGTACAGTATTGTGGATTTTTGTCGTTTATGGTCTTGTGTTAAAACTATATAAAGAATACTTATTTTTGATATAAACCTTGTGTGGTGTCCATCTGTAGTGTTGTCACTAGATTACTGTATGTGTTCACAAATGCTTTACACACTGCCTCTGAGATAAGCCTGTCTGCTCCTGCCAAGCTACCAAGGGGGTGAGCAGGGGTTATTTTAGGAGTGTACCCTCCTACCCTGACTAGAGGCGAGGGTCCCTATTTGTCACAAGTACCTACCTGTGCCAACTAGAGACCTCCAATTCTAACATTGGTGGTCAGCGGTGAGGATTCTGGACTTGCATTTGTGACTCATGTACAGTGATTGGTGAACACTACTAGTGAGTGCAGACCAAAACGCGACCACATACTTTTGGTAGATTTTTTTTCTGGGACTTTCCATTTTTAGCCAAGTTCAGCCATCATGAAACCAGCATCCATAGCATCTGTTGATTTTGATTGGGAAGAGGAGAAACTAGAATGCTACAATGCGAAGCAGCTGAAGCACTTCTGCAAAAGATTTAATGTTGCAATTACCGGGCTCACCAAGAAGGATGAGTTCTATAAGGCGCTGAGGGCCTGGGTAGAAGCAAGGAAAACCCCTGAGAATGAGGAAGGGGATAATGATGCCGATGTGCAGCTGGAAGGGCCATTGGGTCCAGGGGAAAGGAAGGCACCTTCCCCAGCAGGTAGCAGTGTTTCTGCCAAAGGTCTGTCCACAGAAGAGCTGGAGGACAGGGAGAGAAATAGGATGCATGAGTTGGAGCTGGCCAAAATGAATGGGCAATTGGAAATTAGGAAACTGGCCCTGGAAGAAAAGAGGATACAGCTTGAGCATGATAGAAGTTTGAGGGAGTTGGATTTGAAAGCTAGGAGCTTAGAAATTACTCCCTCTGGTGGCAGCACACCGTCAATGCCTGTGGAATCTAGAGTGTATATTCCTAAGGATGTGGTCAGAGAGTTTTTTAAAAATGATGACATTGGGCAGTGGTTCAAGGCCTATGAGGTAGCCATGTCTTCCCACCGGGTCCCTGAGAAGGATTGGGGAGCGGATTTGTGGGGACGGTTCCTTAGTGAGGGGCGGGACACACTGCTAGATTTGCCTTCTGATGTCCATAATTCATATCACCACATGAAGGATGCTTTAATGTCTCGGTATGGTTTAACTCCTGAATTGTATAGGCAGAGGTTCAGGGGTTGCAAGAAGATAGAGAACAGTACCTGGGTTGAATATGTCACTTTTTTTCTGCAGAGCATTGGATGGTTGGGTGAAGGGTAGCAAAGATGATGATTTTCAGGGGCTCCTTGATTTGATTGCATGGGAGCACTTGTCAAGTAACTGTTTTCCAGAACTACGCCAGCACCTGATAGATAGCAGGCTGACTATCCCTAGGAAGCTTGCTGAGGAGGCGGACCGCTGGGTCAGTACCAGGGTCCACAAGGGTCACGTGGGAGACTCAGCCAAGGGTGGGCAGGGTCCCCAGCAGAAGAGTGGGGGGGACAAGGGTAAACAGAGGGAGTTCCAAAGAAGGCCCCAAAGTAGTCCCCAAGGGAACCAAGGGAAAGGTTCCCAGCCTCCCCCCCAGAAACCCTCAGGGGCCCCGACAGGTCCACCTGTTCAAAGGGGACCCCTGAGATGCTACAAATGTGGGGACCTGGGTCATATAGCGAGTGATCCCAGGTGCCGCCAGTTTGGAAAGACCGCACCCCTGGTGCAGCCCCCGGCAGATGGCTAGTGTAGCCCTGGGTGAGGAGATGGATGCCCAAGAGGGGTGGGGTCCCGCACAGATGTCCCTTGTCTCATTAGGAGACTGTGAGGTGGTCCCCAGGACCCCGCTGCCTGACAACACTAAGAAATACAGGCAGTGGGTGACCATCAATGGCCATAGGGTGGAGGCTCTTAGAGATACAGGAGCCAGTGTGACAGCTGTCAAGTGTCACCTGGTGTCTCAAGAGCAGGTTGTCCCCCATGCATTCTATCCAGTTGTTGCCGCTGACAACACAGAGAGTCACTGCAAAGTGGCTCAGGTTCCCTTTGAGTGGGGGGGGTCTCTGGTACTCTTCAGGTAGCTGGGAGGCCCGCCATGCCTGTTGACTGTTTGTTAGGGAATGACTTGGAGAGCTCACCTTGGGCGAAGGTGGAGCGAAGTGCTCATTTAGAGATGTTGGGTTTGCCTGACTGGGCGTGTGTGACCACCCGGTCCATGGCAGCAAGTAAAGGTGCTCAAGAGGACCTGGAGCCTGAGAGGGAGGCCCAGGTACCTGCCGTCACGAGAAGAGGCAGGGGGTGCGGGAAACCGGCCCCCGAAGTTCCCACGGTCCAGGAGGAGGCAGACCTTGAGGGGGATGCCCTGGAGCCTACAGGGGAACAGGTAGCTGAACTGGGGGACCTGCCTGAGCTGACCCATTGGCAGCAAGAAGGAGGACCCTCCAGGGAAGAATTCTGCAAGGAGCAGAAAGAATGCCCTTCTCTGGTGGGGCTGCGGCAACAGGCTGCAGACCAGGCAACAGGTGATCAGTCTGGGTCACATTGGGTCTATTGGGAGAATGATCTCCTGTATACTGAGCCTAAGGTTGCTGAGCCTGGGTCAGCCCGTGTGCTGGTGGTACCCCAGTGCCTCAGAGCCTTCCTACTGGGGCTGGCTCATGATGTTCCATTGGCAGGACATTTGGGGAAGGACAAGACCTTTGAGAGGCTTGTCACCCACTTTTATTGGCCCCAAATGCGCAGGAGTTCAGACACTCACTGCAGGACATGTCAGACTTGCCAGGCAAGTGGAAAGAGTGGGAGGAAGCGCAAGGCTCCTCTCCAGCCATTCCCTGTAGTCAGCACCCCCTTTGAACGGGTGGGTATTGACATTGTGGGGCCACTGGACCCCAAGACAGCCATGGGCAACAGGTTCATCCTGGTCTTGGTGGACCATGCCACCCGGTACCCGGAAGCCATACCTCTGAGGACAGTGACGGCCCCGTGGTGGGACGAGCACTGATGGGAATTTTCTCCCGAGTGGGATTCCCTAGAGAGGTAGTGTCTGACCGGGAGACCAACTTCATTTCCAAGTATATGAAGTCCCTGTGGCAGGAGTGTGGGGTAACCTACAAGTTTACCACTCCTTACCACCCCCAAGGAAATGGATTGGTTGAAAGGTTCAACCGAACCCTCAAAGGCATGATTAAGGGTCTTGAGGAACCTATGAGGCGTAAATGGGACGTCCTCTTACCATGCCTGCTCTTTGCTTACCGTGAGGTGCCACAGAAATCTCTAGGGTTCAGTCCCTTTGAGCTTCTCTATGGACACCCAGTAAGAGGACCTCTAAGTTTGGTCAAAGAAGGCTGGGAGCAATCTCCCAGGAAACCTCCCCAGGATGTATACAGTTACATGCTGGCCTTTAGGAACCAAACTAGGCGTTTCAGGCAACTCGCTGAGGCGAATCTGGAAGCCAGCCAGGAGGAGATGAAGCGGTGGTACGACCAGAATGCCACTCTGGTAGAGCTTCAGCCTGGTCAGAAAGTGTGGGTCATGGCCCCAGTGGAGCCCTGCGCGCTCCAGGATAAGTGGACCGGACCCTTTGAGGTTGTAGAGCGCAAAAGGCCGGTTACCTACTTGGTGGACTTGCGGTCTCCCAGGAACCCCTTGAGGGTCCTGCATGTCAACCGCCTGAAGCCACACTTGGAGAGGTCCCAAGTGGGCATGCTCTTAGCGACAGATGCTGGGATGGAGGAGGAGACCGAGCCTCTTCCTGACCTCCTGTCAGCAACAGAGCAAGATGGGTCAGTGGATGGTGTCAACCTCTCTTCCACCCTGACCCCTGAGCAACAGAATGACTGCCGCCAGTTGCTGGGACAGTTTTCTGATCTGTTCTCCCTGGTTCCCGGTGTCACAGATTGGTGCATCCATGATGTGGACACTGGGGACAGTACACCTGTGAAGCACAAATCTTACAGGGTGACTGACAGGGTGAGAGCTTGCATCAAGGAGGAGGTCTCCAAAATGTTTGCGTTAGGGGTGATTGAGTCCTCTAACAGTCCTTGGGCCAGCCCAGTGGTCTTGGTCCCAAAGGCTGCCGCACCGGGTGCCACACCAGAACTCCGGTTCTGTGTGGACTACCGAGGGCTCAATTCAGTCACCAGGACTGACGCGCACCCCATCCCCAGAGCTGATGAGCTCATAGATCGGCTAGGGGCTGCCCGGTACCTCAGGACGTTTGACTTGACGTCTGGGTACTGGCAGATCGCCTTGACTGATGGGGCAAGAGAGAGGTCAGCATTCTCCACACCAGATGGGCACTACCACTTCCGGGTGATGCCCTTTGGGATGAAGAATGCCCCTGCCACCTTCCACAGGTTGGTCAACCAGGTGTTGGCTGGACTGGACTCGTTCAGTGCCGCCTACCTGGATGACATCGCAGTGTTCAGCGCCAGTTGGGAAGAACATCTGCGCCACCTCTGGGAAGTGTTGATGGCGCTGCAGAGAGCAGGCCTCACGATCAAGGCGAGTAAGTGCCAGATCGGGCAGGGTTCCGTGGTGTACTTGGGACAACAAGTGGGGAGCGGCCAGGTGGCGCCCCTACAACCCAAAATTGAAACCATCCTGAATTGGGAACCCCCAAAACCCAGACAGAGGTGAGAGCCTTTTAGGACTCACGGGTTACTACAGGAGGTTTGTCAAGGGGTATGGCAGCATCGTTGCACCCCTGACAGAGCTGACTTCCAAGAAGCAGCCCAGGAAAGTGATTTGGACTGGCACCTGTCAGAAAGCTTTTGAGGCCCTGAAAACTGCCATGTGCACGGCGCCCGTGCTCCTGGCACCCAACTTCTCCAAAGAGTTCGTAGTACAAACAGACGCTTCAGAGCATGGTGTGGGGGCTGTTCTGTCACAGATGAATGAGGAGGGCCTAGATCAACCCGTAGCCTTCATCAGTAGGAGGTTACTACCACGGGAACAGAGGTGGAGTGCTATTGAGCGTGAGGCATTTGCTGTGGTCTGGGCACTGAAGAAGCTGAGACCATACCTGTTTGGGACTCACTTCCGGGTTCAGACAGACCACAGGCCCCTCAGATGGTTGATGCAGATGAGGGGTGAGAATCCAAAGCTGTTGAGGTGGTCCATTTCCCTACAGGGGATGGATTTCACGGTGGAACACCGCCCTGGTACAGAACACGCCAATGCTGATGGTCTGTCCAGATTTTTCCGCCTTAGTGAAGAGAACTCCCCTGAGGTAGGGTAGTTCTCCCCACATTTCAGCTGGAGGGGACACGTGTTAGACCTGGCATCCTTGGCATGGGTCTCCCTTCCATTTTGTTATGATGCCTCCTATGTTATTGATCTGTTTTTGCTGGTGTTAGATGCTTTGGGCACTGTGCCACTGCTATTCAGTGCCACAGTGCAAGTGCTCCCTATGATAAATTGGGTGATGGATTAGTGACTCCATGATTGGATGATTGGTTTACTTGTCAGTCCCTAGTACAGTGCACTGAGTGTGCCCAGGGCTTGTAAATCCAATGCAGCTGGTGGGCTTGCAGCACTGGTTGTGCCACCCACAGAAGCGGCTTGTAAAATGTGTCTCAGGCCTGCCATCGCAGAGCCTGTGTGCAGCCTAGGGCTGCTATGTCGACTTGGTGAGTGCACCCACTTACCAGTCCCTAAACCTTCCCTTTACTGCATGTTGGTCACCCCTAAAGTAGGCCCTAGGGCAGGGTGCATTGTAAGTACAAGGTAGGACATGCCCTGGTGTGTGTGGCATGTCCTAATAGTGAATTACAGCCATTTTCGTTTTTCACTATTGCAAGGCTACCTGCTCCCCATAGGCCAGAATGGGCAGACTGACTATTACACCTTATAGTCAGGACTGACCCAGGGAACATGGTAGAAAAACGAATTTAGTATGCCTGAACTCAGAATGATAAAATACATCTTTTAGTGAAGTTGGTTTTAACATTCTGTGTTTGAAAAATACCACTTTTAGAAAGTGGGTATTTTCTTGCCTAAACTTCCAAGCCTGCCTCTGCTAGGTTGTGTATTCCTTGTCTGGAGATTGAGTGACAGGGGCTGGGGGTGGCTACAGGAGTCAGGGTGAGTCAGCACAGGGCTGAATAGAAAGATCTGCATCAAAGTGGAGGGAGGAGTTGCACCTGGGTCTGAATAGGGCTGTGCCTGCCTTCCACAATGCTGGCTCCACCTCCTGCTGGGCGGCTGAGCACTCTGCCTCACATTCTGAAAGGAAAGAAGGAGTCAGAAAAACAAAGTGCTCCAGGACTGACCAGAACTGGTTTTGGACTAGTATGAGGCCTCTCTGCCTTCAGAGAACAAAGAAAAACTGTGTATAAAAAGGGGACCCAGACCCCTAGGAAATTAGATCACTTTGGGAAAACAAGAAGAAACCTTTGCTGAGGAGCGGAACCAAGAAGAAACTGAGGAGAAGACTATCCCTAAGCTAGAGGGATCTGCCTGCAGTGGTTGCCTGACTGCCAAAGGAAGGAGAAAGGACTTTGTGTGCACTTTTATTCAACTTGTGAAGGATCTCCAAGGTCTTGAGAAAAGAGCTTGCCTCCTGCTGAAGTCTCAGGGACAACAGACTTCAACCACCAGCTCCCCAAGAATCCTTTGGAAGTGCCTGCTGCTGTTTTGGGCCTTCTGAAGGGACTGCGTGTCGCAAGGAGCTGGAAGCGCGACTCAAGAGGGAGAAGCGTGTCGCCGTCGCAGCCGCTGCCGTCGCATCACGGAGAGGACGCCGCTGTAGCTGACGCATTGCACCGCATCTCGAGAAACGTCCCGCAACCCCGTAGAAGCGTGTCACCGTCGCAGCCGCTGCCGTCGCATCGTAGATGTCGCCGCTGTAGCTGTCGCATTGCACCGCATCAAGAGAAGAGTCTCGCATCGAGGAAGAAGCGTGTCGCCGTCGCAGCCGCTGCCGTCGCATTGTAGATGTCGCCGCTGTAGCTGACGCATTGCACCGCATCGAGAGAAGCGCCTCGCATCCACGGAGAAGCGTGCCGCCATCGGAGCTGCTGCCGTCGCATCACGAAACAAGGGTGTCGCCGCTGCAGTTGTCGCATCGAGCGGAAGCGTCTCGCAACGTCGGAGAAGAGTGTCGCTGCCAACGCCGCTGTCGTCGCATCACGGAACAAGGGTGTCGCCGCTGCAGCTGACGCATCGAGTCGAGACTTCTCGCAACATCGGAGAAGCGTGCCGCATCAGGAAGAACTTGACGTCTTTATTTCTTTGCACCAGAACTTTGTCGCATTTCCATCGCTGCAACATTGCTTGTTGTGGAAGCGTCCCGCATCGTAAGGTACATTGACTTAAAGTGTCGCATCTTAAGAACTGAACTGAACTAAGCTAAAACTACCATTTTAAGTACAGTATTGTGGATTTTTGTCGTTTATGGTCTTGTGTTAAAACTATATAAAGAATACTTATTTTTGATATAAACCTTGTGTGGTGTCCATCTGTAGTGTTGTCACTAGATTATTGTATGTGTTCACAAATGCTTTACACACTGCCTCTGAGATAAGCCTGTCTGCTCGTGCCAAGCTACCAAGGGGGTGAGCAGGGGTTATTTTAGGAGTGTACCCCCCTACCCTGACTAGAGGCGAGGGTCCCTATTTGTCACAAGTACCTACCTGTGCCAACTAGAGACCCCCAATTCTAACATGTGCCAACATGCATGACTAAGGAACCTATACTCAAATAGACAGTTCTCTCTTTTTTTTTAACACAAAACACTGTACTTTATGGCATATCTACAGCATATCTCAGAAGTCAGTTATATGTGCTAAACATGCATTTAATACTTAAGAAATTAATTTTGCATATCAAGTGAAGGTCGCATATCTTACCATCTAATCATATAAAAAGCTAACCTAGTAATTTCGTAACACCTATGCAAAAGACTATCTAATACATAGCTGACAATTTTCACAGGTTTATGCTTTATATACACTATAATTCAAGCTTTGCTCCTCCAAATCTGACTTTTTTAATCCTCTTTTATAATGCAATAAACGGACTACAACTCCCAGAAATCAAAGAAAAACATGGTTTCTGTGCAGCATTTCATCTATACACATATTAAACTCTTACATCTCCTAATACGTTACTACATATAACTTTTAACTTTTTACTATACAGTTTTTTTTTCTAGTATTTTGAGAATTGAGTAAACCAGAACAAGAGCAATATGCAGTTCAATAGCAACACATTATAAACTTACTTCACAGACACCTACTTTGCACCTCACAAAAACTCATTCTACCAGTCCTAAATCTTCTCATCTACTTTAAAAACTATTACATTTTTGTCTAACTTTTGTTCTCAATTTCACATACACATTTACTTTTTAATTAACTTTTTTGCTTCCAATGAAATGTAATTCATGTGCCACAATATTGAATATGTTGGTAAAATCACTTTTTTTTAATCTCTTATTAAATAGATGCAATACTCTCAGATTTTGTGAAAACTTAGCACAAGAATGGAACACCACTCTCATACAAGCAACCATAAATTGCAACCTTCTGAAATTTTCATTGGTAGATGCTTCAAAAACCAGAGAATAAAAACATTCCTTTCATAATTTACTGATCGAATTCTCCTTCTAAATGGTTACTATCTGTTAACCCTTTCAATCACTTTTAGAGAAAAATCCTAAATGTATGCCTATTTTTCCGTAATCGAGATGACATCACTAAGATCACAATGAATTTCTGAAAAAAGAGTTAGTTCCAAAACCTAATTAGCTTTATAGTTTTATATTTTAAACAGTATACTACACTAGGTAATCATACCATTCTTATGGAACAATGACCCTAAACCTCTCCATTTTTTTAAAACTGTGACCTCTCTCTTCGACATCCTTTCCCTATAGACTCTTAGCACATTTTCCAGAGCAACCTACTAGAACCAGTAGGTCACAAGTTCACAGCATATTCCAGAAGGTCCATACCAGATAGAAAATGAGCTACAGCAGGTCTCGTTTACTGTACACACTGTAAAGCATATCCAAGTCTGCATTAAATTGGTTTGTATTTACCCGAGCCAATGAAACATCTATTTACTAATCCTTTCAAAACACTGCCTACTTTTATTCACCTGCATAGTCCCTGCATCCAATCATTTTTTTATTTTTGTCAAACCACCACCACACATGCATTTTAACCGCCTTTCATTCTACCAACTGACACATTCAGGTGCAGTCTTCTCCTGTCTGCTACTCCTTCCTTTGTAGGTTTACCATGTGGATTATAGGCCAAACCTATGTCTACTGAGCTAGTGAGGTTGCAAGAAAGAGTGGTATTGTCAGAGACTTGGGTTTGTCTAATGTGGACATTACTTGGATTGGCCAGAGAGGGTGGAAGTGTCATCAATTGGTGCATTTGGTTAAAAGCATTGTGGATTTCCCAGTCCCTGACCTCATGATTGTGCACTGTGGTGGCAATGACCTAGGTACATTGACTAGGGTAGGACTGGAAATCCTAATAAAGGACACCTTTGCTGAATTGATGATGCTTTTCCCTCACACTGCCTAAGTGTACTCTAACATATACCAAAGGCAGAAATGGAAGTGGTCTTATCAATTCTGTTCCCAGATTAGCAAAGCCAGGAAACATGTTAATAAAACGGTTTCTGCATTCCTCAGAGACCATAACATGGGCTCTCCCTAGAACAACAACCTGCGTTTTGATATGCATGGAATCTATAGAAGTGATGTAGTGCACTTTACAGACGAAGGCAACAGGGTGTTTCTAAGCAACCTGAAACTCTGCATCCGCTCTTATGTGTAGCTGTCATATACACACAATCAAGACAAAGGCTCTTGTCCGAGCCACCCTAGTGCCAGAATATTGCAAATTTTCTTTATCAATAACTTTTTGTTCCAATTTTTTTAAATTTTTGCGACAACATTACGATGGTTGCGAATACATCGCGAAAATACATATCAAAAGCAGACATTCAATGGCCAACAGCACAATTAAAATATATAACTAAAAATAATAATTTTAACCATCACATAAGGTACATTACTTTCTAAATGAGTATATAAAAAACATGTTCGAACACATGTTTTTCTAGTGAGTTTCTATAAAAACCATTGTTAAAGCCACCTTTCCGTTTTCGCGGTAACGGCGTGAGTCGCGACATCATCGCTAACTGCGACAATCGAACCTTTTTCAGAAAGTGTCAAACACATATATACACCCATTTTACAGTATTTTGGACACTATGGGTTTATTAGTGTACTATTTAAACTCATGTTTTTCTAGTGAGTTTCTGTACAAACCATTTTTAAAGCCTATTTTCCGTTTTTACAGTGACACCGTGCATCGCGATGACGTTGGTAACTGTGACGATAATTATTACGCTGCAAAATCGCAAAACAAAAGTAGACATTCAATAACCACCGGCACATTCAAAATGTATAACTATAAAATGGATTTTAACCATCACACTAGATATATTATCATCTAAATGACTCTATAAACAAGCATTTGCAATGCAATCAGTCTCGCCTTTTGGACCTTATAAGTGTTTAGCCATTCAACATTTATATATGACATCTTGCAAAACAACGTACTTATTTTTAAATTATGCATTAAATTGCTGCTGCATTGGGTGGACCTATGTAAGCTAAAGAGGTATAAGTGCTTCTCACATTGTCAGGAGACATGTTCTGAAACACTGGACTAAGCTAATATATTTTTATATATATATAACACCTTGTAACACTCATTGCCTTATGTACCATTTCCTGTATATTGACTTGCATATGTGTAAGATTCGGTTCCGTTCATAAACTTTTTTCAACTAGTTAAAACAACCATAAAAGTGCATTAACATGAAATACATCCATTAAAAAAATCTCATTAAAATCTTATCCATTACGCATATCCATTATATAAAATGCATACAGAACATAGTTTAAAATAAGAAGCTCACTAATACAATAGGCTTTTCCTCACATGGATGGCTTTCGGAATAAAAAGGGCAACATTGTAACACACAGAGGGTTCACTTAGTGCAATCAAGTACTTCATAGCAGCTTTATATGATCTAGTATTTTGTCTAACATGGATGGGTTTAAGATAAAAACTCCGATAATTCTGATAAAATTTACAAAACAATAAAAAGTGCAACGTGCTTTGCTTACTTTGTCGATCACATGGGCAAGGGGTCTGATCGGAAGGACAAGACTTCATAGTTGGAAAGGCCACTAATGATGCACAATACCACATCTCAGTTTCACTAAAACAAAGTGATGCTGCAAACTTGTTACACCAGATATATAACTGTATCCACCCTCCTCTCGATCATATGACCTTTATAAAACAACAGACGATTTTGTATTATTAACAGCCATTTGCTGGTCAGATCGATACTGGAAAAAGGAATCTTTGATAGTCCACTTGGTTAATGATAGCACCTGTATGGGTTCTGACCATATAAGCAAATTAAACAACATGATAAAGGAGTAATTAATATACGATAACCATGGGATTTTCTAAGCCTTGTTCAAGGCTAGGCAATCTAAAATAATTGATCTGGTAAAACCGATATCCTCTTTTGCCCATAGGGATAACCATAAGAACAAAGGTCTTACCAAGAGTATGTCTTCTAAATACTGCTGGCCGACCTCCTGATGGACAATCATAGTTGAGACTGAAGCGGGTAAGCAAAGTAGCCATTTTAAAAAACTATTTTCCTCCACTTGAAAGGCAGTACAGGTGGCATAGCCCCAGACACCAGCCCCATATGTGGCAGTGGACACCCCATGGCCTTGTAAATTTCAACCATTTCATTAATGAGATGGCTGCCTAACTTAGATGATAATTTAAAAATCCCTTGTGAAATCCTATTTATTTTGGCTTTAGTGTTTAAGATCTCTTGGGACCATGAACTGTTGCCTGCAAATAAAACACCCAGATAGCAAAATTAATTTACTGCAACAATTGGGGTAGTATCGATATAAAACGTTCTACATTGTTTATGTTTTGGCCCACAAACCGTGGTTAATATTTTGGATATGTTAATCACCATTTTCCTGGTGGACATGTACTCTCCAAAAGCATTCATCAGTCTTTGTAGGCCGACCGGGGTCCTCGATAACAAAACTGCATTGTCAGCATAAAACTATACTGGATTAAGGAGTCTGGCAGCCTGCGGAGCATCGGCTTGCAGGACCTGCAAATAGATACCCACCCCATTAACAAAAAGCGAAAACAGTACATCCTTGTCGAATGCCTTGCTCTACTTTGAATGTAGGCGAGCATTCGCCTTGGGGCCCAATACGAACATTACTAGATAGATTCTCATACAGATGAGAAAAAAAAAACTATAATTGGCCTGGGTGCACCAAGGGAAATCAATGTTGGCTAAAGAAGGTTATGGTTTACCATATCGAAAGCACTACTTAAATCTGCTAAACAAAGGTATAGGGCACCCGACTCTAGTTTCCCAATTAGCAACTTCAAATTTATACATTGTTCAGTAGTCCCCATCTGCCTTCTAAAGCTATACTGTGCTGGAGATAAAATAGATTGTTCTTGTGTCCATTCCCCCAACCTGAATAATAAAACTCTACTCATTACTTTCACTGATGAATCCAGGAGAGAGATAAGGCGAACATTTTTAGGGCCTGCTTTGTCACTCTTTTTATAATTGGGTACATTTATAGGTGCTGCCAGGAAGGTGGGAACTTATTGACGGTAGCTGCTTTGAACACTCTAGTGAGGATGGGCACCCAGAGTTCGGTAGCGAATATAAATAAATCTACCGGTACCCTACCAGGTCCAGGGGCCCGCCCCCGACACTGGCATGTAGAGCTAAAGAAACCTCTTCATTAGCAATGCCCAGTTGGAAGAATCCCTTTACGTTCATCACCTCACAAACCCCATATTCTACACCAAAATTGCTCTGTCTAAAAATTTCAGAAAAGTGTGTCACCCAAGCATCACAAGGGAACAAATGTTCGTGATACCTTCACTTCAAGATACTGGCCAGCCCCACCGACACCCTCCGAGGAACCCTCATCTACCGACCCCCTGGACCCCGCGGACCCTTCGCCAACTCCATCACGGACATTATCTCCCCGCAGGCCATCGCATCCACCAACTACACCCTGCTGGGAGACCTCAACTTCCACCTCGACAACCAACTGGACCCCAACACCACATCCCTCCTGGACAACCTTCACAACATTGGACTCCGCCAGATCGTGACCGAGCCCACGCACTCAGCAGGACACACCCTCGACCCCCTCTTCACTACAGGAAACTCCATCACCTTCAGCCACACCACCGAACTCCCATGGCCCGACCATCGTTTCGTCCACTTCACCTTCAGAACACCCACCATCCACAGACACCAGCACCTGCTCCCAAGAAGAAACTGGACCAAAATCACCGATGACCAGCTCACCTCCTCACTCAACAACTCTAAATCTAAATCCGTAACTCCACCCCAACCATCACGGAAAACGATGACCCCAACACTGCAAGCCAAACCCTCCATAGATGGATCTCGGACAGCACCAACACCATAGCCCCCCTCAAGAAAAACAACAATACCCGCGCCAAGAAAGCCAGATGGTTTACCACCGAACTTCGAGAGTCCAGACGCACATGCCGCCGCCTCGAAAAGGCCTGGAGGAACACCAAATCCACAGAAGCCCACAACAACTTCAGAGCTGCCGCCAACGCCCACCATCAACTCATCAGAGAAACGAGGAAAAAAGCGATTGAAGACCGAATCTCCACCCACGCGCACAACAGCAAGGAACTCTTCAGCATCATCAAGGAGTTCGCCCAACCCACCAGCAAGTCTACCGACATCCCTCCCTCACAAGACCTCTGCGACAAACTCAGCACCTTTTTCCACCACAAAATCAAGAGCATCTACGACAACTTCGACGAAGACAACCAACACACTGAACCCTCACCAACCACCCCCGACACCCGGAAACCAGCGATTGACGACTGGACAGCCCTCACCACCGAAGACACACTGAAGACAATGAAGTCAATCCACTCAGGGGCCCCCACGGACCCCTGCCCCCACCACATCTTCAACAGAGCCACCGACACCATCGCACCCATGCTCCGCCACACCATCAACCGCTCCCTGGCGACCGCCTCGTTCCCCGACGACTGGAAACACGCTGAGGTCAACCCCCTTCTAAAGAAACCCTCAGCGGACCCCACCGACCTCAAAAACTACAGAACCATCTCCATGCTCCCGTTCCCAGCGAAAGTCATCGAGAAAGCCATCAACAGCCAACTCGCCACATTCATTGAAGAACACAACATCCTCGACTCCTCCCAATCTGGCTTCAGAAAAAAACACAGTACGGAAACTGCCCTCCTCGCCGCAACAGACGACATCTGCACCCTACTGGACAAAGGAGAAACAGTAGCCCTCATCTTCCTCGACCTATCAGCGGCGTTCGACACAGTCTCCCACCGCACCCTAATACGCAGACTCTACGACGCAGGAATCCAGGACAAGGCCCTCGACTGGATCCGCTCCTTCCTCTCCGGCAGGACGCAGCGGATCAGACTCCCCCTTTCCTCTCGGACCCCACACCTACCACCTGCGGAGTCCCCCAGGGCTCCTCCCTCAGCCCGACGCTCTTCAACGTCTACATGGCTCCACTCGCCCCCATCGTCAGAACCTCCGGACTCAACATCGTGTCATACGCAGATGACACCCAACTCATCCTCTCCCTGTCCAACGAGCCCAACACCGCCAGACGCAACTTTCGAGAAGGCATGGAAGCCGTCGCCAAATGGATGAAAAACAGCTGCCTACAACTAAACACCAACAAAACAGAAGTACTCATCATGGGTCCAAACCCAGATGCCTGGAGCGACACCTGGTGGCCCCCTGCCCTCGGAAACCCGCCAACCCCCACGGACCACGCACGCAACCTCGGAATCATCCTGGACTCTGAGCTCAAAATGGACCGCAAGATCAACTCCGTCTTGTCTTCCTGCTTCCACACCCTCCGCCTCCTTCATAAGACCTTCAAATGGATCCCCCTCGAACACCGAAAGACCGTCACTCACGCCCTGGTCACCAGCAGACTCGACTACGGCAACGCACTCTTCGCCGGAATAAACAAAAACCTCACCCGCAAGCTACAGAACATCCAGAACGCTGCCGCAAGACTGGTCCTCAACCTGCCAAAACACTGCCACATCTCCCAGCACCTGCGCACACTCCACTGGCACCCCGTCGAGGCGAGAATCACCTTCAATATGCTCACTCACACACACAAGGCCCTCCACGGCACCGGACCAGCATACCTGAACAGCCGACTCAAATTCCACGCACCCCAAAGGACCCTACGATCAGCCCAGCTCTCCTACGCCGTGGTCCCCCACCCCAGAAAGACCAGATCGGGAGGCCGCTCCTTCTCCTTCCTCGCGGCCAAAGCATGGAACGTCCTTCCGCTCCACCTCAGACAGACAACATCGCTCCCCATCTTCGCAAGAAACCTCAAAACCTGGCTCTTCAACAGACCCCTTCCTTGATGGAATGGAGACTGCACCCCCCCCACCCCTAGCGCCTTGAGACCCTTACGGGTGAGTAGTCGCGCTTTAACAAACCCCTGATTGATTGATTGATTATTTAAAAACTGTGCATTGACCATATCCCAAAATAACTTAGTGTCCTTAGTTTCTGCAGCAAAAGCCAGTATGTTCCACGCTTCAACCTGGAGTGTTTTCTTCGTACCGGCCAGGGCCTGTTTATATTAGTGGTGAAGGAACTTGCCAACTGCGATATTCCAAGGGGAACAACATAAGGCCTGGGTACAGGTATGGTCAAACCATCTTCTGTTAATTTCCCGTATGGTATTCGGGGAACGCGTCAAATGGGTTTGAATGGCAATAATGTGGTTAAAATAATCCACCAGCAAGTTTACAGAAACATCCTCATGTAGACAATAACTTATTTCTGTAGAGTTTGTCGATACCATTTTGTGTAACATATAAATGGGATCTATGCCAGACCACTTGATTTGTACACCATTGGTTTTAATTGGAGTAATATTATTTAGAATAGAGAATGATTCACATCTCTTACCTCATAAAAAGAAAGGCAGAATAATGGGGTTATGATCACTTAATACTGAGGGGACAATACTAGGGGTAGCACACATAGCACTTGCCGGGTCGGACACTAATACATAGTCAATAATTGTAGATGAGTTTCTTCCAGTAAATGATGGGACTTGCTCCCCATTAACATCACAGCCACATCTCAGTAACAGTAAATCATATTGAAAAATGATGGATTTTAATACTTCCCCATATTAATTATAATAAAAGTGAACACACCCCACCCCTACCTGATTGGTAAAGCCACATACACGAGTAACTGATAGTGCACAAGCCTGAATGTTAAAATCATCTGCCCATATGGACGGAGCACACAAAAACCTCAAAACCATGATCAGGGGCTTTAGCCACTCTACTGCGAGTAGCATCAAAGACGTTATTATAGAAATTCACCAGTACCAGGTCTCTTCCCACCTTTCTATTCAGCACAGCAATTGGGATTGAGGCCCCACCAATGTAATCTTCGTATTTTTTACAGAGAACTTGTTGAAAATAAGAATCTGGAGCCCCCCTTTAGCCCACCCAGATTGGGAGGCTAAAGCTCACCAAGAGATGTGAGGAAAATCCCTCCACAAAAGTTGGGGTCGTACATCAGGTTTCTTGGATACAAATGACATCAAAGCTAGATATAGTATTAATCCAATCGGCATTACCTAGCTTACTCATTAGCCCACACAATTTCAAGGTTGCAAATGTAAAGCTCCCCTCCAGAGTATGGCTAATATCATCCATTATTGGAGCATAGGTGTGTAAATATTTTAATCTGGTGGTACCATCAGAGTTGTTAACAGTAGGCTCATGTTTACCCATAATACGGGCCATTTCTATTCCAGAGGTACCTAGAGGGTCATTGTGGGACAGGTTACAATCAAAGACCTTCGGGGGGGGAGAGGTCCCCAAAATTATCATCTCCAAACCTCATATCGTGTTGCTACCTAGCTAAGTCAGTCATTATCTTCTAAAGAACTCAAAACCTGATGTTAGAAATGGGGGTCTCTAGTTGGCAATGGCTGGCCACTGTCCAAGTAGGGACCCTTCTTCCTAAGTCAGAGTAAGAGGGCTACCCTCCTTGATACCCCTGCTCAACCCTGTGGTAACGTAGCACGAGCAGGTAGGCTTATCTCAGAGGCAGGGTGTGAAGCATTTATGACCATACACAGTAACACAGTGAGGAACACTACAAAGGGACACCACACAAGTAGTTATAAAAAATAAGTATCTTTATATAAAGGCAGATTTATCACAAGACCAATAACTGTAAAAGCCACAATACTGTCAAAAATAGGATAGCTGTTGAAGGGCTGTCAAAGATAGTTCAAAGGTTGCAAGAATAAGGTTCAAATTCAAGGCAGGGGTCTCTGCGCCCCTTTCTCGTTCAGAGGTTGCAAAAATAAGGTTAAAATTCAAGGCAGTGGTCTCTGCGACCCTTTCTCTCATAAGACTGTCAAAAATAGGATGGCTGTTGAAGGACTGTCAACAAATAGTTCAAAGGTTGCAAAAATAAGGTTCAAATTCAAAGCAGTGGTCTCTGCTACCATTTCTCTCACAAAGTACCTGGGTTTAGTAGCAAAACCAACAAAATGTCGCAAAGAAGTGGTAGCGATGATTCTCGGCACGCGAGGCCAGCGATGCGTTGAAATCCTTGCCGCAAGGGAGGATGATGCGCCGATCTGCGTGATGCGTGCGGAGACACTGCGACCAACTTCTGCACGCTAGGCCGCCGATGCGATGACTTTCTTGACGCGAGGGAGAAGTCGATGCGACAATCCTGTTGCGCTGTGCGATTGTGTCGCGATGCGAAGAGATGACGCTCCGCGAGGGAGCGACGAAATCCGGTGCGATGCGATGAAAATGGCGGACGCACGGCGTCCGCACAGCGATGTCTTGAAGCGATGATTTCTTTAGGGGTTGCGAGCGCTCGGCGACAGCAGCGCGATGATTTTTCCAGCGCGTCTCAGCTGCAGCGGCTCGCAAAGGGCGTTAGCGATGGTTTCGCGTTGCGAGCACCCAGCGGCAGCAGCGCGATGATTTTTCCAGCGCTCTCGGCTGCAGCGGCTCGCAAACGTGCGTTAGCGACGATTTCCAGCACTCTTTTCTCTGAAGCAAAACTAGAGGCCCTGGAACTCACAGGAGCCTCATCAGCAGATAGCAATCCTCGCAGGGAGGAAGCAGGAGGTTGGTGGTGGAGTCAGATGTGCCTGAGACTCCAGCAGGAGGCTAGCTCTTTTCCTAGCCCTTGGGTAATTGCTGTAACAAAAATAAAAGTTCTCTCAAAAGTTCCTTTTCCTCTTCTTCAAGGTCCAGTGGTCACTGCTGCAGGCCAGTGCAAGAAACAACACACAAGCACAAGGACAGTCACTTCCTGCAGATTCCTCCAGTGGCACGGACAGAGTTTCCTCTCCAGATCCAAAAGCAATACAAATTGTAGGGGTTTGAGCACAGATATTTATACCCCAAAAGTCTTTGTTCTCAGAAGCTACAAGTCACTGAACCTAGCCAGAACCAGTTCTGCTCAGGCCTGGAGCACTTTGTTTACCAGGCTGCATCCTTCCTTTCAGAAAGAGGGGGTCTGCTAGCAGACACACAGTAGGAGGTGGAGCCAGCATTCACCTTGCCAGGCACAGCCCTATTCAGGTCAAGGAGCCACCCCTCCCCATACTCTAAATGCAGATCTCTCTATTCAACCCAGGTCTGACTCAGCCTGCCCTGCCCCTCCAAAACCAGACAGCCAATACACATAACAGCAGAGCACACTGGAGGGCTTAGGCAAGAAAATACCTACTTTCTAAAAGTGGTATTTTCAAACACAGAATATAAAAATAAACTTCACTAAAAGATGTATTTTAATATTCTGAGCTCAGGCATACTAACTTCGTTTTTCTACCATGTTCCTGGGGCCAGTTAGGACTATAGAATGTAATAGTCAAACTGCCCATTCTAGCCTATGAGGAACAGGTAGCCTTACAGTAGTGAAAAACGAAATGGGGTGTAATTCACTACCAGGACATGCTACACACACCAAGGCATGTCCTACCTTACACATACAATGCACCCTACCCTAGGGGTGACTTACAGGATGCCAAGGGAAGGTTCAGGGGCTGGGAAGTGGGTGCACTTCACAGCCAAGATGGCAGTTCTGGACTGCACACAGACACTGCAGTGGCAGGTCTGAGACACACTTTACAAGCTGCTTCTGTGGGTGGCGCAAACCAGCGCTGCATGCCCACCAGCAGCATTTGGTTTACCAGCCCTGGGCACACACAGGCCACACTACTAGGGACTAACAGGTAAACCAAATAAGCCAATCAGGGATATACCAATTCACATAGACATATTTACCAAGGGAGAGCATATGCACTTTAGCACTGAACAGCAGTGGTAAAGTGCCCAGAGTCATAAAACCAACAGAAACAGGTCAGCAAAAATACAGGAGGCAGGCAAAAAGTTTAGGGGTGACCCTGCAAAAAGGGCCATTTCCAACACAACCCCTTCCAGCCAAAACGCAGGGTAGACCAATCACTACTTTGATGGGCTTCCCTGCTTCGGGCGATAGAACACGGAACTGGCCCGCAACTGCAGGGGCATATGCCAGCTCTACTCCAATCTGAACCCTGGTGGATCCCTCTGTCCACACTCCCAGGGCCCACTAAGATAACCAATGGGGAACTCTGCCCCTCACCTGTGGACACCACCTGTGCAGCACCTAACCTTAACTGGCCCCCAGGTGTGTCCCAACAGATAAACAATAAGCCACAGTAGCCACTGACAGTAGTCAGGGATGAGACCCAGGCCTTATACCTCTCAGGGCTCACTAAGACAACCAATGGGGAACTCTTCCCCTTACCTGTGGACACCACCTGTGCAGCACCAAACCTTAACTGGCCCCCAGGTGTGTCCCAACAGATGAACAACAAGCCCCAGTAGCCACTGACAGTAGTCAGTGATGAAATCCAAGCCCTATACCTCTCAGGGCTCTCAAACCTTTGTGGCATCAGAGAGTGAGGGGCAGTAACCCCAGGTGTCTGGCACCTTTTGTCCACTCTCCCTCCTGTCAGGTCAGGTGACGCACCCTGACACTGACCCACCAGCCCTGGGATTGTTCCCAGCGGCGGGGCCAGAGACTGGGGTGGGCTCCCCCACACCCGGTCCCTCTCTTTGGGGCTCGGTACCCTCCCACTTGGAGCGGTACCCCCCTCCAGAATTGTCAGGGCACCTGAGGCAGGTGTCCTGCATAATTCACCCACCAGTTCAGGGGTTCTATCCTGCAACTGGTATCTTAGCATAGGGTCTGTACCCTTAGACTGGGCGGAGGTCAGGGGTGAGGCTGCCTTCTCCCCGCCCCCTTTACTGGGGCCCGGCACCCTCCCACCTGTAGAGGTGCCTCCATAACACAAACCGGGAGGGGCACTGTTAGCAGTTGCCCCTTTCTCCAGATCAGGGGGGACACCCTGAACCTGGCCCCCCAACCTAGGGTCTGTACCCTTAGGCTGGGCCTGTGCCTGGCAACCCAGGACTTCTGGGGGAGTACAGCAATTCCCCCCAAGGAAAATACATTCTTCCACTAGTTCAGGGCCTTGTCCCTGCAACTGATCCATCAACCTGGAAAAACCCTCAGGTGGTACTGGGGTCAGAGGCGAGGACTCCCTCCCTCTGCACCCCCTTCCAGCATACTGCACCCTCCCACCTGGAGTGGTGCTTTTAGGAAAAAAATGGTCGGGACACTGCTTACAGTTGTCCTTTCCTCCAGGTCAGACAACACCTGGACCTGACTTACCATCCCAGGGACCAACCCCTGTGGTTGAACAACCGCCTGGCCACCCAGGACTTCCTGGGGAGCACACAGGCTCCCCTCAAGGGAAACACACCCCTTCACCAGTTCAGGGCCTGGACCCTGCAACTGACCTACCAACCTGAAATAACCCTCAGGGTGCACCGGGGTCAGAGGCGAGGACTCCCTCCCTCTGCACCCCCTTCCAGCATACTGCACCCTCCCACCTGGAGTGGTGCTCTTGGAAAAAATGGTCGGGACACTGCTTACAGTTGTCCCTCCCTCCAGGTCAGACAACTCCTGGACCTGACTTACCAACCCCCTGCGGCTGAACAACTGCCTGGCCAACCAGGACTTCCTGAGGGTGACACATACCTAGCGTGTTGCGTGACAGTCTGCCTGGCACAGAGCTCACGACCTCATGTCCCTCTGACAGTGCGTGAAGATGCCCCAGGACAGAAGTGGCGTCACCATGGCCAATCCTATGAGGCTCAGCCCTTCTGGCTGGCCCCTGACCCACTGGTTCTTCCACTGGGGACTCTTTCCCCCTTTCATCCCTCAGACTGGACTTCTGTACCCTCCCCCTAGGAGTGGCACTGCCAGGCACAAGAACTGATGGAGGCCTGACTACAGGCACTCCCAGCTCACCTAACACTAGGGTACCCCCCACAATGGACGGTCCATCCAGACAAACTAGGCTCCCCACCTGGTGTTCCCTCATGGAACCATCCAGTCCTGGGGACTGAGGCTGGGGCACTTCGGGACCTATCCCAGTCTCACTCCTGCTCCCACAAGACAGGATGTGAGGCCCTACAACCTCCTCACAACAAGGGGACCCAGCTGTAACACTCCTAACCTTTCCCAGCACTCTGGGTTGGAAAACTTCTGAACCACTTCTCTTAGGGTCATTCCCTAATGCCTCTACAGAGCCTCTGGTACTCACCCAGAGGTCTGCCTCCTGCGCAAGTTCCCTAGGATCAGAGAACTCGCACTCTAACACATGTTGGTTTAGCTCTGGAAAATAGGAACTCACAATATGCTCTCCCACAATTGGATTACACAGTTTCACGCAGGTGCTAACCTTTACCTCACAATCCAGTGTCTCACACACGTACCCCACACCACTCTCTTGAAATGGGCGAGACATTAACTGACTGTCTCTATCACTCAACCCACACTCTTCTGGGCGGTCCTCACACTCATACACCAGGACTTCAACCACGGGGAACCCCTCTCCCTGCACCTCTCATCCAGAGTCGGTAGAGTATCCCTCCTTTCACTAGGACTATGGGCCCCTGCGCTAGTTCCCCAATCCACCTCAGGGACACTGCATATTAATGGAGCTACCTCATATCCTTGAATCCCCTGGTGTAGATCAACCCCCTCCTTCAAGTCAGGTGCTACATCTCTGGGTGGGTGTACTACACTGTCATCACTATATACTTCAATTTTGCTGCCACCACTGGACCCCACCCTCTCTGGGGAATCCAGACAATTAAAACTGCGCTCCAGGGGTAACCTACCCTCTTGAGCTAACTTCTCCTTTTCTGCTATCTGCGCTAGGTGCGCCTCCAGCTGGGCAATCTCTATTTGGAGCCTCTCCAATTCCAGCTGGTACTCCCTCTCCCTCTGTCGGCCCAACTCCTCTGGGGACCATGAAGGGGATTGGGTGCTACCCTGTGCACTAGATCCAGCAAGGGACTCCCTACCTATGGGACCTTCCCGCCTGTCCACCAACTCCTCTGGGGACCCTGAGGGGAATCTGGCACTACCATAGGCACTAGACTCATCAAGGAACTCCCCACCTATGAGATATTCCATAACACTTTCTTCCTCCTCTTCAGACTCTCCAGAGCCACCCTCAGACCAACTACCCTCTTGGTAGGTGTACTGGGACTCCAAGAATCTCCATCTGTCTTGTTGCCAAAGTCTCAGGGATGTCTGCATGGATAGCTGAGTCTCCTTCCTACTCACTGCTAAGCCCCTCTCCTCACAGAACCCCCTTAGCTCCTCTAGACTGTAGGTCAACAGATCATCTATATAAAAGGTAGGTCTCATTTCAGCAAGAACCATTGTAGCAATATCTGGCAATATCAATAATAAAAAAATAGGCTTGCCCGTTGTAACAATCACGGGCAATATCAATACAGATAGAAGAAAACTTCTCAAGAAAATGTATGCGGGTAAAAATCACCGGCAATATCAATCACAATATAGGATCCAAAAACTTTCAAAAATGTATGCGGGTACTATCACCGGCAATATCAATAAAAAATAGGCTTGCCCATTGTAACAATCACGGGCAATATCAATAACAATAGAGGATCCAAAAACTCTCAAAAATGTATGCGGGTACTATCACCGGCAATATCAATAAAAATAGGCTTGCCCATTGTAACAATCACGGGCAATATCAATAAAAGATAGAAGAAAACTTCTCAAGAAAATGTATGCTGGTAAAAAATCACCGGCAATATCAATTACAATATAGGATCCAACAATTCTCAAAAATGTATGCGGGTACTATCACCTGGCAATATCAATAAAACATAGGCTTGCCCATTGTAACAATCACGGGCAATATCAATAAAAGATAGAAGAAAACTTCTCAAGAAAATGTATGCTGGTAAAAAATCACCGGCAATATCAATTACAATATAGGATCCAACAATTCTCAAAAATGTATGCGGGTAGTATCACCTGGCAATATCAATAAAACATAGGCTTGCCCATTGTAACAATCACGGGCAATATCAATAAAAGATAGAAGAAAACTTCTCAAGAAAATGTATGCTGGTAAAAAATCACCGGCAATATCAATTACAATATAGGATCCAACAATTCTCAAAAATGTATGCGGGTACTATCACCTGGCAATATCAATAAAACATAGGCTTGCCCATTGTAACAATCACGGGCAATATCAATCAAAGATAGAACCAAAAAAAAAAACTTCAAAAATGTATGTGGTACGTTATGGTCTGCACTCACTAGTAGTGTACACTATAATTACTGTATGCGATCATAAATGCAAGTCCAGATCCCACCGCTGCCACCAATGTTAGAAATGGGGGTCTCTAGTTGGCAATGGCTGGCCACTGTCCAAGTAGGGACCCTTCTTCCTAAGTCAGAGTAAGAGGGCTACCCACCTTGATACCCCTGCTCAACCCTGTGGTAACGTAGCACGAGCAGGTAGGCTTATCTCAGAGGCAGGGTGTGAAGCATTTATGACCATACACAGTAACACAGTGAGGAACACTACAAAGGGACACCACACAAGTAGTTATAAAAAATAAGTATCTTTATATAAAGGCAGATTTATCACAAGACCAATAACTGTAAAAGCCACAATACTGTCAAAAATAGGATAGCTGTTGAAGGGCTGTCAAAGATAGTTCAAAGGTTGCAAGAATAAGGTTCAAATTCAAGGCAGGGGTCTCTGCGCCCCTTTCTCGTTCAGAGGTTGCAAAAATAAGGTTCAAATTCAAGGCAGTGGTCTCTGCGACCCTTTCTCTCATAAGACTGTCAAAAATAGGATGGCTGTTGAAGGACTGTCAACAAATAGTTCAAAGGTTGCAAAAATAAGGTTCAAATTCAAAGCAGTGGTCTCTGCGACCCTTTCTCTCACAAAGTACCTGGGTTTAGTAGCAAAACCAACAAAATGTCGCAAAGAAGTGGTAGCGATGATTCTCGGCACGCGAGGCCGGCGATGCGTTGAAATCCTTGCCGCAAGGGAGGATGATGCGCCGATCTGCGTGATGCGTGCGGAGACACTGCGACCAACTTCTGCACGCTAGGCCGCCGATGCGATGACTTTCTTGCCGCGAGGGAGAAGTCGATGCGACGATCCTGTTGCGCTGTGCGATTGTGTCGCGTTGCGAAGAGATGACGCTCCGCGAGGGAGCGACGAAATCCGGTGCGATGCGATGAAAATGGCGGACGCACGGCGTCCGCACAGCGATGTCTTGAAGCGATGATTTCTTTAGGGGTTGCGAGCGCTCGGCGACAGCAGCGCGATGATTTTTCCAGCGCGTCTCAGCTGCAGCGGCTCGCAAAGGGTCGTTAGCGATGGTTTTGCGTGGCGAGCACCCAGCGGCAGCAGCGCGATGATTTTTCCAGCGCTCTCGGCTGCAGCGGCTCGCAAACGTGCGTTAGCGACGATTTCCAGCACTCTTTTCTCTGAAGCAAAACTAGAGGCCCTGGAACTCACAGGAGCCTCATCAGCAGATAGCAATCCTCGCAGGGAGGAAGCAGGAGGTTGGTGGTGGAGTCAGATGTGCCTGAGACTCCAGCAGGAGGCTAGCTCTTTTCCTAGCCCTTGGGTAATTGCTGTAACAAAAATAAAAGTTCTCTCAAAAGTTCCTTTTCCTCTTCTTCAAGGTCCAGTGGTCACTGCTGCAGGCCAGTGCAAGAAACAACACACAAGCACAAGGACAGTCACTTCCTGCAGATTCCTCCAGTGGCACGGACAGAGTTTCCTCTCCAGATCCAAAAGCAATACAAATTGTAGGGGTTTGAGCACAGATATTTATACCCCAAAAGTCTTTGTTCTCAGAAGCTACAAGTCACTGAACCTAGCCAGAACCAGTTCTGCTCAGGCCTGGAGCACTTTGTTTACCAGGCTGCATCCTTCCTTTCAGAAAGAGGGGTCTGCTAGCAGACACACAGTAGGAGGTGGAGCCAGCATTCACCTTGCCAGGCACAGCCCTATTCAGGTCAAGGAGCCACCCCTCCCCATACTCTAAATGCAGATCTCTCTATTCAACCCAGGTCTGACTCAGCCTGCCCTGCCCCTCCAAAACCAGACAGCCAATACACATAACAGCAGAGCACACTGGAGGGCTTAGGCAAGAAAATACCTACTTTCTAAAAGTGGTATTTTCAAACACAGAATATAAAAATAAACTTCACTAAAAGATGTATTTTAATATTCTGAGCTCAGGCATACTAAATTCGTTTTTCTACCATGTTCCTGGGGCCAGTTAGGACTATAGAATGTAATAGTCAAACTGCCCATTCTAGCCTATGAGGAACAGGTAGCCTTACAGTAGTGAAAAACGAAATGGGGTGTAATTCACTACCAGGACATGCTACACACACCAAGGCATGTCCTACCTTACACATACAATGCACCCTACCCTAGGGGCGACTTACAGGATGCCAAGTGAAGGTTCAGGGGCTGGGAAGTGGGTGCACTTCACAGCCAAGATGGCAGTTCTGGACTGCACACAGACACTGCAGTGGCAGGTCTGAGACACACTTTACAAGCTGCTTCTGTGGGTGGCGCAAACCAGCGCTGCATGCCCACCAGCAGCATTTGGTTTACCAGCCCTGAGCACACACAGGCCACACTACTAGGGACTAACAGGTAAACCAAATAAGCCAATCACGGATATACCAATTCACATAGACATATTTACCAAGGGAGAGCATATGCACTTTAGCACTGAACAGCAGTGGTAAAGTGCCCAGAGTCATAAAACCAACAGAAACAGGGCAGCAAAAATACAGGAGGCAGGCAAAAAGTTTAGGGGTGACCCTGCAAAAAGGGCCATTTCCAACACCTGATATTTATTATATACAGTTAGATCAAAGCAAAAAGTTAGATGGGTTTTAGCACTCTCCACAAATCCCATACAGCAGTAGGAATGTGGTCAGAGCTCTGTAAATGGCGATAGAAAAAACCCAGGGGAAATAAGGCCATATTCTGTGCGAACGGGGAGGGCGGCACTGCCCTAGGAAGGATTTCTCCAGTAATACTAGGGTGTTGACAATTGATTACTACACAATCCACCTTAAGGTTTTTCTTTGAACGCCCAAACCATCCCACTCTCCTAGAGAATACAATTTGGTGTGTTCTATCAGATGGAAAGATACGGTTAGAACTAAGCCAATGTACAAACTTCTTCTTCAACGATTCAGAAGTCTCACTAACACCTGGTTTCAAGGGGGGGCATTACCCAGAACCAGCACATAAGGGGAACATGCAGGAGGAAGATTGATCATTACTGGATCATGACGAGGCACAGTGGTATTAGGATTAGTGTGATTATCTGCCACCGACTGAGTACTAGAAATGGGTAGTTTACTCCGGTGAGAATGGCCATTGGAAGATGTCTGCACAAAGGGCACATCAGTCACCCCCTGCATGAATCTACCCTCACTTCTCGCTCAGATCTGCCCTGGTACAGTACAAGCCTCAGGTTGGACCGCAGCATTCTGGCAAATCGGTGCAGGGTTACTAACAGAGCTATCCTGCCCAGGGTTTGCTAAAGATCGTTCAGCAGCACTAGCACCAATTCTGTTCTCAATGGACACTTTCTGACTAAAAGAAGTTACATTTCGCAAATCACCCTCCAAACTATCCAACTTTGTTCTAAGAGGCATCAGTAGGTCATTAATGATAACTGTTAATTTGCTCCAAAAAGGAGTCCAAAGAGGTTCATCAGTAGGGATAAGATAATCAACCACCCCCTAACAAACAGAAGCGTTGGTGGGGCTGGATTTGGTCACTACATCCTTCCATGCCTTCCTTTTACGTTTAGCTGCAGGTGGGCAAACGGGAGATGAGGAAGCTAAAGAAGGTAGAGAAGAAGCTGTCTCAGACCCAGACATAATAGGTGGTTGGCAATTAATAGGACCATTCAAAACCTCGGTGACTCTGATACTGCGATTCTCCTGCTCTTTACCCAGTCCAGATTCAGCGTCCTCAATATGCACCTCATTGTCACCTGCCCCATTTGACCCAGCCATACTCAATGATAAGCGCCTCTCTTTTAAGTCAGTTTCTTTGGATATAACTCCCACTGCACGTGCTAAAAAAGAATCCATGGTGGTACGCTTGGGGATGGTGTTTGGTCTATGGGTGTCTTAGCACCACCAAGTTTCCGTTTACCCATAGACAATAGTGGGTCTATCAGAGCACCATTTAAAGAGGAAAAACAAAAAGATACAATTTCGTGCCACGTGCCCCCTTATTAGACAGCACCAATCAATTGAGTATCCAGAGGGTGCCTGCATCGTTATGACGGCAAGGTCAGCAGGATCCAAAGTCCGAATCCACGAGGATAGGCCCAGCCCAGCATCAGTCAACTGCGGATGGGCGCAGATGGGTCTGCCCTTGGTCCGGGCATGGCCTGGGCACGCCTGCGCTCATCCCGCACCGCGGGACACCACAGCACGCTTTCAAGCGCTGGCAAGGGTCGTAACCTTCTCTATCCCCAGTAGCAGGCGCCTCCTGGCGCAAGGAAGGCTGGGACTCCGAGTCCCTTGACGCAATAGTGGCGGCAATGTTAAGTTCACTCCTTTTGTATGACTCATTGCCTCTGTGTGACAGAAAGCACTCTGCCACTTTACATCAGGATAAGCTACATTATAAAATAAATAAACAAGAATAAATTAGTAAGCACTATGTAAATGGTTATTAGTGTAAGTACTCATACAGGCATAGACATGTCTTCCTTACAGTACATGTAAGTCTCTGACACGCTGGGTTGGAAAAGTCAACAGTCTGCCTCCAAATCAGTGCTTGTCTCTTAATCACATGCTAAGTGAGGATGAGCAGAGTTCTTTGTTCCCCTCCAAGGATTGTGTCAAGGTTTTGAGCTCCAGCTAGTTCCCAGTCTCAATGAACATAAGGAATGCTCATAGCCCTTCAAGTGATTGTGTTGGACTCAGAAGAATGTGAAAATAAGAAACCTCCCTCACCCCTGCAGGTTGGTTCTCTGATCACAAAGCAGACTGATTGTGGGTGGCGCTGAATATGCCCTAGTGTTGGTAAATTGCACCGGTACACATTTTACTTTTTCCACTAGTGTTGGATGAGATCCCATTCATTACTATCACCCAGATCTGGGATCTGGCTGGATCCCCTCATGTCCTGCAGTGGCAAGCTCATTACAGCAAGCTGGAACATAGAACAGCATCCCTTTTTGACTCACTGTCTCAGAACCTAGCTCATAGAACCGAGGAACTGCCCACTGCCCTGAAGAGGCCGAGCAGGGGTAGACAGCTGCTTTTTTGTTATACTCGAAGCACTTTTCTATGAGACATTCAAATAACAGCTTTATCCACAATCATTTGTCCAACTCCCACACCCCTGGTTAAAACAGTAAACTGCTTGCTTGATACCATCTTACCTCGTAAAGCATGCTGCAGGAATTTTCATGGATTCTGCTTGAATGCTCTATGTTAGAGCAGGGAACTCACCAGCAACTTTATCAATAGTTGCTTATTCGAAAGCCTGAGGATGTTTTAATGCGGTGGTGTGTGAAAGGGCCAGGCCCATTAGTTCTAGACCTGTTCTAGAGACACAAAACCAATGGTTCTTTTTTGCAGCATGAAAGTGTAAAGGGAAGAGATTTGTTAATACACAGTCAATTAATCAGCAATTCTTCTTACCGCATAATAATCTACGGACAACTAGATAAAGTTAGTTAATTTATTACAAAGCCAAAAATAACTTGACATAGAGACACCTCAGCAGGAGGGTATAGAAATATAAGGGAATCAGCATTAAGCCAAATCTACACATCCAATTTAGACGGTGCAGCATGAACAGAACTATTAATTCAAAAAGTAGGATACAGAGATTCAAGAAACTTGAGTCCAAATTTCCCTGCATCAAGGGTTGATGAATATAAAGCATTAATCTATCCCTACTCTAGCTCTAAGGTGACATCCCTACATGAACATTTTGAATGGAAAGAGAAAAAAAAAGGTGTCAGTGCGTGGAGCCTTCCTAAGAAGTCGTTCCACCATCAATGGGTCAAGTAGCATAAAGCCATTAACATTAGAAAGAGCTCGTTCTGAGATGCTCTCTCTCTGGAGGCAAGAAGGAAGTGTGGCTCTTTCCCTAATTCCATCAACCAGTTATCCACAGGTAGTATTCCCATGATGCACCACGCATCACGCCATCAACTCTGGGTACAGTTCTGGATGTACTTTTCCACTGTGTTGTCCATGAGCCTTCTTCGCAACAAGTTGTCCTTGGCTCCCATACCTTCTCCCGTGTGAAACCACCTCTGTCTTTATCACCTCCAACCCATGTAATTGTAACTTCTTCTCTCCTTGCCTAGTTTACTAAAACAAATACATTACTATTCCTAAAGAATGCATCTCCACTTGCAATGGAAATGTGAGTAAGAACAGAGGGCCCGATTCACAAAAGTAATCTGAGACAAAATCCTAACTTTACGACTTTTGGTATTCACAAAAGGCATTTAGTTTGCTACTCCTAAATGCCTTTTGTGAATACCGAAAGTCATAAGTTAGAGATTTTTCTCAGTTTAGGAAGTAGTAAAGTTAGGAATCCTAACTTTACTACTCCTAAATGCCTTTTGTGAATACCGAAAGTTGTAAAGTTAGGATTTTGTCTCAGATTACTTTTGTAAATCGGGCCCAGAATCTGCAGTGCACATGAAATTCAAATATTGATTCTAAAGCAAGATTTTTCAGGGACCTGCATTTCAGGCCTACAATTTCAGCTAACATAAGAATGCCTTACTTTTTAACATTACGGTTCGCATAATCATTACCGCATTTCAATTAATACATTTACCTACTAAAAAATATCATTTGTCAAACACATTTAATAAGTGAGTAATGCACCCCTACAATAAAAATTAGATTTCTGCTCCATCATATGTGTTGGGGTGAGGAGTTGTAGTTTAGTCGTATTCACATCTGAGCTCCTGCAACGTGTTCCTGCAGCAAGAGCAGATAACATAACTCAGATGGAGAAGAATTGAGTTTAACATTCAGCCATTTTAACACCTTCACCTAAAATAGGCCAGACATATTGGCTTGTTGTACTGTTGGAGCCCTAACGCCAGCACAGATTCTATGAATTCACGATAAACACCAGATGCATGATCGGCTATGATGAAATAGTTACGAGTTTGTTGTTAGACTGCTTGGGAATCCTCCCGAGAACATTCGGGGAAGGATTAACCGCCACCGATACAGTAGTACCATCTAGTGGTCATTTCAAGGATGGCATTGGCCAAGAGTTAACCGAATCAGTTTCACCGGAAGTCACAACAGGATTGATTATTTGATCGAGTGGAAAGTCACTTCAAATGTGCTACATGAAATAGAAAAAATAACACATTCGCGGTTTTAAACAGCTCTTGGTTTGGCTATTATGTTTATCACGTTTTTGATAGTTTTAAAGTCTAAGCTATTTTTAACTATAATTATTGTAACGGTTGTTTACGTGCATTTTACTGCACCCTCAAAATCTCCAAAAAGGTTTTTGAACTAGAAAGAGAAATGCAAATTTCCCTCTAATTAATCACTCAGCGACTTTTCAGTGTTCATTAAAAGTTTTCATCCCAGCATGCACCTTCTATTCTGTAAACACGAAGCAAATGCCCAAATGAATTCCCCCCTCAAGTCCTGTCGAGAAGAGCTATGAGACTGCTGTAATGACCGGCATCAGTGGCTATCTGGCTGGCACGCTCACCATCTTCAGTGCCTCTCAGCACAGCCAAAACCTGGACACTCTCAGACTGGAGATAAAGTCGCATAAACAAGAAGAAACAAGGCAAAACACCTCGACCTAACCACCCCGGATCTGTAATGACATCCCACTATCCATCAGGTCTGCTCCTAACCATGCATCAATTTAGCATAAGACAAACCTCTTTAAATAGCACTATATCATGATGCAGTAACACTGCACTTGCGCTCCTAGGGCCTCATTTACAGTAGAATTGCACTGCGCGGTGCTGCAAGCAATTATGCAGCACCGCGCCGCGTCATTCTAAAAGTGCCGGAATGCGTAGAATTTACAAGAATACGGTGCATTCCTGTTCTGAATCCTGCACCGCCTGCGCTATAAAAGCAGCCTTGCACCAACACAGGGACCCTTGCACCATGTTGCAAGGGTGCCTGTGATGCGGGGATGATTGATATTGTGCAGGAAGGGACACCATTCTGCACAAAATCGATCAATGGAGGCGATTTCCTCCTTCTATGTGTGCTGCACAATGCAGCATACATAGAAAGAGAAAAAAACGAGGTGAAATTAGATTATACTTTTCCTTGTTGCACCTCCTTAACGCGACCCCTGGGGTGGCATTAGAATCGGGATCATTCCCAGGTTTAGGAATCCTCGTAAATCTGGGAATGCTTCAGATTCCATGGGTGTTGCATGGGAACACCCACAGCAACACCCATGGAATGCCGCTTTCATGCAGTGTTCTGCGTGAAAGGGGCACCTATTTACAGGGCCATGAAAAGCCACGTAAAGTAGCTTTGCATGGCCGTGTAAATATGCTGCGGCACATTGTGCCACCGGATCATCAAAAAAGTGCCAATCCGGTGGTGCAAAAGTGCCGCTAGGGCCTTATAAATGAGGCCCTCAGAAACGAACTACCCTCTAATCACAGTTTATCTATATCTTTGCCTTTAACACTGTAGAGCACTCTGCTATGTTTAAGTTAGGTGTGGTCTATATAAATATCACTTACAAGCATACATACAAATTAATGCTCATAAACCCCAAAATCCGGATAGCTCTGCAAAAGCAACAATAAATCTTTCAAGTTGAAGGATTTACAAACTCTGCAAACTGAGAGGCACACTTATCAGGGAAAAGGGAAACCCGTAATCACACTACTTGAACCTGCTGCAGAACATAGACCACACTGGGATCTCCAATAAAAGTGACAAAGCTCTAACAGTGGCATCAGATGACGAGGTATAGGGCTAGCAATCACAGACTAAAGAATGAAACGGGTACACAGAAACACTTTGAAAACCGAGTACCACCAAATTTTCCAATAAAGGGACATTGGACTTCTGGAAAATCAGATATACTTTCTTGTACTCTGGTCCCAATATGTGGAAGCACTACTTCTGTGATGCTGAATTTGCCTACGAGATAACTGATTTTACAAAGCTTGAAAATGAGTATTTATTTTCAAACTGCAAAAGGAAATTTAAGAGCGAACAGAAAAATAATTATTTCTGGAATAAAGTTCTCTCTACCATACACAATAGGAATATTGCAAGTCATCAAGGAGTTCCATGACCCTAGATTGAATGAGGCTGCAGGTTGAGTTCCTTTATAGGTTCAAGGAACTTCAACATATGTCAGAAGATATTTGATTCCATATAATATATGATTAAACAGTCCCTCTTACTTTCTCCCCTAAAAGCTTAAATCCTTGGTCTCTTTACCTTTCTTATGAAAAAGATAATAGGGTTGCTGATGTAATACCCATTAAAATGCAAAATCCAGATAAACCCAGGTTAATTCTTTCTACAAATGAGTAAGGGACACCTACGTTCCCAACGAGGTAGATCCCTACTCTTTCAGTAGGAATGTCCACAATTGGCACTGTTATGAAGGATGCTCTTTAGGTCCCTGTAGATGTATCACTGTGTCGGCATATCACAGAGCTTCGCACCACTCCATTTCGCTATCCATAAAGGACAATAAATAGAATATTGCAGTCTCTTCTCAACCTTTCTAATTATAAGAGTTCTGCCAAAGAGCGCCCACCCAGCAATTGGAGAGAAAGCCCTCATTGTCAATGCAGCAACCACCTGGCAGCCCTGCATTAGAGCTGTGATTCACTTCCAGGGTAGGCCATCATCACAATATAGATTCTGCAGCAAAGATGGATCAAAGCGCCACTCAACCTCTAATATTGAAAGCCTCGTAGGAAGGTACACTTGTTCTAAACTCAAAATTAGTTACCTTACTTTGATATCCAGCTGTCAAAAGAATGGCAAGATCCCTTAAGTCTGAAGCTTAAGTTCACTGTTGTAGGTCTCTGAATACCCTTAATCCTAGGCTAGGTAAGTACTTTTGTGCTCTATTGAGTGGAGTTTTCATTAAGGATATTTCCAGACAACTGTCTGTAGGTTGCTCACTACTCCCACTATCTTAGACTTAATTTGCAATAATTTAGTGACACCCATTACAACCACGCAGATGGCACCCAACACCTAAGATTGCGGGGCACTGTCAAATGTCCATTTTTCTTGTAGAGTTTGTGACTTGTCTTCTGAAAATTGATTTTTTGGTTTGTACCAGCCATATAAAGCTAACCTCAAGCCAGTCTGAGGGCATTGTTTTTAGTTCTAACACTCATTTCCGATGGCTGTTGTCCAAGATATGTATCCAAGTCCAGCAGCAGTTGTGAAAAATAGGGACATTTGGACAAGATTCATATTTTCCTTACGCAGATTATTGCAGTGACTAGGTCCACTGATTTCCAATGAAACCTCATCAGGTTCTCATATTTACTGATATTTTTAGAGAGTTATAACCATTGTACTAAACTGATGAAGGTGTCATTTCAAGAATCCAAAGAAGGGAGCATTAACCAACTGTAACAACTGGCATGGAATTACCCTTCTTTCAATTCTGAGTACACTCCTGGCACAAATCATTATACAGTGCTTTTCTGATGCCGTGGACAAGCAGTTAAGAAAAGAACAGGCTAGGTTCTGCAAGGGTTGTGGATATGTTGATGAGATCCTTACACTAAGGAACATCATAGAACAGTGCACAGAGTACCAGAGGCACTATACATCATCTTCATTGATTTTAAGAAAGCATTTGACAGTATCCACCATGACAGCCTCTGGCGTATACTGAGAGCCTATTGCATACAGCAGCAGATAGTTCTCCTCATGAAGAGCTTGTACAATAACTTTACCTGCAAGGTGGGAGATAGTGAGTAAAACTTTGAAGTCGAGACTAGTGTGAGATGGTATTGAGTGATGTAAACATTGCTTTTCAACCTAGTCATCGACTGAGCCAGAGGTATCGGATGGACCTTATTCTCTCCACTGGAGGCCCCCAACTATGTGGATGACCTAGTCTTGCTCTCTCGCACTTACCTGTATCTGCAGGAAAAGACATCTCGCCTCATCATCTATGCACAGCAATTGCACCTGAGGCTCAACAGGATGAAATCAGAAGGCATGCACTCAGCATCCCAAACCCTTCACCAATCAAGATGGATGGAGAGATACGAAGGGGGGCACGTGAGAGATGTGAGCAATGCAGATTCACGACGATGTTACTTCAATGTTGGCACGGCTGTACACGATGTGGATACTTACAACTTCAGATTTTTGTAATCAGTACCAATTCATGTGAAAGAACAATAAAAAATGTTTAAAAAAAATTAAAAAAAGATGGATGGATGGAGAGGACGTAGTCATGGATGAATAATTCACCTACCTAGGCAGTACTATCAGATATGATGAAGAGGCAGGCAGTGATCTCACAAGCAGACTGTACAAGGAGAGGAATGCATTCAGGATGTTGAGCAATATGTGGAGGTCATCTCAGAACCTGACCAACACCAGTCTGAGACTTTTACAGAGCTGTGTTCTGTCCACACACTTGTGTGGATCATAATGTTGATGGATGACAAAAAGCAAAATGACCAAACTGTCAGCCTTCCACACCAGTAGCCTGCAAAGAGTCTTGCGCATTTTCTGGCCGTGAACCATCTCCAACCAGCAACTGCTCCCCAGATGCAAGCAAAAGAGCATGGAGCGGACACTGTGGAGTCCATTTTATCTCTGGGTTCCATTTTGTGACACTCAATACTACAGAATGTGTCAAAGTTGTTGCCCTGTTTGTTCTGTTTCTGTACTTTTCAAGAGATTTGAGCTGCACATTTACCATTGACTTATTACACCATACTTGTTTATGAATTTCTGAACTTTAGCTGTAACCACAAGGCCTTGAGAAATGCCCAAGTCACAAATGTACGTGACAAGCTAGTGCTATGCCTCATGAACAATTGCTTTAGCTTTGTGAGAAGTTGGCCTGGTATATGCTGTTCACTAATTAAAGTGGACACCTTGCACCAGAACAATTCGACTCTTATGGTAGATAGGTTTAAGACAACCTTTATAGAAAGCTATCCTAGTGGTAGCTGTGGAGAGCAGCCTTCAGGCTAAGTCTTGAAGGAATGTAAAGCAGCTTGTTTTACCACACAATCTCTTGAATCACCAAATGAAAAGACACCACACAGGTATATATATCAAATATATATGTATTTATTAATAAACACTCTCTGCTAATCTCTTTATGAGATTAGAGGATAGGAACATATGTACAAGTCAAATATGATCAGGATAAGTTTAGCACAATTGAATATTACAATCTTAGTTTGCTAGACCTAGGTCTAGGGCATCTAGAATCGAGGGACCCCCAAGAACCACCCCAGGTAGTTGTAGGAGACCCACAGGGGACGGACGCGGTGACCTGGCACCGATGCGAATCCTGTACGAGTCTATGCACTCAGACGCGATTGAGATATCAATGCTAAAGGTCCCTTGCGCGTTCGAGGCGAACACACCGATCGGTCCTTGTACGAGTCGAAGGACGCGGTTACAGATGGTATTGCAAGGGAGTTGGACGCGGTGGGTCTAACACAGACGCGAACCAGGTACGAGTCAGTGCGAGAGTCGCACTTGGAAAGTTAGAGTTTTGGGACACTTCGAGGGAAGCTACAAGCAAGTCACTTACAGGGTAAGTAGTTCTAGGGCCCACACCCAGAGGAGCACCGTAGTGCTGAAGTTACCTCACCCAGGGGAGCCGGGTGCATAGGTGTTCTTTGGTGTCGGGTCGCGGCGTCGTTTTCAATGGGAGCCAGTGAAAACTTGCTGCTTGCGGCGACAGGAGAAGTGTCCGGAGGAATCCAAGCCTGGATTCGGAGGATGGAAGACCTGAAAGCAGAGGGGCCAGTGTTCAAAGTCACTTGGCAGTGACTCGGGGCAAGGAAGATGAATGCCCACCGTCGTCGCAAGATTCAGGTCGTCCGCGGTTGCCTTGATTCTTCAGCCACGAGGTCCAGGAGGCTTCGTCGATGACCAGGAGCTGGATTCGGCATGTCCCACGATGTCTGCAGATTACGGCAGGGTCGGCGACTCGATCGGAGCCACCAAGCCTTGCTAACAGCAAGTCTCAGGGAAAGTGTGAAGAGACAATGGCACAGACCAGCAAGGTCTGTCGAACTCACCCAGCGAGGGTAAGTCAGGGCCGGCCTGGAGAAACCAGGGGAGCCCTTTGGTTTCTTTATAGAGTCTTCTGGAGACCCACAAGCCGGCTGGCAAGGGATCGCAAAGACGCCTCGGGAGGATCCGCTCACAGGGGCCCACGGTCACTCGGGACGTGGTAGGCCTCTGATCTTAGGAGGGATTCCTGCTGGAGGCTGGGACCACACGTGGTCCAAAGCACAAGTTTGTGGAACGTTGTGAAGGGGTTGCACTCGACAATAGTGCACAGTACCCAGGGGTCACGGTTCCTCGTTACTCTTGGGGTCCACTGGCCTCAGCTTCGCTGGGGACTCACGATGGCCTTTGAGAAGTCAGGAAATCCACTTCTTGGGCTGCAGGGACTTCGGACTCCGGCGGGAGCGGTGTAGTTTGCGACCGTCGTTTGTAGTTTTTGGTGCCTGCCAAGCAGGGGAGTCACTCCTTGACTCCAAGGGAGATTCTTCCGTCTTCCAAAGGTAGTGGAACGTCGAAGGTCCGGGATTCTTCTTGTAGAGCGTCGTCCAGGGAAATCTGGGGTGCTATGCACAGGTTCCCCCTCTTATACCAAAAGAAGGGGAGGGACTAGCTCTATGGCCCTACCTATGGGAGGGTCAGGGGAGTGGGTGGCTACACCCACTTCCCTTTGTCCAGTTTCGCGCCAGAGCAGGGACAGGTAGCCCCTGAGCCGGTTTGAACTGGCATATGCACAGAGGAGCCTTCTGCTCCCCCAGTGCAGGACTTCAAAGCACTCTAAGAGTGCACCCACCCAGCCCCAATACACTAAACCCTGTCTGGAAGGTGGTCACACCCCTTGGGACAGGATATCTATTGTTGGGCTCCCTCCACTGCGAGTGTTGGTCATCAGCAGGAGGGCAGCCCAGTGTCTGTGACTGGTGGCATCCATTTTGTGATGCCAGGGCTCTGCAGGATTCTACCGCGTTTCCACAGTAGCTACATGTCTATCCCTCTAGAAGGGTGGGATGCTACCCCCGCCGCCAGGACTGGCGGGGGGGGGTAGTATTCCAAGGTGTTTGACACCAAACACGACATGTTTCGATGCAGCCATTCCAAAGTTAGCATTTTACCGCGAGGATATAATGCACTTAAAAGTATATGGTTTAACCGCATCCACAAACAGCACCAGAGAATGGACTCTGAGAGCTGCAGAGGGGCCCTGCTCAGGCAGAGGCACCCCCTCACATAGAAGCCAAGCACCCTGCCCTCAGGATTGATAGGGCCTGCCTTAGGGGTGACTGATAGGTTTATATGTGTGTGTAGGAGAGATATAGGGGACCTATATCTCAGTGAGGGGTGCTAGCACTTCCTCACCCAGGCTGCAGTAGCAGGCCTGTGGTGTCAGATTTAGTCTGCTTCCCAGGGGTGGCATAATAAATGCTGCAGCCCCTGGTAGGCCTGTGAAGTACCTATGCCCTTGGTACCTAAGGTACCATATACTAGGGACTCATAAGGTACCACAGTATCCAATCACTAGTGCACCTAGAGTGCACTCCAAGTCGTTTAGAGAGAACAGAGAGGCTGGGGCCCTGATTAGCAGGGGCCCAGCCAGACTATAGCCAGAAGCCAGTGTAAACATCAGAAAAAAAGTGGGGGCAACATAAGAGGCAGATCCTACTCTCCTACACAACCCCCCCCCAAACGCAGGGACACTAAACTAACCTTGACCAGTTGAGTCTTCGTGTTCAAAGTGGAAATACCTTGAGAGTCCATCTGCTTTGGCATGTTGGGTCCCAGGTCTATGTTCCACTGTATAGTCCATCCCCTGTAGGGAAATGGACCACCTCAAAAGTTTTCGGTTTTCTCCTTTCATTTGTTTCAGCCATAGGAGGGGCTTGTGGTCGGTCTGAACTATGAAGTGAGTACCAAACAAGTATGGCCTCAGCTTCTTCAGGGCCCACACCACAGCAAAGGCCTCCCTCTCTATAGCTGACCAACGTTTCTCTCTAGGGGTCAGCCTTCTGCTAATAAAAGCTACTGGCTGGTCTTGACCTTCATCATGCAGTTGAGACAGAACAGCTCCCACACCCAGCTCAGAAGCATCTGTTTGGACAATGAACTTTTTGGTGTAGTCTGGACTCTGTAAGATGGGGGCAGTGCACATGGCCTGCTTTAGGTCCTCAAATGCCTTTTGACAGCTAGCTGTCCACTGAACCTTTTTGGCATTTTCTTTGAGGTCAGATCATTCAAGGGGTCACTATAGATCCATATCCCTTGACAAACCTCCTATAGTACCCAGACAGGCCTAAGAAGGCTCTCACCTGTGTCTGGGTGGTTGGAGCAACCCATTCCATTATGGTTTGGATTTTGCTCTGTAAAGGCTGAACCTGGCCTCCACCTACAAGGTGGCCCAGGTACACAACCTGACTCTGCCCTATCTGGCACTTAGTGGCCTTGATAGTGAGGCCTGCTTTCTGCAGGGCCTCCAAAACATTCCTGAGGTGGACCAGGTGATCCTGCCAGGAGGAACTAAAGACAGCAATATCATCTAGATAAGCTGAGCAATAAGTTTCCATCCCTGTCAGAACTTTATTCCCCAACCTCTGAAAAGTGGCAGGTGCATTTTTCAATCCAAAGGGCATCACCACAAAGTGGTAGTGCCCACCAGGGGTCGAAAATGCTGTTTTGGCTTTTGCATCATCAGCTAACCTGATCTGCCAGTAGCCAGCTGTCAGGTCAAACGTGCTTAGATACTTGGCTGAGGCCAAAGTATCAATCAGCTCATCTGCCCTTGGTATGGGATAGGCATCAGTCCTAGTGACTGCATTGAGGCCTCTGTAGTCTACACAAAACCTCATTTCTTTCTTATCACCCTGGGTATGAGGCTTGGGTACCAGGACTACTGGACTATCCCAAGGGCTATCTGAAGGCTCAATTACACCTAGCTCCAACATTTTATGGACTTCAGTCCTGATACAGTCCCTGACATGGTCAGGTTGCCTGTAGATTTTATTCTTGACAGGCAGACTGTCTCCAGTGTCCACCTCATGGGTGCACCAGGAAGTCTGACTAGGGGTCAGGCTAAACATATGTCTAAACTGTTGCAGAACTTGTCTGCACTCAGTTTGCTGATGGTCAGTGAGGCTGCTTGCCAAAGCAACACCATCTACTGACCCATCATCAGGGTTCTGAGAGAGCAGGTCAGGGAGAGGGTCACTCTCCTCCTCCTGGTCCTCATCAGTTGCCATGAGCAAGCCCATGTCAGCCCTGTCAACATATGGCTTTAATCTGTTGACATGAAGCACCCTCAGGGGGCTCCTGGGAGTTCCAAGATTCACCAGGTAGGTGACTTCTCCCTTCTGTTCAACTATTGTATGGGGGCCACTCCACTTGTCCTGGAGGGCTGCTGGGGCCACAGGCTCCAACACCCACACTTTCTGTCCTGGCTGGTATACAGTCAGTACAGCCTTTTGGTCATGCCAAGCTTTTTGTAATTCTTGGCTGGCCTCTAGGTTTTTGGTTGCCTTTTTCATGTACTCTGCCATCCGGGAGCGGAGACCAAGTACATAGTCCATCACATCTTGTTTGGGGGGCTTGAGAGGTAACTCCCAGCCCTCTTTTACCAAACACAGTGGACCTCTCACAGGATGTCCAAACAGAAGCTCAAATGGGCTGTCGCCAACCCCCTTCTGTGGAACCTCTCTGTATGCAAACAACAGGCAAGGAAGAAGAAGGTCCCATTTCCGCCTAAGCTTCTCTGGGAGTCCTTTAATCATTCCTTTCAAGGTTTTGTTGAAGCGTTCAACTAAACCATTGCATTGTGGGTGATAGGGGTGGTGAACTTGTAAGTTACACCACACTCCTTCCACATTGCTTTTAGATATCCTGACATGAAGTTGGTACCTCTGTCAGAAATGACCTCCTTTGGAAAACACAATCTGGAGAAGACTCCAATGAGGGCTCTTGCCACCACAGGGGCTGTGGTGGTCCTTAGGGGAATTGCTTCTGGGTACCTGGTGGCATGATCCACTACCACAAGGATAAACCTGTGCCCAGATGCAGTTTGAGGGTCAAGGGGACCAACAATGTCAATCCCTACCCTTTCAAAGGGTACCCCCACCACAGGTAGTGGTATGAGGGGGCCTTTGTTGTGCCACCTGCCTTACCACTGGCTTGGCATGTGACACAGGAGCGACAAAACTCCTTTGTGTCCTCTGACATATGTGGCCAATGAAAATGTGGAACAAGCCTGTCCCAGGTCTTGTTTTGGCCCAAGTGTCCTGCTAAAGGGATGTCATGTGCTAGGGTCAAGAGGAACCCCTAAACTTCTGAGGTATTACCAACATCCTGGTGGCTCCAGGGGCTGGGTCTCTACCTTCAGAATATAGGAGTCCCTCATCCCAATAAACTTTATGGGACCCACCAGCACTCCCAGCAGCCTCAGCAGCAGCCTGCTGTCTGAGGGGTTCAAGAGAGGGGCAGCACTGTTGCTCCTTCCTCAGATCTTCCCTGGAAGGGCCCCCTGCCCCCAAGAACTCAACCTGATCAGGCTCAAGTCCCTCTGGGGCAGTCCCTTCTTCAGGATCTGCTTCACCTCCCTCTGGGGGTGAATCTGTGATCTGAGACAGAGGGGAAGGCACTGCCTTTACCCTACTGCTCCTCCTCTTGGGAAGCATCTGGTCCATTGTTCCAGGATCCAGAGCTGGTTCAGTGTCATGCATTCTTGCTTGTGACCTGGTCACAGCAAATACCTCTGCAGGGATGCCCAACATCTCAGCATGAGTCCATAACTCTACTTCAGACCAGGCTGAAGTCTCTAGATCATTGCCCAATAGACATTCGACAGGGAGGTCTGCACTGACTACAACCTTCTTGAGGCCAGTTACCCCTCCCCAGGAGAAATTCACAACTGCCAGACTATGGTTGTCCTGACGTTGCTTGCATTGGTCACCTAGTACAGTTCGCCCAGGATGATCTGTCCAGGGTCCACAAGATCCTCTGCCACCATGGTGACACTAGCACCTGTGTCCCTAAATGCCAAAGCCTGTTTGCCATTTATTACAGGCTGCTGTTTGTATTTGCCCAGATTACTGGGACTCACTAGGAAGGACATATTAAGGTCTCCCTCACAAATCAGCATTGCCTGAGTGGGCACTCTGACTAGGTCAGAGTCCACTTCAGAACCCAGGGTCAACCCTACTACACCCTTATTCTGTGTACCACCTCCACCAGTAGCTGAACTAGGGGGAACAGTTGCCTTAGGGGCAGGAGTGGTGGTGGTTTGGTCTTTGGACTTGTTACAGTCAGAAGTCCAGTGCCCCTTCTGTTTACAGAATTTGCACCAGGGCTTCTTTTGGCCTTTTCCCTTGTTGGGTTGTGACTCCCCACCAGATGCAGATTTTTGGGGCCCTTGTGAAGACTTCTGGTCTTTTGACTTATCCCCACCTTTCTCAGTGCCCTTATGATCTTGCTTCTTGGTGTCACCCCCTTGGTTCTGGGGTTTCTGCCTCACCCTGGTTCTGACCCACTTGTCTGCCTTCTTTCCCAATTCTTGGGGAGAGGTCAGATCCGAGTCCACCGGGTACTGATGCAACAACTGGTTCTGGCAATTATTAAGGATCTGTTCTCTCATCATCAGATTATACAATCCCTTGAAATCAGTAACCCTACTGCCAACCAGCCAACCCTCCAGAGCCTTGGTTGCACAATCAACAAAGTCAGTCCAGTCCTGAGTCTGTGCCTTCTGGGTATCTCTGAACTTCAACCTGTACTGTTCAGTGGTTAAGCCAAACCCATCTATTAGTGCACTCTTCAGGACTTCATAATCATCAGCATCCTCTTCTCTAACAGTGAGGAGCTTGTCTCTACCTTTATCTGAAAAGGAGAGCCACAAGATTGCTGCCCACTGCTTCTGGGGGACCTGCCTATGCCTCTCGTCCACTCTGTCAGTTCTCTTAGGGAGAATTCCTCTGTCCTTTTCAGGCCCCTTGAGGCCTGGCCCTTCAATCACAGAGTCCTGGTCATTCGGATTTTCATCGTCTGACCCAGATACTGTAATTGACCCACCCACTGATTCAGACCTATTAGCTCCTAGAGCCAATCTAAGATCATCTGCTGTCAGCAGATCTATCAGGTGCAGGGTTGAGGGACTCTGTCCTAGTCTCAGGCGTCTTTCGACACACATGGCTCTCAAGTCAGAGAAAGCCATGTCCTTATACTGAGGTGGAGTGGATCCACTGGTTCCACCCTTTAAGGACATTCTAGTGTTGTGCAGTGTTGTACTACCTACACTAGTTTGTGGCCTACTGATACTAGCTTGAGCTGTAGAAAGGGTGTGCTATCCCTTGGCACACAGCTCTAAGTTCAGTAGAACTTATCGATACTAAGCTTGACTTTATATGTACCTTAAGTCCCTTTAGTGGTTTTCAGTTAGTAATTCAAATAGAGATTTTCTGGTAAAACAATAGCAAGCTGGAATCCCACACGCTGCCCACCAATGTGAGAAGTTGGCCTGGTATATGCTGTTCACTAATTAAACTGGACACCTTGCACCAGAACAATTCAACTCTTATGGTCGATAGGTTTAAGACAACCTTTATAGAAAGCTATCCTAGTGGTAGCTGTGGAGAGCAGCCTTCAGGCTAAGTCTTGAAGGAATGTAAAGCAGCTTGTTTTACCACACAATCTCTTGAATCACCAAATGAAAAGACACCACACAGGTATATATATCAAATATATATGTATTTATTAATAAACACTCTCTGCTAATCTCTTTATGAGATTAGAGGATAGGAACACATGTACAAGTCAAATATGATCAGGATAAGTTTAGCACAATTGAATATTACAATCTTAGTTTGCTAGACCTAGGTCTAGGGCATCTAGAATCGAGGGACCCCCAAGAACCACCCCAGGTAGTTGTAGGAGACCCACAGGGGACGGACGCGGTGACCTGGCACCGATGCGAATCCTGTACCAGTCTATGCACTCAGACGCGATTGAGATATCAATGCTAAAGGTCCCTTGCGTGTTCGAGGCGAACACACCGATCGGTCCTTGTACGAGTCGAAGGACGCGGTTACAGATGGTATTGCAAGGGAGTTGGACGCGGTGTGTCTAACACAGACGCGAACCAGGTACGAGTCAGTGCGAGAGTCGCACTTGGAAAGTTAGAGTTTTGGGACACTTCGAGGGAAGCTACAAGCAAGTCACTTACAGGGTAAGTATTTCTAGGGCCCACACCCACAGGAGCACCGTAGTGCTGAAGTTACCTCACCCAGGGGAGCCGGGTGCATAGGTGTTCTTTGGTGTCGGGTCGCGGCGTCGTTTTCAATGGGAGCCAGTGAAGACTTGCTGCTTGCGGCGACAGGAGAAGTGTCCGGAGGAATCCAAGCCTGGATTCGGAGGATGGAAGACCTGAAAGCAGAGGGGACAGTGTTCAAAGTCACTTGGCAGTGACTCGGGGCAAGGAAGATGAATGCCCACCGTCGTCGCAAGATTCAGGTCGTCTGCAGTTGCCTTGATTCTTCAGCCACGAGGTCCAGGAGGCGTTGTCGATGACCAGGAGCTGGATTCGGCGTGTCCCACGATGTCTGCAGCTTACGGCGGGGTCGGCGACTCGATCGGAGCCACCAAGTCTTGGTAACAGCAAGTCTCAGGAAAAGTGTGAAGAGACAATGGCACAGTCCAGCAAGGTCTGTAGAACTCACCCAGCAAGGGTAAGTCAGGGCCGGCCTGGAGCAACCAGGGGAGCCCTTTGGTTTCTTTATAGAGTCTTCTGGGGACCCACAAGCCGGCTGGCAAGTGATCGCGAAGATGCCTCAGGAGGATCCTCTCACAGGGGCCCACGGTCACTCGGGACGTGGTAGGCCTCTGATCTTAGGAGGGATTCCTGCTGGAGGCTGGGACCACACGTGGTCCAAAGTACAAGTTCGTGGAATGTTGTGAAGGGGTTGCACTTGACAATAGTGCACGGTACCCAGGGGTCGCGGTTCCTCATTACTCTTGGGGTCCACTGGCCTCAGCTTCGCTGGGGACTCACGATGGCCTTTGAGAAGTCAGGAAATCCACTTCTTGGGCTGCAGGGACTTCGGACTCCGGCGGGAGCGGCATAGTTTGCGACCGTCGTTTGTAGTTTTTGGTGCCTGCCAAGCAGGGGAGTCACTCCTTGACTCCAAGGGAGATTCTTCCGTCTTCCAAAGGTAGTGGAACGTCGAAGGTCCGGGATTCTTCTTGTAGAGCGTCATCCAGGGAAATCTGGGGTGCTATGCACAGGTTCCCCCTCTTATACCAAAAGAAGGGGAGGGACTAGCTCTATGACCCTACCTATGGGAGGGTCAGGAGAGTGGGTGGCTACACCCACTTCCCTTTGTCCAGTTTCGCGCCAGAGCAGGGACAGGTAGCCCCTGAGCCGGTTTGAACTGGCATATGCAAAGAGGAGCCTTCTGCTCCCCAGTGCAGGACTTCAAAGCACTCTAAGAGTGCACCCACCCAGCCCCAATACACTAAACCCTGTCTGGAAGGTGGTCACACCCCCTTGGGACAGGATATCTATTGTTGGGCTCCCTCCACTGCGAGTGTTGGTCATCAGCAGGAGGGCAACCCAGTGTCTGTGACTGGTGGCATCCATTTTGTGATGCCAGGGCTCTGCAGGATTCTACCGCGTTTCCACAGTAGCTACATGTCTATCCCTCTAGAAGGGTGGAATGCTACCTCCCCCGCCAGGACTGGCGGGGGGTAGTATTCCAAGGTGTTTGACACCAAACACGACATGTTTCGATGCAGCCATTCCAAAGTTAGCATTTTACCGCGAGGATATAATGCACTTAAAAGTATATGTTTTAACCGCATCCACAAACAGCACCAGAGAATGGACTCTGAGAGCTGCAGAGGGGCCCTGCTCAGGCAGAGGCACCCCCTCACATAGAAGCCAAGCACCCTGCCCTCAGGATTGATAGGGCCTGCCTTAGGGGTGACTGATAGGTTTATATGTGTGTGTAGGAGAGATATAGGGGACCTATATCTCAGTGAGGGGTGCTAGCACTTCCTCACCCAGGCTGCAGTAGCAGGCCTGTGGTGTCAGATTTAGTCTGCTTCCCAGGGGTGGCATAATACATGCTGCAGCCCCTGGTAGGCCTGTGAAGTACCTATGCCCTTGGTACCTAAGGTACCATATACTAGGGACTCATAAGGTACCACAGTATCCAATCACTAGTGCACCTAGAGTGCACTCCAAGTCGTTTAGAGAGAACAGAGAGGCTGGGGCCCTGATTAGCAGGGGCCCAGCCAGACTATAGCCAGAAGCCAGTGTAAACATCAGAAAAAAAGTGGGGGCAACATAAGAGGCAGATCCTACTCTCCTACAAGCTTGATGCCCATATATGGGCCCTTATTAAATACAGATTAATGATTGGATAAATGTTTGGATAGCACCTACACCGGGGAATGCCCCATTGGCTGTGTATATTTGTGCAACATCTCTATAATCTATAAAAACCATATGCAACTTCTATATTTTGGACTCATGTTTACACTTGCACCTAGCTTCTTGCAGCTGCCGAATAATAAGATACGTTAGAAATCTAACTGCCTCATGTCTTTATTAATTTCAGACTTCCACACCAATATCATTATGAGAAAAAGATGGAGATAGATAGGACACGCAATTAGGAGAGAACAAGACTCTGTCACAAGAACAGCTCTCCACTAGAGCCCAGAAGGCACAAGAAAGAGAGGCAGGCCAAAGTACACCTGGATGCAGCCACGGCCCATGCAGATAAGAGTGGTGGGGCCGGGTGGGGGGGAGTTTGACAGACGATGACGAGGGAAAATTCATTATTTATTTAATTTTCCCTTGTCATCGTCCATCGAAATAACCCTCCACCTGGCCCCACCGCTCTTACCTGCACGGCCTGCGGCTGCCTGGATGTGAACTGTGGAAACAGAAATGAAGACCCTGAACCACAGTTGGGGCACCGTACGGAAACTTGCCGAAGACAGACAGAAGTGAAGGTCCTTCGTTGCTGCCCTATATGCCAGTAGGCATAATAGACAGTAAGTGAGTAAGTAAGTAAGCAAGTAAGTGAGTAAGTAAGTCATTTAGTAAGTAAGTAAATGGATGGATTGTATCTGATATGAGTTGCAACTACTTTAATCTTCAGCTTTGAGTACCACTTATTGTGAAATATCTGTAGAATGTGAGAAAGCTATATCGGCAACCAATAACAGCAATGGTCTTGTTCAAGCCCCTTGCGTGGCACCTCAAGCCTTTTCTGGCACATGCTCTTTTCTGAGTGAAATATTCTCCCATTACCCTCCTTTCAGATCGTTGAGACTGTCTGGCAACCTTCTTAAGTAAATACTTCAATTCAGACAAAAACTGGAAGAAAATGTTTTCCATTTTGGTAGTCTACCTTTGGAATAACGTTAATTTTCTGGTCATGAGCAACAGCGGTGGCTTTGACTTTTGCCAATGCTGTTTATGAAATAGCTCATGTGTATCATTAAATAGGCCCTCATGTTGTGTGGCAATTTAATTCTGTTGGGGCCAATAACAGCACTTACCCGCTCCATTGTATTTATGAAATCCATGGGAACACCACAGATCAGTTTACCTTCACTGGAAAATGTAGGTTTCTAAAAGCAGCCAAAATCTCTGGGTTAAACTTTGGGGCAAAATGAGGTATTACTGGGATGATCAAATTCGGAATAACTGAATTCCCTGGTAATTCCTAATGCGTTTTTGGATCTTTATGGCCCAACTCGTAATGCGGCTGGATCATCCCCATCCTGGGAGACTGAATATTGGTAACTTAAGTACCGGTACTGAGGGTATCTGTAATTATGTGGTGCACAAATAGAGGCCTATTTTCTGGGCCACTTGCAATGAGGGACATCATCTTAATTTCTTCTAAATTGTTCATGCCTAGAGCCAATCAATTATGCAAATACACGCAATAACATAAAAACACACATTAATACACAATATCATAATACCGCATACTATGACATATATACCATATGTCATTACTCTGTGTGGATTGGCTCAGCCATTCAGAATGCCTACAATGCTCTCACTAACTACTGCTTTTGCCTGCATCCTAGATCCAGTGGCAGGGACATGAAGCACATATGTAGTGTAGGCATGTGGTATTGCTCTAGGTGATGTTAAGTAATTGGTGCTAATAGGCTTATTGCCCATTTGCTGTTGGGCACTTAATGTTGGTTATTGCTCGTCCCTCTAATACGCCATTGTTCAAGATGAAATTGCTGGGTGGGCAATAAACAGCAGAGGGAAATAACTATAGTTAATGCTCTGAGCAGAGAACAATGATGGTATATATGTATAACATATGAGATAAAGTGCTCCCTTCTGGACGCTACCACGATATTTCAAGTGATCAGAGGAATATTATGACCTTATGCAGGAACAAGGCCAAAGGTCACATAACTGTGAGTTGGCTATCAATATTCCTTCTACTTAGCATTGGAAAAAAGTTGTAATCCATACTGTGGAAATTAAGGCATCAGTACACACCAATATTTTTATTAGTATTTGTTTTAAGTCAGTCAATTTTAAAGCTAGGTTTGTGTTTTTTAAACGTGCATTATAGTGCTGATCGATTTCTGCCTTCTTGCACAGAACTCCCTGTGTCTACTAAATAAATATATTTACGTGAATATCGGCTTATAAGCTAAAAGGTGTGATGTCAGGCAGTAAAAGGGCAGTTTTTAGGTCGAGCCTAGAGTAGCGCGTATGCGCTGCCCTGCGAGACTTTATGTAGGTGGTTTTAAAAGCTGACCACACGCTCGTGCACAATGGCCTTTTCCGTGCGGTTACCCGCACGGTTGCCATCTGTTTCCAATTATCGTGCCCAGAAGCGGGCGCGATAATTGAAAACACATGGCGCCCTTGCGGGTAACCGCAAGCAATAGGCCATGGTGCACGAGCGTGTGGTCAGCTCAGCATGCAGCCGCGCTCGCTCGCCCCCGCTCCTCTCTGACGCTGCCGTCTCTGCTGTCCAGCGCTTCACTTGTGCTGACGCTGCCTCGTTCTATCCCTATTTTGGAATGTTGCACAAGCTGTAATTGTCAGGCATTCGATGGATGGATAGAAACGTACACCTAAATAAACCAGCATATACAATTCAAAAAGCGGGAAACCTAGAAGAGAAAATATGATTAGAGCATGGCGACGAGATTACTACAGAAACATTTCCATAAATGTTCAATTTACTTTGGTGCCAGTAACGGAGTTGGACACTGAATGGTGCAGCCTGTGGTGCAATCTACAAAACAACCCCCTGTGAAACCTGTTGATCGGCACAGCAAAATATGGGTAGGGATTTTTTTTAAATTTCATTGAAGTCTGCTGCCCTACTTTATGATCACAGACGTGTACAAAAATAAAGTGATGGATGGAATACTTGAATGTATCTCAGCCACTGGTAAACAAGCAACCAAAGACCGGTTTCGCCCTTTTTAGGTCGAGCATTCAACAGCAGGCACCCTGCAGCTAGTGAACTATAAACATTAAACTCCACATAAGAATAAACATAAAGCTGGTGGGTGCGCCTGACGTATCCCCGCCCCCTCTAGAGATCAGTGCGACCCCTCGTCCTAATCTCGCTGTCCTACATAATGCAGTCATTGACCATTTCAAGAAGGGCTCGCTCTCCTGTTAAGCAGCTCTGTCGTTCTGCTCTCGTATCTTATCACGGAGTCTCCTGGCAGCCTTGCAAGTGCCTGGAACACATGCATGCTCATAATCTAATTCATTTGTGTTTCGCGCATTTCTCATTTTAACGTCATGACTAATTGATTCCCCTGTCCATCATACAGCAAAGAACTCAATTATGGCGGGAAGAGCTCCTTGGCTGCTTTTTCATTTCTTTTCTGTTCATGGGCGGCTCATCTGGATTTTACTCGCACAACTTAAAACAAGCATTGGCATAGCCGATAGGTCTCGCCTTTGGGACCTTATAAGTATTTAGTTATGCAGCATAATATCCTTACTGCAACAACATTAACTGTTGCATGGCTAAACACTTATAAGGTCCCAAAGGCGAGACCTATTGGCTATGCCAATGCTTGTTTAAGTGGCAGATGATATTCTGTGTTTTACAGTGTCTGCTAACCCTGGCTTCAGACACAGGAATGCCTCAGGTCACCTGCAATACATTAATTCTGTAGAGTAATGATATTACAGCTAGGCACTCCTCACTCTACCTTTCTATCATCCACACTACTCTCTTTACCTGACCTGTTTTTTGTATACATCTTCTCATTTTACTCTTCTACCTTTCATCTCTCTGCTTTTCTGATGTTTCTCTATCTACTTCCACCTCTGGCTGCTTTCATCTCTCTCTCTACTTCACCTCTTTTTCTACATAATCACTCTCTCTACCTCGCCCCTTGGAGTACTGTACTCCTCTGCCTTTTCCCTATCTCTCTCTATTCATATCTACCTCACTCTAAAACCTTACCTATTTCTCTACCTCTTGTCTCTATCTACATCTTCATGTTTTTAACTCTTTATTTTCCTTTTGGCTACTCCACCTTTCTCTGTTTACTTTACGTCTCTCCCTACTTTACATATCTTTCTGCATCATCTCTATCTCTGCATTCTTCTCCCTCCACTTCACATATCTTGCAATACTGTTCTTGTTATGTTTCTGTTCAACTTCTGTATCCTTTTCCATTTCTCTTATTCAGCAGGGTCACAGGACAAGACAGGGAAAGACAAATTAGGAGAAAGCAGCTAGTTTTCAGGTCTCGCCTAGGCAGCACTTGCGTTGTCTCTTCGAGACATGCTGTATTCAGATATGGACTGAAAGCTCTGCCCATTTTCCGCCCATCTTCTCAATTGGCTCCTGTTACTGTCCTTTCTAAATGGTTGCTTTTGATTCATCAATAGGCTTACTAGTCCCTCCTTATTACTGCCTTTTCTACTTTTGTAACCTCCTATGAGGACTGGCCTTTTTATTTGTGTTGTTACTCGTGATGTTTTAATTACAGACTGTGAGCACTATTTTCTTAAAGGACTTTCTTCTACCAGCTGTTGCAGGCAGGACATGCTCTCCCACAACCATTTTTTTAAACCAGCCTTGTTTTACCGCTTCCAAACACTCAGAAGAAGCGGGCCATGATGTAAGGAAAACTTTTTTTTCTTTCAGAACGAGCTTTATCTTTAACATGGTGCACTCACGTTTTTCTGTTGTTGTTCGCTCAGCACCCAAACAATATTTTTTTATTCATGCAGGCTTCTGTATATTCACCCTTTTACATTAACAGCAGGGGCGCACAGTCAACAATGGTGCCCGCAGCCCCCTCCCGCCCTTGGGTGCTGCGTTTTATGTTTCAACGCGGCACCCACTTTTACATTAACATGGGTAAACAGTCAACAATGGCGCATGCAGCCCGCCTTATGCCCGCCGTGCGCCTTTCTATATGCCAGCTCGCCGTATGACGTTCCATGACCCGCTATTACTTTAATGGCGGCCGCGCCTCTTTCTTTAGACGCGGCTTGTCTAAAGAAAGGTGCGCGGCCATCATTAAAGTGAAAGCGCAGCATGGGGTGCTTTTACAGAAAAAAGCATTTGTTTGTCAACTTGACAAACAAATGCTTTTTTTTCTTTTAAAAGCGCCCCATGCTGCGCTTTCACTCTAATGGTGGCTGGGCCCCTTTCTTTAGACGTGGCTCATCTAAAGAAAGGTGCACGGCTGCCATTAAAGGGAAAGCGTGACATGGGGGGCTTTTACAAAAAAAGCATTTGTTTGTCAAGTTCACAAACAAATGCTTTTTATTTGTAAAAGCGCCCCACGCCGCGCTTTCACTTTAATGGCGGCCGCGCACCTTACTTTAGATGAGCCGCATCTAAAGGAAGGGGCGCGGCTGCCAATAAAGTAAAAGTGGGGCATGGAGCGTAAAACAGCGAGCCCCATGCGGTGCTTTCACTTTAATTGCGGCCACATAGTTATACACACAATAAATAAATATCTTCACAATTAACCACTCGGCTCTGGGCTCAATCATCTATAAGCCGGAACTGCTTTCCGTGCAACACAAGGCAGGGAAGCACCGCAGGAAGAGAAGCCTGGAGTGGGAGAACAAAGGTAAACAAGCATTTGCAATGCAATACGTCTCGTATTCGCAAGAGTGTGGGCTATTGGCATTGTAAATGACAATGCCTTTTATTTATGTGTTGGTTTTCAAAACAAATAAATAAAAGGCATTGTCATTTACAATGCCAATAGCTTAAACTCTCGCAAATGCATGACCTATTGCATTGCAAATGCTTGTTAACCAATGGAATGGTGGAAATCTTCAAAGCAGTGCTTTGATTTTCACTGTTGCAGCAATAATGCCAGTACTGAAGGTTGATGTGTTTTTCATTACAAATATTCACAACTAAAGCTTCAATTTTAAGTGCTATGTGCATATGTCTTGTTTTAATATTAGGCACTGGTCCACTAACCATCTACCAAGGCACCCCTTGCATGTTTTGCAAACAATGGGAGTACCAAGCTGGTTAGACACTGAATTCTACTTAAAATGTTAATGTTGCAAGTAAAATAATCTAATATGAAACTCAGAAAAACTTAATAAATGATTGTTCAAGTTTTCTTCTTGTATTATTTGACCTGTGGACACTAGGCGGTTTGAACTTAGGGCTGTTTTTGTATGCCCTGGTTTCTGAGGGTTTAACATATATTCCTTTTTGTTTAGCATCACAAGGGCTTGAATGAGCCAAAAATGTGCAATAAATCCAAAGTCGTTCAAAACAGCCAGCCCCAAAATGTATCTTACCCAGGGCCCCATACATCCTAAAATGTCAGTGTGTGAGCTCTCAATTTGTGACAGCTTCTGGCATCAGAATGGGCAGTTCTCCTTAAGCCTGACCCTTTCATAGTGCGCCGCTTGTGGAATTGTGCGCAGGGGTCGCAGTGCCCGCCTTTTTAGGTCTCGCCTACGCAGCGCGCATGCGCTGCATAGGCAAAAAGACCTTTAGGAATCGCTTCGGCTTTTCAGCCAAAAACGTGCACGCGTTCCATTGCCTTCAATGGCAACGCGTGCACGTTTGGCGATTCCCTTGCGGGAGCGAGCAGCTGGCGCAATATGGTAGCAATTATCGCGCCTTGCTGCTCGCTCCCGCAAGGGAATCGCGCAGGCCCCCTCCCCCTGCTGCTGTGCGAGGCGCGCGCTTGTTTTCTTAGAGGTGAGGTGGTGTGTGTGTGCTCGTTTATAGGTCTGACGCTGAGGGTATTTCGAGTTTCTGTTCTGTGAGTGCGGTGTCGGTGCGTCACTGCAACAATGACCGCTGCTGATGTGGAATAGCCTTTTAAACACTCGACCTTTGGAGTGTTTGCTTTTCTCCTTGGTTGTTCCCGTGTGTTGGATACAGTTTTGTGTGTGTGCGCGTGAACGCTTCGTAGTACTCCGTTGTGGACACCTTGGCCTGCAGCCGTGCGTGAGGGCGTCACTGCGTGGCATCTGGCCGAGGGAGTTGTCTGCCTAGGAAGTCAGTGCCTCCTGCTTTCGCACGCCCATCCATGCACAGGAAACGAGTTGCTGCCCAAGAGTACGGTGTGATAGTTCGTCTTGCAATGGATGTGTTCAGTTGTGACTCCAGTTTCAGATTTGTTTTCGTTTCCTCCGTTGGTCAAGCCTCTGTTATTGCGAGCGGAGCAACATTTTTGCAGTGCGTGTTATCATACATCATCTTCTTAAAGGGTGTAAACCAACCATGAAAGCAGGTTTTGGAGCACGTGACACCAAGGTTCGCAGAGCTGTGAAGAGATCGGTGGAAGCTGCATAAGTCGAAAAAAGTGATCTATCGAAAACGCAGCTCTATTAAGACTAGGAGTGCTATTTGTATATTAACATGTATCCGTACTGTAAGTGGCTTTTTAAAGGGGAGCCATTCCAAAAGCAGGTGATATGCGTGGTGTATGTAGCATTAAAGAATAACCAATCGCAGTCTGTCGCTCATTGGGAGAAAACTCTCAACTTTCTTAGGGCACAAAAGCACCTGGGTCTTTCCAAAGTGTGTGAATGCATTTTCAGGCAGAATTTGTTTACGGAAACTCGACCCAGTTGAGGATATTTGCGCAGCACCTCCCACCCGTACCACCCTCGCTCCTCCATCCCCTCGCTTCCAACACAATCTTCTCTTGATTTTTTTCAATTGGAAAATAAGAATATTTTATACCTTGTTTGACATAGCACAGTTAAGACACTGGACTCTGTCTGCATCTTTTCGCAGCACTGAAAACGTTGAATGCGAGCTCCACTTTTAGCCCAATCTATTGGCCGTAAATAGATTTACTAAAAGTGTTCTAGTTGCGGGTCATCAGTAGGTGTGGAGACAGCGTGCCAGACTATGTGGCAGCCGTGTGCAATGACTGTCTGCGCCATACTTTGAAGGCACAGCAGCAGGCATGCAGTAAATGACAAACTATTGGCGCATATTTCCATCTTGTGTTCTTTAGTCATTCTCACTGGACTCCACCTCTCTTCTGTGTGTGGCTTATTTCAATGGCTTGTTCGTGCCCTTTCGGCAGCTTTTCTTGGCTCTAAGCAGATCGTAGACGGCTATTAATTTTGGAACGGTAAAAAAAAATATTCTCCAGGAGTCTGACTTTTTTTTTACGTAAGAGCTTCCGCTCCTTAAAGCAAAATCTGCTTTCATTCAGGAAGGTAAGATCGGCTTATAAGCACTGAACAAAGTACAGCACAGAGAGCGCAATGCAATGCAAAGCGCGCGCTTTAAGGAAGAAGTATTCAAAAAGTGATGGATGGAATGCTTGAATCAATCTCGGTCATTGGTAATTGTTCGGGGCGCACCACAGTCCATTGTTATTTTGCACACCAGGCCACCTCAGTTTGGACACAGCTATATGCAGATCAGATGTGGGTCTGGTGCATTCTGTGTCACTGCAAATAGCTGGGTCCAAACTGAGGTGGCCTGGTGTGCAAATTAACAATGGATTGGGATGCGGCCCGAGTGGTTACCTATGGCTGTGATTAATTCAAGCATTCCATCCATCACTGTTTTGTATACTTATTGTGTCACCCTAAGTGGAACGGGTATGCCCAGACGTGGGTCCCTTGCACACTTTGTCACTGAAAACAAGCGTTACCCAGCTGATGAGCACTTAACTAGGCCGAAACTGGTCCTGGGTTGCTTGTGTTCCGATTCGGGGAGGACCTGGCTTGGCAGTTCGTGCTGGACTTTTTCTATTGGAGCAGGATCAAGACTGATTTGCATATTGCTGGGTCTAAATAGAGGTGGCATAGTGTGCAAAATAACGATGGATCGGGATGCAGCCCGAGTGATTACAGATGGCTGTGTTGATTCAAGCATTCCATCCATCACTGTTTTGTATTCTTACTGTAATGGGAAGAGGAGCTAGTCCGAAGCTATAGCTAATATAATCATGTTCGAAGTCTTAAAGTCATATAGTGACTTAATAACATTCAGAGAGAAAGGCAGCTGGAAAAAAATGTTCAGCCCTCTGAATAGTTGGATTTTGTTTTAGAGAACACAGTTTTTTTATTCATTTTACACATCTCATTTATCATAACAGCGTAACATGATCTGATGTTTGTCTTTCTCTATATTTGATGTTCTTTATCGTTTACTGACATTATTTGTTCTGATAACTAATTATCAAGCCAAACCACCAACTTGATTTTAGACTCTGATGGAATATTGGAGCTGTTGCATGCAGTTATATCATGGTGTGTGCATTTGTATAAAGCGCTATTACCAGTGAGGGAATCTTGGTGCTGAGCATGTGTACGGGCCTTGTCTCGAGGGTGTGGGGATATGGTGGGGTTACTTGAAGAGGAACGTTTTCTGCTTCTTGTGGCACTCTGGTAGTGAGGAGGAGGCTCGGAGGTGTAGTAGGAGGGTGTTTCAAGCTGTAGGATAAACCAATGAGAAGGATCGACCTACAACTCTCTGTGTATGCATGGGATGTGTGTAAGTAGGAGTTCGGCTGAGCAGAGGTGTCTGGCTGGTTGATGGAAGAAGAAACAATTGTTCAGGTAGTACAGGCCTGTGTTATGCAGTCCTTTGAATGTGTGGGTGAGAAGTTTGAACTGAGCATGCTTGTGTATTGGGAGTCAAAGGAGCTTCCTGAGATGTGGTGTGATGCAAGTTTTGTATGGAAGGTTGAGTACAAGTATGACTACCATGTTCTGGATTGTTTGTAGACTTCTGGTGAGTTGCTTGGTGATTCTGGTGTAGAGGGCATTCCTGTAGTTCAGCCTGCACAGGTGACATTTTTTCTGGTGTTGCTTGGGATCTATTTGAAGATCTTCCTGAGGGTGGGGAAGCACATGTCCAACTTGTTGTCATTGATGATCCCGAGGTTCCTGGTGTGGTAGGGATGGGTCCGAGGCTAGCCTCTAAGGAGTTTTGTATAGCTTGAATTTCTTTGGAACTGAAAGAGTTCTGAAATCATGTCAAACTGCAGTACAGAGATGTTTGGACAATTTCATGTAACTTTTGCTTATTACCTTAGTGGGCTTAACTCTGATTATATTTTTCCTTCTTTTGTCGAGGGCTTAACTGTTACTGGGACCTTTTGCACTAGCTGTGCAAGTGAATCCCGGAGAGGAGAATATTAGTAGGTTACAGGGTAGGCATCACTGAGAAATTAGATATGTCTTCAATTGTGAAAGAACAAGTAATTTAGGTTTCCCCTAGTGACAAAAGAATTAAATTACACCATAATGCTCCTTGAACGTCTAAGGAATGCAGTATAAGTGCAACTTGTAGTCTTTGAAAACATACTCATTGTGAAACTGAGCAAACATAATGGGTACAGCATTCAAAGAGGGTAGTGCATAAGGCTTGTCTATTATCATGCAGTACTTTTGTGAATTACACACAAGATTTAAAAGTTTACTTTTTCACTGGAAGCCAGAGGGGCTGTCTGAGAACTAGATAATTATAATGGTTCTACTAGGCTCCACTAACCAGCACAGCAGCAATATTTTTAAGACTTAATTAAGAGACGTGGACTTTTTAGCGACGTATATTCACTCCATTGCAGTTTCCCATACTGAAAGATGCCATGGCTGTTGCCATCGGATTCCTGTGCTTTTTTTTTTTTAAGGTCTGAATTGAATACTTGAATGCATTAGTGGTTGGAATTCTGAAACGGAGCTCCGTATTGAACTGGATGTATAGATTTCTTATTTACCTGGTGGAGACATGTCCCCAGGGCTATGTACCCAGTCACTAGCACCCCTGTCTTACTTTTATTATTCACCTTGAATACATTGTGTTGCATCCAGTAATGGGCACACATAAGTCAGATTCTGGAAGTGTAACAGTCATTTATCATGGACTCATTGAAGCACTGGAAATTCTATATATGTATATTGCAGTATAAGAGAGAAACTGGCATCTGTGACTTCAGATCAGTGTAGCTAGAGGTACTGTGAATGTCAAAGAGCACTGGGCTCCGTGAGTAGCTGTAAGCAGACCCAGCACTGGAGCGATAGTTTCTCTAACGTAAATGGCAGTATGGCAACTTATTATGCATGTACTGATGGAAACTACTCGAATCCAGACCTAAATACCCACTAGCATGTCATAACACATAAAACACCAAGTATGATGTTCCGGAGATATATCTGTGTATATGTTTGTTTATGATCTACTTATCATTTCTATGGCTACAAGTAGGAATGTCTCAAGTTTAGGGACATCCCCTTATTTAGGATACAGAGACCCTCATCCACCGAAGTGGCATGCTTCATCATTCAGAAAACGAGATTAAGTGGTCAGTCATGTATTTTTTTTGTTTGTCCTCATGTCACCATAGCTTCTGCAAACTCAGGCGTTTTAAAGATTACTATCCGGCCCTCAACCTGCTGCATTTGCACTGGCCACTACCGCACCAACCGAACCCACAGTCCCGTCACCCAGGCGGCGCCTCAATGTAATCATAGGACTGCTCATTCTATCGATTCCGCAGCCAACATACCACTCCACCTGGTAAAATCAGCCCATATCTTACTCACCCCATACAGCAAGTCCAATGTGCCACTTTGTGCCAGTCTGTTGCACATGGGGGAGTTGGCTCAGGCTAATGCTTACAGATCTGTCTCCTGGCTAGAAGTACAAGATAGAACAAAAGACCTCTATGCACTCTACTCGGAAGACTACGTGAGGCCATATCCTTTAGAACCAACACAAGAATTAACGTGATATTGACTCCCAAGATATCCTTTGAAACGTTCTTGACGTTCTTGGAATTTCCCCGCCACTTTTGATTGCCCAGAACTATCCGGTATTCTGGGCCACCACTAGGCTAAGATGGGTGATATCACAGCACAGAACCATGTGATTGGACATCGTGCTTGCACACCCACTGGATCTCTGCTTTTTAGGTCGAGCCTAGCGCAGCGCGCATGCGCTGCTCTAGGAGATGACCTTTAGAAATTGGTCTGCTCTTTTTCACACACTCGTGCGTGTGGCGGCATCCACCTTGGGGAGCGAGCAGCGGCGCGCAGGGGCCATCTGTTTCTAATTAGCGTGGCCGTGCGCGCTTGTCTTCCGGACTCCTCAGATGCGGTTTCCTCTAGTTCCTCTGATGCCGTTGCCGTGGTGATGCTGCTGCAGATGGTCCGGCCTTAGGTTTGCCACGATCCTGTTGCCTCGAAGGGGCTCTCACTTTTTGGCTCATTTGTTTGCTACATACCCAGGTTCTCGGCTTTGTCCCAAAAATGAACGACCTGTTCCAATATTTCGTGCCAAGGTTCAAATCAAGATTTTATCGAAAATGATTGTTACTTGATTTTGAGTACGGAAGGGCATCCTCCACATCAAAACGTGCTCCTATTAACTCGATCATAGGCGCTACTGACGTCAAAACAGCATCTTTAACTCCGAAGCTATCATCATGAAAGCTGGGATACGGCCGTTAGCCCCCTTCCATGTTCTAAAACCTGTTTGTGTCCAATGGATACTTTTATTTGAATAGTCAGTCCTATGAACATTGTGTAACAGAGAAATTAGGGATCATCCAGTGACTTAATCCTGCAAGAGAGTGTAACACCAGCACATGAGACTGACAGCCACCTCACTCTATCGTAATCTCAAGGGGCAACAGAGAAAACAGCAGTCCAACAATGTGTAACAGACAAAAATACAAGACTAGCAATCTAAGCACATCTTTCTCACCAGGTTCAAAGGACACAGACGAGACCAGCAATCCAACAAGCACTTCCTAAAAACAAGATGTATTCGCACACATGAGAATAACCTCCCATGAAGCAGATCCAAACAACAGTGTGCAACAGACACAAATGCAGGCCTTGTGGTCTAAGCACATCGGAGAGGGGCGGCGGCTGGCGAGTCATTTATCTCTCTCCCTTAGCTCCTCGCCCCGTGTTGTTTTCTTTTTTGGAGGCCTGGTCGCGCGCCATAAATTTCTTGGCCGAGCACTATTTGATCCGTCAGTCTGTCTCCAAGGGAGGCTGGCCTCCGCCGAGGCTCCGAGTCTGCCAGGCCAGGACGACTTTGGTATTCGAGCTATTCAGCTCTTCAGTCCGAAGTTATCCCCCCTTCTCCTCTCGCCCCCTCTTTTCCTTGGTCTGGGGGAGGGAAATCTGAAGGTGAAGCTGCAAACTCAGAGACCTGAGATGAAGAGGCAACTCCCCCCACCCCCCCGTGGATGTGTTCGCCTAACATGGTTTACGACCGTCTTCTTTCCCCTGAAAGTCTTCCCTGAGTGGGCTTAGGGCAGCAGCTTCACAGCGTTACAACAAAGGTATAGTGGAAGCATGTGCAAGACTGAAGTGACTGACTTTGTTCGGAACTATGTTTTCTGGTTATACTTTCATTTTTACAAACCCTTTCCTTCCCATTAAAATATCCATGTCTGCCATCCCTCCCCCTTGGTAGGGACACATACTAAAAAATTCAAAGATGCGCTAAAAGGTTTATTATCCTTATCGTATCCCTTCAGGGCACAATTACATGCCAGCCCGCGCCTCCGTTTGTAGAAACATTACCAATTCTTGTTTATTTTTCGATTTAAAACCGGAATTTAATCTATCCAACTATCACAGCTTTCCTGATGAAGTTGTGGTGTATTTTATCCCACCCTCACCGAAAACTGCCCCTTCGTGCCGTGACTTCCACTAAACCCCACCAATCAACTGGGAGAACGGCTGCACTTTATTAAGCGCAATCCCCAGTGAATTAGGAGCTCATTCTTGTTAAAATTCAAAAACCCCTCCCCCACCCGTTGTCTGTGTTGTCTTTAGTACCACCCCCACCCATTGTCCGTGCCGTCTTTACTTCTGCCCCCTCACCCGTTGTCTATGCCATCTTTACAGTCCCGCCCCCACCCGTTGTCTGTGCCATCTTTACAGTCCCGCCCCCACCCGTTGTCCGTGCCATCTTTACAGTCCCGCCCCCACCTGTTGTCTGGGCCATCTTTACAGTCCCGCCCCCACCCGTTGCCCATGCCATCTTTACAGTCCCGCCCCCACACGTTGTCCGTGCTGTCTATACCCCCGCCCCCCACCCGTTGTCCGTGCTGTCTATACCCCCGCCCCCACCCGTTGTCCGTGCTGTCTATACCCCCGCCCTCCCACCAGTGGTCAGTGCTGTCTTTACCCCTGCCCCCACCCATTGTCCGTACCGTCTTTGCTCCCGCCCCCACCCGTTGTCCGTGCCGTCTTTGCTCCCGCCCTCCACCCGTTGTCCATGCCGTCTTTACTCACGCACCCCCACCGTTGTCCGTGCCGTCTTTACTCCTACCCCCACCGTTGTCTGTGCCATCTTTACTCCCGCCCCCTCCCGTTGTCCGTGATCTCTTTACTCCTGCCCCCCCCCCCTCGTTGCCCGTGCTGTCTTTATTCCCTCCGCTTTCTTCACTTACTGGATTTACAAGCTAAACAAAAGTGCGAGAGGTAAGGAGCAAACACATTTAAGTTTCACTTCTAAATAGATATTTACGATGGCTTTCATTTATAAGCATTTCCAGTACAGCGATTTCTCAAGAGTGAACACTGGATTTGCATTATATGAGGAAGCTGCCGAGCAACCTTCCCTGGGTGGGCTTAGGGCAACAGCTTCACAGCGTTACAACAAAGGTATAGTGGAAGCATGTGCAAGCCTGAAGTGACTGACTTTGTTTGACTTCCACTAAACCCCACCAATTAACTGGGAGAACGGCTGCACTTAAGTGCAATCCCCAGTGAATTAGGAGCTCATTCTTGTTAAAATTCAAAAATTTAAGCTGCCAAAGGTGCATAAAGACCGTACCCTTTTGTACTGCCTCAAGCATTATAGAAAGCAGCCACACTGGTCTACAACATACCTTTAACACATTGGCAAAGGCAATAGCTCTAGCAAAACACTCAAAAGATCCCAAAGGCGAGACCTATTGGCTATGCCAATGCTTGTTCAAAATTGAATGCGGATATCTGTTGCAAGTTTGTTTCCGCATTCTCTGTTGTGTATCACGTGGCACACAGAAAATTCTCGACCAATTAAATAGTGACGGTGTGGGCAGAGTCTACCTTACCGCACGAGCCTATTTGACCTGAGCCGCGGAGGTCAAAGTTCAGGCCTTCTAGCAGGGATGCACTGTGCTACACCAGCCGTGCATGAGAAGATATTTTCTACCTCTCCCTCCGTCAGCTTACTTTCTCTCCGGTATTTGCGAACCAAACTTTCAAGAACTTGGTTGCATTTCTTTTCTCTTCTGTTGTCAGAGTGCAAACACTGTTTATAACACTTTAAGGTTTCTAATAAAATAACACTCTTTGACTACAGTGCCTATGTGGAGATCTTCGATTGTCTTTCTCTCGATCTTTACGAATTTTAAAGAAATAGTTTTTGAATATGTGGATTGATGGATTCTTAATACATTTACACTGTAATCTGTTTAAACAGGCACTTTATCGTTACCAAATTGTTCAGACTTCTGACCACTAGATGGCACGGCGGAGTCATTTATAAATATATTTTCAGACCCTACGTTAATTTTCCAGTAAAAGTATTTATTTTTCATCCTTGCATGTTATGAAATAATACACATTGATACTTATAAAACAATAAATTAATTTAAAAATTCTACTATTGCTTTCTTCATTACAAGCTAAAACACTACAACCTTTTCTTTTATATTTAATATTTTGTTCTGAAGCGACCCGTGAGTTAACATTTACATGCATTTATAACATATACATTTTAAAATATTACAATAAATACATCCGGTCTGTTGGCTTCTTCACTTACAGTGCCCCATCCTAACATGCCGACGTTCTTCGCTGGTTAAAAGTGGTCTCCAGTGGAACAAGGGGCATTTGTTTGGCCAGATATTGTGGACCGTCTCTGTTTACTCTATGAAGCGAATTTAAATGTGATTCTTTCTCTGACTGACAACCAGTGTAGTGATTTCCTAGCCAGCGATACATGGGACTACAACCACCCTGACTGCCGAATACAACATTTTCCAGCTATTGCGACAAGAATTTTAGATTCTATTAAGGACACGGAGGCGAGGATTATGCTTTCTCAATTTCTTTACTGACTCAACAGCAGCCAATTAAAAGTAAATTACACAAAGTAAAAAAAATCATTTCCCATGAGGCTTTGAACCACGCCTCCTCAAACAGCCAATGGCAACATGTCAAAGTGTACAAAATAGAGAGACACCATCTTGGCTTCCTCTTTCTTTGCAAAACCAGTCCATAATGTCTGAACGAAAACACAGCTCCAACTCTCAACGGAGAGACAAACAGCAGAGTCCCATTCTCAACGGAGAATATAATCCAAAAGTCCTGTGATCAACATCCATCCTCCTACAACGAGGTGATCCATCTCCAGCCGGAGCAGCAATTCAGTTCTGTTTAGAATCGTTTCCTGAAAATAGAAACAAATTTTGAAAATAGGGAACCCACAAGGTTTGACTCTTTATAGGGTGGGTATTAACAAGGTTATGAATAGAAAAATCATACAACATAACAGCTGGTATTAACTGTCCCAACGGGTGGGATAATCCTCGCCTCCGTGTCCTTAATAGAATCTAAAATTCTTGTCGCGATAGCTGGAAAATTTTGTATTCTATCTCAGGACCGGAGGCTTCTGATTATGCTGGTTCAAAGCACATCAATAACAACAGAAGAAACATGAGAAATAGGTTTGTCATAAAACACCTTAAACATTGAATCCGAAGACCAGTCAGCCGCTTTCAGGATATCCTCTAAACGAGATCCTAACCTGTAAGCTTTAGAGGCCATAGCTCCTCTAACGGAATGAGCCCCATATACCGAAATATCAATGCCTGCTTCTGACATCACCCATCTGACCCACCTAGCCAAGGTGACAGCTGAGACCGGTCTGAAAGGTTTTAGAATCGCCAATAACAACTGACCCAAAGGATCAGACCTATGTGCAAGAGTGCGTTCCTCATAAACTTTTAAACATTGCAAAACACATAATTTGTTTTTGTGAGGGAAAGCAGGATACTCAACCGAACGTGACATCGTTTTAGTCCGTCTCGTGATGATGAAAGAGACACCCTGTGGAGAAAACATTCTGCCTGCCAGATCCAGAGCACGCACATCAGACACTCTGCGACAGGAGATTAAACATAGCAACATGGTGAGCTTGGCTGATAACTGTTTCAAGGAAAGGTCTTTATTATCTGGCCAAGACTCAAGTAAGGATAGGACCTTAGAGACATCCCATAACGTTGAATACCTGGGACGAGGAGGATTAGCCACCCTGATACCTTTGAGTAACTTGCACACCAGGGGATGCATCCCCACAGGCTTACCATCAATAGAGTCATGGCCTGCCGAGATTGCTGACCTGAAATTGTTAACCGACCTGTAAGAAAGGCCCGATTCAGCACATTCTGACAGAAAGTTCAAAATCTCTTTTACATCTGATCCCACGGGATCCACCTGCCGTTGAAGGCACCAACCCACCCATCGCTTCCAGGAAGCTGAATATCGTTTCCGGGTAGATGGAGCCCAAGCTTGCTGTATAAAGCCGGCAGCTGCCTGTGAAAGGCCGTCAATGCTCTTGTGTCTCCTGAGAGCGTCCACACCATGAGAGATAGTTGGTTCTGTAGGACCAGCGGATGGGAAGCTCCCACTGGGTCCTGGAGAAGCGTCGGGAATATCGGAAGCTGAAAAGGAAGATCCACAGACAACTCCAATAGTGTGGGAAACCAGGACTGAGTCTTCCACAACGGTGTCACCAACACTATTGAGGCCGCCTGACGACAGACCAGGGCCGCCAATCTCTGGATCAGAGAAAAAGGAGGAAACGCATAATTCCTCTGGGACCCCCAATGTTGAAGGAACGCGACCATTCCCATCGCCATCGGGTCCGGTCTCCAGCTGAAGAAAAGCGGAAGATGAGCATTGAGACGAGATGCAAAGAGGTCTATCTTGCAGGGACCTCGCATACTCATGATCTCCGCAAACAGCGAGGGGTGAAGCCTCCAGTCGCTGTAATCCCTCAGGAACCTGGAGTTCCAATCCGCCACTTGATTGAGTTTTCCCGGTAGGTATTCCGCTATGACATTGATCTTGTGATCCAGGCAGAAATGCCAGAACTCCTTCACAATGTTGACCAACATGCGAGACCTCGTTCCCCCTAGACGATTGATATATCTCACCGCCGACACATTGTCCATCCGGAGGAGGATGCAATAATTGCTCTTCAGAGGAGATATTGATCTTATCGCAAATGACCCTGCTAGTAGTTCGAGGCAGTTGATATGCAACTTTAACTCGTCGGCAGACCAACGTCCGCCTGTGGGAAAATCTCCACATCGAGCGCCCCAACCCCAACGACTGGCGTCGGACTCGACAATGAGGGCCAAAAATCGCCCTTCCGTTCCAAGCCGCCATGTGCTCCAGCCACCAAAGAAGCTCTTCTCGAGCGTCCGGAGATAAAGGTATTAGATGATCGTAATGAAACCTCTTCTGTATGTAATAAATCTTGAGGCGCTGAAGGGCCTGATAGTGTAGAGGACCTGGAAAGATGGCTTGGATGGAGGAGGCCAGAAGACCCACTATCCTCGCCAATACTCTCAACGAAATCATGTGTTTGGACAGAGTGTTTTTGATTTCCCTTTTGATAGATCTGATCTTGGTCAATGGGATAAGCTGTTGCGCAGAGACCGAATTTATTTGGAAGCCCAGGAAGTCTATCTGCTGGCTCGGAATTACCATTGACTTTTTGACGTTTATGACGAAGCCCAGTTCCTGTAAAAGGGACATCGTCCACTCCAAATGAGTGAGGAGAAGATTCCGATCTTGAGCCAGGAGTAGCATATCGTCGAGGCAGACAATCATGCGCACTCCCATTTCTCGAAGGCGGGTAACTACTGGTTTCAAGAGCTTGGTGAAAACCCACGGGGCTGACGACAGACCAAAGGGGAGTGTGCGATAGCGGTACCATTGCCCTTTCCATTGGAACTGAAGGAATTTCTGATGAGAGGGGAAAATTGGGACCATGAGGTAGGCATCCTTCAGGTCCAAGCGGACCATCCAGTCCTGTTCTAACAGGAGATCCCTCAGAAGATGGATGCCCTCCATCTTGAAATGCCTGTAGACCACAAAGGGATTGAATTCCCTGAGGTTTAAGACCAGTCTCTGACCTCCTCCTTTCTTTTGCACCAGGAAAAAGTTGCTGCAAAATCCTCTGGGAATGAAGGATCCTACGGCAATAGCCTGCTTGGCCAAAAGATCTTGAAGTTCGGAGTCTATAAAAATCTGTTCTTGAAGGGAAAAAAGGAGAGGCCGAGGAGGAGTCATCTGACACGGGGAATCCAGAAGTTCTATCTGATAACCCTGTACAGCGTGAAGAATCCACGCATCGGAGGTCAGTCGTGTCCAAATTACAACAAAATGCAACAATCTGCCCCCTAGAGGAATCATCGGACACAAAGGACTTACCAGAGGACTGGGAATCGAAGTTTTTGTAGCCTCGGTTAACACCCCTGTTGAAGCGGCCCCTGAAGCCTCGAGACCTGCAGGGGTAGAAGCCGGCCTGATCTGGCTCCTGGGTGTAACCCCTGCGTCTGGGAGCGAACCCTCTCTGAGGACTGGGATTGACGTAGCGGCCGGTCGAGCATCCTCTGCCACGCCCGGCCCTACCAGAGACCTGATGAAACACTCTCTTCAACGACGACTGTGACTTATCCAGAGAGGCGAAGGTACTCACAAACTTGGCAATGTCCTTAACAAACTTCTCGCCAAAAAGTTGTCCTTCAGCTAGCGGGCCCGGTTCGGACGAGGCCAGCTCCACCAATTGTGGATCAATTCTAAGTAGGACGGATTTGCGCCGTTCTGAGGCCAAGGCGCAGTTAGCGTTACCAAGAAGACAGATCGCTCTTTGAGCCCATCCTGCCAAGACCTCGGGGTGAATAGCGGCCCCAGTCTCCTGCGCCTGTAGGGCTAACTCGAGAATTTTGGCCAGAGGGCCGGCAAGGTCTAGCACTTTATCTTGACACGCCCGGAGGGCACGATCGATCCCTTTCTTTGGATCCTTTTTATACTTCTTCAAGAAGGTGGTCATTGAAGAGTCTATGTCCGGGGTAACCGCCACCTTATGTGCTAAATCTGGACGAGGACATTCAGATTTAAGGTGAGCCCTCACATCCTTATCAAAACTTTTATGTAAATGTGTTTGCATGTATTCCGCAACTGCGGGAAGCGGGACCCAATCAGCTGAGCGAGGGTGGACAATGTCGGAAGGGTCGAACCTGAAGGGGAAGGGCTGGACGGGGGAAGATGAGTGTTTGCGCTTCTTGGCGCATTTGCGAGGCCTAGACTCCTGAGATGAGTCCGTGTCGGTGCCTGCATCGGTAGTGGTATCAGGGATATGGATGGGGGAGGGAGGAGGAGGGGGAAGGGCCGGGTCGCCATCTTGAGCCAGCTCTTTGGATTTGTAGAGCTTAGAGTAGGTGTGCATGTGTGGCCATGGAAGACCGGGGGGCTCCGATGGAGGAAGGGGCGCCGGGACAGGTGAAGGCCCAGAGGGTGTAGGGTTAGGAGGAACAAGAAGGTCTAGTCTCTGGGCTATAGGTAATAAGGCGGAGGAGAGCGCCTTATCCAGTTTGGCATCTAACTTTTTGTCAATAATGTCATCCATTGATTCATCATAATAGTATGCATCATCCTCTTGGGCATCACACGCAGCTACCTCCTCTTGGTAGAACTCGCAGTCTGCCATGCTTCAGGTGAATACAGACAATATTCAATCAGAATTCCCTAGTGGGAAGCACAATTGTCAGCTCACACTTTCAGCAAGTTAGGGCGTCAGATGGGAGCAATGCCGGGGCAATGGAGCCAAGGAAAATCAACCAAACTTGCAAAACAGCACAGGACTACTGGAGGGAGGAAAACCCCCACCTGCCTGTGCAGAGCAGGGATGCCAAAAATTAATCTCCAGTCAATCTGGAAGCTACAGGGTTAATGCCCACTAACACCTGAGCACAAGTGCTGCCTTATCTGAGGGAAAAAACGGCCCGTTATCGGCTCCAAAGCCAGCTGCGTATGTCCCCGATTCAGCCTGGGGCAGGGCGTCACTCCGGCAATGAAGGGGAGCTGCGCGCGCACACAGGCGCGTGCGAGTTCCCGAGACGCACGCTGGTTGCTCGGCCGGGCTCCGGCGTGTGTCTCGCTCCCTGCGGGGGGGCCAACCCCCTCCGAACGCGCGAGGTGAACGGAGAAGCCAGCGGCGCTGGCGGCAGCGATAGAGGCCAATAAAGGGGGAAAAAACCTAAAGCGAAACACGCGCTCACAAAGAAGGACAAAACTAAAGTAAGAAGCGCGCGCCTGAAGCGGAACGTTCAAACGCCCGAAACAGCAAGTAATTATCGCGCTGCACAATGCATGTCGACAATCAAGCACAAAACGATAGCATAAGCACAACGTGTATCAGCATAAAACACATTCTTAATTAAGTAGAAATCAATGCAATAGAGACAAAGTAGAACAAAATAGAGAGTCACTTATCTTGACTGCGGAGCAGCAAAGAAAGAGGAAGCCAAGATGGTGTCTCTCTATTTTGTACACTTTGACATGTTGCCATTGGCTGTTTGAGGAGGCGTGGTTCAAAGCCTCATGGGAAATGATGTTTGTACTTTGTGTAGTTTACTTTTAATTGGCTGCTGTTGAGTCAGTAAAGAAATTGAGAAAGCATAATCAGAAGCCTCCGGTCCTGACATAGAATCCAGAACCCTCTTCAGTAGCTGATTTGCAAGGTGGAAAGGCCAGCGTGCAGATAGTGTACTCACTCATCCAGCCTGGAGTGAATAATTGTTCCGACCAGTAGAGAG